>CM034153.1:730292470-731039970 GCA_019776745.2 Taxus chinensis | reverse complement strand
CGGTCGTTGTCGCTGGTCACTGCATCTTCACTATGGTTTCATGATTGCTTCAATTGGGTTCCTAATGGTGGTCCCCTTAATTGTAACCTAGGTTGTGGATCCTCTCAAAAAATCCTCAATTGTACAAGGATGTGGGTCCTTTCAACACCCTAAAAAATTACCCTAATTCCAAAAAACAAGCATCAACAATACAAAACCCCAACAATGCTCAACCTTAGTCCTCGAATAAATTAGAAATCTATATTATAAATATATGGCACATTGTACTAGCATGCCGAGAATTTACAAAACCATGTTACCCTTTGTTTGTTAATCCACGTGAATATGAATTGGGAGTGTGGAGATTTTTACAAGGAAGAAAGGTTGAGAGAATGAAGAAAATCAATGCCAAGCTCTAATATAAAGAGCCTATGAAAGAGGCTTATAAGTTGAAATCAAGAAACTTGAGTGTAAATTGGTAGAACTTGAAAGGAGGAAAATCTAGAAAATTTAAGAAATACCACTATCGTTGTTGAGCATATACAGGTCTGTGCTTTTAAGAAACAAGGCCATGATATGGCAAATCCTGCCGAAGAAGTAGTTTTGTGTTGAGGAGGACTTTGTTATGAACAAAGGACAAGGTAAGAGTAGCTTTTTTCTTTGTATATTTGTTGCTTGGAATTTGATGTTGTAGCGGTCATTCTCATGTTGAAAGGTTATTTGAAACATGTTTTTAACATGTAGTTTGAAAGCATAAACTAGCAATTGCAGTATAATTATGCAAAGAAAACGACTGTAATTTGTTCAAAATATAACAAAAATAACCAAAACAACAACATTATGCTTCTTTCCTCTTTTGATATGGGCCCTGTCAATAGATTATTGTGGGCGTTGATCTTGGACAACTCTGCCACCATGCTGATTTGTGGCCCCAGGGCGCCTGAAAATCTGCTGTTGTGAATGATCAGCGACGACAAATTCTTTGCATTCCAGATCTCCGGACTGTTTTCTTCGGAAAATTGATTTAAGCTGAGATCAATAATATTGGCATTTGGTTGGCCCCATATGCCATCAGGTACCTTGCCGCTTAGATTATTGTTATTGACCCTGAAGCATAACAAGCTTTTGCAGTCATGGCCGTAGGATTCCGGCAACTCTCCCGAAAAAGAATTTTCGAGAGCAAGAAAATACTGCATATTTCCTCCTTCGCAGATATCCTTCAGCAGCGATGTATAGAAACAACATGTACATTAAGAACTGCATAATTTACCAACCTTGCAACCTAGGGACAGTACAAATATGGTTCCTGCAAGATTCGTTCACAAGTTCCACACATATTTCCAGACCCTTTCAACGGCCTAGATTGCGGCCTCTAATTTAGAAAAGCCACTTTTGCATTGTTTATGGTATATGACTGGAATAGCACAGCAAATATCCCTTGGAATTACAGGGCAATAAATGAACTAAAAATAAAGCGTAATGTATCTTTTTTTAATAATGAATGCAGTTTTTTGTATCGAACTACGTGTAAAACACCGCTGGAAGTTGAAGTGATTACATATCATAACTTAAGACGTAGGTTCAAAACAAAGAATTAAACTTAACTGGCATAATCCAAGAACTCTGCTCTAGAATTCATAGTTTTTCATTAATGGAGAAAATTTGACAGCATGAGTGTCAGGATCATTTGAACGCTACCACTTTCCTTGGCAGATATTGATAAGAGATGCCCAAAATCATGAATCAATATGGGCAGAACCCTAGTATTTCAAGTCTTGAAAATCTACCTGATTGGGTCTGGATGCCACATTGGCAGTTGGGACAGTTATCCTATTGGAACTTGAAACAGAGTAGTAATCCTACAAGAGCAGAAAATAGAGTAGTTATCTTGCATGTAAGTGTCATATGTTTATGGTAATTATGTTGAGAACCTAGACTTGTTGGTTGGATTAATGGCAGAGAAAAAAATCAAAGGAAATATAGATCTATGACTCCAATGTACCTGCAATAGCTGATTCATTCTGACCTGAATATATATAGACTTACCCAGCTCGCTAATTTTCTATTTGTAGCTCTAACAACTCAACCGTAGAACTATCTGTTTTATTATTAAAAATAAGAGAATCTAAAATTATTAATTAAAAACAAAAGCCAAAATTGTTCTTTATTAAAAACAAAATAATTAATTAGCTCTAACAACTCAACTGTAAGACTATCTGTTTTTATTATTAAAAATAAAAGAGAATCTAAAATTGTTAATTAAAAATAAAAGCCAAAATTGTTAATTATTAAAAACAAAATTATTAAAAATAGTAGAAAAAAACTAAAATAGGCAGAAAAAGCACAAACGTCCATACGGCCATCAAATTTAACGCAGTCGTAGAAACGTTTGCGAAAGTCTTTCCCATAAGGGGCGCACCTTCGGTGTAATAATGCTACAGTTAAAACCTCTTACTGACCACTAACAGCACAACACTTTCTGAATAGCATCACAAAAACATGTCAAAAGCCTTCTAGACTGCTCCAATCAAATCCTGAACCTAGAAGCAAATAAATCATGTTTAGAAATAACTTGTAGAAATAATCAGTCCGATGATGATGAAATGTACTATTGGCAAAAGCTATAAAATAATTAACTCCCAGCACATGATTTTCACAGAAAACAAGCAACTATGGATATTACTTGTGCACATCATTCTTTAAACACGAAATAAAATGATGATATTGAGCATCATCAAGCAACTAGGAAGACTACATACATTGCACATGATTTTTTGAACTGAAAGAAAATGACAAAGTGATAGCCACTAATAGGCCTGAATCAATGTAGAACTTCAAGCTTTTCATGATAAAAGAGATGATACAAATAATCTCGTTATACAGCTGTGAGCATTGAATAGTCCACACCACAAAATAGAAAAACCCCAGAAAGTGTGATTTTAATCCCAAATTGCAAAACTCCAAATTTGGAACAAAAGGCAAACAATTCTGCTCGCAGCTGTCCGTCTAACCCTTTCAAGCAATATGCTTACTTGCTGCAAACTCGAGTAAAATTTAACATGTGATATCCAAAGAACAACTCGGAAATCCTTCTGAAGCTAAAAATACAGGCAGGAACAATTGAATTGTTCAGATTAAGTCTGCCACATTCATTGGCATTTCATCTATCTGAGTACTGTAATACTGCTCAATATCTCTCAAAATTCTTATATCATCATTTTGAACAAAATTTATAGCAACACCCTGCACATTCCACACAAAAACCAATCCCGGCATCAGTCAAAACCAGGGCCACCAAATGAGCAGTGGATTAAAATTTCAAAGGAATGAGATAACATGATTTAAGTGCAGCATCCACAGTTGCACCAAATGATGGGAGTTGAATGAGAATTGGATTGAAATTAGAAAAAAAATGCTACATCATGATTAAGTGCAACATCCACAATTTCACCCAATGATTGAAATATCTTCCAAGATATACCATACCTTTCGACCAAAACGACCTGAACGACCAATCCTATGAATGTAAAGCTCACGATTGTTGGGAAGGTCGTAGTTTATCACCAAGGAAACCTGAACTTTATAAAAGGTAAAATGTAAATGTACTTCAAAATAGATAGAAAGAACAGAGGAAAGGGCCAAGGACAAGAACTTGCCTGCTGAACATCAAGACCACGAGCCCAAACATCTGTGGTGATTAATACCCGAGTTGTACCAGCACGAAATTCAGCCATAATTGCATCTTGTTCTTTTTGTGGCATATCTCCATGCATAGACGAAACCGTGAAATTATTGCTCCGCATCTTCTCTGTTAGCCAGTCAACGTATAGATACAAAACAAAGGTTTCATGGTCAGATTAATATAATATGTACGACAGAAACAATCAAGCATTTTACATGCCATACCTTTCTTTTCGTGTTGCAAAATATGACAGCTTGAGTGATGGTAAGAGTATCATAAAGATCACATAAGGTGTCAAACTTCCATTCTTCCCTTTCAACAGCAACAAAAAATTGTTTGATGCCCTATAATTCACAATATATTGCATGAGTATGCTTGATTCAGAAGCAATGCAAGGAAAAATCTAAATCATATAAAGTATGTCAAACTAATCAATCAATAGCATTACAGTAAATTCAGTCTCATACATACCTCTAGCGTCAATTCATCACGTTTGACAAGGATCCGAACAGGATCAGTCATGAATTTGTTTGTCATCTCCAAAATCTCATGTGGTAAAGTTGCAAATATCAGCACAACCTGTCAGATGACAACACAGTGACATCGACGCTCAAACTAGGAATCAAAAATCTATCAAGCAAAACAAACATGCCTGAAGCTCTGGTGGAAGGTATCGATAAACATCATATATCTGGTCCTTGAATCCCCTACTCAGCATCTCATCAGATTCATCCTGATCAAACATCAAAATTGGAAATAAGAAACATCTTAAGTCACTAAAATACTTGTAATTAGGGCTTAGAAGTTTCAGACATAAGCTATAATGAAAGATGTCCAATACATACAAGAACAAGCAGTTTGATAGCTCTAGTCCTTAATGTCCTCCTTTTGATCATATCACATACTCTTCCAGGGGTTCCCGATACCACATGAACACCATATTCCAGTTTTCTTATATCTTCGCCAATGCTTTACCACCAATACATGCATGAGCTTTAACATTTATAAAATCCCCTATGGCAAGAATCACTTTCTCTGTTTGGCCTGCAAGTTCTCTAGTAGGTGAGACAATTAATGCCTGAACCCTGCACATGATATGCAAACCCGATAAGACTCAAATAAAAATCAATGGAATGTGTCAAATTACACAATATCCACAGCCAACTTAGTGTTTATTATGGTACTGCATTATAAAAGAAAACTTGTTAACAGCACATCTAAAAGTTTAATCGGAACAGATTGAGAGTACCAATTAAACCCCTATTTAATCAATAATGAGAAAAGTGAGTTACGGCCAGACATAGTTGTTAAGACTCACAGTTTCACGCAGAGCAGATGGATTACTGGAGCCCAATGCAGTCTGGAAATGCTCATTAGTGACAGCCATTGAATTAAGAATTTCAGCATCTATTGTCTCATCTTCCAAGTCAATGACATCCATTTTTTCCCTAATACATTGTAGTGCAGCCTCAGTACACAAAGCTGCAAGATCTGCTCCAACATATCCATGTGTATCTTTTGCAATCCTTTCAAGATCAACCTGTACCAAAAACACAAAATATTAAAACATGCAGTCAATATACAAGAATTGTTTGAATTGATATAAAAGTACGCAAATGGAAGTCAGGAGCTAGAAAACATACATCATCAGAGAGCTTCATATTCTCCACGGAACAACTGTAATTTTTCCATGGTGTCCGGGTGCAGACAGACCACGGAGTTGTCATCGTTATTGGCTTCCGTCCACCACCAGCCGATTCGCCGCCTTCTTTCGGTCTAAAATTGCAGTGCTGAAGTCTCTTTTGGTTCCCTTCCTGTAATCAAATCAACCATAACACACAATCTGCAAATTCAGGGATAGAAAAATACCCTAAACCATCTCATAAAAAAGGAGAGAACAAAAAGAAAAAAATAAACCAACCCATCTGAATAACCAGGAAAGGAAAAAACCAGAGGAGACTTACGTTTCTGATGATTCTCCCTTGTGAGCCATTGCTGCGAACCAGTCACGAAGAGCAAAAGTCAGAGAGATCTGTTGTGAAGCCAACGTAAACAAGAATGAATCCGAATGGGTAAACTACCTCGTCTATATTGCACAGCGTACAAGAAACAAACAGGGGTTTTCCTCAGAAGCGACCTGCTCTGTGTATGACAGTCAATGCATTAATGTCCCATAACTCCTACGTTTTTTCAATGAACAGTGCACATAAAGTCAACCACCAATCAAATCTTGCCACAACAAAAAAATCAAAACCAAAAATTATAGTCCAGCCCATTTTAATACAGATGTCACAATTTGATTGGAAACATGCAAATGTTTAATTGCAAAAGTGAAGGCAATATACCTGCCTTCGGCAGGATAATAAAATAATATTAAAGTTTTTTTTGATGGTTGTGCCGCCACCTACACTTATATATCTATATGTGGATTTGAAAAAACTTACTTTATATCTACCAATAATTAAATCTATAATCGATGGAAAATACACATGCCTAGCCCGGTAAGAGCCTTGTCACTGGTAGACAATTTATATTTATATGTAACTTGTCCAACGCAACACAATCGTAGTTGAGGATAATAAGTAGGAGGGTACCATCGAGTTCCATGTGTCATGAGGAATGTATAAAATTTCATCCCTTTGACTCTACTTGTACAGTTTTCAAGAGCTCAATTAAATTAAAGTTGTCCCCTTTATTAATGTTAGTTACACATGACAATGGTAGAAATTTTGGATTTATAAAATTAAAAAATAATTACTGTAATACCTTTTTAAATTTTCATCAAAACTATAGTCCTAAACAAAAATAATAGAATATTCTTGACTAAAGTGTCTGAAAAGTATTCTCTCAAATATTAAATGCAAAACTTTACAAAAAATGATCAAATAATGCACATGACATATTGTTATTAATCAAATTAATAGTCTTCACGAAGCCTACTTATATAAATGGATTCAATAGCCTAATAACTTTGAAGGCTTTTTCCAAAGTATATCTAGGGAACGACATGCATTTGATTCTGACACCACCCGTACAGGCCGTATCGCAAATCGGATAGTGCAAGCATTTTAAAGAAACTGATATGATGGTTTAGGTGTTTCATAGAGAAAATCACTTCGTAGCCTTTCACAATAGCATGTCATCACCTTCCATGAAATCCTCCACAACAACCTCAAATTAGAACTAGGGATTCAGAGTGTCCAACACTTACACACTACAACACTTAAGCACATTTCCCCCTCCACGACATTCACCTGAAATTGCCTCACGACATTTAAACCCTATCGTGAATAATTAAACCCAGTGGACCACAACTTGTCTGCAATGGTCCACCGCTCAATCCACTGTCACGATCTCCTATACTCAGTGATACTCTTATACCAGTTTTGTAAAGGAGGTGGCTAACAAAGATCCAAATCAACAATGATCCACCATTGTTTATCTTCGTCTGCTTGGAAAAAAAAGGAATATGCATAGAAATTTTCCATCACTTCCTCTACGTGGAACACAAACTTGATAAAAATCTCAGATCCCATAAGAAAGAGCTTAAACTTGGCAAGTGAATATCGCGATGTGTCTTCACCGGACAATAAAGTGAGAGGGCACTCAACATTAGTTGTGTCATCCACGTATTAGCATGCTAGAATCCTTGCAACATCATCATCATTAGATCCTACTTGTTGTGCAATCCCAATAGTTAAATACATGCCTTTTGGCCAGTGTCATTTGTGGGTGGGTGACTTCTTGTCTTTCTATGTCTTTCACAAATAGTATGGTAAAATCGTTGAATCCTTAGCTTCACGTCATCTATAAATTCAAATTTCAGACTTTATAAACCATTGTGTTTTGCCATATAAGAATATGAGAGTAAAAGATTGTATAATAATGATCAAAATTATAAATCGGTCACACCCCTGTTTTTTTGGTTTTATACATATATATTTTACTTATAACATCAATTTTACTGAAGCGGTTTCATGGACCTGAAAAGTTAGAATTAAAAGTAATTTTCTTATACTTTGACAAAAATATTGTCATTGCGAATACATGCAGAAATGGTATTCAGAAACTATTTTAATTAGACCACCTTGATATATGTCAAAATATCTTCCCAACTTTGTCAGCTCTCACAAATTAAATATATATAAAACCAATACAACCTATCAAAGTTATGTTAAAACTTTCAATCAATGGATAACATCTACTTACTTTCATATGGCTAACCATTGGAGGGGCTCAACGTAATTAGATTGGATAATGTGTTTAAGGTCTTAATTAATAGCATTTCAGTTTTTTAGAAAACTTTATTAGTTAAGGTTTTGGGCCTGGGGTTTTTTCATTTTCGTGAGATCTACACAATTCCTAAGGTAACCGGATTTGTAAGGAGTGAAGGGAAATTAAGAAATTTACACAATTTAGTTGTGTATAATACTATTGAAGTGGATGGGTGAAGAACCTTATGCGGTTCGAGTCATGTGTTTTAAAACCTAATTTCATCTATATAGCATAGGTTATTTTGGTAGGAACAATTTGAGTCGTGGAATACATGTGGGACATACACATATTAATTCCTACATTTTTCTTTATAACTTTCCATTAATTTGTCTTTTTCTTATATAACAAATTAAATGTCATTCAATCGAAAATGTTGACACTAGATTTTTTTTTAAAATATAAAAAGATCACTTTTCTCATATTTTCTAAAAATGGTTCTTTCAGTTGTTTAAGAGCCATTTGTCGACGTCGTGGAACTAGTGGACAAGTGACTGTCATTGATTGAGTTACCCCTCCATATGACTTAAAATAGACATGACACAACATTGTTTTTAAGATCGATATTGTTTATGATTAAGGTGACTCATGTTACTCAATACTTATTTCTTCATATCCACGCACTGTCCTTGAAACATTCTCCCCTCTTTTTTGTTGGTGTAGGCTTTACTTACACGTTCTAATTAGCTTACTTAGGTTAATCATAAGTTATTAGGGGAATGTACTTTAAGCCATTTTCTAATTGTGAGTTGAGTTGGTGACCTAATTTCTCACTATATAATGTAACCTCGTATCCGTATTTTTGGCTAATTGGCTTATGCATGAATGAATGAAGAGTTTGTTCTTCTGTTGAGTGTTTTTGGATCTCACCACTCCACACAAATATATACTTTATACATTCGATCGTATCCAGTCCCAATCCTCAATTGTGGACCACTCCAACATGGTTAGAGTTGATCTGGTAACTGAATTTTGTTGCCTCTGTTAGAAGATCTGGCATTCTAGCTCATTTTGTGTTTGTTTTTTCATAGATTTTGGTTTTCAAGGGTTTGGTGGGATTTTAAAGAAATATGTGCAAATATATTCTCCAGATGAAAAATAGACAGTGTCGTTGAATTCAGAAGGGGTCAAAACCTTAAGTTCAGTTGTAAACTAGACCTAGTTCAGTGACAGGTGATTTCAGCCTTTTTGGAGGTTTTTTTTGATGTTTTTGCTTGAAATCTACAAAACTTTGCACTACCTTGGGCTCCAAAATAAAATCAAAAATAATTTTTGGGTTTTTCAAAACATTTGGTGGGTATTTGACATTTTTTTGTGGAAGATGTACAAAATTTTCAAGATCTAGGTTTTTTTCTTGCATTTTTCTCACTAGTTGTGTGTTTCAGGATTTGCAGGGTGTCTAACAAGTCAAAAACTTTGCCCCAGTGCATTTCAGGAGTTTTCAAGGTGTGTGACATGACATAAAGTTCACCTAATGTGTCGGGGGTTTTCAGGACTTCGAAACATCTAAGCATTTGAACACAACTTGTAAAGTGTGGTCAAACCTCCGAACCTTGGTCAACGCCCAATGTTTTAGGGTTTCGGGACTTTGGAACATCTGTGCATCTCAACACACAAAGGTCTTTTTAGGAGTTTCCTAGCCCTTAGCCATTGGTCACATGGGAGTTAAGCCCTTGGTCGTGCCAAACCCAAGGGGGCTTAAGATTTCTTCATAAAGATTGGGAAAAGTTTTGTAACCCAATTTTTAAAACAAAGAGGATAACTTCCATAAGTTTCAGCCAAAAACTCTATATTAGGCCCCAGTTTTTTTTGAAGTGTGAGTTTTTTTGAGCTTTACACATTGGTAATATTCTCTTTCCTTGTAAATTTGTCACCTTTATAGTTTGATGGGGTTGCACAATTAAGTCTTTTCAACACACTTAGTTCAACATACAACCACTTGCTGCAATGGATTTGTTAGAGTAGGTATTTACCTTAGCTCATGTTCACCTAGGTACTTTATTTACCTTTATTGTATTTATCATCACCCACTTATGTGTGTGGATATTTCTTTTATCTTATTTAGATATTAGGAGATATTATCTAGTTATTAGGTATAATTTTTTCCTTGATCTATGGTCTTGACTAGTTCTTTGATGACTAGTTATTTCCTTGATTTATGGCTTGATCTACGACCTTGACTAGTTCTTAGATTGTTATTCCTTGCCTATATAAGCAAGGCCCATTCTCATTGTATTTCATTGAGTTCCAAAATAATATATGATATTGTTGTTCATTTGTTTGAAAATGTAAAGTTATTCTGGTGAATTGCTTTCATCTTATTGATCTTGGTGTTTGATTAACATTTGTGTTCTTAGCTTGATATCATCTAGTTATCATTCATTTTATGGTATCAGAGTAGAAGATTGCTATTGACATTCATCTGTAAGTTTTATTTTGTAAATAAATTCTTTGTATATTCATATATTTGGTATTTGTTCATATTTTGTTGTTGCGTGTGGTTTTATGCAAAAAAGAGGCTTCCATTAGATCCGAAAGGTGGGAAAACCCTAAGATTGACTGTAAACTCGACCATTTCTGGAGGCAGTCGGTTTTTTGGTTTTTTGTTGTTGCAAAGGTGCGTGCAGGGTTCGCCTCGAAATTCATGTCAATCAGAACGAAACCCAAAAAATCAATTTCAAGTTGAAACAGGCAGTTTTAGGAAAGACATTTCTTTCCTTTTCTGGCAGGGGTCCATGAGCGGTTGTGCACATTTTTGTTATTTCGGGAAAATCTACAAACTACACCCATTGAAATCCTTAGCCCCTGGTCATATGAGGGCTTAAATCTTATGATTCATACTAGTATGTTCTTAACTCCATCCCCTTTCATTTTATTTGTGTGGTGAAGGCAAGAACATTTTATTGTGTTTTAGTGGCAACTAAAATAAATAGGAGAGCATAATATTGAAAAGCTTGTATCTTTTAATTGGTAACTCGGTTTTGAGTGTTGTTTTTTGCAAAAGTGCTTATTTTTTCATGCTCTTTCCTTTGGAAATATTTATTTTGAGAATTTAACTATAATTATAAAGTGCCATATTGTAACACACACTCATTACAAAGTTCCAAATACGGAGGAGTGTTGTAATCAATTGTGGATCAATTGTGGACACAATTTCGGCTGAGCCTGACGTCCTAAACTTTTGGGAGTTGCATTCTTGTATTTATCATGGATTATGAGAATGATATGCTTTTCTATGAAGTGTGTGGACTTCAAGAAGATATTGTAAAATTTGTGGAAGAAAATAGATCGCTCAAGAAGCGAAATTCTCTTCTATAATCACTCATTCACGATAAGGATACACTGATACACTCCCTGCAACAAAAACTTGTTAGCCTACAACATCGCCATCATATTGTGGACAACCATATCCATGCTCATAGTCCACTTGCAGTTGTTGCTCTTTTACCCACTGACATTGATTTCAGTCTTTGAGCCTATTCCTACTCTTAATGCTCCTAAGCCTATGAGGCTTGTTACTACATGCTCTTCCACATCTATGCCTATAATGGTAACACATGTTGTGTATCCTACTGTTGCTCATATGAATGGATCTTTTAAGAAGCATACCATTGCATTCAGTTTTTGCATGCTCCATTCTATGGGTTTCACTGGTGGAGGTATTGACATACATTCACAGGGTATTGTTTCCCCTATTCCACATGTTAAGTGGAATTCTCACCATGACATTAGTTTTTGAGTAGATACTTCATTGGGATTATACATTGACAGAGCTCCTATTTTTTTCACTCGACTCTTTTTGAGGATCATGAGCAACACATGAGTTCTGCACCTTCACTTAAGCTTTAGAAACCTGAGATTTCAGTTGTTAGACATGATCAACTTGACACACATTTTGATGTTCCTTTACATGCACCCATT
Source organism: Taxus chinensis (assembly GCA_019776745.2). Taxonomy (NCBI): domain Eukaryota; kingdom Viridiplantae; phylum Streptophyta; class Pinopsida; order Cupressales; family Taxaceae; genus Taxus; species Taxus chinensis. Next base: position 731,028,116 of record CM034153.1, on the reverse strand, counting down.
GTGTATTTTACACCAAGTCATATGCAGGCATCTTCTTGATCCATCCGTGTTGATTTGGGGTGGATATCTGATCACTCGTGGTGACGACATAGGCATTCCTTGAGAGGACTCTACAGGCATGGCTCCTCCACCATTTGGCCTCTTGCTCCACTTTATATACCTTCTGCATTGTAATGCTTCTTGTTTTGAGCATTTTTCTTTAACAGATGTAGTGTGTCTCTCTTGTTTGTTGAGAGATTTTGTATCTATATTTTTGACACTTTTGACATGTTGACAATATCTCTTATGGGGGATCTATTCTAGTGAATCCCAGTGTTAGTTTGTCAATGTTTGAGTAGTTGTTTTGACAACTCATACAGATTTGTAGCATCGCTCCACCCATTTAGCAGCATCGGAGGGTGTGGTGCTAATCCCACTTCTTCAGGTTTTGTGTCCTTGCCTTGTTACCTTGGCATTTCTTGGATCGTGACACTCTATATTGTGTCCTTGCCTTGTTACTTTGGTTATTGTTCTTGGATCGTGGCACACCTGTTTGCAACAGTTGATCGAATTATGTTTGGTGTTTTTTTACACTTTCGACATCACTCCGTTGACAGTCTTCTTGTATGGAGCTATTTTGGTGAAGCCCAGTGTCTGTTGTTTTTGAGTTTTGTGATCGAGCAGTGGATTCAGACCATAGTGAACACCAAACTTCTTCAACATTTTATGATTTTTTTTCGCCGAGCTTCTTGGGATGCCCTGCAGTGGGTTTTTACTCTCTTTACTTTGTTGTTATTGGTTTTGGGTACCTTGTGGTGTCCCTTTTGCCCAGTTATTGTACATGAGTACCTCATCAAGCCTAGTTGTTGGGACTCATATTATGGACATGCCACTTCTATTTTGGCCCTTGGCTTCACTTGAGGGGGGGTGGTGTTAGAGTAGGTATTTACCTTAGCTCATGTTCACCTAGGTACTTTATTTACCTCTATTGTATTTATCCTCACCCACTTATGTGTATGGATATTTCTTTTATCTTATTTAGATATTAGGAGATATTATCTAGTTGTTAGATATAGTTATTTCCTTGATCTGTGGCATTGACTAGTTCTTTCCTTGATCTATGGTATTGAATAGATCCTTGATGTTTAGTTCTCTCCTAAATTTATGGTCTTGACTAGTTCTTATTTCCTTGATTTATGACTTGATCTATGACCTTGACTAGTTCTTAGATTGTTATTCCTTTCCTATATAAGTAAGGCCCATTTTCATTGTATTTCATTGAGTTCCATAATAATATATGATATTGTTACTCATTTGTTTGCAAAGGTTTATGTAAAGTTATTTTGGTGAATTGCTTTCATCTTATTGATCGTGGTGTTTGATTAGCATCTGTGTTCTTGGGTTGGTATGATCTGGTTATCATTCCTTTTAGGATTTTTCCCTTGTTCCACTTCTTACACCGTTCAACTATCACGAGTGGAAAGTCAAAATAAAAATATTCTTGAGGAGTAAAGGCTTCACCAGATCACCATGGCTATAAAAATAGAACCGCCACTAGATACAAAGAAGGTGAAGAGGTACACCAAAAGTTACTCCTAATGATGTATGGACCACTTTGGAAGGACTCGTTAGGAAGCAGGGCATAATGAGAGGTCACGATGAGCTCATCAATTTGAACCCAGGTAACTTTGACACGATACAAGACTTCTTCACCAAATTCAAATCACTCAGGTTACAGTTGAAACTATGCAGTATAGACAAAATAGATGAACATTTGGTTCTTTCCATCCTTTCCAAATTGGGTTCAAACTATTCTATCTTTGAATCTACCTTTCGCGTCACCAAAAGCGCCATGGGGGTTACGTGGACCATACCTTCCTTGGATAATTTTGCTGTCGACTTAACTTGGGAGCAAGACAAGCTTATTCAAATGGGTGCATTGAAGTCCTCTAAACCCCATGTTCTACTTGTTGGACATGAGAAACATAAGGATTCAAACAAAGAGAAGAAATAAAATAACAAGGATCATGAGAACAAGAAGGATCAAAATGATCCCACCTCCAAATCAAAATCTGAAACTTCCTCTTCCAGTGTTAAGTTCAAGAAAGAGAGGATCAAATGTGGGCATTGGACAAGCAAACATGATGAAATAAAATCTATGAAGAAGTAGATTTACCACCTCACAAGTATTCTTGAGAAGAACAACATAGGTGTTCCCGAGTCTTTCAAACTGTCTTCATCAACCCATGAATCCTCCAAGGCAAATGACCATGGAAAAGAAAAAGAGAAATAATCAAGAAATGAGAAAACAAAGGGGAGAGTCCTAGTTACAGTTGTACCACTAACTCCCACATGGGTAATTTATTTGAGTGCATCACATCATATGGCCTCTTCACATGTGGAGTTCAATTCTTTGGAGCCATGTGACATGTCCTCTATACGATTGGGTGACAAATCTGATGCATAGGTTTTTGGAAGAGGGTTTGTTGAAGTGAGTGGGGGAACATTCAATAATGTTCTCAATATTCCCTCATTTTCAACTAATCTCCTATCAGTCTACTAGATTACTCACCTTGGTCAAGGCTTGTGTGTTGAGTTCACTCCAGATTTAGTGCATGTCAAAGAGTTACACAATGACGCTATCATTGTAATGGGTGTAGTCGATCATCAAACTTGGCTAGATTGATTCTCCCACTTCGTCCCTCTAGATTCTTCTTCAGATTCACCTACACTTGATGCCATTTCTAATCCTGAGAACATTTTTGATGATGAGGAATTCTCTTCTAACACACATGGCTATAGTAGTGATGGGGACCCACCTCCACCATCTCCTTATCACCGTCTAAATCTCGAGGAGTTATTTCTTGATCTACCATTGGATTTTCAAGGAGTAGGTGCCTTGATTGAAGATTCATCATAAATCAAGCAATCTAGTACACAGTTGCAGGGCCTTCCATGTTTCTTCTTTGTTGTTACTTTAGATACATCATCCCTTTATGGAGCAGTTATCTCTTCTACTTTACATGAGGAGTATAATTCCTTGTCCAAGAACCACATCTTAGATAGAGATCTATTAACCACTTTACAGACTCATTAAATTTACCATGGTGATCCACTCCTCACTGCATCTAATTGTTACCGTTGTACCTCTCAGCAAATATATCAATGATATCCCAAAAGGCCTTGTGATCCAGAAAGTAGTATTGTTATGTCTTGGAACATAATTCCAAGCTTTGGAAAATTTGACTCACTCTTCAGTGCTCATCCTTCTAATCCACAATCACTTTGGGAGGCTCATTTTTTGGATATTGGATGGCTACAGTCTGTTGTAGCTTCAAGTGGGGCATTATAGTCCTACCTTCTTTTCCTTTCTCATTTTTGGGGAGGAGTTTTTTTCCATTAGGTTTTCTCCTTTTCTCCGCTTTATGAGAGATTCGCATTGTATGTGGGTACCTCATCATGCCTTGTTGCCGAGACACACCTTTCTTTTCAACTCACCTAAGCTATGCTTAAGGGGGGGTGTTGGTGTAGGCTTTACCTACATGGTCTAAATAGCTTGCTTAGGTTAATCGTAGGTTATTAGGGGATAAATCATTTTCTAGTTGTGAGTTGAGTCGGTTACAATTTTGGGTGACCTAATTTCTCACTATATAATGTAACCTCCTATGCATATTTTTGGCTAATGGACTTATGCATGCATGAATGAGTAGTTTTTTCTTCTCTTGAGTGTTTTTAGATCTCACCACTCCACATAGATTTATACTCTGTGCATTCGATCCTTTCTAGTCTCAATCCTCAATTGTGGACCTCTCCAACATTTTCTTCCTCGATATGGAAACTATTTTAATTAAACCTTATGTCAAAATAACTTTCGATCAATAGATAAAATTAACTTGGTGCTGTTAGGTTGTGGAGCTAAATGACTTCACAAATAACATGCTTTACAAACTTGTAGGTTTACACAGTACTCGACATCGGTCACCTGGGAGCAACCGACATCGGTTGGGTAACCGACATCGGTCACCTGAAAACAACCGACATCGGTTACCTGTACATTAATGTTTTTATTTTAGATGGGGGATTAGATCCGACCCTTGGTTATAAAGGTGATCGAAGGGTTGTAAATGCATAGTTAAGTTGCCCTAAAGTTTGTATATGCTTATAAGCTAGAAAACTAGGGTTAGAAGATAAGAAGTGTGATTATTGTAAGAAGGAATTCTTGGAGAGAGAAAAGAGAAGCTTGTGAGGAAAAAGTATTTTACATACGGGAGAAGTGTGGAAGATTGCAAATCTTCATTGTATTTCCTCTATAAAGCAAAGAATAATAGATTGGTTGTTTCTCAGTGGACGTAGCCCACACTGGGTGAACCCTGTTATATCTTGTTTATTTTTCTTCTAGTTTAATTTCCGTGTTTATTGCTTGTATGCTTCAATTGAATATAGATCTGTACAACACTGGTGTGTGTCTAACCCCAACAGGTGCCCATATGGCCAACCGTTAGAGGGGCTAAATCACAAAAGATCATTCGTGCATCACCTATTTTTCTATAATTAGTCAGGTTAGAAACTGAAAAGGGGGCTATAAAGTGCTAGAAGTAGCTAACATTGTGATTGGGTATCAAACCTAAAGGTTATTGGATTTTCCCCTCTTTTTTTGGCCCCTTTAAACATATATTGCACTCATGTCAACAATGAAAGTGCATTCGAGATGATAAAGTTGAGCACATATATCAAATATTATTCAGGTAGGAATAATGTGAGCCATGGAATAGGTATTGAACATGCAAGTATTTAATTCCCACATGTTATAGATGTGTTTGTCAGCATTGGGGTGGAAAGACCTTAGGTGTCAAACTTTGGATCGATAACATGTCACATGCTGCTGCATAATGGAAATAACTTCGCAAATCACAAATCGTCCATCGTGTTGAAAAAAACGTAGACTATAAAAGAAGACACCAACACTTAAAGTATTGTTTTGTCTCTAGTGAGTTTATTCAACATGCACTAAGAGATAAGATTTATTATTTATTTATTTTGTCTTTTTCCTTTTGCTTCAACGACTACAAGTTTGTTTTTTAATTTATTCACTTTGACTATTTGCTTTGATATTCTACAGACAAAATGGTAGAGATCAAATCTCATAATGTGTTTGCTTTAATTTATTCCATTCAAATAGTTTACATGGTTTTGTACATTTTTTTTTATTATCAAACGCTTTTGACCGGAGCTATGAACCAAGGGTGGAGGGAATCCACCAGTACAAAGAGAAATGGAACCGAGAAGAAAAAGATAGGAAGAGAGGAAAGCAAAGAAGGGAGGAGAAGAAGTGGAGGGAAGAGCCCGAGAGAGGAGGGGGCTTGAAGGTGAGGAAGACGGGCCAACACCAGGGCAGGGGAACAATGCCAAGCACGAGAGTTACTCCAAAGAAGAAGCACCTTAGCGATTGGAGGCGGCGTGGAGAAGAAACAGGAAGTATGCAGAAGCTCTATCATGAAGCTCATTAAGATGGTCTACGGTAGAATGAACAGGGAATTGGGGTGGCGTGAATATCCACCACGGTCAGCAAGTTACGGTCCAGGCGACCATGGTGGAACAACAGGTCGACACTTTCAGCAAGATGAAGTAGGTCCCGGTACTGCCCACCGAGCCACTGAATGCCATGGCCCGAGCCGATCGCCCACTCATCAACTTCCTCAATCCAAAGTAGAGGATCCGGCATTACGAAATCATCCAATTCATCCTGGAGTTCGATACGATGCCCAGCGTAGATAAGATCTTCAGCGACGAGTTGCACCTCCGCGCGGACAAGGTGGATCAGGAGGCATAAGGAAACGAAAGGCAGTAGCAATGTTAGGGAAAGTGCGGGGTCGCCGGGAGGGGGAACGATAAACATCGCCAAAAATGCATTCAATGGCCTCCGCTTTGTTATCCTGTAAAATTGACAAGGGCAATTTCACGGGTAACCCAATGGAAATTTTGTTCTGGTCCCTCGTCAGGGACCCCTTGCATTCAGAACGTTACAAATTCCTTTCCCGGGAAATCTAGTTTTCCGAACTTAGCCATTTTTGGTCTTTTTTGGTTGGGCAACACCTTTTGTCTGTGCAACACAGAGTAACTTTGCGTCCCCTTCATTTCCTTTGGCGCACCCTTTGAAGTGTCGACACACATTTTGGTGCGCCTCCCCATGATGCGCCTTTCTTGCATGCGCCAAGGCACATGCGCCTTCGTGTCAACAACATTTTTGTTGCGCCGCATTTTGGTGTGCCAAAGGTGCATGTATTTCTGTGTTGACAGTATTTTTGCTACGCTAAAGGCACACATAATCACGTGTTAACAAGCGTTTTTGGTGCGCCAAAGGGCGCAAGGTTTGAAGTGTCAACAGGTGTTTTGATGCGCCTCTTCAAAAAGTGGTTGGCGCATTTATTGCACCTTTGCCTATATATAGGCACATCCGCCCTGTCACTTTCACAATTAAAAACCGCACGTGATAGATTTTATTCCTCTGCACATGTCAGCACGCCTGTCGTCCTCAGTATCGCGTTCGTGGACCCCGCTTCGTCTCTCACATTATATATAATCCGGTAGGTGGTCCTTTTCCTCTCGTGTTTTTTGCTGCTGGTTGTTTGTTTGTGTAGTAGGAGGCATGGATTTGTAAAAACCCCTCTTTTTGCTATTCTTGCTGTCCTTCTCCCCCATGCTCTTCCTCCTCTTTCTAGATCTACTGGTAAGGAGGACTCTGCCTCTGAAAAAATCACTTGGGCCTCCTTAGTATGCCCTCTTCACCATCCAAAAAAACCCTGCAGAAGAGGCTTAGAACACATGCAACCCCTCCAGAGAAAGAAACAAGACTTAAAAGTTCGTGCGGCTGTATTTTCCTCTTGGCATATTCGCCCTGCTTGCTGCACAAAATACAGTTGCGCCCTCTTGGTGCACCAAGCCCCTATGTAACATTGCAGAAACTTGCGCCATTGGCGCGCCCTACACCCATGCAACACCAACCTTACTTGCGCCAAGTATAAAACTATGTTAAACGGCGCAGGCACATCCCCTGTTACAGTAACACATTGTCATGCAAACCTTTCATGCGCCGCGCCAAGTTCCCCTGTTGCGCACGAAAAGATGATGTTACACACACTAAACCTACGCCCTTTGGCGCATCCTGTCCCCATGCAACATGAAAACTATCTGCGCCCGGTATAAAACGCATATAAATGGCGCAGGCGCACTTATGCTTGTAACAACAAAAATGTCATGTGTAGTATCCATGCGCCTTGCGCCTTTTGGCGCTAATTTATCCCTTGTAACACCCTTTTTCTGTGCGCCATACTATTTAACCCTGCAGTGTTCACGTGCCCTGTGCCATGATGCCTTAAAATTGCTAACTCTTCCTTCTGTCAATGCTTTAATGGGAGATCAAACATCTAACACGACTCTTCTGTGTTGGGTTTTCACTTCTTCTTCTTGCAGATCAGCAACTGAGTTCAGAACTACATATGTCTACATAAAGCAAGAGACCAACCAAGTCTAAGGGTAAAGCCAAGCTTACAGAGGAAGAGATGAAGTATAAATATCAGAGGGTCAGGATGCCCGAATCCTAGGCAGAATGTGACCTGGATATAAGAGACTCTGAGCTCGGTCACATTGATATGGAAGATTTCTGGGCTAGAACCAGGAGGGTCACAGGAAGTCCCTGGATGGACAAACTGGTGGGTAGTGGCCTGCATTTTGCTGGGGGAATCCTAGTCAGTACAGTAAACAACGAATTCATGATGGTAGTGGCCCGCTACTACAATAAAGACACGAGGTGTGTCCAGAATGAGAAGGGCGAGGTCGTGATCAACCTCACTGCCCGGCACTTCGAGATTATGCTTGGCATTCCTCAGCACCGGCACTTTGTGGCCATAAGCCAAGAAGACTGCACCAAGGATTGGGAGGACAACGAAGACTAGTGTATGCAATTGATGAATGAGGTATACCTAAAAAACAAGAAGGTGGTAACCAGATGGCCACAGGTCATTCATCGCAGTGATTTCTCCAAGGAACTAAGTGATACCATCACGTTCCTAAGCAGAGTATTTGGGCTTCTTAACGCCCACTACTTTCGTAAATGGATGCTCAGGTACCTGGAGACAATGAACAAGAATGTGCCTGATCAACGCTTCGAGTGGGCGGAGATCATAAGCAGCACTATATCCGAGCAGCTCCAACAACTCACCACAACGGGGAGGTTCTACATGAACTCCTACGTAGTTTATGTTGCAGCCTCGGAGAGAGATTATCCAGCATTGATGCGATGCGGGGTTTGGCCCCGAGTGAAAATATATGAATACTATCCAGAGCTAAAGCTGGAAAACAGTATTTCACAGTTTACAAAAATCAACAACGCTTTTCCTTCTACGACATCGTCTGCCTTTTGAGGCCAAACACGACTCACGGTCGTACGACCAAGAGCATTGTTGCAGCAACAGAGAAGTGGGGGGCCTTATTCACGTAATTTCCCACCTTCACCTATTTAAGGGCAGCCAACTTCTTTGGGGAACCCACCAAATCACCAAGATATGCCGGCCCCAAGCTGATCCTGTTGGAGCTATCCAGACAGCTCATAACCTACCACAAAAAGTGTTTGAAGAGAAAGAAGGGTGGAACTCCTTTCCCCCTCACAGTGGGTAGGTACACTTGTCTTTCCCACCACAAGGTCTGGGAGATGTTTGCAGAGCTAGAACTACTCAATCTAAAGCACAACTTCCCGTCAAGGCCCACTTTCGACCCAAGGAATTGCCTTCCCAGGGCCAAACTTGATCCAATCCACATTCCGCATATCGAGGATATTTATATCGACCTGTATCATGAGGTCGAGCTCAGAAGAAAGGATAACTCCCGCTTGGCTCAGGCTGAGATCATTCAATACGGCGTAGCCGTTGTCCCAAAAGGTTATCAAACTACTGATCAAGAAGTTGATCAGGTATATCTTGACACGGATGGGGACAATTAATCGTTTGCTGTAATTGACAGAACTAAAGCATCCCAAACCATTGAAGAACAAGTCAAAGAAACTCTGCGGAGAACAGAGCACTGGTGCAGAATGAATGGCCTCATCTACCTCGGGGTTGATTTCACCACATTGCCATTGGGCAACACACCCTCCAAGCCAAAACATCTGCCAAATGGCAGAGGTAAAGACAAAGAGGGCGAGTCAAGCTCTGCCCAAGAAGAGGCTCCTGAGAGTCCCCCTTCCGCCGCATGAGAACAAGTTGTAACTCTGGCTTCTCCAGAGAAAGAAGCGGCCGAAGATGTTCCGATGGGCACATCCACTCAGGATGTTGCCACTACTACAATTGTTGAGGTCCCTTCTATCCCTTCTACTTCTCTTCCTTTCCCTCCTCGCGTAACCCAAGCGACCATTCCTCTGGTCGTATCCTCTCCCCCATCTTCTATTGTTCCCCCTTCCTCGTCATCCATCTTCTCTTCTCTCGCGGAGCTGTCCCCCACCATTTCTTCCCTCATCTCTCAGCTCCCTTCCATTCCCATGTCTACCTCCCGTGCAGTATCTCTTCCTCCCGTGAGCACTTTCTCGGCCTCCCTCTTAATGCCGCCTCCAAGTGTCTCAACGCACTTTCCCTCTACTTCTGCAGCTACTCCCCTTTTCTACTTCTGGTCCCTCTCCCATAAGTCTAGCATGGATCTCTCAGCACCTGAGCCAACAAAAGAGGAAAGTTCTCATCGCACCAATGGACTTCTCCATCATCCCATCAAAGGGGGGCCAAGAAGCAAAAACCTATAACCTGCTTCTCTCAGAGTGCGTCAGGAGAGAGAGTAATGGAGATAGCGTATCCCAATCCTTTGAAGGATAAAAAGGAACTGTCTTCGAAAGATTATACAGTGACCCAAGTCACAATGGGGACGTCTTCAGAAAGGCTTCAGGGAGAGGCCCTATCTGAAGTTGAAGCCCTTTGTAAGAAGCTCCAGGAAGCAAAGGAAGAAGAGAGGCTATTAAAGGAGCAAAATAAACATCTTCTCCACGCCTTGCAGAAAATGGGCAGTGCACCTCCTACAACTTCCGCCGAAACTCCTGAGCCTCTGAGCCAGGATAAGATAAATGAATACGCCAAAATCGGCGAGCAGGGTATGGCAATTTCCACCTAGAGAAGCCAAATCCTCAAGGAAAATGAGGGAGTAATCGCCAAGTTCACCAGATTGTATCAGAATATTAGTCGGGTGAACAAAGAGCTTTAGGCGATAGCAGGGCCTATCTCCGAAGAGCTAGACCATGCCAGGATGCAGCACGAGACCTTCCAAAAAAATGCTCGACTGTTCAGTCAAAGATCTGGTCAAGTTCAGCGTCTTCGGTCACCCCAGGGCCCTCAACAAAATCCTCTCTACTCTGGACTACCGGGTCGATCAGTTGGAGTTTGTCCTGGAAAAGATTGACAAAATCAAGGAGGAAGCCCTGGATGCAATGCATCAAATGGAGCAGATTGTCCTGAGAATGTATCTGGGCTTGCTCACTCCTTCTTTCGCCTTGAGAAGGGTTGATGAAACTATTCGGATCTTCAAGGAGATCGTTTCGCAAGGGTTGGGACCAGAAGTCACTTTCAACGCCGAATCCATCAACAATCTGCTGGTCTGTCGTGACTTCATAGGGTACCTGATAGAGGCAGAAAATGAATATTCCAAACTCCCGGAAAAGCTCACAGATGAGCGGGAGACTTGCGAGGCTATCAGTGATCATCACAAGGATCCTTCCTAGGATCAACTTCAACCCATGATCAGCAAGTTCATGGAATATCGTGCCTAGTTCCACATCACGTCTCCTGAGCAGCAGAAGCAGGATACCCCCTTTCAACCGCGGGACGAGGATGAATAGTCTTATTCTTCTCGACCTTCTCTTTGTAAACATATAAAGTATGTTGACACAAATGATGACATCATCCATGTTGCACCATGGGATGATGTCATCCACCAAGTTGTCAAAAGTCAACAAAATGACTTTAAGATATTTTGTAATTAAGAGGTTGGTTTGTTTTTGCCTTCTTTTCTTCTCTTCTTCTATAAATACTTGAATACTTGTTGTATTCAGGTGTGGATACTTTTCAGATGAAAAATAGAAGTAAGAAGAAAAGACTTTGAACTTTTTGTAACAGAAATAAATATTAATATAATATTTAGACTTTGTGCTGAATACTTGTGTTTTACATCAGACCTTTCTTATGTTAGATCTGTATGATTGTTTTGTTGAATCTACTTCTACTTTGTTGTCATTTATTCATCAGTATTGCTTTATTCGTCTATGCAAGTAGGTTCGGCTCTATTTACTACCAACCCAAATCATAGACCTTCTGACCTTTCTGCTTTGGAATTCATTTCTTTTCTCCCTTTAGATCTTTCCCATCTCCCCACCCTCGTTCCTTTCCCTTCTTTTACAACTGGAAATACCTCTACTGGGATGAGATCCCAACCCCTGAAGGCAGAATATTGTGAGACTTGCACAAGATTCCTGATAGTAGAATAGCAATAAACCAGTTTTGCTTTGCTGACTCAAAGAGGGGCTATGCCCTGCACACTGTTGGCTCGCCTATCCATACATCTACCCACCCGACAGATTTTCAAACCAACACGCTTCCAAGTACGAATTGTATTGGAAGACATGCGAGAGCCTGTACCAATCGATAGCATCCACTGAGGTGACTTGTGGTTCGGTCCCCGCGAAGGGAGATGAAGGGGAACCCGACGAAAGACATTGCGCAGCGAAGAAGGAAGCATGGAGAATAAGAAGGTGGACCCAAAGATATAGGAGGGAGCTGAAAAGACCCTGCATCACACGCGATTTCCTCACCCGTCGCGAAATATTAGATCAGCCAAACTAGGCCATGTAGACGATTCACTGGAGATTTTTGCAGAGGAGGGACAGTCGATGGCATGATTGGCAAGGTGATTGGCGATGGAATTCACCTCCTGGTATGTGTGGGAAATGCGCCATGTGCGTACTTTGTTGAGCCAGAATAGGATGTTGTTGATGCACGAGCCTAACAGCCAGGGAAGCTGGTTTACCTTTGATGACGGCTTGAATGACGACTTGAGAGTCACCTTCGATGTACAGCGAATCGCAATCCTGACTAACTGCGAGCTTCACGCCTTCTAGAAGGGTCGAGGCCTCTGTTTGGTTGTAAGTACCATTCGGGAGTGGAAAGGAGCCAACGCAAACAAGTACGCCCCTATCATTTCGGAGGATGCAACATGCCCCTGATTTGCCCGGATTGCCCCTGGAAGCCCTGTCAAAGTTGAGTTTAATGGCGCCCGGAGGTGGTGGTTTCCATCTTGTGAATTTTCAGATCAGAGACTTTGCCAAGGCATTGAGATCGTGCTTAACTTGGGATCTGGGGGATGGGATTTTTATCAGGGGCCAAGAATTACGGATGGTTGTGTCTCTGAAAGAGAAGGCAAGATTATTAGAGCTGTGAAGGCTCACATTCTTAGAGATAGCAACCTCGAGCTTGATTAGGAAACTGTGAATATCGGAGGACTAGTCCTGGAAAAGGCGAAGATTACGTTCCCACCAAAGATGCCAAAGAAGGAAGAAGGGAGCGATGGTCAAGATAGAGTTGAGGGAACTTTGTTTGCCCTTGGTGGGCTAGCTCAGGATTGTCTTTGATACTTTTGCAATGGACCTAGATGAGATTGAGATTATTGAGGAGCCACGACCATCCCAAATTGGCAAATGGGTAGAAGAGGAGAAGGTGATCCATGTCTTCCTCCACAACGTTGCAGAGCACACATTTGGATGGGCCAGCATAGACCTAAGAGCATCTACGGAGTTGGGCGAGAATTTTCCCGTGGAAGACCAACTACCCAAAGTGGGCCACTTTGGGAAGAAGAACAGAGTTCCAGCACAACTTGACGCCAGGACAAGGAACCCCGCCAAGGGAAGAGAGAAGGGAGTAACTGACTTTGGCCGAGTAACGACCCGAAGGGGACCTGAGCCAGATAAGGCTGTCCTCTGAGGCCGAGAGAGTAACCCGCATAGAAGAAAGAGCTTGACAAAAGGCCATGGCTTCTGCTTCGGAGGCCCCAAGTTGTGTGACGTCCTTCCACACCTAAGTGGGAGAGCCATCCGGGTTCAGGGAAACCGTAACATGACATCGTATCACCCCAGGAGAGCTTAGAGAGATGCATGATCCTGTTAAGGGAGGGGTTGAGGTTGAGTGACATTTGGCCATTCCAACAATCCTCCCAAAAGTTGGCGGAGGTTCCATTGTTGATGAACCATGAGACTGAGTTGGCGATGAGCGAGCAGCTGTTCCGCATGAAGTTCCAAATATGGGACCCTTTGGGGAGGTCAGCGCAGGTGAGAAGACGATCATGATGTTCAACCGAAAGGTACTGGTGGTACATGACTTAATTAACAAACTTAGTGGGGTCAGTAAGAAAATTCCATACCAATTTGGCTCCCATAGCCTGATTCTGGAGGGTTAGATCCATGATGCCCAAGCCACCAAAATCTTTCGGTTTTTTAAGGGAATCCCATTTAACCAGATGGAATTTGCGATCTTCGCTTGAGCCTTGCCAAAGGAAGGTTCTGAATAAGTTTTCCAACTTACAATAGATTTTGGAAAGGACAATACTGAAAGTATGTAGATGGGCATGACACTTAGGACTGATTTGATAAAAAGAACACGCCTGGCGAAGGAAAGCAACTTTCCTTTCCAAGATTGAAGTCTTCGGATGATTGAGTTCACCAAGTCATCCCACAGAGAGGATCTGCCTTTGCCCAGGAAGAGGGGGATACCCAGATATTTTTGGGGGAGGATGTCAATTTCAAAACCGAGAGCATCCCTTAGACGACATCGAAGATGAGGAGGAATGTTGAAGAAGAAGATGATGGATTTTCTGAAATTTATAACCTGTCCAGCGGCCACGGAGTAGGATGAAAGAATGTTATCCAAAGAGACTACTTCCTATATGGTAGCCGCACCGAAGAGGAAGGTGTCATTCGCGAATTAAAGGTGGGAGACTGGTGGTAGAGAGGAAGTGATGTGAAGACCTGCAAGCGAGCTCGAGGCTAGGCGTGTTTTGATGGATCGGCTCAAAGCTTCCGCGACCAGAAGGAAAAGGAAGGAGGATAGGGGGTCCCCTTGCCGAACCCCCCTACTGCTACTAAAGAAACCTTCAGCCAATCCATTAACGAGTACATAGAAGTGAGCTGAAGAGATGCAATTAAAAATCCAATTGCAGAAGTGAATTGTAAAGCCCATTCTTTGCAAGGAGCAGAGCAAAAAGTGCCAGTTAATCCTGTCACAGGCCTTGCTGAAATCGAGCTTAATGAGCATACCCGGCCTAGATGATTGATGAAGGGAATGCATGAGCTCGTGGGAAATGATGATGCCTTCTAAGATGGATCTACCAGGGACGAAACCGCTTTGTTTCGGGGTAATCAGTTTGTTGAGGAGGGGGCTCAAACGTGAGGAAAGGGCTTTGGAAATTATTTTGTAGAAAACATTGCAAAGAGAGATGGGACGGAAATCATCAAGCTTCTCAGCCGGGGAGGATTTGGGAAAAAGGCAAATGAAGGTGTGGTTTAAGTTGCCAAGAATTTTCCAGGAGCGCTTCGATTCCTCAACCGTAAGCCAAACATCTTCCCCAACAACATTCCAAAAGTCCTGGTAGAAGGCCGCAGGGAAGCCATCGGGGCCCAGTGCCTTGTCCCTGTCCATAAAGAAGACAATGTGATGGATATCCTCACGTGAGAAGGGGGAGAGAGCCATGATATTGTCTGCTGCTGAAATCACAGGTTGAATCTGTGCCAACAAGGGGTTTTGATCTTTCAGGGAGGAGCACAACTCCTCATTAAGCAAATTCTGGAAGTAAGAGATGGCTTCAGTTTTGATGTGATCTTGAGTGTTGGCCACCGTGTTATCCTCATGTTTCAGGGAGGAGATGTAACTAAGGTTCCTTCTTGCTTTCACCAAGGCATGGAAGAATTTGGTATTTTTGTCCCCATCTTTCAGCCAGTTCTCTCTCAATTTTTGGTGCCAGAAGGATTCTTCCTTGAGCAAGAGGGTGCCCAATTCTTTGAGAAGGGATTTTTCTCTGGAATAGCTAACTTAATCCATACCTTTGAGGAGAACCTGGTCATTTAGAGACTTGAGATCCTTTTCAACCCGTTCCTTTTCATGAAAAATGTTTTTGAAGGTGGAAATGTTCCATTCCTGCAACTTACTTTTTAGCAGAGAGAGCTTACGAGAGAGGATGAACATCTTGGTGCCTTTGACCGAAAAAGAGCACCACCAAGATTTTACTAAGTCCCTTAAAGAGGCGTCAAACATCCACATAGATTCAAACTTGAAGGGGGATCGACGTGGCGACATGTCAAACAGAACATTGAAAGCAATAGGGAAATGGTTCGAATCTGATAGAGGGAGGACTGAGTTGGAAAGTAGGAGATTCTGCTGGAGCCAATCTTCTGATACCAAGAATCGATCGAGTTTGACAGCTAGATTACCAAACCTGGCTTGACGATTATTCTAGGTAAACTAGCCAGAGTTGGATTCGACGTCGAAAAGGTGATGCCGCGCCATGAAGTTGATGAAGTCCGCTTGGGCCTGCGGTTGCCAATGAAGCCCACCACGCTTGTCATGCTCGAAGAGGGAGGTGTTGAAGTCACTTGCTAGGATTACCTTCGACGTGGAAGAGCTGAGAACCTCAGACAGATTGTTCCAGAGCTCACATTTACTAGCTGGAGAAGAGGGGCCATATATGTTGCAGAGCAAAAAAGAGACCTTCGTGTGTTTGACTTTGATATCAGCCCACTGGAAACCAGTTCCGGAGGAAAGAAGGGAAGAAAGGCAGGAACTGGATTTCCAGCGGAGGCCAAGTCCACCAGAGGCGCCCGAGGAAGACACGAAAGAACCTTCCCACCCTTTCCAGGAGCGGAACCAACCTAAAAGACAGGCAATCTCCCAACGTGGATCCTTTAACATAACAATTCACATGGTTTTGTACATTATATTGATGATTTTTAAAAATTTATTGTGTTGTTTTTATTACCTCGAAGGCATTTTACAAGTTAGAATCATCTTGTCAATTCATCATTCAACTACATATTATTTTTTATGTTATTGTCAACTAATTTTTCTACAAATTTGTAGATAACCGAAGTGATTTGGTAGGAGTTGCATGATAATTGCATCGAGATCATCACAGATAGCGGTTCCAAGGTTTGTAAAATAATCTAAGGTAGAGTGATGTAAATTCTTCCTCCATTCGTTGTTGAATTGATCATACGAACGAGCATGTAATTAGAAGTGTAATGCACTCACTTTGACGAGTTCCCTTCCAATACATAGTCGATGCCTACGTGAGTTTGAGGAATTTAAAATGGTTGGTACGCTGCCAACATGCCAATGGTCAACACCATCATTTCTAGTTCTGTCAGGTCTGGGAGCTTGTTTCTCATCGATTCCATTGATTGTGTAGTTAAAGTGTGGAGGAGCCTCTAGACCACACAATACCATGTTGTCACATTCCTCCATCCATTGGGGTAAAGACTTGTAAGTTTTAACTACTCATTGGTTGGTTGCACATCTCCTTTCTTGTAATTACTCAAACTTGAAACTAATAAAAGAGGACTACAAAGTGCTATAAGAATAAATCTTTTCGGCTGGGTTATGAATCTGGAACCTAATGGATGTTCCCCATGTTTTATTTTGACCCCTTTCAATGTAAATTGCATTCACATGAACAATGAAAGTAAGATGGAGACGAAAAAGAGGAGCACAAATACCGGATATTATTTTGGCAAGAACATTTTGAGCCACGTAATAAGTGTGGGATATGCAAGTATCTAATTCCCCCGCCTTTTTATTTGTTGCTTTTCATTCATGTCTACGTCTTATCTAACAAATTCTATGGTGTCCAATCATGTGAAAACATTTTGGTTGGGTTTTGACCTTCAAACTTGTTGAATTTTCCTCTTTTGTAATTTTTTTTTTGGAAACTTTAAGCTCAAATGACACTCACATGAATAATGGAGTCTCAGTCTAAAACATTCCCCCACCCACCATACATGTGTGGCCATCTACTAGAGATACTCAACTATCGATCATTGTTCGTGCACCCTCTGTTTTCCTACAATTACTCCCTCTTTAAATTAAAAAGGGGGCTACAAACAGCTCCAACAAGCAAGCATTCTGGTTGGATTTCAAAGATAGAGACACTATAGTGGAACACAATGCCCTTCCCCTCCCCCAACCCCCTTCTTCATCCCCTATATCATCCTCGAGTGTTTTTTGCTTACTCAATTTTTAATCCTTCACTCCATCATATTTCCATCGCACACTACACATACTATTGCTAGTAACTAGAATTAATTTCTTTACCCTGTTTCCTTTAATACAATTGCCCTATTCGCGGAATTCTTTTCAAATTCGCAGTTTTATTACAGACGAAGGAATAAGCAAAGCTAAAAATGGCGGAACCTCCCCTCAAGTTTATGAATTTTATCTCAGAACATCAGGTATGTAATTGAAACCTTTTCTTTTCTCTGAGCGTCTCTCTCAAAAAAATTATATATATATCCTTGGGTTTTGGGTATGTACTGAAATGTTAATGCGGGTCAGTTGGAGGAGGCTAAGGAGAAACGTGGAGAGCGTGTGGAGGATGGGTCTGCTCAGAGAGACAGACCGCTTTTCGAGGTGAGTTTTTTGTAGGTTAATATTGGTCAAATTGTTATATGTTGCAAATGAAATGCTATCTGTGTATGTTGCATTTTTTCAATTGCAAGGGAGCAAAACGTGTTTTATTTTCTCCCCTCTGTGTTGGCTGCATCGTCTGCAGGGAGTCCGTTTCTATGTTTGTTGCGTTTTGTTTATTTATCGAATTGTTTCCATTTTTTCATAAAATTTGGTAAATTCTGCATTTTGGGGTAAGGTTCCACTTAGTGGCCATAACTACATGGCATCTATTATGTCAAATTTACCTCAGACTTACGTTTCATTGGGCTACACCGCACAGAGGGTGTTGGATGCTGTATCTAATCCAATTTCAATGGGCTACACCACACAGTGGGTGTTAGATGCAGTATCTAATCCAATTTCAACACTTTATCTTGTCCCCTGGGGTTTGAACTTGGACATTCGCTTTGAAAGCCCATTTACTTTTACTATTTGAAATCATCCTCTACAGCTTCAGATAGTCTGTTTTGATGGCAAAGACAAAATGTGTCATTGTCAATGGTGTCCTTTTCTAGAAATGTCATCTGAATCCTTTAGGTTCCGAGGCACTCGTAAAATGACTAAGTTCCAGATACTATTTGGAATCAAGAAGATTTATTTCCTCTAAATATTACCCTATATTTTAAGCCCAATGAGGTAGGGCAAAGCCCTTTAGTGTGCGTGCGGAGATATGACTACTGGGTTTTTACCTATTGCACAGCTGGGGTGACCCCCTGGGATTAAGTGTAATCCCCTGGTTGTTGGAATTAGCTGATCTCTGGCAAGCAATGTGTATCCGCTGCCCGGAAATTCTTCCCTGGACAGAATTTGAACTGGGATGCCTTAACAAGGACGGGCTAACAGAATGGACAGGCAAAGGTGCTTTTTGAGGTCTATACTATATATCACTAATTGGCTATTTTTCACTGAATCTCCGAAAATTAGATTTGCCATTTAGCAAATTTTTCATTTTTCAAATTATACACACACACACACACACACACACACACACACACACACTAATAATACACCGATATAAACATATATTTATGTAAATTGGTTTTAATCTTCAAAATCTACCTATAATACCCTATTCCTTGCTTTTTGAGATTGTAGAGATTTGTCTACTATTCTGTACTTGTTAAAAATAAATAAATAAAGCATTCCTTAAAACTTCCCACGTAGCCTAATTAGCATGTTAATATGGTTTCTATGACCCTCGTTGTGGGAACTGTTGTCCAAAATTACACTCCATGTAATTTTGAACAACTCATCAAAAGGAATTTGCCATTTTTTCGCTTCGGAAATGCCGTGAACACTGATTCAGTCAACTACGGAATGCAAGATCTTAGTGTTTCGCGGGTTCCCTAAACCCATGAAACAAAGGAATGAGCGACCTAAGACTTAGGCAAAAACTGGCAATGTTAGTGCTATACGGAAGTTTTTGGACCTTCGTGACACTACGAAACTCAATCCCTCGTGGGTCGAAGTCAAGTTAGAGCACCACAGAGTTGCTTATCCGTGGGGAGTGGAGAAAGCGAGTAAGTATGGAAGCCACAAAATGAAGGAAATAGGTCATTGGGTCGGAAGCCGCAGATCATTAAAGTTAAGCTTTCACGGGTATTGTGAAATATTTTCGCACATCATGGCAGCTAAGTATGAAAGTCGCGCGGGTCTGCGAAGGGAGGAAAATTGAAAGGCATGATGGAATCCAAGGAGGTCGTAGTAAGAGGTATAACCGCGGAAGGTCTCAAAGCCGCACCAGACTCCGAACTAGAGAGCCAACCAATCCAACCGCCAAAATTTAATGGAACATGGTGTCCTTCCTTGCAAATCTGATGGTGTGCGATAAACTCAAGAGGTCGTGCTGTGGTTGTTGGCTCTCATCTTATGGTGCCCATGTTTGTACTACAAGCAAACTTTGCAAGAAATCATGGCACCCATGCTCATTTATCACGTTTTAGGGGACGGACTCCAGCTCGGCAGTCCTTTCTCCTTTCTCTCTCCCCTCTTTCTCCATTCCACAAAATTGTATAAATGCAAGTGCTTGTGAACTTTGTAAAGGGTTCTTCTTCCTTTTCCTCTTTAGCATATTTTCGAGCGCTTCTCTGTGAAACTCGAAAATTTCATGCCTTTGACCTTTGTAACTCGCAAATGGAGATTTTCTCGCCTTGGCTCTACATATAAGCTATAAAAGATACATTGATGCAAGTTTGGTTATTCCTTTCCTTCAAATACTCTGTGTTTGGTGTGAAAACCCTGCCCTCTTGTGTGTTTTGCATTCTTTTATTTATTTTCTTTGGAATCGCATGCATCTTCATAGCCTCATCTGACGAACTTGCATCTGTGTCACCTGGAATTGGGAAAGTTCTACTTTTGGTGCTATCACCGCCCCCTTTTAGCTTAGTTTGCTTTTTCATTGCATCTCTCTCTCCCCGGTCCCTTGGCAGTGTTAGAGGAGGATTAACTATAGTAGCATTAGAAGTAGGTTGTGTTGTGCGGGTTTTACCGAATCCGCACAAGGAAGCCGACCTTCTCCAGAGGTCTGTCTCAAGCTGCAAGTCCCACACTTGGAGACAGTCCCATGTTGCCTCAAAATTCTGGATCTCCATGATTCAGAGTAGGCTGTAATTTTGAGCTCCAACAGTTCTGGGACACCCGGTGGGACTACTTTAAAGGTCTTATTTTTCCAGGTGTTCCATTGCAACATTCTAGCCACCTTGGTGCCTTCACTACTCCAACAGTTTTGGCACACCCTATGGGACAAGTTTGAAGCACCTTACAACTTTATTTCACCAAGTTTGATGTGTTCTTGGTGATAATCAACCTTTGGAGGCTTATCTCAATACATCTGGCAACTCCACTGATCCAAATAGCCCATTCATCTCATCCGCAGACCCCCTTTTCCTTTTCGTCCTTTTTTCTCATTTCATGAAGTTGTGTAGCCATGACTTCATCCCCTTGTTGGAAACCCCAGTTTCAGGAGCAATATTATTCCCTTTCACCTCCAAATTTCCAAGATCCTTCTCCACATCAGTTTTATGAGCCCTATCATGATGAATATGCATATGACCCAATCCACACCGATCCATATGGTTATCCTATTAACCCTGACATTTTTCAAGAATAGGGATATGCAGACAATGGCTGCAATTTCATGGTAGATGTTGATTTCCAAATGCAAACCCAACAAATGGAGACAAACCTGCGAAAGGGAGAGAAGTGATACAAACTCATGGCAGCTAAAATACCTGGCTTTAATCAACCCTATCCATGGGGTGGTCCTTCACCAAGTTGGTTCAACCCTCAACAGGAGCTAGAGGTATTGACTAAGTCCTTAGATGTAATGGTTGAATCTTTGAATATAATGATGTTATTGGTTGAAAAAATGGGAGCTTATGAACCTAATGTTGAGGAACCCTGTCAATGGGGCAATTCTTCACTACCATTATGCGGCTCCGCCATTCCTTCTTTCAAACCTGCACCTCCTCAACCAACATTTCATGTACCTAGCTCTCTTAAAGCCCCTCTTGCTAATTATCCTCCCTTACAAGAAGATATTGCACCTCCTCCATCATTTGAACCTCTGCAAAATCAACCTAAAATGCAATCCTTCCCTCATTTCATTGACCCAAATTCATGTGTGCTTGAGCCCCATGAGGAACCATGCTTAAGCCATGAAGAAATGCAGACCAACCAACAATCTAAGTGGCCAGTCAGTTGGATATCCCATTGCCCAATCCTTTCTAAAGATGAAGCTAAACTTTTGTTGGCAAGTGGGAGTGTCCTTCAATCCGCGGGACAAGAATGTGCACAAACATGTGAGGGGCAGATTGAGGAAGAGCCAAGGCAAGAAGACTAGATCCAACATTTAAAGAATTGGAGCCAAGAGTTTGGTGCCAAGCAATTTCTCCATCAACAAGCTACCAATCACCCCCTTCCCAATAATGCATCAAAGCCAGTTGGGGTAAACTCCATCACTAATCATGAAGTGTCTATTCAAGAATGGAGTGATTATGATAGCGAAGAGTTGGCTCAAATTCTTGAGGACCTACGGTCTAT
The DNA here is from genome assembly GCA_019776745.2 of Taxus chinensis. Classification (NCBI taxonomy): domain Eukaryota; kingdom Viridiplantae; phylum Streptophyta; class Pinopsida; order Cupressales; family Taxaceae; genus Taxus; species Taxus chinensis. The sequence continues at coordinate 731,006,367 of CM034153.1, read as the reverse complement.
TACAATGGAGCAACCTGTAGAGGAGGATGAAGATCCGCGAAGGGAGGCAACTAATGACAGAACAAATCAAGTGGCTTTGAAGGCGGATAATCAGAATGAACCGCGGATTAGGGAAAAAGTGTTTTTCAACATTTATGGCACTAACGGGGGCTGAGGAAGAAAATTTCCCAAGTGAGCAAGGTGAAACAACTAGGTGCAATGACCGCATTGCTACACACACCTTGAACTTGCTTCACTTTTGGCAGAAAGTCAGGCTGGGGCAGAGAATGAAGATGGAGGAAACCCGCACTCCAAAGTAGAAACAAAGTTGTTTACAGAAGAAGTAGAACAAAGTCCAGAACCAACTTGCAAACATCCACCACCTAGAGGAAAGTATGCATGATGACCCCATTTATGGGGATGAGCTTGAAGAAGACGGGGAAAATCACAAGAATCAATTCATCGGTTCCCAAGGCTGCATACCCAATCAGATACTTGGCTAGTTTGGAGCCAAATTCAGAGTTTCCACCGGTCATACTCATTTTAGGGCATGAGGAATAGCTTCAAAGCACTAAGGGGCAGCCCCAATACCTCCAAAGACAAAGTTTAGATCAGACAGAGGTATTTTTGCTGTTTTCATTTGGTAATGAGAAGGGAAACTGGTTGCAAGATAATTTTCTACTCTCATTAAAGACCATGCTTATTGCAAATTTGATCACATGGTCTAATTTTGTAAGAAAGGGAAGCTACTTCTCCCAGCCTATATCGGGTTTTGTTTAGCTCCCTTTGTTTTTGGTTAGAGTAGGGTAGTTTAGGTTTGCTTATTGCAAAACAAGTGCCTTGTGCACGCTCTGCATGTTTCCTTTTGAAACATGTATGATTTTTCATGTTTGTACATATTTTTTGTGGGCACTTGTTGCCATTGCATAATTCAGCTTCCAAAGTAGGTTTCATGGCAAAATCAGATAGTTGGAGCGGATTTCAGTATGCATTCTTTTAGCTCCACAGATCAACTTTAGTATGGTGCTTAGTTCACGCAGATTCAAGAGACATGTTTTAAGGGTTTAAGATCAATTTTCAGAATTATACTTGACTCCATGCCCAATGGATGTTTCAAGGCAGTTGGTCTTCATCATCTAGCAGGTAGATGTCCCTTGGAGGTCGCCAAGCTGTTGTCCAAAATTACACTCCATGTAATTTTGAACAACTCATCAAAAGGACTTAGCCATATTTTCGCTTAAGAAAAGCCGTGGGACACTTATTCAATCTATCACGGAATGCAGGAACTTAGTGTTTTGCGCGTTCTCCTAACTTGACGAAATAAAGGAATGAGCGAGTGCGGGACTTATGACAGAAATTGGCAATGTTAGTGTTCCACGAAAGTCTTTTAAACCTTTGCAACACTAAGGAAATCAGTCCCTCGTAGGTTGAAGTCAAGTTAGAGCACTGCAAAGTTGCATATCCACGGGGAGTGGAGAAAGCGACTAAGTATGGAAATCCACAAAAATCCTAGTGTTCTGAAGGTCCACTGGTCGTTAGGTCGGAAGTCTCAAATCCGTTAAAAGTTAATCGCTTTCATGGGTATTGTGAAATATTGAAACGCATCATGACAGCTAAGTGGTGAAAGCCGCATGGGTTCGCGGAGGGAGGAAAATAGAAGTAGGCACGATGGAAGCCGCAAAGGTCTTACAAGAGGTATAACTGCGGAAAGTCACAAAGCCGCACTAGACTTCAAACCAGAGAGCCAACCTCTACAACTACCAAAATTTAATGGAGCATGGCGTCCTTACCTTCAAATTTGATGTCGTTCGATAGACTCAGGAGGTCGTGCTGTGGTTGTTGGCTCTCATCTGATGGCACCCATGTCTATACTACAAGCAAACTTTGCGAAGAAATCATGTCACCCATGCTCATTTATCGCATTTCAAGGGACGGTTTCTAGCTTGGCGGTCTTTTCGCCTTGGTCTCTCTCCCCTCTTTCTTCATTCCACAAAATTGTATAAATGCAAGTGCTTGCGCACTTTGTAAAGGGTTAACTTCCTTTTCCTCCTTAGCATATTTTCGAGCTCTTTTATGTGAAACTCGAAAAGTTCATGCTTCGACCTCTATAACTCGCAAATGGAGATTGCATTCTCGCCTTGGCTTTGCATGTAAGCTGTAAAAGATACATTAATGCAAGTGTGGTTATTCCTTTCCTTCAAATACTCTATGTTTGGTGTGAAAACCCTGCCCTCTTGTGTGTTTTGCGTTCTTTGGCATTTGTTTGCTTTGGAATCACGTGCATCTTCATAGTCCCATCTCATGAACTTGCATTTGTGTCATGGGTAATTGGGAAAGTTCCACCTCCTTTTGGTGCTATCACCGCCCCCTTTTAGCTTAGTTTGCTCTTTTTCAATTGCATCTCCCCCTTCTCTCCTTGGTCCCTTGGAAGTGTTAGAGTAGGATTAGCTATAGGAGTAGTTTAGCATTAGAAGTAGGTTATGTTGTGCGGGTTTACTGAATCCGCGCAATGAGGAAGCCGACCTTCTTCCGGAGGTCTGTCTCAAGCCGCAAGTCCCACACTTGGAGACGGTCCCATGTTGCCTCAAAATTCTGGATCTACATGATTCAAAGCAGGCTGCAATTTTGAGATCCAATTTTTCATTTTTCAAATTATATACATATAATATATTATACATACATACACACACACACACACATATATATACACCAATATAAACTAATATTTATGTAAATTGGTTTTTATCTTCAAAATCAACCTATAATACCCTATTCCTTGCTTTTTGAGATTGTAGAGATTTGTCTACAATTCTATACTTGTTAAAAAATAAATTAAAAAAGCATCCCTTAAAACTTCCCACGTAGCCTAGTTAGCATGGTTTCTACAATCCTCGTTGTGGGAACAAGGGGATTTCCTCCTCGCTTTTTCAAATATATACTGACTTGGGTTTTGACCTTGTGATAAAGCTCAAGAGTACGCCAAACCTTGCCAATCCCACTTGGTGTTGCCAATTGAGCCCTTAGCCTCACCCAACCCAAACTAAAGATCAAGCATGATTCACATGCATTAGGTCGATGCCTCAATTTGGAGAATGGGATTGTTTGTCCACTTCAAACCCCATGATCTAGGTTTAGGATGGCCTTTCATTTTGCACATTTGTACCTCAATCACCAGATTGTTTCAGTCTTAGTTTTGTTACTTCCGTGAACTGCAGGCTTCTCCCATTACTACAATGTCAGCTTTAAAATTTGAAACTTTAGAAGATCACTGCAAGTGGATGCTGATTAGTCTGATATTTTAAATACCCCTTACATCCTTAGAATAGACAGGCTGATTGGTATGGATTAGCTACATATATCATATGATGAACTGGCATCCTAAATTTTGGCAAGGGGGCTGAATAAGCCTTTGACTTCCTTATCTCAAAGCATCGTGTATTTTTATAATGATTCACAATTCTGAAGTACATTCAAGATTTGTACAATAATTGACAAGCTTCAGATTATGTAATGTTTTTCTAGCAAATAATCAAACTGTTTTATGATGGTTTTAAAAGGTTCCAGTGTCTACTCTGTACATTGAGCAGACCGCTACTATTGTTAGGAAGGGTCTTAGTTTGATTGTTTGCAGAGGTTCAGTTCATACCTTTCAAAAAAAACGATATTTTGTCCTGTTTCTAGTTGCTGATTTGGGTCTGAGGTGCTTCCATTGTGTGGATATTATTCTGGATTTGGATTTATTTCTGCAGATTCTAAAGGAAAACAAAGACAAGCAACAAGAAGAGTTCAACGAGCGATTCAAGCACAGTAAGTTTCATAGATGCAAATGAAATTGTACTTCTTAGTTTGGAATTTTTGTGTTTACTTGACTGTAAGCCATTGCAGAGTGACTCCTCAAATGACAGTGCTTGAAAAAAAGTCCTTCAAATTGGCAGCGGTCTTCTATTTGATTTGACATGAGAGATTTGATGTTTCCACAGTCCTTAATATTGAGAAGATAGTTTATTGGGTATAATCCGTGTGCAAATAATATTTTATTATCGACGTTTTGGACCACTCAAGTGATCCTTCATCAGGATACACTGATTCAGATGACCAATTCGAACCATTCAAGTGGTCCATCATTCGAGTGGTCCAAATCAATGTATCTTGATGATGGACCACTTGAGTGGTCAGAATCAATGTATGCCTGGTAGTCCTATTCGATGTATCCTGATGGTGGGCCACTTGAGTGGTTGAAGTCATTGTATCCTAATGATGGACTGCTTGAGTGATCCAAAACATCAATAATAATATATTGTTTGCATGCAGTTTATACCCAGGAAACCATCTTCTCATTATTTGACATATTATGAAAGTTGCACAGAAAACATCAATAATAATATATTGTTTTTCTTAAATAATCACCGTGGCAAGCTTTGACAGCAAACACTTCATATGTTGTATAGATCATTATATACGATCAAGCTACCTTTTCTTTGTAGACTATATAAAATGCTATTCTTCTTTCTTTTTGAAGTCATCTTTTCCTATTCATTAAAGGTCATTTTACATTTCAAAACTTAGAGAGTCGTTGCATGAAAATAATTAATATCTGTGTTAAATAATTGAATGCTTCCATGAGCAATTTAATTAGATGATTGATTTTTATCGGATTTTACTCTTGTGTGTTTAAGTCATCTCAAGATGACATCCACGAGTAGTCATTATTTTTCCTTGTATAGTTTTATTAACAATCACAAGGCAAGATAAGTCACGTAGCACATGACATGCTCCTTAAAGTTTTTTGATGGTAGGGGGAATGGTGAATGTATTCCATGGCTCTGGGATTCTTACCCTCTAGCCCCTTTCCTCGTTGACAAAGCTTTTGGAGTATATAATGCCTTATAAGTACCCTTGTCTCACAATTCATGCTAGTGTGGGATTAACTTATTTACAACCCAATTGTATATTTTTATTAGGTAATTGAAGGTTGCCACTAGCTATTTAATTAGATTATTAATTTTTGTGGGATTTTACTCGTATGTGTTTAAGTAATCTTAAGAATACCTCCATCAGTAGTCATTACCTTAATTATATTTTTCCTCATATAGTTATGGAAACAATTACAAGGCACGGGGAGCCACTTATCACTTGAAAAGCACCTTAAAGCATTTGTTAGTAGGGGGTTGGGGGGTCGGAGAAGAATAAATGCAATCCACTGCTTTGGAATTTCAACCTCTAGCTTTTCCCCATTGGATTTTTTTTTTGGAGCATGTAATGCCTTATAAGTCATCCTTATCTCGCTATTCATACAAATGTGGGATCAATCCAATTACATTGCAATCCTATATTTGTGTGAAGTGATCGAAGGTTTCCACGAGCAATTAAATTAGATTATTATTTTTTGTAGAATTTTACTCGTGTGTTTAAGTCATCTCAAGATGACCTTCATGAGTAATCATTATCATAATGACATTTTCCCTCATAGTCCGTTTATAAATTTATAATCACAAGGTAAAGGGAGCCACTTACTTAGCGCATGACAAACAACTTAAAGTATTTCTTAGTAAAGGGGAGGAACAATGATTGCATTCACCGCATTGGGCTTCTCACCCTCTAGCGTCTTTAAGTTATCTCAAGATGACCTTCATGAGTTGCAATTATCATAATGACATTTTCCCTCATAGTTTTGGTTATAATCACAAGGCAAAGGGATCCACATACTTAGTGCATGACAAGCACCTTAAAGGATTTGTTAATAGAGGGGAGGCACCACGAATGTATTCCATCGCATTGTGCTTCTCAACCTTTAGCTTCTTTCTCCATTGGCAGTGCTTTACGAGCATGTAATGCTTAATAAGTCACCTTTGTCTTCTAATTCATACCCTTGTCTCACAATGTAATCCAATTATAGGCATAACATGGTCCCAAATCTTTGCTAATGGGGAAAAAAGGCCAGAGGGTGAGAAGCCCAAAGCACTGGAATACATTCACTGTTCCTTTCCCCTACTAACAAATGCTTTAAGGTGCTTCCCTTGCCTTGTGATTATTATCAAAATTGTTTGAGGAGAAATATCATCAGTGTAATGACCTGCTCATGGAGGTCATCTTCAGATGACTTTAACACACGAGTAAAATTCCACAAAAATAAATAATTTAATATTCAATATAGAAATTGGCTAGAAGTGCATAAAAATGAAAGAGCTAGTGTGCTCCACAATGATTGTTTCATAAGACACAATACTTAATGAATGTTTTGGAAATGGTGGGCAAGCTAAGGGAGCTTGATTGTAGGGGAAACTCCATGATTAAACTTGCTTGAGCAGGAAAAGTATTTGGATGCATGACCTCCTGGAAAGTCTCTGCGTTTCACCCATTTGAACATCACATAGATCCAATGCGTCTCAAGTAAACCATTCAAGCTCATAAGAGATGTATTCTTGTGAACCATTACTTGTTAAAGACCAGTCATGGAATTTGATTTGATATTAACATGCAGCTGATTCGGAAAAAAATGATATTACACAACACTAAATGCATATAAATATAAGTTTCCTACATATTAGTTATGATGCTGACCTGGAGTTCTACTTCACTCAGAGCCCATACTTTCCATGGTATATATGTTGCTTGACCTGTAATTTATAATAAAACTCTGTGTCATTTGTCTTAACAGTAATTGGGAAGACATTTATTTTGGATAGGTAATTGATGAGGCTTCTATTGCACGCCCCACCCCCTCCTTCCCCAGCCCAGCCCAGCCCAGCCCACCCTCTCCAACCCTTGATCAAGCATCAGGGATTATGTATAGGAGTAGATACATAAATGAGGGAAGCTTCTGCCAGTGTTTGACGAGTCATTGTATTAATGGCAAAACTGGAAAACCCCTTATATATGAAGGAATAAAACTGTCCTTGAAGCTAACTGGGCAGTCAAGTTATTTTTTCTTAACATTTTAGACTTTTAGCATGTCAAGTTTTCTAACAGCTGCATACTGTTACATGTGATGGATGGCCACATGCTGGTCAGCAAGACTTCTGTAGAAGTCTGAGAGCATAGTTAATTAAAGGCTTGCAATTTTGAAGCTTTTTGCACGACACTGTTAGAAGTTTTCTATATAAAACTGCATGTTGCTTTTATGTAAGTTAAATTCCTGCTGAATATGTTCTCTACTGTATCAACTATTTTCATACTTACGATGCATTTCTTTTCAGGGCCTCCAAAAGCACTCGATGAAGACGAGACAGAGTTTCTGGAGAATTGGGAGATGGTGAGCATGGATTTTAGATCTGTTCATTGATTGGGTACGGATAAGCTAAAGGCATTAATATTATGGATTGTTTGGCAAATTAGTTGTGAATGCATTTAAGTATGTTGAGCATAGACTCGCAGGTAAGCAACAATCATTGGGTTTGTGTCGGTATAAAAGGGAATTGCAGCTAATTCAGAATAAGAAAACTTGACCACAGAGAATGAAAGCATTTTCTTTTAGTAATGAAAAAGAAGGCATATTGTGGAATCTAGTTCTCAAAAAGATGGAAGGAAGTTGCATACCACGTGCTCAGTGTTTACAGTTGATGTCACTCCCCATTACAAGGCGAGAATTTAACCTATAGTGTCTGATTGAAAGTTTCGACCACCTATTTAATGCAACATATTCTTGTATCAACTTTTAACAATTCTTAGACTTTTGTTGTTCCAATCTCATTGTTGATCAAGTGTTAAAGTTCTGGTGTTCGAAAGGAGTGAGAAAGATTTCCAGTTTATATGAAACGGCCTTATTCACTTGCAGGTGGCAGGGGGATGTTCAAGTTGTAGATGAGATCTGAATTTAGTTCTTGCAGCTCTAATATTTGTTGTATGTTTTGTCTCTCACTATCGAATATGATGCAGGAGCATCATAAAGGAAAGTTTCAATTTCATTGTAAATGTTTATTGTGAGTGACTTAGGAGTCATTTTGGAGTTTTAGGTTGGAATTCAACTTAATTGGATCCTTGAGTGTGTGTGTAATAAGGTCAATTTGGGTTTCCCTCCAAAAGGACCATTTTCAAATGTTTGAATCATTGTGTTAGTACAAGTTGTCCTAGGAAGTAGTAAGGACTTTAAGTCATGTTGTGAAGGTGGTGAAGCAATGAAATAGGGTATTTACACTCACCCTTTTATGTATCTCGTGAGGAAAGTTTGTCCTTAACTCTTGTTAGGTAGTTAGGTATGATGAATATATGAGAGGAAATATTCGAAGGAAAGAAGTTAGATAGGTAATCCAGTTGTAGAAGAAGGGGAAGAACCTTGAAAGCTCAGGAATCCAGATGTATACAAGAAAGATAATCATTTACAGGATTTCTTAAGGACAATCATTGTAAATATGGTAACGAGTACATGTTTCATGAATGAAAAGACTGAGGCATGATCGTTCTTAATACATTGTGTTGGTTGCAGGCTTATAATGATGTGAAAAATCTCTAATATGGCTAAGTTTTTGATTCTTGCATCCTTGGGAAAAGATCTTATTACTGATTTTTAGATGCTTTCATTGGTCAATGATAAAATAATGTATGCATCTGTGTTGCCAGGGTACGAGTTTGATATGCGGATATGTCAATTTTAAAAAACCCTTGGGTATGATATGTCTTGGATATGTCCGTACATATATATTTAAAAATTAAAATATATATATATATATATATACACACACACACACGTAATAATAAAAATTTATAAAATATAAATAATTTTATTAAATAAACTTATATAAAAATGTAAAGACTATTAAAATTTTATACAAGTTTATAAACTATTAATAAAATTATGAGCTTCAAATACATATAAAATTTTATAACTATTAACAAAGTTATTAAATAAACTTACTAATAAATTTCTACTGTAACCTAAAAACATAAATCATTAAATAAACTTACTATTAAATACTAAATCGGTAGCGGTAGAAATTTATTAGTAAGTATAGTTGATAATTTTGTAAGAAATTTGAAAACATAGAAAAATCTAACCTAAAAACTAAACGTAAGCATAGAAACTAAAACATTGACTACAATGCAAATGAAAAATAGTTTACACGAGGTTTAATTGTAGACAACCGCCATAAACCGACGCTTGAGCAGAATCATGAAGGCATAGCAGGAAAATAAAGCTGTGAATGCCTGTCTTCATGCTCTCAGACATGCGTGAGAAGGGAGTGAGTCGAACAACCATGGGAGGGCATAATGCTATCAATAAATTTAAGTGCAACAGCTGCACCAGTCTAAGATGTTCACACTGAAACTTTTCAACGATTTTCATTGCCAAATTGATTATTTTTTAAGGTTTTTTATTAAATTTGCAGGAATAAAATCAAACCCACAAAATTTTTGGGTTGAAATTCGACGATTTCTGTGACGGATACGTGATGGGTACATCTGGGTTCTTCCCGGGTACGTACCCATGACGTACCTGGGAAGAACCTGGACGTACCCATCACGTATCCGTACCCGTATCCTGACGTGTCCGTACCAGATCCGTATCAGGCAGGGTTCGGGGGGCTGGGGGACAAACCCTGGCAACGTAGGTATGCATGAGAATCTTCGTGCTTAGTAACTCGTTTTACTTCATGTTTGGGATCTATTACAAGGTTTTAACTTTTATGTGACTGTATGGTCAAGATAAACATGTGTATGAGGTGTGCAGAGGTAGAGAAGAAACCTTAAAACTGAGAAACATTATATAAGAGTAGGAGCATTCAAAGAGTAGAGGCATTGGAGATGGCTAAGGTGATTGTTGGGAAAAGTTCCATAGAAGATTTAGTTATCCAAAGTCTTCATCAACTGGATTAAGTATACAGTGCTCTGTGAGGAGATCAACTGTTAAATCAGGCTTGACATAGGTGATGTTGATGTGTTAGGAATGACCACGAAGAAATCCTTCTTGTGGAGTGTTGAGAAGGTGTAGGGGCATCTAAATACCCTGGTCTGTGCATGTAAAATCCCATTACTTTTAACTAGTAATTTTGGACTTGCAAGCTTTATAGATGTTCTTATGAATTGATATCTGTTCCTGAGGGTTTCATTGACCCATATAGACCTTCTAATTGGAATTTGAGAGTTTGGAATTGAAATTAAGTTGAAAACTAGAAGATTCCTCCTCTCGAGTTGCTCAAAACCCTGGTTAGGGCAGATTTTGAAAGACTCTTGTATCTTTTGATTCCACTGGTGATTTCTTGTGAAATTTGGTAAATAGCTGTGTTTGAAGGTGGATTAAAAGAATTTTGTGGTTTTAGGGCTTAAGATGACCGTACAGTGCATTTATGGAACTCTGTGTATGACAGGGGTTTGAGAGACCCAATACAATTGGTTTTTGTGATCTTATGTCCTGTTTGGGGTTGAAACAATTGCATAGTAGTGAGGGTGGAGTCACACAAGTTTCGAGAAGGGTATATGATTAGTTTAAATTATGAAGAGTGGAATTTATAGTGTTTGGAGTTATTCCTTCTTACCAGTTCTATAGGACTGTGTTGGAGTCAATGGTAGTATGGACTGTGTTCTTTGGAAGGTTTGAATTGTTTGAAGGTCTAGAAAATGAGAAGAGGTTCTTATGGTTGCATTACACATGTTCAAGGTCTGATAAAGGTGGATAAAGGTTCTAAAGACCTAAAAGTGAAATTGTAAGATACATTGTTAAGAACTCAGTCTTCATACTCTGTTTTACCAGTTTATGAGTAGTATTGAGGAGGAAAACGTTCTTGGGGCCCAATTTTCATGAAGATTAAACTTATATATAAGATTTACCATTATGGAGGACAGGTGTTAAAGGGCAGAGAGAGTTTAGCATAGCTTACAAGACAAGGTAATTGAAATTCACTCATGACAGTGGCACAAATAAGTGCAATTACAACAGGGTACGAAGAAGTAAAGAAAGTTATGTAATGAAATATGAGGGTCAGAGAAATGTACCAGGTAAGAAAGACTCCATCAGAGAATTGTCAAATGAAGAGAGAGGTTCTCATAGATCAGTTTACGATGATATAGAGAAGACTCATTGTAATAGTCCTAGTGCAAAGTCTAGGGGCAGAGAAGGAGGATTTGCACAAACTTGAGAAGAGTGGAGAGATATTTATGATTAAAGATGTTCTTCTTGTAAACTGAGTGTTATAGAAAGGCAAGTAAGGATCTTCTGAAGCTAATAATAACAGGGAGCTTGTTTTATTAAGAGGAATTTGGTATTTAGAAGAGAATGACAAATTACATGCACTAAGGAACCAGACCTCAAGAAGTCCAAATAGAGCAAGCTAGGATAAATTTGATCCATTGGTGCATGTCCTGTTATGTCATTGAAAGGTCAAGCCATGTTTGAGAAAGGGATAAAGTTGAAATGCAGGTAAAGGGATCTAGACATTATAGGAAGGTTGGAAACATCGACCAAAGATGATAAAATGATCCTTGTTCTTATGATTTTTTGAAGAAATTGATCGATGTTATGCATGGTTTTGGTCTCCTCCTTCATTCTAATCAGTTGTTATCAAGTGTTTGGCATGTTGTTTTATTCCTCTGCATCAGAATGTGCTTTCATTCATTATTTCTTTAGATAGGGATGCCTTGAACTGACGTGTTACAAGGGATATCTTCTTCTGTACCTTTGACTGCATTCACCCTCCTGTAAATGTTCAATGCAATGCTTTTTACATTCAGTATGTCAAACTGACTTTGGAGCCTTTATATAAAGAGACCTTGGTGCACTAACTGAGAACTTTGATGAATTATTGATGGATGCATTTATATGACATTTTGAACATCGATTCTGAATGATGGAAGGGACATTCCTTCTGTTGAGTTACTGGTTACCACTGTTTGCATGCTATATCAATGCCACTATTAGGAATGGTTCACTCTTTGGATACCTAGAGTTGGTTGTTGAGTCCCTTATTGTAGATAGCTAGTGTTTCAGTTGTTGAAAGTCCTATTATCTGTATCATGGGATAAGGAGTCATGGCATGATTGAAGCAGTTAAACACATATTTGGATGATCCAGGTGGCAGTTCGGGAATATTTTTTTTACAGAATACCAAACAATTAGCAGGTCACCTTATTGGGGAGATAACTTCATGACTGTAATTTGAAACAATTCCATTCAAAAAGTGTCAGAAATCTTAGAATGTGTACAACATGATGAAAAGAAAGTTTGTCCCCCACTTCCACTCCAAAAATCCCTAAAATGGCAATATAAATTTTGACCCAAATTCGGGTACAACTGCTACGTTTGTTTGTCCTTACCCATCAATCTGGTTTTGCCTCATTCACACATAATGGATGACTTGTTGGATTCCCAAGGTGGAATGCTTTATCTTCCTTTTGAAGTCTTCATTTCTTGATATATTTGGTTGTTATGCATTGCAGATAGGCGTCCTACTATGCCAGCTGAGGGTGGTGGTGGGAGGATGTAATGTCCATGGATAAACAATTAATGATGACCTTAAATTTGATGGCCATTTAATTGTCAGTGCAATTTCAACCTTAAATCTGATGTCCATTTGGTCGTCACTCAGAAGTTTTTTCTTTTTGCTCTGAGAAGTCAATTGAAAACTTGTACTATCGTGGCCATATGGTGGAGTTTGGAGCCCCTTTGTTTTCCCAGAAATAGTTTTTCAAGCCCAACACATTGGTGCAGCTAGATTGATTCCATCTGTCACCTGTCAGTAGGAAATTTTCAGGTAAGTTAATGGAATTGTTAATCAATATCTTATATGGAAAATCCAAGATAAGTCTTTTTCAGATAGATGTAGATAAGATCTCTGTACTAGTATATAGTGAGGTGCTTCTTCTGAAATAGAGATGCAGAGAGTAGTTTCATAGCAAAACATCTCTCTATTCTTCTGTAATGTGCAGAGCATAGTAGAGGAGAAAGAATGACAGCTTCACATTTCTTCTCAAAGATAGCCATAGATACTTCCCACCGCTATCCAAGGTTGTCTGGGACCTGACCATATTTGGCCTGCACCAGAAGTGCACCTGCACCCACACCCAAATCCACACCCAAGGAAAACTAATGCACCCCAGTGCACCGGGCGCAACTTCCTTAAATATATACGCACCAGGTATTGCATACCTGCACCTTGCTTACACCTGCACCAATGCACACAGACAACCTAGGTCACTATTTTTTTTTAATTTAGAAATTGTTCTGTGTGTATATTCTTATATCCCTGAATCATGTAGATTGCTTCTACCTGTAACATATCAAGTTCCTACAATTTTATGTGTTTTCCACCAGATTTCAGATTGAATCTGGATTATTCGACCCTTTTTATGCTTTTTCGATACGGAGACATTATGTACAGCATTCCAGCTAGACTGTTACAGTAAAAGTCTGACTATTGGTAAGGGAGATATTTAAGGTCCTCTGGCATGGCTGCAACATATGGGATAAAAAGTGGCATAAGAATGTGTAAACTAGCAATTGCACATGAGTTGCAATTTACTCCGGAGAGGATAACATTATTAAGCTTGTTGGAGTAGTAATTTGTTGCAAAACGTAGTCTATGATCTATGAGCTGTCTCATGACTTTCAATCCAAATACATTCAGGGATCTGTTCTATAACTCTATCTTTTATCAATCTTCGTATCAATTGCACCTCACCTCACCTGTTCTTCTTTTATATCTGAGAGAAGAACATACATCGCATTTTGTTAAATAGTTCACGCGCCTTGTGTAAGGTTCTACTCTAACTCTAACTTGCTCCCTTCATGGCCAAATCTGAGTTGATCCTTGGCAAATTTTATAGCCTCCTCCTAGGATTTGAGGGCTTCTGTGGCATGGGATCTTGAATTACCTAAGTACAAATAGTTTTATCATTGGACATATATTATTGATGATCACACGTTCCTCTTGTCTAATAAATGAATAGATCATCCATCAAGTACTTTAAAAATGGCAACCTTACCCAATCAATGGCAGAATACTTTATTTATTTAAAAATGGAAGTACTTACGTCCACCACCATTTGAATAATAAATCCAACACTTAACAACATGTCCATATGTGACAAATACATACACCAAAACAATGAATCACCAAACCCCAAATAACACTTATGGATCAAATTACTCCACCAAAAAACTTAATAATGTTATCCTCTCCAACGTAAATTGCAACGCATATACAATTGCCATTTATACCTAATTCAATTTACTAATCATAAAAATGTTTATACATATACACACATCGAGATTTACTTCTACTCGTGAGAAATCTTTATATACCCATATCCCCCTTTTTAATTTGAACCGATACATTTCCCACTCGAGGCTAAACTTTCCTCCTTTAAATCGGCATCTCACTATTTCCTTTGTACACGCATCATCTCACAGCTGTAATCCATGTAGAATCGAGGTGTTCCCTCTACTAATTACGTAAGAAAAAAAGAGCATCAAACTTTAATATGATTGCATATTGGCAAGTGCTAGTGCAACATAAGGAAAAGTCTCACGGCCACTTGCCGAATAAGCAAACCCGATTCGTACACCACCACCCATCGTCACAAACAAAATGTTCGAATTCTGACGGAATATTCCACTCGGCAACAAGAAATTTGTCAGTTAACAAAATTAGAAATGCCATGAGAAATAATTAAATGGAAGGAGGAAGGACATCGTTTTTTATATACCTACATCTGATGGGCAGTAATCTTCTGCCTACGTCTTGGCACACCATTTGACGGCATAGGAGGGTGTCAAATGTAAACTCTGCCCCAGGATTGCAGGGGAAATTATTTTGAGATATATTGTAATTAATACTATGCCACATGTTGAAGTGGAAATGCAATATAACACACAATCCAAAATGAAATTTATAAATTTTAATTTTATTGATGAAATTAATAGTTTGTGAAGAGCAGATAATAATCAAGATATGGCAGGCAGACCATGCGCTTATAGCAAATTTTGGCATTCATGTTGCAGGAAAAACAACTTAATAAACATAATGACCATTATATGGTTTTCGAAAACAATATTCTCTTCTTTCCTCTCTTTATAACACCGGCTTTCTAACACATGAAAAAATGTCTGTTTCAAGAGGAGAAAAGGCCTGCCCACCGCTGAATTAAATCCACGTGGAAATTGACAGAATTCACCACCATTTGCTGGGCGAAGCAGATAATGCCGTATTCAATAATATCTCCATTCACCATCATCACAATTTCAATTGTTTCATGTAATACATGCACTACGTGAACAAATAATGAAATCTTTTCCCTCACATGAATGAAGAAGACCCCGCAAAATGTTACCCTATGAGTATGACATGCTGAAGGACGCACCAAATGATGGACGAATTCCCCATAGGAGGCACGGTTCTTCTGGCTACGTCCTTCGGCGGTATGTAAAAAGATCACTGCCCATAGGCAGTAAATCCTTCGCAAAATGTGATATTGGAAGCCACGGTTCCTTGGAAAGGGCAGTCTCCCATATAGGACCGCCTCAAATATCTGTTGCATTGTTTCACCATTAAATGGAGGAATCCCAGTGAGTATTATGTACTAGAATGATCCTTGCGCTCCACACATCCAACTTCTCATCACAATTGTTTCCTTGCAGAACCTGTGGATAAGAACATAAAAATGAATGTTGCATTTATAGGGAGTAGAAGATATTTTCGGCAGTTATTGCAGGGATGGTGTAATTCACTGTTTCACCAGATGCAGTGATGGCAGGGGGCAAATGCATGGTGGGAAACATGAATTAAATACAATTTGGTTAGAGAAAGACAAATGGCATATAAGACCGTTGTGTCTGCAGTAAGTTTTAATCAGATTTGACACATTCCCTATTCATTGTATCAATTTATTGGTGGGCAATGATATTTTAAGAAAGGAAAAAATGAATAACACCAAGGCAGCCAGTAAGTAACCTACAAATATCTAAAATATCTAAAATCCGGTAACCTACAAATATTAGACCGCCGGAATTTGACACTTTCCAGCAAGGGCTTCTTCAAAAGTGGATGCCTACCGGCGAATTATTATTTCCTGCACTATTAGACCATGCTAAATAAATTTGTTTTCTATTGAACTTTTTGTTCTTTTTTAAGACATTTGAATAGGAATGGCTTGCGAAAAATGAAATGCCATCTGTTAACTTTCTTGTGATCCAAATTCTGAAATAGCTTTTTCTGGAGAAGTATTGCAGAGTTTGCTTTGTCCAGTAACTTTTACCTATTTAATTTAAGTCAACTAAGCATCCCATAATTTGTTTTATGCAGTCTAAGAGAGAATATGAAGAACAACTTGCAAATGAGGAGGCACAAGAATTGAAAAACTTTCAAGTAAGTCTCATCTTACTCTTACCTGCTTCTGATATGTTTGTGCAAGTAGGAGTACTCAAATTTTCTCTCACTTACGCATTGTTCTTTGAATGCAATTGAGCCTCTTGGTTAAAAGATATTGAGTTTATGTGAATGAGTTATAGTTCTTGTGGCTTGGGTTTTTCGTACATAGCAGCTTCTATATATTATGCCTACAGAACACCATATTTGTAGTAATTTGGTTTCTCCACTTCTATGCCCTTTCCTTCTCTTTTCCAGATTAGAAAATACGCTTTTATAAGTTGTATACATGATTTACAGGTATGTACAAGCAGCATCAAAGTTGTTTTTCGCTGTTGTTATATGTTTACACTCTTTAATTCATTGTTCCAGTCCCATACATATAAAGCTCCATTTAATTTCTCCTGATAATCATGGATGGAACTTGGATTCTGTTCCAGAGAAGCCATTATTGCTCTTATTATGCTGGTAGGCATCCTACCATGGCAGCGGGGGTGATGGTGAAGTGTAAATGTCATGAGTCATTCACAGTTATGTCCGACCGTAAACTTGACGTCCTTTTGAACATCAAATGGAAGTTTCAACCTCCAATTTGATGTCCATTTTTCTGTCACTTACAAGTTTTTTCTTTTTGCTTGGAAAAGTCAATCAAAAAAATCGTAATATCTTGGCCATATGGTGGATTTTTGAGCCTGTTTTTTTTTCTGAATAGATTTTTTTGAGCCCGACTTAGTGGTGCAGCTAGATTGATGCCTTTGTCACCAGTGAGTGGGAAATTGGCGGATAAAGTAACGGAGTTATTAATCAATATGTATGTAAAAAATCCAAGGTAGGAACCTTGAGATTGATATCCATTGGTGTATTTCAGATACATGTATTAAAGATATCTGTAGTTTTAATGGTTTCTTGATTTTTTGGGAGAATGACGTTAGTATTAATTTAGAAATGTTAAAAAGTTGCTGGAATCTGTACCAGTGATGTTCCATAATTCTCTAATTTTGTTCACCAAGTATATATTGAGCTAGTATAGACATTGTCATCCCTAGTTAAATTATGAGTTTTTCGCTCATATGAGCATCAGCTTTTATTTTGTTTTCGTGCCAATCCTAGTTTGTCAATAAAAAATGAAAATGTTGAACTGGCAACTAAGTCATAGAGGGCAACGTTTGTGTCTCCCTATCACATGCAAAACTGGGCACATTGACAAACTTTCCACTCAAAAAACAACTAACACTGAAATTATATTCATCACTGGAGACGGAATCAAGGTCACACTGGTGGGCATCATTGTTTGCTACAGTTTGATAACCATTTTGCAGCCACTCCTGGAGAGCTTTGTTGGTATTTCTTTTACTTAAACACTTATAAAGTGTCATGCACAAACAGGTGCCTCTTGATTAGTGGTTTATGTCTCACTAGGACCCTATCACATACAAACTGGAAACGTTGACAACCTTTCCACTGAAAAATCAACTAACGCTGAAAAGATATTTTCATCAATAGAGATGGAATCAAGGTCACTTTGGTGGGCATCATTGTTTGCTAGAGTTTGGGAACCATTTTGTAGCCACTCCCGGAGAGCTTTATTGATATTTCTTTTACTTAAAACTCTTTAAACTTTAAAGTGTTGCACGTAAGCACGTGCATCCTTATTAGTGCTATATTCAGCCATTTGCCTGCATCAGATAATCAGCCCTAGTAGCAAGGGTGCTGTAGCCCATTCTTAATATTCTTAACATTCTTAACATGATGAAGACCTGAAAGATTTCTTCAGTTACAACAAATGCAGGCTTCATTGAGGATGTTTCACTTTACAATTATCACTGCAGAATTTCATTTGTCATTAGTACAATAAATAAGTGCATCACACAATTGGAGCCCTGCAATAGAAAGAACACAACGGGGGTAAGAGGAATGTGGGAAAACTCCTTTTTATTAATCTCTGATTTAAAAAATTCATATAGTAATAAATGTGTGAACTGGAACAAGGTGTCAAGTAGAAAGAAAAACAAGTATACATTTTAGAATAATGCTTCTGGAAAGACCTGTGTATGAGATTAAGAGAATGACATTTTGAATCACCATATGCAATTTATCATCAGGATCAAAAGTAAACTGCATTGCAGACATAGGCCCTTATATAACAGAAAATTCGAATTTAGCGCATGTGATGC
Source organism: Taxus chinensis (assembly GCA_019776745.2). Classification (NCBI taxonomy): domain Eukaryota; kingdom Viridiplantae; phylum Streptophyta; class Pinopsida; order Cupressales; family Taxaceae; genus Taxus; species Taxus chinensis. The sequence continues at coordinate 730,987,922 of CM034153.1, read as the reverse complement.
CAAAGGGAGACTCACCTAGGAGAAGAATAGCCGTTTATTGAAAGATGATCATTGAGGGGAACAAGCTCTTAGAAAAGAAGAGTTAAAACAAGCAACTTGTAATTAGAGTTGAAAATTTCATAATATGGTAAATAAAAACTAAAAATGATTAATTTTTTTTTGCTGAAATCGATTAATAAAATTCAACTTACATTTTAATACTTTTTTAACATGGGATTAATACAACACCATCCTATTTTTGGAAGATTAAAATTAAAATTAAAAATGTAGTTTAAAGTTTTTATCTTTTCACAGTCCATAAGATTGAGATCAGATTTCTGGATAAAACTGTGTCAAGATTACTTATCAAAAATCTTGACACAGTTTTATCCACAAATCTGACCTCGATGAAGTAGCTTTTTATAAACAAGGTAAAAATTTAGAAGTGCCTATACTTATGGTAAAAATAATCAATCAATTAATTGCCTGATATTTGTTTAACTCAGTATCATTATTTGTCCTATGTTTATTAATTATAAGTCTCTAGGAATGAGTAATGGTTAGTTCTTCATTGCTATTCAAATCGTTGGGATGTTTTCCTATCCAATTGCATCCCATAGTCTTCTTTTAGAATAATTATCTTCTTTTTCAACCATTTCAGCACTTTCAATGTAGATGTAGTGCTTGTTTTTATCCAAGTGATCAGCAAGCACATATTTTCAGTATTGTTTTGAAGGATGTCTTCTTCGAGCTCATTAACCCTAGTTAGGATAGATCTAACAGTTTCCCCTATGTAGGGCCTCCCTGAAAGCATTTTGCCAGGACACACCCTCCATCCTGGTGACGTTCTGGACAGGGTGACGTTCTGGGCCACGTCTCAAAAAACAGAAAACAAGGCAACATTCCACTTTTTTTGTAGGTGTTAGGGATGCGGTGATCAATGGGACGGTCGAGGGACGTCCCGATGTCCCTGACAACTTGTACACTTACAAAACTCAAAAAATAGCTGAATCAGACACATTTTCGATATAATCTCAGAGTACTCAAACATTTTCGATACAATTTCAAAGTACTCATCCATTTAGTTTGTTGGTATAAATCGCTTTGTAAAGCAACCCTGTCATCCAATTACTTCTTTTAACACAGTTTCGTAGTGCCAAGTTGAAACTTGCAAAACATTATTTTGATTCATGGAGGAATTCTTTATGTGGTGGCACATGCAGCCTTTGTCAATATCGGTAATGGACCAAAAGCTGATCTTACAATGTATTTGTATCTTGCCTAAACATAGAAATTAAATTACACGGTTAAAATATTAACACAGATCTACCATTTGAGTGCACTTCAAATCATGCTCTTTATCTATTCCCAAAATTACAGCCAATTCATAAAATCTATTTCTTCACGGATTCCTTTTTAATCATTCCTTTTTTTGTTTGCAAGCTAACTGATAAAACAAGTGGCACATAAAAATGGCTTCATAAATTTGAATGGACCAAATTTTTGTGTTTAAATTAAAAATGAATAAAGTGCACTGAACATACCTGCAAAATCACAAGTCCTTGGCATATGTCAAGATTATTGGTTGCCTTCAGATGCATTCCCTGCTTTTGGAATTCTAACGAGTAATTGAAGCACCAAAGGAGCCACAACAAGGGAAACCCCAAGCCAATAAGGTGTTCTACCAACTGCACCTTTCAAAAACATGATATAGAAAATCACTATATGTCGAGCCATGTTTTTCTGTATGGTTGAGAAATAATATGCAATTTTGATTCTTCATGATTTTTTATTATGATATTATAAATATCACTTATCAGATGGATTACTTTTTATTGGATTAATGGTTTTATAATTTATTTATTGGATTAATATTTTAAATTTCAGCTTATTTTAGTTTGTGTTAATTTATTCTTTAAATTTATTTCAAATTTGTTTTTTTTAATATTTATAAATTAATATAATAGCTGTTCCCAAAATTCGGGATATTTTTGTGGTCCCAAAATGCCCGTTTGCATGTCTCCCCACTCTTGAGACTTAGTTCACTATGCTCCCATAGGAACATTGTACCCAATAAACTCTGCTATTTAAATTAGGTTCAAAGTGATCGTCATTGGTGTTTACAGATTGTCTAATCTTGTTAAGAGGAATGAAAGAGGTTTTAATTTTTTTGGTGGCTTACAATTTTGGCTATCTTGTTAGACACGCCCACAATGCCAGGAATGAAAGCCAAGGGTTGTTCATTGCCATTTTCTCTTCTTTGTTATGGAAAAAGTGAGGCCTTGGCTCTGTGAAATGCCCTTGATTTCTGCCTCCTATTATAACCATTTCTTTTGAAGACCATTTTCAAATAATGTAGCTCCGCCTCCAAAGTGTGCAAATCCCCTTGAACTACCCTGTTTTCTTAAACCAGCTATCTGTAAGTGCATGTTGATGGGTTGACAACCAGCTTTTTATGACCATCGTACTGCAATAAATGTAAAGCATGCACCATCGACTTCGCATGAGCATAAACACCAAGCATATCACTTGCTCTTACGTGTACTCGTGCATCATAAACTCTTGTGCAGAAACTTAACAAAATACCCCCAATAACCCCAATCTTCAACTCTGTATGTTTGGTGAGCTGCAACTGTGCCTACTTTCTGCCCACCTCCCAAAGGTCATTAGGTTCTTGGGAATTTTCTGAAAAAATCCGAGGAGATCTCATGCATGGTGCTCTGCATTGAACTATTTCTCTTTCCATGGGCTTGATTTGTCCCTTCACTTTGGCACTGATTTTGTTTTGAAGTTATTGACTTTCCTCTTTCTGCAATGGCAAGTAGGGTCCATGGTTTGAGAATGCAATTATTAAAAAACCAATAGGATATCTTGAAGAGAATCACTGCAACTAGAGTGGATAAGCTATTTATTTTCCATTCTCTTTCTAATGATTGGTCATGTTTGGTCTAAATCTTATCTTTTCCATTCATGATCAATGGAATTGAAAGGGGTTTTGACCTTGGCTCCAGCCTCTTTTTCATCTGGCGTCCCTTTGAAGTACATCAATTTCAACTATGATCCCAATCAGGCTAAGGCATTATGATGCGAGGTTTTGTCTCTCAGGCAGTTCTTGTTCTACTTCTCATGTACCATCCTTCAAACTCTTTTTTATCACACAACCAAGTGACAAGCCAAAACCTTTATTTACCATCCTACGTGCTCCTGGATTTGTGATCTTGGTATACCCAAAACCTATGCTTCTAAAATGGATTGTACAGCCTACTCCATCTGATCAGTTAGCCTCCTTGTTTTAATTTTCTCCTTTCGACTAGGTTGACTACCTACAGAGTCTCCTAACTCTTATTGTTGGAGTTCTTATTCAATTTTACCTACTTAATCAAAACCTGTCTGTTATGGGGGACACTTTTTGTTTATCAAGCCATCACCACTGTCTTTTTATGGTTATTAATAGTTACCAAATCCGGCCAGATATGGATTTTTCAGCTGACCCAGATAAATTCTGTCTGGGTCAGCCCTAATTTAGGAAAAATAATTATTTTTTATTTTAAAAAAATTTCTGTAGTTTTCTGGAAAAAACAGTCAAATATCAAACCTTGTATATTAAAAAATATAACATTTTTCATTACATTATTAATTTTTTCATTGTATTTGTCAAATTTTCATATTTATAAAATTCAACTCATATATATTTCGGACTGTATTTTTCCGAACTTTTTCAAGAATTCCAGATTTCGGATTTTTTTGCCCTCCTGAACGGATCCGGATTTCCAGACCTGGTAACTATTTATTATAACCTCTTCTTGAAAATTTGAGGTTTAAATATCTGAAAGAAAAATGCGTACTTAGGTGCCAAAGTATCTGAAAGACTGAACTGTTTTCGAACTGAAAGCATCGGGTTTGTTGTATCTTCTGTAGAGTTTAGCTGTCAAGGCAAGATTGCATGAGATGGCTCACAAATGTCACTTTTGTTAAATGCCCATTGCCTGAAGATGAATCAGTGCTACAAATGTTTTGACTGTGGAAAACAGATAAAAAAAAATTGGTAAAGAATCCATACCAGATGTGGCAGATATTTGTTGCCACATTGCGATGCAAAGGGACACTACTAGAAGATACCTGTGGATGCTCAGGCACTATGCGAAAGGAATATGGACACCTCCACATCTTGCTGCAATTTTTTATGCACATTAACTTTTCTGGTATATCACTCTTATTTTCAGTTTAAGATATCTTGATCTTTAAGCATAGACTAAGCAGACCATATTATGTCTAGAATTGAGTTGGAAAAAATGTTGACACTTTACAAGGAGGTGCAGAAGCAGAGATGCAGAATTTGTTGGGAGAGGATCTCTTAAAGATGACATATCTATGTAACCTTTTTATTTCTGTCCAAGTAATCCAAGCACCATTTGGCTGACAATGCTGTGTCTAGAATTGAGGTTTTTAGAAAAGGTATAGATTCTTTCAAGAGGTACAAAAGTGGAGGTGCTTTTGTGGGGAGAGAATTTATGAAAGGTGAAACCTCTATGCAACTTTTTTGTTTTTAGAGTAGCTTGTTTGCAGTGCATCAATTTGTAATAGTCTTGACTCTTCTGGATCGAACTCCATAGGTGATTTAAGGTCCCTAAATAACGTGCGCAGTTTGATCCTGAAGATTTTTACAAACTTTTCTGTTTTTGAAATTCAAGTGCCATTTTCTATATGCATCCTTTTCCCATCTTATACAATTGATATTTTGGAACAGTAGTGTGATTCTCTGCTTTGCTACTGTAGTAGGGCATTTTCTGAGAAAATGATCCTGGAAATAATACTTTTGCTGTTCTGGACCAAAATAAGCCATAATATTTTTAAAGCTCAGGAGACTTTCTGTCACGCATGGCCGGGATACTTGAGATGCATAGTAAATAGCTATACTTGAATGCTCTTTGTATTAAAAGTGTGGCAATTGGGTCCTTAAGAGAATTCACTTAAATCTACTTGCAGTTCTCCAGCATACATGATCTGCATGTTCGCAAAAAAGGGGAGTTTCATATGGCATTTACTTTATGTTGAAGTATATAGTTTTTGGAGAAAGTGAAGAATCGCCAGTTGAAATAATTATTTCTATTACTGAGTTTCTTAATCGAGTATTTTCCTTCATTATTTTCAATGAAATTTTTTTGTTCATAGATGTTTTTAATATTTATTGAATACCAGGCTGCTGTAGCAAGTCATACCATAAATAGCATTGTCTCGAAGGAACCTGTTCCACCAAAAACAGAGGTGAGTGATAGACTAAATAATGTGAAGTTTTCATGCTTTAAGGATTTGCATTTGTGTAATGTGTGTATTACTAGGAATATTTATGACCCCACGAGTACATTGCTCGCCATCAATGGTGTCTTTGAGAAGCTGGAAACACAAAAAAATGTATTTGAGTAGATAGGAAAAAGAGAAAAGATGCACTCCATAATTATGTCGTTCTTTTTGTTTTTGGTTCTGACTTTTCTGTTTGGGATTCTGTAATATAGGACCGGAAATTTCCAGAGCCAAAGGCAGCACGGCGCCCTTTGAGCAGCTTAATTAAGTTCAAGCCACAACCTAAAAAATTAAAATTGGATTCAGAGAACACTAATAGTAATAAACAAATTGAACCATCGACAAAATTACTTGAAGTTAAGAAGAAGCTTGCAGATGATGAGTTAAAGCAGGAAACAGTGACGAGTGGTACTGGGAGTGGACTTACAGGACTGGTATCTTACAGTGATGAAAGTGAGGATGATAATGAGTAACAAGTAGGATGTCAATTAATCCAAAAGTATCACATTTTGTCTATGATGGTTGTTCTTTGCCCCATGCATAAGAAATATCTATTGGCTGGAGATATTTTCCATTATGGTCATCTTAGACATTGCTTGTGAATGACGGGTCTGATGTAGACATGTTGCATTCATATTCTCGTGCATATTATTCGCCCTTTTTGTAGCAGTTATCTGTATTGTTTCAGCAGAACTGCATTTCCTTAATACACATACCTGAAAGTAGTTCCCAGTCCATTCACTAGTATTTACAGCAGTTTTTTTACAAAATGCAAGAATATATTGCCTTGTTTATCCATAAATGTCACGGAAACTAGGAACTACATTGGTTTTAAGTATTTAACATCTCATCTGGGGTAAAACACAAAAATTGAGTTCATTGCTTTTACTTTGTTTTGAAATAAATGCATATTTTAGAAGTCTATGCACATTAAGGCCTGAAGTAATTGTTTTAGGAAGGATGTAGACCCTGCCATTTGGAGTGAAGGGTTAGATGAAGCTTTCTAATTTTAGAAGATGAGGCTATTGTAAAATCAATCTAACTCTCACGTTCGTTATTTCACTTTTGGTTTCAAAAAGTAAAAGTGGAAATGATGTTTTTTAAATCCTGAGAAAAAATGTGATTTGATCTTGTGCACAGCCCCTTTTTGTTAATAATTACAGTGAGAAGTTAAATCGTGGCTTTTGAAGAAGAGTTTGAGATTCATAAATCATTTCTTATGTCACTTATTGCATTGAGCATGTAGATTCTGATTCATGCAATTGTTATTTCAGAAATAATATACACATATAATAGCAATAGTTTCTGAACATCAGTTCATGGTGTGGAATGAAGCTCTGCATTGGGAAAGATATCTTATTAATTTTTGTTCTCTTCCTATTTGTAAGTTGGGTTCGAGGAGGGATTCCTTGGTTGTGGCTTTTTTAGACTAGATTAATGGAAAGATACTGGTTATGCCGGAGGCATCTTCCAATGAGAAAGGCCCTCTGGATTATTTTGTCTGCATCCACATTCGATTTTGGACATGTGGATGGAAAATTAACGGCTCTACTGGCATGGTAGATATTCATTCGTGGCATATCCTAGAGCTTAAAATCTGTTCCACTGAATGTCTTACAAAAAATTATTATAATGGAGGTGGAGAATGCAGAATATGGTATTTGAAACAGCGGTTAATGAACCAATTGAGTGGTGGCAGTGGAGGGGCAGATATTTGTAGATACAAAGAGGCCTGCCTTAGGATTTCCATTAGGACTCACAGTTGTTTCCATTGTTTTGGGCATTGACACTTTGTTTTCATGCTGTTCGCATTAGGAAAAAAGAAGAATTTGTATAGCAGCCATACAAGGTACAATATTGATGATACATCCATCGAGACTGTCCATCCAAATCTGTCGGATGCAGAATCTGCATCACCATCCAAAAATCTTAGGATTCAACATGTAATAAATGCGTGTTTCTTACCCCCCTTGTTTTCCATATCTATGATAGCATGAATACTTTTGCTGCAATGTGTAATGATATTAAAATTGACTTGTCAAATGGAAGGGAGAAATGTTGGCAATGGTGATGCTTGGAGAGGTGATGCCCTATTTCATTGCCTGTTCTCGCCCCATGGATTTCCACCCTCCCTCCAACCAAATGAGCTAAAGCACATGAGAAAGGCCTTCCAAACTTTTTCGTCAGCATCCTCAATGGATTTGCGATATATGGATGCCAAATCAATGGTTGGGCCAGACCACCTCATTCCTAATCAAGTATGGTATATATTTTGGAGAAAATGTTTCAACACATGGTTTATTTGCATTATTGTTGCACCTTGTCCATTTCCATTCCGTAGGATAATATGCAACACAAATAATCACTTACACTAGCATCTTCAAACTATGTCACAAGTACATAGGTCTCACTGAAAGTGAAAGCAAGAAATCTCCAAGATCTTTGTAATGAGAAAGTGAAACAATAATGAAGAATGTGAATTGCATGATGAGTGGTCAAACCCTACGATAAAGAAAATTGCCAAAATAACCTACAAACCCTCATCTATTCACTATTATTACATTATCACCATAAACAACACACACTACAAAGTCCATAAACAGATCTGAAAGTAGCTTAAACTCTACTTAAGATATACAATATATATACATAAAGATTCACTTGAAACTACATTTGTCATATATTTGCTCAAAGCTAAGTTTAATAATGTTTGACTATGCGCCTTGTGTCATACAATTCAAGATTGCAAAAGAATACAACATCTATGCATGGCAATCCATGAAACATGCACATTTATAGCTCAAAACCCTTACAACTGCTAACTACATTCTAAAGACCAAGTGCCATCAAAAGTTCTCTTCTTCAAACCTTCACTTCCTAATAAGAAACTATTTGTTGCGAGTTCATGGAAGGTATTTGTAAGATTCTTGAATCCCCTCAATCTTACAAGTTGGGAAGAAAATATTACTAGATGCTTTTTGGATATTGTGAAGGATGCTTGGTTGGCGTTGAGTTGTCAAGCACTTCAAGTATCCAAAAACTTCTCCTATTTGCTTCCAAGCTCTTCTTCCACCACCTCAATCCCATGTCATCTATAACCTTGCATTGGTTAGAGACATGTGATTACTTGTGTGCCATTGATTCACATGCCTCTCTGGGATTAATTTCCACCAACATACACGCATCACCGAAATTCACACAATCTCATCATATGTGCAATCCGTTCTTCGCATAATGCATTTGGTTTCATGTTTGTGCCAATACCAAGCAAAACCTCTTGCATGTACTCTTCTATGTTCTTGACCGAGCCTTAATGTTTCACGCAACTCACTTGTGTGGCTTGTACACTTGGACCTTTGCATCAGAAATAATTATGCCTTTTCTTGCGGTCAACATTTCCAATACTAAAATTCTTGTATGTCCTCATATAAGGTTTATTTCTCTTTGCAGCATGCCCAAGATTGATCTCTATAAAAATTCAGCTACATTCTTGTGTAGCTCATCCCTAAAGAATTCCTATAGGGCTCTAGCTCGCATCATTTAACATTTTGATCTTTTTAGTTAGGCTCTCCATATCCTCTACCCCCTGATTATCTATTGATGGTTCTAACAAACTTTTGTGCTTCATATCACACTCCTTATATCTCTCTTGCACATAGATCTCTTTCCTTACTGTTTTTTCCTAGTTCTCAAATATCTTCCTCATGTACGCCTATTTGTCATCCAATTTGTCTTTCATTTGTTGTGCATCCTTTATCAATTGGATTCTCATAAATTATTTGCCTCTATGTAAACATGTGCATTTGCTTCTTGCCACACATTCCTTGTTGTTATGGCTTGCTCAACAATAAACTCATCCATTTGTGAGAAGTAGTCACACACTTCTATTGTCGCTCGGGCTTCAATTTGTAAAGAGTCCAGCTCTATTGCAACTTTTGTAGTAATTTTCTTCCAAGCCTTGAATACTTCCGATGTCTTCCTTTGTTGGAACTCTTCCTCTGTTTCTTGCTCTATGGGTGTCCCTTCCAACAAATGTGCCACATCTATCTCCATTTTTTCTTGACTTTAGTTACTATGTTTATGTTGTCCCACACTTGTGGTATTTTCTCATCCCAGTCTTCTCACAATCTTTGAAATTCTTCCTTATAAGGCAACTAACTTTGGCCTTGGTCTCTTTTGACTCATTTTCCTTTTCTTGCCATTGAACCACCACTTTTATCTCCTTATGCCCAGCCTCTACACATTTATCTGATAGTTCCATCAATTTGATTGCTGCCATAACGGTCAATTAGTTCATGGACATCCCTCTAGGATTCCTTAGCCACATCCCAAAGTCAGGGCCACCTTCCCAGACTACCTTCTTGTTCTGGAAGTGTTTTCTCCATATTTGCACGAGTAATCTCAAACCTTGATTCTTTGACAAACTCTTGGAACATATTTCTTAGGTGCTCTCTTCTTAGCTACCCATGCTTTATTGTTACAAATCCCTCAAATTCGCCTTCTTCAATCTTTCTTCTCTTCAATTCCCTCGACTCTAAACTAGCATTTTCTACTCTCTTCCTCCTATGTCTCAAGTCTTCTTTGGTCGCCATCTCTCCTTCAATAGGTCCTTTCCTACCTAACGAGTCCTCCAAATTCGCCTCCATTATCTTTGCATGCCCCTCCTTTTATGTCCCTTGTTCAACTTCCACCTCCTTCCGTAAAACTTTTTGATGTAATTATAGTTGGGTTTAAGTTAAGAGACACCTTATACCATGAAGCCCTCATAATACTCAATAGAAAAATGCATACATGCAACACACAATGCGGTATGGAACAAAACTTAGAACTCTTATTATTGCAACAAAAAGAGATATTGATTCATGCAATTGTTGTCACAATTCGAGATACTCAAACCTCATTTAACATATCCACATATCTCACTTGCTAACTCACAATCTTTGCAAGTATAACTTACAACACGCACACACACACGCACACACCCACACACACACACACACACACATGCACACACACAAACACACACACACACACACACACACTCTCTCTCTCTCTCTAAATTGACTAGTCCATATTATAGCTTTAGATCATGTATGAGTCATTTAACACAAATGTGATTGCATGCTTATATAGATGCAAAACCCACCTTAGAATATACTTTGAAGAAAGAAGTGACCCATATGGCCTTATGCATGCCTAAATTCTCTATGCAAGAATAGGACCCAAGTGATATCTCAACTCGATATGGGATGAGTCAACACAATGGCAACTATTATGAGTTAGGTGAACTTCTTTTTGGCTTTCTCAAACAATGTTGACATTTTGAAATTCCAAAAGTTGTGTGCTACATTATGCCCTTGTGCACAAAATTGCACACTAGCTCCTCCATAGTATTCTTGTGTGATATATCAATATCTCTCCAATGGCTTCATAGTTTTGGTAGTGGATGTGCGTCAACTAGATGAACCCATGTTGGTAATGCGAGCCTCTGAAATTTCCCCTTATGATGCCACACACACAAAAAGTGTTTTTTTGCACACAGTCTAACTGTATTGGAAAACCTCCATGCTTGTACTACTAATGTACATGCTTGTACTGAAAACGTCCATGTTTGCACTACTGATATACATGCTTGTAATATCTCCTAAAAGATAATCTAGACTCAAGAAGATGCCACGAACATTGCTCAAGTCTTTAAGATTTATCACAATCATAATGCAACTATGAACTATTACATGACCATTTTACATGTCTATAGAATTGCACATAACTGTTACAAACATATGCACATTATAAAGGTATGCACAACATAATAGTAAAAACTTGTGCATTAACAAACGACACAAAACACTACAATGAAACTTTGTGCGCATACATGCAAAACCCTCATTGCAAACATAAGTGCAAAATAAAACTCACACAAAAGAGAAAGATAGACTTGGCGCAATGTTACACTTAACGAAAATTTCTAGATTAACATGTTTTTGGGTGCAAGATTGCAATTAATTGTGAATGTTCTTGCATCATACTCCTTGTGTAACACAAATAAACATAAGTTCTTGCTTTTGGCTATGTTGATAGTATTCCATGTTTTGTATCTTTGAATTTTCTAATCTAAGTCACATCCTTAATGTTTCGATCCTTTCACTTGACCAAATATTATTGTAGTCTCTCTTGTCCTCTTGTTGATCCTTGTGTTAATGACTTGTTCCACCTTTTTGTGTTTCTTCTCTCGTAACAACCTTCTCCAATCAATCTCTGAATCTGAATCTAAATATGTGCTTCTTCCATCTTCTTATGCTACATGATATGGATACAAATCTACCACATTTATTAAGGTGAAATATCTACTCCCTATGATAACTTAATTTCATACAAATTTGTTGAAAATTTTCTTAGCATTCTATACGGTCCAATCTTCTTCAACTCGTTATAGGTTCCTTATGAAAATATATCCTTCCGCAAATGTACTAAGACCATGTCTCCAACTTGAAATTACACTTCCCTTCTCTTAATATACATGCATTGCTTATATTGTGCTAAATTTCTTTTAAATTGTTTGTACACTTTCTCATGCACATCCCTCATGTGTTCTATAAAATCCTCTACATTTGCACTTCTTGTTTACATGTTCCTTGTGTCACACAAGTCTGCAACTCCTCTCAGAATAGAGCCATGCAAAATATGGAATGAAGTCTTTTGTGTGTTTATGTTCACTAAATTATTGTACGAAAACTCACCTTGCACCAAAATACTATCACACATTGTTGGCCTATCTTTAATCAAACATATCAATAATTTCCCTAAAATCCTATTAACGACATTTGTCTTTCCATATGCTGTGCATGCTATGTAGAAGTAAATTGGAATATGGTATTCAATTTCCTCCTCAACATTCTTCAAAAATGCCTTACAAATTTCTGTTTACACCCTTTTAAGATTTATTAGATTTTTATGGTAATGCACAACAAACTAAAAATTATTGTAAAGTTTGTTACAAGGGGTTATTCTAATTAATCACCTTCCAACATTAACCATACAAGATCAAAATAACACATTAATACTTACAACTAGTGATTACAATATGCTACAAGCTCAAATACACAAGAAGGAAGATGCACTTAGCTATATAAAATGATACAAGAGAGATTTGGGAGCAAAGGCTAGAGTGTAGAGAATGAAGTTGCTTTGTCCTTGAGAGTGCAACAGGAAGATGTTGTAGTATAGAACCGTACATGTCTACTAGGTATGTATGTACGGTCATGGACTTGTTGTACGATCTTAGACTTGATTCGAATGGGGTTATGCAATTTGTGCACTTCAGTGGTCTGGAAATATGTGTCATTGTCAAATCCTAAGTGTCACAAAATCTTGAAATCATATGAAACTAACTAAATCAAACTCAATCCCTAATCATGGGTTGGAAAGCTTGTAAGAAGGTTAGTGTTTGGGTTGAAGTGCAACTCGTGCACTACATATGTCAGCACTAAATCAAAGAGGCCTTAAACCACACGTAGTTGGGCACCTAGCATGTGATATCTAGATGAATGTAACTAGTTGACAACTTGAATCACCTTGACCATGCTTGAGATGATTATGCTCTTGCTAAGATATTTAGTAGGGCTCTTTGAGTTCTTGGAAATGTGGGAATTTGAATTCCTTGACCTGGTTGAGTTCTTCAAAACTATAGTAGTGGTTTCCCTAATATATGTGCATTAGCTTTAGGAAGATTTAGGGAGCCTTGAGTGCATTTTGTGCTAGTATTTGCAAGGAAAAATTGAAACAATGAAAGAAACAAACAATACAAACAAACTTGATCTTCCTTCAAGCTCCTCTTACAACCTTGGATGAGATGGCTGAAGTGTGGAATGGAGTACCATACTTGTTGAATCTCCTTTGATGAGTTATTTGTGGATGCTCTCAAATTTGTTCCAAATAGAAGAAAGATGTGCTACGATCAATGGATGATCAAATGGGAAGCCTAACGACGTATGAATTCAAATGGAAAATTGACAGAGTAATGTTGCAAATGCCTTAACCTTCCAAGAGATGAATTGTGAAGGAAAGGCCATCTTATTTATAGTTGAAGGAGAGGCCATGGATTGTGGATCAAACTTTGAATAAGTTATAGGTACATGAATGCATTTTCCTAATTTAGGAAGTTGATTTGGTATGTACAGTTGGCTATTTTGAATAAGAATTGAAGGGGTAATGAATTTGAATAGTCGACTTTTGATTTATTCAATTGTACGTGCAAATTTGCTTCCTCCTTTGTAGGGTTCTAGAACTTGAGTGGAGTGAGCTAGTGAAGTGGAGTTGAGTGGATAAATAGTTTTTATTTAATTTAAATAGCTAATTAAATTAACTGAGTATAAGTGTATGGTTTATGTATAATAGAATTAATTAAATTAATTTTAGGGAGATGTGGGTTAATTCTAATGGGATGTGGGAGGATAGTGGTTTAGGATGCATTCTAGAATGATTTGGCACATTATGCAGAGGATAGGGATAATTAGCAATAGGTATGTATTTTTAGGGTGTCTAGGATGTGTTCTAGAATGTATACAAGGAAAACTAAAACAATGAAAGAAACAAGCAATACAAACAAACTTGATTCTTCTTTGCATTCTCTTGCAACCTCATATGAGATGGCTGAAGTGTGGAATGAAGTACCACACTTTTTGAATCTCCTTTGATGAGTTGTTTATGGATGCTCCAATATTAATTAAAAATGGAAGAAAGATGTGCTACGTGTAATGGATGAATTTGTTGATCAAATGGGCAGCCTCACAACGTGTAAATTCAAATGAAAATTTCACAGAGTAATGTTGCAAATGTCTTAAGCTTACAATAGACGAATTGTGAAAGAAATAGCATCAATTTGCATCCCATCACCCAGAGCTAGGGCATAGACCTAGGGACACACACCTATTGAGAACCTATATTCCCACGTATAAGTCACATCTAAACCCCTTTGTTTTGTCAAAATTAGCTTCATAAGTTCACTTTCCATACTTTCCCCATAATCCTTGGAATAAATAACTATCATTGGTTACGTGTTAACACCTACTATTAGCTACAAGTGCATTGCCTTAAGTGGTTCCTTTTCATGTTTACCTCCAATCTGGCTCAAAGCATCATTTCCTTGTACACTCCTTGCTATGATTACGTGTCATCTATCTCACTTTGGTCATTTTTTATTTAGGTTGCATCATTCCTCTCACACCAACCATATCATTCCTAATCTAACCATGTCATTCGCACATATGTGTTTACTTTTAAGTATAACATTAATCATATCCACATCATCCATATCTAACCATATTTTTTAGACTTTCTATCCATACCAAAAATCACTTTTTCATCCATATGTACATGATCACATCACAATCATATCTATATCTAGTCCATGAAAAAGCATGCACATCTAAATCAAATCGATGAGATCATCATTTGCATCTATCATATCATAAACATGAATCAACATCGTAATCAAACATTTACATCTACATCTAATACAAACATCATCAAAACCAAATCATCACATAATAATCACATTATGAATCATAACCAAAAACCAAAATTATATATATATATATATATATATATCATGAGTCCAAAATACATCACAAATACCTTTAAGGGTCATGTCTAAGTGCAGATACATCATCAAGATCAGTAAACTGTAGATATGATAATCTCAAGTCTTTCTCTCCTGGGGCAGGTGCATGTATCATTCCAAGGGCCTCATCACCTCCATCGTGGCCCGCATCTCATTATGGTTGTGCCATGCTCGCTGTGCTCCCAGATGGCGCTGGCTGCACTGCATCACTCACTTATGCTCCCCGTGAAGCCAGATAATTTATGTATCTCAATATCTGTGGTAGCCTATGCATCAAAATCCTCTCATAAAACCTAGCCTCGGTAGCTATTATTGTGTATAAACTTAGGGGCACTGTTCCTAGAGGATCCATCTGCCCTACTCCCGATGATGCTACTGGAGCACCACTACCTAACTCTGCTGCTAGGATCGGTGCAAGATCTCCAAAAAGGCTCTATACGCCTCTTGCTTCCTCTTGTATCAATCCCTATTCTCAATAGCCTGGTCCCTCTCTTGTCGCCTCCTGTCTAGTAGCCTCTCACTCCTGGCAAGCCGTATCTCTCTCCAAATACACTAAGTCATGCTCTGCGTGCAATCTAGTAATATCTGTCTCATCACATCCCCTCTCATCACCTCTTGACACCACATCCTCCTCTACTTCTGACATCTCCTCATCCTCCTCGTATCCTCCCTCAGCCCCCTTGGCTGCCATCCTATCCGCCCATGTGGGCGGTCATCCAATCTGTGAATCTGACACCAAATCCTACATCATCATCATCATCCCATGGTGCCCCTACCTTCTCGAATGGATCGGCCATGTCTAGAATGGGTAAGTCCATGTTTGCCTCATCTGGCTTGTATACTATGGACTTCCTAGGCATCATCTAAACAACTCCAAACTATCTTTGTACTTTATTAAACTGAATAGCCTTAATAATCTCTGGTTGCCACCGTTGTACCCATCGTGTCTGCCTCGTACCCACTAACTCCCCATCAACTCGAGGCCATGCGAGATAGTCTCGGTACGATTGCCATCTCACCTGATTAACATAAAACTCTGCAAAACATCTACTATACCACTCCACGTCTTGCTCTCCTCTATCATTATGAGCCTGGTCAGCTCGCCACCTCAAAAATCCAACCGCTAACTCAATGTGGTCACTTATCACCCATGGTAACCCTAATGGCCTAATCACTGTGTGTGCTCATATTCCTAACAGTGTAATACGAATCCCACATCCAATCTTGTCCCCCGCCTCAATCTATACATTGACAACTCATGATACACCTGTGTTAGTAAGGCTATCCCAAATGAAAATACACTCATGTGATCAACAATATACGCGACCACTCTTGCCAATATCCATGGGAATTTAACACCCCCTGAATCTGAAAGTGCTTAGCTAGATATGGTCATCATCACTAAACAGATTAATCGACTCTTGACCACACCCCTCTCATATTGGGTATTAATGTGAAAGACCCCAGATGCAAAAGTAATCTGTGGTGCATTCGTCCCAAAAAATCACCTCAACACACCCAATCAGTTGTCTACTGTGATGGGAACTATCTGCTCGCCTTGAATCAGAAGCCTAAGGATGCGGTACACATCCTTTAGGGTGATAACCATCTCACTTGTCCTACACCAGAATGTACCTATCTGCACAACCCATCGATCCACCAAAGAAATCATAAGGCCCACATCTCATGGAATCCACTGGTAGTGGCGAAAACCATCCAATCCAACTGTTGCTAAGTGTTCCCACTTAGTGTCTATCACATCACCCCTCATCTGATCAAATAATGGTGATACTTTGTCTCACAAGTACAAGGTCTCTCATGCTTGTAAAACCAATCAAACATGCAAAAACTAGGTCCCTCATCCCTAAAAAAATCAAAATAAAGAAATATCATCCTATCTATCCCTGGTCGATGCCGACCCAGGTTGGGTCGACGTCTTAAAATTTGGGTCGACACCATTCTAGGCTCGGTCGACAGCAACCGTACCCAGTTACCGACTACCGCCCCTTCACCGACCTCAAAATTTGAAAACATGTAAAAAATTAAATAAAAACATAAAAAATGCTTAAAAACAAGCTAGGCTTTAGGAACTTACCATCCTGCGGGTCATCTGACACTTCCTCGTCACTCCTCTGACCTCCATATCACTCTCTCTTTATAGCTCAAAGATCTCAATCGTCACTTTGCACTGTGCAAATGAGCCTATTTGGCTGACCTAGGGGCTTATATATCCCACTGAATCTGGTCGCCACCGACCCCCTTGGGTTGCCGTCGCTCCATCCTCGGTCTTCACTGACTGCACCCAGTCGCTGTCAACCTGACCCTACATATTTTGCCAATCTCCCTTTTCTCTCTCCTCAATTAATCCTTCCTTTCAAAATTATCTTTTCTTCCACTTGTTTCTTAAGTGATTTTCATCTTGCATCCTTATTATGTCCCACTTGGGCTTCCTTATATATCACATATTTTTTTAACATCTTGCCCTTGTGGCTATCCTTGTGTTCCCTCTTGGGGAACCATTATTTTACCTCTTTTTCATCTCACATCATAAGCAACTTTTTGATTCATCCTATAGGCAGGATATCACATTTGATTTTTCCCACCCCTCTGTTTTTCATGAACCTTGTCTCGACCATTTGTCACATATGTTTGCGCATACTTGTTTTCTGCCTTTGACCCATTGGTCCATCGGATTGCACATCCATTTGAGTGGATTCCCCTTATTTTCCCTCCATTTTATAGTGGTTTTTTCTGACTCATCAGTTCATAAGACATTACCATCATCTCCCTAAAGACTGTGCTTCATTCCCTACCGCAGTGATTTTGAAATCACCACCATATTTTTATCCTACTTTTTACTTTTTGTTCAGTCCTCGTTTGGGATATCTTATCTCACCCATTTTCTTTTCTCATTATTTCCATCCTTACATCATCTATCTCTTTCAAACTTGTGATAGAATTCCTTTGTGTTGTCGACCCCTAGTTTGATGGGAAGCAACCAATCAATTATCTTTTCCATCTTTCTTATTTTTGTCTCATGGCTTGCCCAACACAAACCACTCAACAAAATGGGGCAAATGTAGACACCAATTTTTGGTATTGCTTCTCTTTCACCCCATGTTCACTCTCTTTTTCTCATGGTCACCCATTCAAATTTTATCTTCCCCCCTAAATTCAATTTATCCCACTAATCACCATTTCCCCACCTTTAATCTTATATTATCCATCATATTATTTCATCTCGTTTATGCTAATTATTCTTAATTATCTCTAACCCTCATATCATTAATTTATTCACCCTTAATCATCCCTAATCCCCATTTAATTTATTTATCCTCCCTAAATCCTCAATTTTACTATTTCTAGGCCATCATTTAATGTTTTTACCCACCCATGGCCTTTATTTACTCATTTCAACCACCCACCTACCCATTTATCTTCCCTATGCAACCGTAGCTCGTTATTATCCATCTAAACCCTAATCTCACTTCTTATGGGCTCCTTGTCTTGAGCTCATCATATTCACACCGTCCAAATAGATGTGTCCCTGTAGTTGGCGACGACCCATTTGGGTCGCCGTCGACCCTATAAAGCCAACTTTACCCCTCCTTATTCAAGGATGCAACTTTGAAATCTTAAGCTCTTTTACGATCTTTTCTTCATCTCTTAGTGCCTTTTACAAATGCCTACCAATCCTTGAGTCTTCTTGGATCATTTGGACTTCAACTTGGGTGATTTTGGGAGTTATCTTCCCCCTTTTAATTCTTCATTTATTTGTTGCATCTTTCATCCATTTTCATCTCTAACTTCTTGTGTAGGTTCAAGCATCACTAGGAACTTCATCTATGTCTGTTCAGCCTTTGTTTCCATCTGTAGGTCTTTATCTCATCCCATCCATTTTCGTCTAAGTCTAAATCAGCCCTAGTCACCGTCGACCATGTTAGGTCACCATTGACCCAACCTCCACTACATCATTTTCGCTTCCATTCAGATCCATAACCATATGTTTTTTGTTTCTTACATCCATATCATGCCTAGATCTAGTCATTTTGTCCCTTTGTAATCTCAGATCCATCCTGTCAGCCCCCAGTCGCCACCGACCCAACCTAGTCACCTTCAACCAAACCCACCTTTTTCAGTATTTACCCTTAGATCTCTAATTTTCTTGCATCCTTTTTGTTTCCTCTTGTTTCAGACCCCTTTGTAGGTTCTTGTTTATCATTCTAGTGCTGCACTAGCTCCAGATATATCATCAGAGCTTTCAGATCTGCATTTCACATCATTGTTTCAGTCCATCTGCCTTAGCTGTCGTCGATTGGCCCTTTGCAGTCTTAGGTCACCATCTATCCATCCAGGTTTGGTTTATTTTGTGAACATTCAGATCAGATATGATTTTATCATCTTAGATCCAACTTTTCAGTTTTTGTTTTACTTGAGATTCAACATTTATATCAGATCCATATCCATTTATTTTATCTATCTTTATCAAACACGAGGGTTGACATCCATCCTAGGAAGTTCTTACTTCTCGATACTAACATTGTCAGGAAACCCTCCCATCTTATCTACTAATCCAATCTTTTTTTGTTGAGTTATCTTGATTTGCAGGTTACTTAGCTCACTGTGGAGAAGGAGCTTTCATTTAGACCCGTCCATATTGTCATCCCATCTCAAGCTACCATAAACCCTTCATTTTTCAAGTTGCTTTATTTTTTTAGTACTAGTTCACTAATCTGAGTAGGAACAAGGGAATTTGGTCAACAACAAGCTAAGGCACTCTTATCTCCTATCTTGCATACTTACTTGTAAATTTCATGCTAGATCTAGTTTATTATTATTATATTCATTTGATCTTAGTCCTATTCAATAACAATTTAAATTTCATTAAATCATTTGGTGAACATTGAACCCAAATTGTGATCATGCATAGGGTCCCTTTTCCTTCTTCTTCATCTTATGAGGTTATGGCTAATTCTTCCTCTTTCCACTGTACTCATGTTTATTCCCAAGAAACCATTCAAGATGAGTATATACATGTCATTATGCAACATCCAACTCGCTTGACAACTACCTCTGCAAACCCCAATGTCAATTTTGTCACTACTTGTCTAACCAAATAACCTTTGTAACTTCCTACTTCTCTTCCTCCTCTCAGTGCACCACTTCCTCAACTTGTTGTTCCATCCAAAGAGTATGATATCATTAAGAAATTAAATAATAACCCCACTAAAATATCTCTCTTTGATCTTCTATATAAGGTTCCTGATTGTTGTTGCACTCTCAAAACTGCCTTACGAGCTATTCAAATGCAAAGTGATAACCCTCTCGTTGCCTTTGGAAATTTAATGGAATCTTTCAAGCACGTTAGTAATTCTATTACATTACCAATGAGGATATTTCACCCGAGTCATTTGTTTATTCTCCTCCTCTCTTTATCATGGCTTGGATTCAAGGATTCCAAATTAAGTGTGTTCTCATCGATAATGGTTATGTATTGAATCTTTGTCCTCTATCCCTCCTACCCAACTCAATACTTCTCATACCGCAATTGAAAAGTATACCATTGTTTTCCATGGCTATGACACCACCACCCATGCACGTGTTGACATTATAAAATTGGAATTGCAAGTGGGACCCCTTAAGCTCCTTAATCCTTTTCATGTCATGGATTCCCTATTACAATTCAATCTTCTCCTCAGTAGACCTTGGATCCATGACATGTGAGCTATCCCTTCTACAATCCGTTGTTGTGTCAAGTTTATCTTTGATGGCTATGAGAATAATGTTGTTAGTGGTCCTAAACCATTCACATATTGTCGCATGGACCTTGCCACCTTTATGGTTATTCCCTTAGCTCAACCAATACCCTCACATTGTCTTGATACATATGACATTGGGGAGCTCATCAATTTAACTCCTATATCACTGCTTCCTATTGATTCCTCTATCCAGACTCACACTACTGATCATCTCCCCTGTCATTTCCTCTCATACACCCTTCACATTTATTGCCACACCCCTAGCGG
The DNA here is from genome assembly GCA_019776745.2 of Taxus chinensis. Lineage (NCBI taxonomy): Eukaryota > Viridiplantae > Streptophyta > Pinopsida > Cupressales > Taxaceae > Taxus > Taxus chinensis. The sequence goes on along the minus strand of CM034153.1, from coordinate 730,966,994 downwards.
ATTCTAAACAATACTACCATGTTGAGACCGATGATTCTAATTATGATGTTATTAATGATATTGATTTTACTAATGTCACTCTTCACACTTTGGAATTTACCCCCATGGAATTTGATAAATCCTTATTTCATAACCACCATGTTACTATAAGCCCTAGTGAATAGTAAAATCTCCAACTTCACTGACTACTACTACTGCATTGATTCCTTATCATAACACTGTACACACAATTGAACCCATTACAACTCCTATTTGTGGTTCTTCTTTTAGGCCACCCTCATCTTTTGATTGATTTACTTGCACATTATATATTAATTAGGAGGATTGGTAGCATGTACCTTATGATCCTCATTTCTCTGAAACTATATGTACCTATGGGATCTAACCCACTTGGGCCTCACTCCTATCGATTTCATACCTTTGCACACCCTTGAACCCATTCCATCTTATGGTACTAGGGTCTTCCACATACAAGTTTGGGTTGCACTTGATCACTGACCTTTTCCACTTACACTTGGGTAATCTTGGTTGGATTACATTGGTGGTACTATTGATATGAATAATACTATTCTAACTCATCCTATGGCCTCCAAGACCGTCATTATTCATAATAACGCATTCCTTGATTACACTCCTCATCTATCACGATGGAATATACATAAATTCCCTTACACACCTTTTACCGATGAAAAATATGTCCTATGAATGTATGACTTATGCCTTATGGGTTTCTTAAAAAATAACCCAAAATATTTTGTATACCATGCCTCTAATCCAAATCCCACTAGCTATATTTCTAACTTAGATGATTATCTCGATGACATCACTTATATCACCATGGCATACACACTTGGGGGCATATTCTCCCCCCACCACCCGATGACGAACTCTTGTTCTAGGTCTAAACACGTCTGTTGAGGTCACATTTAATTACATGGACCTCACTTTGCACACATACAGTGGGGGGAACCCTTGCTCCCCTCTTCTGGCTATTATGTTTCATTTTCACATATTTACAAAAACAATAAAACATACTCACTTAAATCTTGATTGGATATCTCCTTTCTTGCTTATTCTATTCTATGTTGTACACTACTTTTCATGTTACTTGGGTTCATATTATGCTTTATCAATTTTTCCATATACACATCCACGTTCCCATGGTACTTTTTGAGGTGAATGAAGATCACTTACAAGTTTCTACATGATGTATGATGCTTGGCATTATACCATACCATTCCTACTGAGGCTCCTGGGGGAATCTGCCTTTTCTATTTTTCTATATTCAGGTTCTATCATTACAATATCTACTACTTACATTCTTATTTCCTACTGTACATTATGGCATAATAACAATCTTTCTAACATGCTAATGGGTGCTTTATATGTAGCATTTTTATTTCAGACCTACTTCTGATTGTGGTTATCTAATTCGATTATATCATGTCTTTATTTCTTGTTGTATACATTAAATCATGCACTTTGGGTATATTTATAGGTCGTAGTCACATACCACTATTCATATGATTCCTAAGCGAGAAAAGTAATAATTGACTGTCTTTGGCCTTTTTGTTTTCTTTCTAGTTTCCTCCTTGGTCTTACACACCTGCTTGCCTAGTTTGACTTTTGATACTTCATATTTCATGAGTTTGGACACTAACGCCTACCTAGGATGTTAGCACCCAAGTTCCCTTGTCCCCTCTGGGCACCCTGACCTCTTTGTATCTTGCTCACATCTTTTAGGTATTTTCTAGTAGTTGGGCATCTTATTTTCTTGGTGGTCATCCTTTTAGTGGTTAATTACAAAATTAAACCAAGGTAATCATATAAATACAAAGCTATGTGACCATAATAAAGGACCAATCACTAAGTATCTACTACTATCACCTAAGGTTGCATCCAAAGGCATCTCAAGAGCATTAAAGCATCCATTCAAGGGATACGAAACTGCATTCTTCTACATACACTTTATAAGAGGGGAAATTCATTTTTACATGCACACATACATTTACATTTCTACATCTAGTTATTGCTCACTATCAAGTGCATCTTGCACAAGAGCCACCTAGGGCATGATTCTACACACACACACACGTAGAACTACATGGAGTCTGAAATGTAGTGCAGTGGCCGGATCGTAAGTTCACTCATTCAGGTGATTGCTAGGGGTTAGTCTGACTCACCATTTGCATATTTTTCTCTTTAGTATTTAATATGTTTTGAGGTTTTCTAGGTGCTCTTTCTCTTTTCAAGTTTTAGGAAAATTTTGCGCGCATAGTGCGACACACAAGTGATCAACAATGAAGGGTAGAGACATAGAAGTGACACAAGAAATATCACTTTCTGACCATTTTCACAGTCACATGCGCCTAGAGAAGGTCCCTGACACCTAGGAAACCCTGACCCAGTCCAAGTGCCCTAGTCCCGACATTCCTGACATTTCTACATTTTTCTGGGATCGGTTATGATAGTTTGCCTTCTTGTTCCATTAGTTTTCCAGCTCGGCACAACATCGAGATTATTGAGAAATCAACTAAGTACTTTATACCTTCTCTTGCACTTAGGGTTTTAAATTTATGTTGCTTATTACTTAGGTCATATATGTATTTTACTACTATATCATTGCGTTGTGACTTAATTAAGATTTAACATTTATTTTTCAATATTTTCTTAATATTTTGGTGAACCCATCATTCAAACCCACCTTGCTTCTAGGTCTTTTATCACCTTCTCATTATGGCTCAATCTTATGGTGAATTTACCGAAGCCCACCTTCAAGAGCTCAATGATCATCTTGCTAAGAATCTTGAGGATCTAGACCTGATTTTATTCTCTATTTGTGAGGAGGCCACCAATCTTAAGGAGCTTAATATTCATGCATCCATCCCCACTTCCATGCCTATTGCTACTCAACTGCCAACCCACACTCTTCCGCCTACTTCTATTGTTCCAGTTTCTGTTCCTACTCCCACTAACCACTTCACTCCACCTCTTGTTTCTCACACATGGAAAGTATCTTCCACTGACACTCAAGACTTAGCTTCTCTTTATCAGGGTCTTCAAGCTCAAATCCTTCAATCGCAACAGGCTACTTCTTGTGGGTCTCTATCTCTAGATTCCACTTTACTACTTCATACTCCTTTCGCACCTGTCATTTCTACTTACGCACTTCCTCCTAATTTTTTCACTCCCAAGATCCCCATTTTAAATGGTCATGGTGACCCTTAAGAGCATCTCCTAGCTTTTCATGTGGCATGTCTAGATTTTGTGGATAATCATACTTTGTTAGCTAAGATCTTTCCTAGAAGTCTTCACGAGTATGCAATGCATTGGTTTAATGATCTACCTATCCATTTGGTAACATATTTTATGCATTTAGCCGATGATTTTCTCACTCATTTCTCTATTAATATTGGCTCTAAGATATCCTATGCTCAACTCGCGCAACTTAAACAAGGATCTAACGAACATCTAGCGGATTATGTATTGCGATATAAAAACAACTTAACTAAGATGTCTAATATGCTTGCAGAATCTGAACTTCAAGATCTATTTATCCAAAGTCTATTACCACCTCTCCAGGAGAGTGTTATATTCAAATCATCTCCATCATTTGATCATTTATGTTATTCTCTTAAGCTTCATGAAACTAAACTATTATCTATAGGCAAGGTTAAGTATCATGAGAAGGCTTCATCTTCTACGTGCTTTCAAAGTAAATCAAATTTTAAGCCATTTACTAAACCTACTGAAGCTAAAGCTACTGTCAATGCTATATCTAATCCTGAAAATCTTCAATGAAAACTACATAAGCATACATTTACTAAATTTCCTTGTGCTCCGCATATTATATTTCTGTAACTTGTTGAGGGAAATCTTATTACGCTTCCTCCACCATTTGATTTGGATCCATCTCGTTTTAAAGGTCATAATTACAATGAAAATTTTAGATGTGATTATCATCAATGCATTGGGAATTCTACAGATCGATGTTTCAAACTTCAGAATCTTATTCAAGATCTCATCGATAATAATGATATTGAGCTTCTTGAGCCTACAAAATCTATGTCGGTCAATGAAAATCACAAGCTCAAGATCTTCAACAATCCTCTTCTTAAACATGATAAACAAGTGGTTGTCTCTTTAGCCAATCATACATATCACATAGTGCCTCCTCCTGCATAGAGGTATCTTGATTTTCTAGTTGCTCACGCTGAGGCATCTCCACCAATTATTGCTTTCTCTAATCACGACTATCATGCTATATTTTCTTCTGACATATTACATATCAATACTTATATTGGATCTCATGCTATTAACAATACTATGATCAACTCATCATATTTTGTGTGTGAGTGATCTAATGCACTTCTTATGGCTATTGGTTATCCACTATCACATATTTCATATTAAGTGCCTAAATCTTACGGTTATGTAAATCTTTTAGTCACTATTGGTCCTCTTACCATGCTTGTGCCATTTCTTGTGGCACATTTAATCAAAGGGTGTGACAAGCTCTTAGGTCTTCACTGGCTTCATGCAACTCAGGATATCATCTCCATGAATCACTTGTGTCTAAAGTTCATTCACAATAGGTAAGTCATTACTATCGATGGTGTTCCTCCATCCACACCATGGCCATAACCTCCTCTTAAGGTTGTCGTTGCACTCGCTAGATCATTTAGGTCACCATGAAATCTCAAATCTAAAGCACAATCTACTCCTAGTCATATGTTCTTGCACATCCTATTCAGTCTCACAGGTCTACTAGTTCATCTCATCAGTCTAGGTCCATCACTAGAGTAATTCCTTTACATAGGTATACATCACCTCCTCATTTTTCAACACATAGGTGTTCATCGCCTCTACGCTCTACTTCACATAGGTGTTCATCACCTCCGTGCTCTACTTCACATAGGTGTACATCACCTCCGCGCTCTCCTTCACATATGTGTCTATCACCTCCCAAGTCTCACATACGTAGGTCTCATTCACCGATACGTCACTTGTCCCATACACCGCTGACCTTATAACATGGTCATATGCCTTTATCTCCACAAGCATCAGCTGGAGGACCCTCATCTTTCACTTTTATCGGATATCAGTGTTTCACTCGGAATGTTTCGTTCCTTTTAGAAACAGATAAGGGTTGGGGTTAGGAGGAATACCTGTAGAATGTCGAGATGATGTGCACATACCGTAGAGAAAGATCAGGCTGACTGCAAAGAACTCCTTTTTGTCTTGGAAGGACTACCTGCAAATAAGAACACAAGACCACAAGATTTTAATTAGACAATAAATGAGGAAACTGCCTTGGGCCCAGGAAATATAAAAATTCCTTTCGAAGGTGGTCAGTTCCCTTGCTAATATGAATTAACACAAAAAACTATAAGCTATCAATTAAATTACTTTGTTGAACTGGGTAGGGGAAAGGCTAGTTATTGGTTATAGTCAGTATAACCGATGGCGGTTATTGATAACCGATGGTGGTTACTGATGACCGATATCGGTAGAGTCTAGGATCTGAAGGTTAGTTGTTTTGTGGGGTGGTGGTGTTATTTGGTAGTTATGTTATTTGTAGGGCTGTATATAGGTAATATTAGGAAATAGGGTGATGAGATCTAGATGAATGACAGTTAGATGCAATGACACATTGGGTAGTGGATCTAAGAATGGATTTGTGAGGACTTAAGATTCAAAAAGTCAAAGAAATGTTATTAAAGAGTACATGCAAGAAGTAGCTTACTGATTATTCGCGGAGATGCAAGTCCAAGAGCTCTGATGGCAAAGGCAGAACTGAGGTAGGATGGTCTGGCACACAGCAGATCAAATCAGCTGAGTATCACATGGCTCTAGTATCCAGTTGCAGTCCTGGGCTTGCTCTCCCTTGCTGCTAACTCTCCTTGTCTCTTCACTTGTCTCTGCTCAGTCAAGTAAAGATCAGGGTTTTCTCGATCGCTCCTGATGCTCTTTCTTGATTCAAAGAATCCTTTTCTCTGATCTAAAAATGAAATTCCAATCCTTTGTTTTTGGTTTGGGGAGCCCATTTACAGGGAACCGATGGTGGTTGCGTAACCGACGACGGTCGAGTAGGAACCGGCATCGGTAAGGAAAAAGTAGGTTATTTTTAGTAAAACAGCCCACCTTCCCTACTTTTCTCCCGAGAGATTAGTTGCGGGCTTGGTCAAGTGACTAGAAGGTCGGTTTTAGGTGCGAGAAAGGGGTCCTTAGTCATGGGTGTAGGTGTAGACCAAGTTTTAGGTTTTAATTAGGTTAGTTTAGGATTAGGGCTAGGTCATGATGAGGTGGCAAAATGAGGTGGCAGGTGAGGTGATGGGGATTTATCAATTACAAGGTAATTAATAAATAATTGTGTAAGGTTTAGGTAATGAGGTTAGGTTGCGAAATGGGATGCAGGTCACAAGGGGTCGTAAGACACGAATTTGGTGTCTACATTAGCCCCTTATTGTCGTGTAGCTTGTGTTGTAAAGCTGCGCGGACAATAATATGAAGTGGTTTCTCCTGTTAAGGATATAGGTAATCCCCCTCAAATCTATCATGGATTGAGTGAACGGGAAATCAGGGATAGGGTTGATAAAGGGTACATGTTGTAGAGAGGATGGTAAGGTGGTGGGGGAGGTCCAAGGCAGCAGACGCATGTTGAAATGCAATAGGGCGACTAGGGTACATGATTTGGCGAGCAAACCAGCAATGTATAGGCAAAGGTTGATAGTTTATCCAAACAAGGGCGATATAATCCTGGTATCCAAGGCATAGGAAGTAGCTCCAGGGTATATAACAGGTAAGGTACAGGAACGTTTAGGCGTGTTTGGCAGTACCAAATGGTTGGTTTGGTTGAGATAAACATCACGGTCTAGGTCTAGGCAAAGTTGGTTGACAGATCAAGTCAAGGACCCTAATCATGCTAAAACACGAACAGGTTCTCTATTGAACAAAAGGTACATGATGGATGGATAAAATAAAACGTTGATTGTGGGTATGGTATTGAAGTGATATGGCCGTGGGTCAGGCCAAGTTGTTAGGTTACAGCCTTGGGTCAGGCCAAGTTGGGTAGGTTGGAGCCTTGGGTCGGGCCGAATAGGTAGGTTGAGGCCTTGGGTCGGGCCAAATGGGTAGGTTGAGGCCTTGGGTCGGGCCAAATAGGTAGGTTGAGGCCTTGGGTCTGGCCAAATAGGTAGGGCGAGGCCTTGGGTCGGGCCGAATAGGTAGGTCGAGGCCTTGGGTCGGGCCGAATAGGTAGGTCGAGGCCTTGGGTCGGGCCGAATAGGTAGGTCGAGGCCTTGGGTCGGGCCGAATAGGTAGGTCGAGGCCTTGGGTCAGGCCAAATAGGTAGGTCGAGGCCTTGGGTCGGGCTGAATGGGTAGGGCGAGGCCTTGGGTCGGGCCGAATGGGTAGGGCGAGGCCTTGGGTCGGGCCGAATGGGTAGGGCGAGGCCTTGGGTCGGGCCGAATAGGTAAACAAATGGTGTTCAGCAAAAGTGGATATAGGCGATATGTGATTAAAAAGGGGCAAATGGTAAATAAGGGCAAAAAAAAAAAAAAAAAAAATTGGGGGAAAGTTGGCAGAAAAACCGATGTCGATTCTACATGACCGATAGCGGTTAAGGGACCGATACCGGTTCATTAGGGCAAAATGAAACCGATATCGGTTAAGGGCGAAAAACCTATAAAAAGAAAAATACGGCTTGTCATTGTCACTTTTGTTATTTGAAAACCAAATTGATTTGTCTGACGTGGAGAGTTGAGATTGGAGGTTTTATTGAGTGAGGTGGAGCTATTTTGCTGGAGGAGTGAGTTGTTTGCGGGCCCGAGTGAGGAGGAGGCAGCAGTTGATTGGCCGGGGACCCAGCAGATCAGAATTGGAGCTATGGCATAGGCAGGAGGAGCAGGAGGGGCTGGACCAGCTGGACCACCACCACCCATCCCACCACGATGACGTGTCATCGTTCGGGTATGTTCGGAACTCTTTATTGTGTGCATTTGAATGGTGTTAAGCTAAATTGGGGGTTTGGGTAGGAATTTACATGTTTTAGGAAATAATGAATAAATGGACGTAATTTGAAAAACGAAGAGGATAGATGGGTAAAATAGGGCAAGGTGGCTGGGTGGGTAGGTTTTTAGGGTGTTTGGGTGGGTAGATAAGTAGAAAAATTGAAAAATGTGGGTGGGGGGGGCCGCGCGGGGGCTCGGCTCCGGGAAATGACAGTGACCGATGTCGGTCGCTAAGCGACCGGCATCGTTCACAAAATTCGAGGGTTGGGTTCTGTGTGGGTGACCGGCGTTGGTCGGTGGTTGACCAGCGTCGGTGGGAAGAGGGCCATGGTCGGTTGTTTGGGACCGGTTCTGGTCCGGGGTTTATGGGGGGTTTGTGTGGGTTTGTTTTGTTTTGGGTGGGGTGGGTTTGGGTTTGTTTTGTTTTGGGTGGGGTTGGTTTGTTTTGGGTGGGGTGGGTTTGGTTTTGGGTTGGGTGGGTTTGGTTTTGGGTTGGGTGGGTTTTGGGTTTTGGGTTGGTTGGTTTTGGGTGGGGTGGGTTTAGTTTTGGGCTGGGTGGGTTTTGGGTGGGGTGGTTGAAGGTAGGTTGCTAGAGGGGGGTGGTATAGAGTTGGGGTATAGTTGGGGGGATAAAAGGGGGTTTAGAGGGTAAAGTAGATGTTGTGATAAAGAGTAGGTCTAAGGATGTGGGTTGGTTTTGCAGGCACTTCAGTAGTTGACGATGCGGGATAGGATGCCCCCGCTGTTGGTGCGAATGTGGCCACATGTATCTGCGGCTCATTGGGTGATCGTGCGCGAGGTGGGACTCCACAGAGTCCAGCGATACAGAGCTATTGATAGAGATCACAGCCTGATGGTCACCCTCATCGAGAGATGGGATCCGGCGACCAATGTGTTCCATCTCCCGACCGGAGAGATGACCATCACATTGGAGGATGTGTATCGCATCCTTCGACTGCCTATCGAGGGGGAGGCAGTGTTCCAGGTAGATTCGGAGACGGCGATGGAAAACATCCTGCAGGTGTTTGGAGATGCAGCCGCGCTACTTACCTATCAGAGCGTGAGTATCGGGTATGGTGACATGTACCGTGCGCACCGACACGAGACACGACTGGCCGTGCTGATGATGATTGGGATCACCTGCTTCACCCTCCCGGACTCAGAGGGAGGCCGTTTTCCATGGGCATTGATGGGGGTGCTGCTTGAGATGGTGGAGGAGCATACTTGCTATGCGTGGGCACCAGTGTATCTGGTGCAGCTATACAGAGAGCTCTGGGGTTATTGCCGGATGCAGCGATTTGGTATTTGTTTGACTTTTTTACTTCACTGTTGGGCATATGAGCACATCATATGCATCAGACCAGTAGGGCTGCCCCAGCAGCCAGGGCCACAGGTTATATACAGATACGGCTTTCAGAGGTGGTTGGGAGTCGTGGGGTAGCCACGAGCAGTGCTTGCGGGGAGAGACGTTGCCTACTACAGGGATTTGTTAGAGGGCCTAACAACGGTAGATATTGTATGGAGACCTTACAGAGGTCATCACCCGCACAGAGGAGGCTGAGTACAGTTACGCTGGATCCAGTACACTTTTTGGATAGCAGGACGGAGGCCGGGAGAGTACGAGAGGATACCCCTAGAGAGGGTACACAGGCAGATGGGGCTGCGACAGAACGAGCCACCTCCCTTCCCTCAGTACAGGAGGGATGATGTAGAGGCCCCACTGCCTACACCACAGCCCTTGGATCCAGATTGGGTTGATGAGAGGCCAGCAGATAACACAGTAGATGATGCTGGTTGTACAGGAGCATACATGGTGTGGTGGGTTGGTCAGAGAGCGGCGAGGGTAGCACAGCCCGCACAGCCAAACTTGGCAGCTGTGACAGCAGAGAGAGATCAGCTCAGGGGTCAGGTGCAGCTCTTACAGGGGCAGCTTGCTGCTGCACAGGCATAGATAGGGGTCTTACAGGGGCAGCTAGCCCAGGCTCAGGTACAGGGACAGGCACCACCACCACCAACAGCACAGCCACATGTGTAGGTACAGGTACAGGTAGTAGTACCAGCAGCAGCACAGCCACAGCCCCAGGCACAGGTACAGATACCACCGCCAGCAGCGGCCCAGCCACAGGCACCACCAGCACAGGCACAGGGGGTACTGGCAGTAGGAGTCCAGGGACCAGCCCCAGTACCGACGGTGGCACGGGATAGATACATGGAGGTGAGAGCAGAGGCCCGGTACTATCAGGATGTTCTTGATAGTACCGGAGCTGAGTATCAGCCATATGCGGCACACCGAGTGGAGACCTCGTGTAGTCAGAGATCACAGGGAGGTGCAGTCACAGCCGGCGTGTCTGTTACAGGTAGGAGGCGAGAGGCACCACAGGGACCAGCAGGGAGAGGTGCCGAGGGCGGTGGGGAGAGCTGAGGGATCCCTGCATTGTTTTTGTATTTGTATATTGGATATGGGCACCGGTCTGCGAATCGGTTATGTTTATAGAGGCCTGCGTGCCTACATATTACTCATTTATTCATTCATTCATTTATTGTATACCGGCCTGCGAGCTGAGTATGGGTTGTACAGTTGGTACCGGCCTGCGAGCCGAGTATATTTTTGATATGAGGGACCGGCCTGCGAGCCGAGTCGAGATTATTGATAGTTATTGCGGCTTGCATGCTGGCTTTGTTGGATTATGAGATCACAGAGGCCCCGATGTAGGGCACAGTGTATATTTGAAAACTTGTATATATATATATATATAGATGATGTTTTGATCCATATGCAGTGTTGAAAATGTTTTTAAGTATTTCGTCAATGGTTTGTGGTATATAATATATGATGAGTTTAATTGACATGTTGATATATGGATGATGTGTTATATGATGAAATGTTGCATGTTTTGGGCTAGTTTTATGACATTGTTATATATGTATCTGATGAGTTGGATCCAAATGATTTATAGATAGTTTTTTGTTTTGTTTTGGTATCCTTAGTTGATGACTTGTTTGTTTTTGTAAAATAGATGATGTTAATGAAATTGTAATGATATGTGTGGTGGATGGACAAATATGGATAATGGTGATGAGATGCAGGAAAAGAGGCGGGCGCGACAAAAATTAGGTAAAAAACGAAGAAAAGAACCATGTTTCAAAAAGGCAGGTGTATAACCGATATCGGTTAGATAACCGACGTCGGTAGATAGTAGACCGATATCAGTTACATAACCGATACTGGTTATTTAGGTATGAGCTTTTCTAAAAATAAAAAAGCTAGGGTGGCAACTTAAGTTCTAATTTTGAGAGCCATGCAAGAAGTTAAATATGCGAACACGACACTTTTTGACGACTGAGACGTGTAATTGCATGAGAGATTTGAGTGATTAGGAGTAAAGAGACAGGGAAAGTGATTGTGATCTGAGATTCAGAAGACAGAAAGGCAGGTTTGAAAAAGGTGGTGATAATGGCAGGACGAGGAGAAACATCCAGCAGGCAGGGACAAGAGGGAAGACAAGGGCCACCTCAAGCTACTGCAACCCAAGAGGTAACGTTTTGTTTGTAATTTGACTACTGCATGTTTTGTGAATAAGATGGGGGAGAGTATGTGGGTAGATATGAGAAAGAAAAGATGATAACAAGGGTTATAAATGGGGCGAGTGCTACATGGTAGGTAATCAAGGGTTTCAGGTATGTCTGTGTATACAGAGAGGAATAAACGAGCAATTTATTGTCGTAGGTGGTTGTTTTAGGAAAGGTGTATGAAAGTAAAAGGGACTGATATCGGTTAGGGATAACCGGTATTGGTTACACAACCGGTACCGGTTAGCTGTAAACGATACCGGTTGCTGTAGGAATTTCCAGAATTTGAGAAAAAACCTGGGGGGATTTGAGGAATTGAATGGTTGTTTGTTATTTGGATGTATGTAGGAAGAGGCAGGGTTGAGGATGAATGCTAGTGTACCAGCGCTGTTGTCACGAATTCGAGTGGATGTAACGCCAGCTGAATGGACATTGATAAATCGTTTGGGGTTAAGTGGAATCCGCTATTATTCACGAATCGCACGTAACCATGCTATGTTACAGGTGTTGATTGAGAGATGGAATCCTGAGAAAAATACCTTCTATCTGCCAACAGGGGAAATGACAGTAACATTGGAAGATGTGTTCCGTATTTTGAGATTCCCAATTACAGGAAAACTAGTATATCAGGCATTACCTAGCGCGGCACGAGGAGCAATAACAGCAGTATTTGGTCTATACGCACAGATTTAACACAGCAAGGTTTGTCATTTACGTATGGGATAATGTATGCAGCACATCCTGATGAGACAAGGTTAGCAGTAATATTAATGATAGCGGTAGGGTATTATGCATTACCAAGGGCAGAAGGGGGGAAGATTTCTAAAGGCATTGATGTGTGTTATTTGGGAGATGATAGAAAGGAACGTGACGTTTGCATGGGTACCTGCATATTTGGCGGAGCTATACAGGGGTTTATGGGCTTGTAGGCGAAATCACAGAACGACACTGGATTGTTCATACTTATTACACTGTTGGGCCTATGAGCACATTGTTTATGTGCGGCCAATAGGCCGACCCATCCAGTCAGGAGAGACCGGAGTACAGAGGTTGGGATTCAGATGATGGGTCCAAACAGAACAAGAGGCAAGATCCCAGGCTGTGACGGGTGACATTGAGTATTATAGGCAGGTATGGGAGAGGGTGACGATTGCGGATATCTGTTGGCGGCCTTACAGGAACTATATGGTAACAGAGAATATAGCTGAGGAATTGAGGGGTGTAGAGCGATTGAGATGGATCGCGGGGCACAGGCCAGGTGAATATGAGAGGATTCCTCTAGATCGCGTGCGGTGACAATTTGGATTTGTGCAGGATATACCCCAGGCTTATAGACCCTATATGAGGATCGATGCAGAGGCAGTATTCTCACCTCCCTGGTCAACACCTCCAGAAGGGCCAGAGGAAATAGCCGCCGATCGCAGGGTAATGGATGCAGGAACGACAGAGGCCTATAGATTATGGTGGGTAGTGGAGCTGCGAGGTATACGTGATCGTCCTGACATAGCTGTGATTACAGCAAAGAGAGATCGTCTACAGAGTTTAGTTCAGCAGCTCCAAACGCAGGTGAATGAGGCAAGAAGATTGTTAGTGGTTGCGGAGTCACGAGCACAAGGACTAGAGACGAGAGATCTCCATGCGAGGGAGCATATTCATATGTTACAGGAGAGATTGGCAGATCAGTGGGTGGTACTGATAGCCGTGGTACCATTGAGGACAGTGAGGCTTGGCGAGAGGGGTCGACGATCATGATCATCACCTAGTTCGGGATGAGGCGTGAGGGTCTAAATAAATGTTAGCAAGGTATAAGAATAAATAAGAGTACCGACCTGCGTGTCGATGATAGAGAAGATGTATTTGTTTAACATCTAAATAAAACGAGATATGTATGTTGATTTGAGTTATAATAATAAGAATGTTTTCGTTTTGACTTTCGGTGTTTTGAAAAAGGATAAAGAGGAATGTGATTAAATAGAAATACACAAAAATATTTATATTTACCACACATGATAGGTTATGGTAGGGGATGGTCGAGCTAACCTTGGGAGACCCCATGTCTCCGAAGTGCTGCCTACATAGCCCTTTGCACAAAGCAAGGAGGGGCCTCAGACTGATGTAGTTCTCCCTTAGGATCAGGGAGAGGCGAATTCAGGAAATTTGGTACGGTTTAGGCAATTGGTTGGTTGGTAAGAATATTGATATTAATATTGGTAAGGTAAGGTTGTTGGTGTCGGTAATGAATTGGTGATGTTGTAAAAGGTATAAGGGAAGCGAAAGTTAGCCTACCCAAGTAGAAGGGAACCATGTCCTGATTAAGATCAACACACAATCCTAGATGCGAGGTAAAGCGGAAAGAGTACTCCGTAGGTGAAAAGAGCTAAACAAACCACAAAACGTAGAACGAGCTTGAAGCCCTAGGTACCGTGCATAGACGAGAAGTCCATAGGTGAAAAGAGTTGTATGATCACAATATATCGGGTGTACGTTACGTCCCTTGAATTGAAACAAATGGTGAGGTGAGGTGGATGATATAGCTGAGGTACAGAGAATTTATTACAAAGTGAGTGTTCTGACGAAAGAGAACCTACCCTAAATAGACAAGTCCATGACCCAAAAAGTTCTTTTGAATGAGGCCTTTATTTTACTGAATATAGACTGATCGATGCGGGAAGTCTACAAGGGATATTGATTGTGCTATTCTTGAGGTCTTCACGAAGCTGATCAATGCGAGAAGCTTCTGATAAAGGCTGACTATGTATAGCTGTCCTTCGAGGGAGCAGTCTATTTATAGTAGCAGATATGATTTTAGTGCATAGCTGTCCTTCGGGGGAGCAGTCTATATAGAATAGCAGCAATAATTTGGCATATAGCTGTCCTTCGAGGGAACAGTCTATATATAACTTAGATAGCTAGATGTTCTTTTGGCGTGAATTATCTAGTTTGGTAGGAAGTTTGACTCAAGAAAATCCCATAAGAATATGGCTTATTTTAATACTTTGAAGTCATGGACTAGACTAAAAAGGGGAAGGCATCGTTTAGGTGAGGTGAGAATCAAACTATGTGAGCTTGATTTTTATTATGAGGTGTAGGAAACGAAGTGCATGTAGTGGTATGTGAGCTCAAGGGATGAGCGGCAGGTAGATAAGAAGTGATATAACACTAAATTCAATAGTAGAATGGTCGAAGATGCAAGGCATTAAGGGGTTCAGGCTCAGGTTTACCATTAAGCGAAGCTAAACGATAAGTGCCTGATCCATAGGTGTGAGTGATTATATAAGGCCCAATCCAATTGGGAGCAAATTTTCCACGTTTTCTCTTTTCTAGTTTGGTGACATGTTGATTCTCTTTGAGGACAAGATCACCAACCTTAAAGGTACGCTCATGAAGTCGCTTATCATAAGCACGTTTGATGCGTTTTTGATAGATTTGAAGGTGATCAAGAGCTGTAAGACGACGTTCATCAAGAAGCTCCAATTGGGCTAACCGTTCTTGGCGGAAATCATCGTTGGTGAGAATATCCTGAAGAGATATTCTAAGGGAGGGTATTTGTATTTCGAGAGGCAAAACAGCCTCGGTACCGTATACCAAAGAAAAAGGCGTGGCATTAGTAGAGGTACGAATGCTAGTACGATAAGCCCAAAGGGCAAAGGGAATGTGATCGTGCCAATTTCTTCCGGGTTCATTGACAACTTTCATGAGGATTTTGGTTAGGGTTTTATTAGAAGATTCAGCCTGACCATTGGCCTGCGGATAGTAAGGCGATGAGAAACTAAGTTTGATACCAAAGTTGTCACAAAGGTCTTGTAACAACTTGTTTTAAAAAGATTTACCATTATCTGTTATTAGGCGATGAGGAATACCAAAACGACAGATAATGTGATGGTTAATGAATTCGACAATTTTTTCCTTTTTAGTTGAAATGAGTGGAATAGCCTCCACCCATTTTGTGTAATATTTGGTGGCTGTGATTATCCATCGGTGACGTTGTGAAGAGGATGGGTGAATCTCACCTATAAGGTCTAAACCCCATTGTGAGAAGGGCCAAAGATCTCGAGCGACCTGGAGCGGGTGGCTAGGAGTATGTTGAAGGTTGGCATGTTGCTGACACATAACACAACGCTTAACATATTCGTAGCAGTCGTTATTGAGAGTAGGCCAATAATAACCAAGGCGAAGGATTCGTTTAGCCACGGCAAGGCCACTAAAATGTTCACCACAAATCCCACCGGGCGTGCCAAAATGTTTCACTCGGAATGTTTCGTTCCTTTTAGAAACAGATAAGGGTTGGGGTTAGGAGGAATACCTGTAGAATGTCGAGATGATGTGCGCGTACCGTAGAGAAAGATCAGGCTGACTGTGAAGAACTCCTTTTTATCTTGGAAGGACTACCTGCAAATAAGAACACAAGACCACAAGATTTTAATTAGACAATAAATGAGGAAACTGCCTTGGGCCCAGGAAATATAAAACTTCCTTTCGAAGGTGGTCAGTTCCCTTGCTAATATGAATTAACACAAAAAACTATAAGCTATCAATTAAATTGCTTTGTTGAACTGGGTAGGGGAAAGGCTGGTTATTGGTTATAGTCAGTATAACCGATGGCGGTTACTGATAACCGATGGCGGTTACTGATGACCGATATCGGTAGAGTCTAGGATCTGAAGGTTAGTTGTTTTGTGGGGTGGTGGTGTTATTTGGTAGTTATGTTATTTGTAGGGCTGTATATAGGTAATATTAGGAAATAGGGTGATGAGATCTAGATGAATGACAGTTAGATGCAATGACACGTTGGGTAGTGGATCTAAGAAGGGATTTGTGAGGACTTAAGATTCAAAAAGTCGAAGAAATGTTATTAAAGAGTACATGCAAGAAGTAGCTTACTGATTATTCGCGGAGATGCAAGTCCAAGAGCTCTGATGGCAAAGGCAGAACTGAGGTAGGATGGTCTGGCACACAGTAGATCAAATCAGCTGAGTATCACAGGGCTCTGGTATCCAGTTGCAGTCCTGGGCTTGCTCTCCCTTGCTGCTAACTCTCCTTGTCTCTTCACTTGTCTCTGCTCAGTCAAGTAAAGATCAGGGTTTTCTCGATCGCTCCTGATGCTCTTTCTTGATTCAAAGAATCCTTTTCTCTGATCCAAAAATGAAATTCTGATCCTTTGTTTTTGGTTTGTGGAGCCCATTTACAGGGAACTGATGGCGGTTGCGTAACTGACGGCGGTCGAGTAAGAACCGACATCGGTAAGGAAAAAGTAGGCTATTTTTAGTAAAACAGTCCACCTTCCCTGCTTTTCTCCCAAGAGATTAGTTGCGGGCTTGGTCAAGTGACTAGAAGGTCGGTTTTAGGTGCGAGAAAGGGGTCCTTAGTCATGGGTGTAGGTGTAGACCAAGTTTTAGGTTTTAATTAGGTTAGTTTAGGATTAGGGCTAGGTCATGATGAGGTGGCAAAATGAGGGTGGCAGGTGAGGTGATGGGGATTTATCAATTACAAGGTAATTAATAAATAATTGTGTAAGGTTTAGGTAATGAGGTTAGGTTGCGAAATGGGATGCGGGTCACAAGGGGTCGTAAGACACGAATTTGGTGTCTACAATCAGACTCACTATTGCACACTTGGGGGAATCATACTTATTCTCCCCCCTTCTAGCATTATCGGGTGTCTTACATATTCTACGCTTCAAATCTAGTCTTTCACACACGTCTTACACCATCTTGATACATTTGTATCGCTATTTCCCAATGACACACTCTTGTACTACACTTCACACTTGACTATTGAGGGTATACTACATTCATGAACCTCACCTCATACAATAAATTTCACACTTGACGCATTTATGAAAAAAGTTTCTAGAGCACATTCATCACAACACACTTCTCGATGATGCACTCTAGTTTCACGGTTCATACTAGACTGGTGAGGGTCTAACTCTAAAATGAACCTCAACACACTCATTCACTCTCTATGCTTTGCACTTTGATGATCATATCTTTCTTGCACATAATTCAAACCATTTCTCGATGACGCACTCTTGTTTAATGGTTCATTCTCGACTGCTGAGGGGTATTTTATAAATGAACCTCATCTCATGCATAATCATTCACAATTTCTTGGGGGACATGCTTCTCCTATCACACTCACTTTTTATTCCATTCTATCTCACATTCACAACATACTGCATATCTTGGTTGCACATTGTTCTTGTTTGCTTATACTCGCATGATACATCTTGTTTACTATGTTAGCTAGATATATAGTATGTCATTATATTTTCTATATACACATGCGTGTTCACTTTATCTCTAGTTGTGAATGTAGACTTTATAGAGATCATTACATGCAACATGGATGTTTGGCACTGTACCTCTTCCAGTCCCACAACAGCTCCTGGGGGCATATACTTTCGTACACACCACATGTGTTATTGTTTCTTTATATAATACTTCCTATTATTACTATCACACTATCTTATATCAGATCATATATGCTTTGACATACTTTTTTGTCTTTCTAACATGCTAACGGGTGCTTTATGTGCAACATTTGCTTCGCAGGAACTATTTACCACCATGGTTGTTTGTTACTTTGCTTTCTATTGTTTATCATTGTTTGCTCTAGTATGTTATTATTTGCGGGATTTTACCTTTGTTTTGTTTACAAACTATATGCTTTTGGCCGCTTAGGCCTAGATTATCTTGCGACATTGTGAGTGATTTCTCATGTTTGCAACCCACTTTTCGTGGTCTATATTGTCTTCTTGCTTACTAGCTTACATTCTGTCTTCTATATGTGTGTTTATATTGTTTGCAATAACATTTGTTTCGAGCCACTTTATTTTCATGTGCCTTGGTTTCTACCAAACATATTCCCTTCCCCATGTAGGGCATCAATATCATTTTTAGCATCCAGTCCTCCTTTGGGCCGCATACTCCTAGCGACAACGCATGCACCCCAAATGAGGGGGGCATCATTAGGTGAAATAGACACCCCATACAACAGTTCACGGTCACAGTACAACACAATTCAATACATGATAAACACAATATATAGTCTCAGAAATGGCCTAGACTCTGACTTGGGTCTTCAACAAAACACATACGCCAATGCCCAACTATAGACAGTAACACCTGAGCACCCTTGACCCTTCATGGGTGCCTATGACCAGGGGGCAATTACAACACATTTCTCAAACCAAAATAGTTTTTAGCAGTATACATAGTAGTTTTCTTAGTACAAGCATAACCCTTCAACAATCAACATACATGCTTGAGCCTCTTTTTTATTTTCATGTTGGATCAAACCGGATCAAAATGGATCAAATTTTAACACACCATCTGCAAGGGTGTATAAATTTTGGGAAGTAGTCAAAGGTTGGAGAATAACACTAGACCTTTCTCCATACACTTCTTTTGCCATGGCGTGAAATCACCCAAAAAACTCACACTTGGTGCAGTTGGCGTGAGACTGCCCAAAAAAATCATTCTTGGCATGAGATTGCCTAAAAAACACATTCTTCTACAACATTTTTAGGATCCTTTCTATCTTTTTCACTCATCACAGATCAGGTGCACATGTTCCTTTTCACATTTTTACATACTCTTTACACACTTTTTACATGTTTGGATCAAATTTTTCATATACACATATTTGAATGCTCTTTTGCTATTTGCTTTTTACACGTCCATCCTTATGGGAAGTAGCAGTCACATCATCCAACATCGAGCGACATCAATAATAGGTAAAACATGACATCCACACATACACTCTCATCCCTAGGTTCACTTCCTCTTCTCTAGCTTCCATGCTTCATTTTTTATCACTCCACACTTTTTCTTGTCTCCTCAGCATGCTTTTCACCATCGATCTACATTGTTATTAGGTACACATCTCTTATCTACTTTATGTTATCAAGAATTCGATCAAAAACATAAAGTGGGCGAAAATGTAGACACTAAATCACACACTTTCGGTATATTTCTAAGTCCTAGTCACATACCACTATTCATATGATTCCTAAGTAAGAAAAGTACTAATTGACCACTGTCTTGGGCCTTTTTACTTTATTTCTGGTTTCCTTCTTGGTCTTACACACCTTCTTTCCCAGTCTGACTTTTAATACTTTAGATTTCCTGAGTCTGAACACCAACACCCAGCCAGGATGTTAGTGCCTAGGCACCCCTGTCCCCTATGGGCACCCCCGACCTATTTATATCTTTCTCGCATCTTTTGGGTCCTTTCTAGCTATTGGGCATCTTATTTTCTTAGTGGTCATCCTTTTAGTGGTTAATTATGAAATTCAACCAAGGAAACCATATAAATACAAAGCTATATGACCATAATAAAGTACCAAGCACTAAGCATCTACTACTATTGCCTAAGGTTACATCCAAAGGCATCTCAAGAGCATTAAAGAATCCATCTAGCATCCATTCAAGGGACACAAGACTAAATTCTTATGCATACACTTCATAGGATGGGAAGTTCATTTTCCATGCACACATCTATCTACATTTCTACATCTAGCTATTACTTTCTATCAAGTGCATCTTGCATAAGAACCACCTAGGGCATGATTTTACACACACACACACACGCAAAACTTCATAGAGTCTGAAATGTAGTGTGGTTCCCAAATCGTAAGTTCACTCATTCGGGTGACCACCAGGGGTCAATCTGACTCCCCATTTGCATCTTTTTCTTTTTAGGATTTTATGTGTTTTGGGGTTTTGACGGTTTTCTTTCTCTTTGCAAGTTTGAGATGAATTCTGTGGGCATAGTGTGACACACATGTGATCAAAATTGAAGGGTAGAGATATAGAAGCAACTTAGGAAGAAAAATCACTTTTGACCATTTTTGCAGTCACAGGTGCCTAGAGAAGGTCCTTGGCACCTAGGTGCCCCTAACCCAGTCCAGATGCCCTTGTCCCAAAATTCCTGAAATTTATTACATTTTTCTGAGCTCGGTTGCGATAGTCTTCCTTCTTGTTCCATCAGTTTTCCAGCTCAACACAACATCAGGATTATTACAAAATAAGCTAAGTACTTTATCCCTTCTCTGCACTTAGGGTTTTAAATTTATTTTGCTTATTGTTTAGGTCAGATATGTATTTTATTTCTATATCATTACACTGTGACTTAATTAGGATTTAGTGTTAGGAAATAAGGGATAAAATATGCGGAATAATCCCTCACAGAATCGCAACAGTAGAAACTAATATGCAAAAATTATTATAGATCTGAAATAAAATTATAGAATAAAATAACACAACACAAGGAGACAGTATTTAACGTGGTTCACCCAATTTGGGCTACGTCCACCAAGAATCACTTGCTCAGATTTTATTACAAGCCACCACTCTCTCAATACAATACCCAGATCCATTGGAGCTATGCTCAACAAACTCTACAGAATTCACAGCTGAATTCAAAACACATCTGTAATACATTTACTTGTACATCTATCATATGCATAAGACCATATAAATAGACAATTGCTTAAGCTGTTTTACAAAATAGTGGGTATCAAACAATGGGCTAAAAACAAAACTGTCCCATAAACCTATGGGTAGCCGAAGAGGCGGTTTTACAAAACAATGGGTACCGAAAAACCATGGGCCCAAAAATAGCCCATAACGGTTACCCATTACCCATGGGTTAATAAACCAACCATGAAAATTTGCTTCAGGGGCTTCGCCCTCGAGCCCCCTTGGATCGGGGGGGCTTCACCCCCCGAACCCCCCTGACTCGCTCACCGGCGAGCGGGACCGCCATAAAAATACCCGAGTGTAACGCATAGAAGGTGTACCACATTCTAACATGAAAATAGGCTCCACAAACATAACATTTAGCATTTATTTTTCAATATTTTCTGAATCACTTGTGTCTTGATTTCCATTGTTTGCGGGCTATGCCCTATGTTCATTTCTTGTTTTCTTGTATCGCCTTGAAGGCTCTAATTGTCTTGCAATATGTTGAGTGGTGTCCCATGCATTCAACCAACTACTTGTGTCTTTTTACAATTTTACTGCTTGTTGTGACTTGTTTCTCTTATATCATGTATACTTATTTTTTGACTAATGCTTTTTTTTGACAATTTTACTGCTTGTTGTGACTTGTTTCTCTTATATCACTATGCAAATATTAGAATATTGTTCTATATCATGTAACACAAGATATAAATTTGAAAACACTATGAAATCGGTGTGGTTAGCTTTCAAAAAATGATTTTGGAAAGATATAGGAGTGTACATTAGTGGAAATGGGTGATTTGAACTTAAAGGACCTTTGAAATTGAAACAATAACTGTGAATCCACCTGGTTCAAGGTCTTACCAAACTATCAGAAACGTACCATATAGTCCTGAGCTAACTATATGGTCTTGGACCTACTTTAAATTGGCTCATGTAACTTTATGTGGTGTTCACCTTCATGTATTTATCTATCATTGTCAAAGCCTAGTTTTTGTAGACACAAAATCATGCACTTTAGGCATTATTTAGCCCGGTCTTATACTATTATTTAGAAGGTTCTCAAGTGGATAAAGTACTAATTAATCCCACTTTTTGGTTATATTTATTTTATATTTTATTTCATCATTCCCCCATATTTTATTACACTTATCCACCCATTTCGCAACCGCCCCATCATTCTAGCCCAAAATTAGGGTGCCCCAACCGGTACTGGGGTGCCCCGGGGCACCTTGGTCCCACTTTTGGGCACCTCGGTCTATGTACATCCTTTCCCACTTCTTTTTGGGGCCTTTCTATATGTTTGTTGTCTTTATCTTTTTCCTAGTCAACCTTGTTGAGATTAATTACAAAATTAAGCTTGAGAGCCCTATAAATATAAAGCTATAAGACCATAATAAGGGCCCTAGGTCATAACATTACACACTACTATCACTTCATCTAGAGTTGCATCTATTGCATCACTTGCATCCACATAGTGCCATACATCAAGGCTAGGAGATCTGCATCACACACACTGCATAGGGGGAGGGATTTTATTCTATTCCATAAAAACATGCCATTTACATTTTCTATAGTTACTATTGTTCACTACTTCACAAAGTGTGATTGACACGAGAACACCTAGGGCACGACATGCACACACACACACCATAAATACATCTGGGTTCGAAATGTAGTGCAATGATCAGTGATAAGTCCACTAGTTAGGTGACTGAGGTCATTTCACAGCTCATCTAGCAGATCTAATGCGATAGACAGGAACCACTCGAAGACAACTTATGACCTTACCAAAACCAATTTTTGACCATTTATAGTGATCAGAGCACCCAAATTACAGACTATGGCACCTCGGGGCACCCCAATACACTACCAGACACCCCCATCATTTTAGATCTTCCAAATTTATCCTTTGTAGGGTCCCTAATTGTTCATTTGTACTTTATGATTTCATATCTAGATCTGCAACAACCCGTGACAGGCTATGCAAATCAACTAAGCTATTTCTCTTCCTTCTCTTGCACATTTAGGGTTTTATTTCACTTAGAAAAATTTACTTGCATTTATTTCATACTGTTTTAGTCCATTCACTACAACATTTTAGTCCTCCTAATTAGATTAACATTAATACCCTAGTGTCCCCTTTTAGGCCAACTAGATCTCCATTTTTGTTAACTAGTATCACATACATCGAGGCTCTTTGAATAAAATTAACATACTATCAAACCATAGCCATGGATGAAGATTCCTACAAAATAAAAAATTAGAAGGGTTATGTGCACCCCCATGCACTGCTAATATTGACACTACTCCAAAGATGCTTCAAAGCACACATCATTTTCCACCTATCATGTGCTATCTAGATAGATCAATTAGATTTGGTTATTGCCTTTGACCATTCTTATTTTGACTTGGCTCTTGCTAAAACACTTAGAAACAGGATGTTTGAGTGCTTGTGGATGAGAGATATGAATTCCTTGGCTTGGTTTGTAACTTCATGGGTGTTTACCTAATGAATTTAGATGTGTTATTGTGAGATTTAGGGAGATTTAGATGCCTTTTGTAAATGTACAAAATGAGTGCTCTTGTGCATTACTTTAGGAGTTTCAGGCTAGCAAATGAGGTAGTGTTTACTTACTTATATATGGTTTCATAAATGATTTATCTAAGAAAGGCTGATCTAGATGATGTATAAGACCCACCGAAAGATATTGACTTGAAAGTAGAGTTAGAAGACATGTCGGTCTAAGACCATACAAATGGGTCAAGACTGGATATTTATTTTTGACCAGACTGTATGGCCTTGAATGGGAGTAGTAAATATGCAAATTGAGGTTTGTTACAAATCAACTATTATTTTTCTATTGATTTTTTTCATTGTATTCTCAAAATGTGTTGACATGTTAGTGTGTAAAGATAAATAAGCTAAACAATGGTGTTTCACTCCGAATGTTTCGTTCCTTTTAGAAACAGATAAGGTTAGGGACTAGGAGGAATACCTGTAGAATGTCAAGATGGTGTGCGCGTACCGTAGAGAAAGATCAGGCTGACTGCGAAGAACTCCTTTTTGTCTTGGAAGGACTACCTGCAAATAAGAACACAAGACCACAAGATTTTGATTAGACAATAAATGAGGAAACTACCTTGGGCCCAGGAAATATAAAACTTCCTTTCGAAGGTGGTCAGTTTCCTTGCTAATATGAATTAACACAAAGACTGTAAAATATCAATTAAGTTGTTTCGTTGAACTGGGTAGGGGAAAGGCTGGTTTTCTGGTTTTGATCAGAGGAACCGATGCCGGTTACTGATAACCGATACCGGTGGGTTCTAGGATCTTCTTGGTAGCTATGGTGTTTGTAAGACTGGTTTATGGATGATATTAGGAAATGAGATGATGAGAGGTAAAAGAATGACGGTTAGATGCAATGGCACGTTGGGTAGTGGATTCAGAGACGGATTTGGGAGGACTATGATTCAAAGAGTATAAGAAATGTTATAACAGAGGACATGCAAGATGTGACTTACTGATTTTGACAAAGATGCAAGGTGATCTCCTTTGCTGTAAACACTTCTGGTTTCTTCACTCGTCTCTGCTCGGTCAAGTGAAGATCTGGACTCTGTTCCTCGCTCCCAATGATCTCTGTTGATTCAAAAATCCTTTCCTCTGATCCCAAAAATGAAATTTCAGTCCGTTGTTTTGGTTTGGGGAGCCCATTTACAGGGAACCGATGGCGGTTGCGTAACCGACGGCGGTCGAGTAGGACCTGGCATCGGTAAGGAAAAAGTAGGCTATTTTTTAGTAAAATAGCCCACCTTCCCTGCTTTTCTCCCGAGAGATCAGTTGCGGGCTTGGTCAAGTGGCTAGAAGGTCGGCTTTGGGTGCGAGTAAGGAGGCATTAGTTATGGATGTAGAGTCTAGACCAAGTTTTAGGTCTTAATTAGGTTAGTTTAGGATTAGGGCTAGGTCATGATGAGGTGGCAAAGTGAGGTGGCAGGTAAGGTGATGTGGATTTATCAATTACAAGGTAATTAATAAATAATTGTGTAAGGTTTAGGTAATGAGGTTAGGTTGCGAAATGGGATGCGGGTCACAAGGGGTCGTAAGACACGAATTTGGTGTCTACATTAGCCCCTTATTGTCGTGTAGCTTGTTCTGTAAAGCTGCGCGGACAATAATATGAAGTGGTTTCTCATGTTAAGGATATAGGTAATCCCCCTCAAATCTATCACAGATTGAGTGAACGGGAAATCAGGGATAGGGTTGATAAAGGGTACATGTTGTAGAGAGGATGGTAAGGTGGTGGGGTAGGTCCAAGGAAGCAGACGCATGTTGAAATGCAATAGTACGACTAGGGTACATGATTTGACGAGCAAACCAGCAATGTATAGGTAAAGGTTCGATAGTTTATCCAAACAAGGGTGATATAATCTTGGTATCCAAGGCATAGGAAGTAGCTCCAGGGTATATAACAGGTAAGGTACAAGAACGTTTAGGCATGTTCGGCAGTACCAAATGGTTGGTTTGGTTGAGATAAACGTTACGGTCTAGGTCTAGGCAAATTTGGTCGACAGATCAAGATTAAATTACCTCTATTAGCATACTCAAAACCCATGGAAAAATAGGATCTCGATTGGATAACAGGGTATTTACATTCATCGAGATGGATAACAAGTGTTTTTTTGTTAGATGTTGGGTATTGTATGGAAGCCAGGTACTTTATATGTATGTAAATGTGGTGAAAAGCGCGGGGGTTCGGAAACTCCGGGGATAAATGCAGCAACCGATGGGAGCTTGCTAAGCGACCGGCATCGGATCGCTACATGTTTTGTGGGCAAATTAAATTGAACATAATATTTTTCGGTGGAATATCAAACGGCATCTCTTCAAAACCATTGGAACTATTTCGCCGAGTTTTGAAAATAAATTCCCAACTCGATCAGGTTCACCTTTTGCCAATATATTCACAATAATGAGGTGTTGGTTGCGAAAGGCCTGTACAAACTTGTTTGGGTTGGGTTGCATGTATTTTGTTTTGGGGTCATGCACATATTACTATTGTAACCATGGTCCATCAGTATGTTGTTATATACATGGGGTCTTAGAGAGTAAGAAAATGTATTCACCGGGATGACAATATCTCTTTTCCAGGATAAAGTCTTTGATTGCTTTTTAAAAGTAATTCTCTTCCATGTCTGTCATGGTTTTATATCCACTTCAGCATTTGACGATGCGGGACACGTATGCCTTATCTATTTATCTTTTCAAATGTGTCCATTATTTATCTCAGGACAGCTAGCACCCATGTGCTTGTGTCCATTCGCGAGGTGGGACTCGGTGGAGTCCTCTTTGTATCTTTTGATACATAGAGATCACAGCCTGATGGTCTGTCTTTTCTCCTTTTTTATCTTTATCTTGTGATCACAGTCAACCTTTGTGTGTCACTAGTATTAAAATTTGGGGAGATGATTCATATATATACACAACATACAGGACTATGTATCGCATCGTTGGACAACCTATCAATGGGAAATCACAGTCTACCAGGTATTATAACTAGACATGCAAAAGGACTGCATGTTACAGGTTGCATACACTACATAGGAGAGGGGAGCCGCGCTGAATTACCATATCACACTATTTGTATCTAATCTAGTTATAGTGACATGTATCTTGCGCATCGATCTACGACACAGGGCAACCAAAGTTGATGACTGATCTGGGATCACATAATTCGCACACCCGGACTCACATGGAGTCTAAAATGTCCACGTGTAATTCATGGTAATAAGCTTCACTGAGATCGGGTGACCAAAGAGGCACAGTCTGACTTCATATTTGGGCACCATTTTATTCAAGTTTAATGCTGTACAGAAATCTCTGTGTAGGTTATCGCCGGATGAGGCGTTATTTTGCAGGTTATATGTGTCGATCAAAATTGCTAACAATGAATGTAATGCGCATAAAGAAAAAATCAAAGTGAATCAGTCTAGTAGGGTTACCCCTGCAGAAAAGAAACAAATCATGATTATATAACACAAATGGCTTACCCAAAAATGGTTGGGAGTCGTGGGGGCAGCCACGAGCAGTGCTCCTGTCCCCTTATATGCATTCGTTGTCCTTCATATAGGCATTTGTTACAGAACTCTGAGTCAACCACTGTCACATCTTTTCCATGCTAGACCCAATAGATAGTGCCAGTCACTGACTCCCTCCGAGTTGTGCAGGAACCAACTACAGTCATATGCTGGATCCAGTACACGTTGCTGGATAGCAGGTTTTAGGCACTGCTTGAGTACTTAGTATTTGTATATTGATTTTTATATTGTCATTTATTACATTAATTAATCTACGAAATATACGAGTTAATTCAATTAAATCATTAAATCATGCACGTGGTTGGTATAAAGCAAGAATCGTGTCCAACATGCCTTCACCAACTTGCACATAAATGAGAGATTTAAAGTTGGATGTTGATATCCATCAAATAATTATGGGAAATTGTTTTTAACATATGTTACCATTGTGAATACCCCATTAGATATTCATAAAAAAATTGGATACACACACAAGTCACAAAAACTTTACTTCATTATGCTTTTGGTTTGTCAAAGTTTTATTTGGATTTATGGGTGTTCCTTGTTGGGATAGTTGACATTGAAATTAAAATCATAGTAAAATGAAACCATATTACTAAATGAGATTATTCCATTATCATTCCATGTGGCACATCTTGAAACTCATGTGTAATTGCTATTATGTATATACTATTTAAAAAATAGTTCATGTAATGGATCAATAGTTATTGCATTGAATTTTGCTAAAGTCTTTACATTTTTTTGAGAAGTTATACCTCTCTCATATTTTTAACCCGTTTCCTCATACTACAAATTGACACAATCTCAATATTTAACAATAACAAACATAATATTATACACATACAAATTCTTTAAAATTAATGAGTATTAAGAATATGCACTCGAATGTTGAGGATGTAATGCCAAATACAAACCTAGAAGGAAAAACTCTTGCAACTACTATATGTTGTTGTCTGCGTTATAAGTGTAGAGAATAAATTGAGCAATGTAATTACAAAAAAGCTAGACAATAACAAAACTAAAAGCTAGACAATAACAAAACTAAGTTAGGAATCAACATCCAGAGGCTTGTTAATGAAAGACTCAAATTCTCAATATTGTTCCCAACATTTTTTTTTGTTGTTAGATGTAAAATGTCATAATAAGTTTGTATTCATATATTAGGGAAATATTACATCATCCACACTATCAAATATGCACTCACATCACCTAATGATTTTCCTTTCTCTAATCGGTGTTGTTTCTTTCAACATCTCCACATCCACCATATGTGTTTGCCTTCTAATGCGTATTAAGGGAATGAAACCCCTTAAGGGGGGGATATCTTACAAAATTCTAAGAACTTCTCAGAAATCTTTACTATATTATCATCGAAGACATGATATTTATAGAGGACAAGCTTAACTTACCTTATTAATATGCACCTCTAAGAGGCATCCCCTCGCTAAATATTGGCTTGGCAAAGGTTGATCATTCTTGTTATTGACTTTTCCCAACTTTTTCTAGGAATTCCCAGAAAGGTTGATCATTCTTGTTATGGGTGTACTTTTAGACCAACTGCCCCTTTTCTAGGAATTCCCAATGTATGCTAGGTTACTCTTATGGTTCTAGGGCTTGTTGAGAAACTTTCTAATATTAGGCACCTTGTTTAAAATATTCCATAAAACGAAGTGACCCATTCCAAGTCTCTTTCTGGTAACTTATGCTAAAAATATGAAACATAAAGGCTCAGTTTAATGACTACAATACCTCATGTCTCATAAAAAAAAAATCTTCTAAAAGATGTAATACTGAATTTTTCATTTCTCAATGCATATGTTGCTAGGACAAAAATTGGTGGACCACCACTAGAAGGAAGTTTTAAATTCATGTAATGTTCCTATGACAAGGTGCAATGTAAAAAAATACAAAACATTGATATTAATCATAGTCTTATGGATATCAAATTCAATTAACCATTATTTTACATGGGAAAAAGGTTATCTTTATTACCAACCTATAGATCGAAGCTAACTGATTCAATGCTTGGAGATTTCATCTCTATCATCTACAAAAAGGTACACTGATTCAATGACACTTGGAGATTTTTATCTTCTGATCATCTACAAAAAGGTACAAAACCTCCATAACTCCTCACTTTGTGGTTATCAAGTTCGAAAAAATTTCTTTAGTCCACTTGGAATATCCGCTCACCCTGGTGGGTTCCATGCTCCCCAGTTACCAAAGGAGACCTCAGTCAACTAACTTTCTAAAGGGTTTGGTCTCTCACTATCCACAAGGTGTAAGTGTTAACATTTCCCACATTGACTATACACATTGGAGATCTTTTAAGATCAATGTATTACTTTAACAACTATTTTCCATGCTCACTGAATCAAATACTATTACATATCCCACCCTTTCTCTTTCTAATGCTACAACAAATTAATTGGTGGCCATTTTGTTCTTATAACAAATAATGATGAAGGGTGTGAAAAGAGTTTGTGAGAATCAAATCGGAAACTAGGCACCACGAAGTAGTTGCACTCCAACGGAATCGTGATAGCTCCAGCGATAGCAAGAAATAATGAAATGAATTGATCAGTAATGGAAGAAATTTCTTAATAGAAACAAAGCTTGCATAAAGGAAAGATAACAGAGTGTCTTGGCATGCTCATAAATGAATAGAAAAGGGGGTACATATAGGGTGCTGAGTAACCCTAGTGCATGACACACATGAAACCCTAAACCTAAACCATGTGAGATTACCCTCCAATATGAGAGGAGGACACATAGGATAACTCACACTAACACCCCCCCTTCATCAAAACTGAGGAAGGTAGCAGCTATGATGAGTCAGATGGAAGAGAAAGTCACTCCTGAACAGCTAAGAAAGATGTGTCAATGGGGCCCAACAACTAAAGGCCTGATAAGGTGCCCATATAAAAACACAATATTCCTAGAAGAAGAAGAAGAAAAGAAGGACTTGTTTCACACAGAGGAGGTTCTCAGTTCCTGGAATAGAGTTGCTTCTATCCTTTCATTCCTTTGAGAAACAGATAAGGGTTAGGGCTAGGAGGAATACCTGTTGAATGTTGAGAGGGTGTGCACGTACCATAGAGAGAGATCAAATCGATTGCAAAGAACTCCTTTTTGTCCAGGAAGGACTACCTGCAAGTAAGAATACAAGACCACCAGATTCTAATTAGACAATAAATGAGGGAACTGCCTTGGGCCCAGGAAATATTAGACTTCCTTTCGAAGGTGGTCAGTTCCCCTACTAATATGAATTAACACAAATTCTAACAAAGAAGTTATTGCAAAATTACAATTTAATTACCTTGTTAAAACAATAGAGAAAAGGCTAGTCTTGGTTTTGAATCATAGTGACCGATGCCGGTCACTGTCACCGGTACCGGTTTCTGATAACCGATATCAGTAGGGGCAGTGATTTAGGGGCTTTAGTGAAGGTTGGCTATAAGATGGCTATGGTGTTTATAAGGCTGGTAAATAATTGGGGATAGGTAATGGGGTGATGGAGAAGACTCAGAGAGTATGGGGGCTGTTCTTGGGGGCAATGTAGGGGTAGAGGAATGACAGTTAGGTGGAGGGTGTTACCGGGTAGTAGATCTAGGAATAGACTTATAATTGCTGTGATTCAGAAGTCCAAGAAATGTTATTAAAAGAACATACAAGATACTACTTACTAATTCCTGATGAAGATGCCAGTCCAAGGACTATGATGACGAAGGCAGGGTTCAGGTAGGATGCTCTGACAATCCAAGATGAGCTATTTTCTCTCCCAATGCCTGGATGAGTGTCACTGGGCTCTGGTTACTCAGTTGCAGTCTTAGGCTTGATGTCCTTCTCTGCAAACTCCTCTCTTTCCTTCACTTGTCTCTGCTCGGCCAAGTGAATTCCAGATCCTTCCAATGACTTCTGATATTCCGATCAATGAAAATCCAGCCCTTTGTTTTTGGTTGGGGGAGGTCATTTACAGGGAACCGATGGCGGTTATGTAACCAACGGTGGTCGAGTAGGAACCGATGTCAGTTAAGTCAAAGTGGGCTATTTTTAGTAAAATAGACAACTTTCCCTCCTTTTCTCCCAAGGAATTAGTTGTGGGCTTGGTCAAGTCATTATTAGGTTGAT
This sequence comes from Taxus chinensis, assembly GCA_019776745.2. NCBI lineage: Eukaryota > Viridiplantae > Streptophyta > Pinopsida > Cupressales > Taxaceae > Taxus > Taxus chinensis. The sequence goes on along the minus strand of CM034153.1, from coordinate 730,935,718 downwards.
TTTGGTGCAAGTGAGGAGTAATTAGTCATGGGTGTGGATGTAGACCAAGTTATAGGTCTTAATTAGGTTAGTTTAGGGTTAGGACTAGGTCATGAAGAGGTGGCAAAATGTAAGGTGGCAGGTTTGGAGATGTGGATTTATTAAATATAAGGTAATTAATAAATAATTGTGCAAGGTTTAGGTGGATGAGGCTAGGTTGCGAAATGGGATGCGGGGCACGGGGGGTCATAAGACACAAATTTGGTGTCTACATTAGCCCCTTATTATCATGTAGCTTGTCTCTGTAAAGCTGCACTGGACAATAATATGAAGTGGTTTCTCATGTTAAGGATATAGGTAATCCCCCTCAAATCTATCACAGATTGAAGTGAACGGGAAATCAGGGATAGGGTTGATAAAGGGTAAATGGTGTTGAGATGATGGTAAGATGGTGGGGTAGGTCCAAGGAAGCAGACGCACGTTGAAATGCAGTAAGTGCGACCAGGGTACATGATTTTGAAGAGCAAACAAGCAATTCATAGGCAAAGGTCGATAGTTTATCCAAATAAGAGTGATATAATCCTGGTATCCAAGGCATAGGAAGTAGCTCCAGAGGATATAATGGGTAAGTTACAGGAACATGTTTAGGCATGTTTGGTAGTACCAAATGGTTGGTTTGGTTGAGATAAATGTCACGGTCTTGGTCTAGGCAAAAGTTGGTCAACTGATCAAGTTAAGTACACTAATCATGCTAAAACAAAAAACAGGTGAGCTCGATTGAACAAAAGGCTACATGATGGGTGGATAAAATTGTAATTTGTTGGTTTTGGGTGAGGTATTTAATTGGTGCGGCCTTGGGTCGGGCCGATTGATTAGTGAGGGCCATGGGTCGGGCCTGATTGGTTGGTGGCAGCCTTGGGTCAGGAAAAATGGTTGGTTGCGGCCTTGGGTCGGGCCTGATTGGTTGGTTGCGGCCTTGGGTCAGGCCAAATGGTTGGTTGCAGCTTTGGGTCGGGCAAAATGGTTGGTTGCGGTCTTGGGTCAGGCCTAGTTGGTTGGGTGCGGCCGTGAATGTGGCCAATGAAGTCAAAAAAAGGCTATTTAGCAAAGGAGGGTATAGGCGATGTGGTGAGAAAGGGAGATTGGTGAATAAGGGCAGAAATTTTGGTAAAATAGGGATTAAACCGATATCGGTTAGCTATGACCGGTATCGGCTAGATGACCGATATCGGTATTTTTAGGACACAATATAACTAATATCGGTTATAGGTCAAAAACCTATAAAAAGAAAAATACGGCCTGTCATTGTCACATTGTCAATTTGAAAACCAAATTTAGTTGTCTGAGGTGTTTTAGTGATATTGTTGAGTTTGTCGGCTGAGGTGGCATTATTTGAGTGGAGAAGTTAGTGGTTGGTATACCCCAATAAGTACGAGGCAAAATTTGATTGGTGGAGAACCTAGTTGAGGAGATTTGGAGCCAGGGCACAACCAGGAGGAGCAGGAGGTGCTGGACCAGCTGGACCACCACCACCTATCCCACCACGATGACGTGTAGTCGTACCGGTAGGCTCTGAGTTCTTACCTTTGTGAATTTAATGAGTTTAAGCAAGATGTGGGTTTTGGGTAGGAATCCAAGTTTTGAATAAAATAATGAATAAATTGAAGTTATTTGAAAAATGGAGTGGGTAGGTAGGTTAGTTAGGTCAAGGCGGCAGGGTGGGTAGGTTTTTAGGGATTTTCAATGGGTAAAAGGGTAGAAATAGGCAAAAATGGGTTTTTGGGGGCCGTGTCGGGTTTGGCTCCAGCCGTGGATAGTGACCGATGTCGGTCACTAGGCGACCGACATCGATCACGAAATTTTTAGGGAAACCGGGTTGTGGGTAGACCGGCGTTGGTCGTATGTCGACCGGCGCCGGTGTATATCAAGTGCTATAGGGGACCGGTGCCGGTCAAGGGTGACCGGTACCGGTCATTAGTTAGATTTATTTTTGTTTTGTTTCGTGGTTGGTGTTTGTGTTTTGTTGTTTGGTTGTTTGTGTTTTGTTGTTTGGTTGTTTGTATTTTGTTGTTTGGTTGTTGTTTAGGGTGAAGAGGGATGGGGCAGAGTTGATAGAAAAGGTGATTGGGGTGTGGGGGGGGAAATGGGGTTGTGGTGTGGTTGGTTTGGTTAGGATAGATTAAGTGTTGCGTATGAATTAAGAGGTGTTAAATTGGTAGGGGCATGATTAGATGGCGAGAGTAGATCTGGGTGATTGGTAGGGTGTGAGATAAGGAAAGGGGATATCGTAGATTAGGGTAAAATAGGTGGGTGTAGATGTGTGTTATAGAGTCGGGGTGTGGTCGGGAGGGTAAAAGGAGTTGTTTTTGTAAAGGGTAGGTCTAATGAAGTGGGTTATTTTTGTAGGCACGTCAGCAGCTTACGATGCGGGATCGGATGCCCCCGCTATTGAGACGGATGCAGCCACATGTGTCCGCAGCGTAGTGGGCCATTATGAGAGAGGTGGGACTCAGTGGAGTCCAGTGGTATAGGGCTGTGGATAGGGACCACAACCTTATGGTTTCCTTCATCGAGAGATGGGATCCGGTGACCAATGTTTTCCATCTCCCTACCGGAGAGATGACTATTACCCTGGAGGATGTATATCGCATCTTGAGACTGCCGATCGTAGGGGAGGTAGTATTCCAGGTAGATGCGGAGACGGCTATGGACAGTATCCTTCAGGTATTTGGGGATGCAGGTGCATTATTGACTTATCACAGTGCGAGCATTGCCTATGGGGACATGTATCACGCCCACAAACATGAGACACGGCTTGCCGTGTTGATGATGATAGGCATCACATGCTTCGCCCTCCCAAACTCAGAGGGAGGCCGCTTCCCACGGGCTTTGATGGGGGTGCTGCACGAGATGGTGGAGGAGCATACGTGCTATGCCTGGGCACCAGTATATCTAGTGTATCTATACAGAGAGCTGTGGGGTTATCACCGGATGAGGTGATTTGGGATTTGCTCCACATTTTTGTTACACTACTGGGCATATGAGCACATCATATGTATACGACTAGTAGGGTTGCCCCAGCAGCCAGGGCCACAGGTTATATATAGGTATGGCTTTCAGAGGTGGTTGGGGGTCATGGGCCAGCCACGAGCAGTGCTCGCAGGACGGGATGTAGCTTACTACTGTCATATGCTAGAGGGCTTGACTGCACTGGACATTGTATGGAGGCCCTACAGAGGCCATCAGCCCCAAGGAGGAGCCCGAGCACAGATGTGTTGGATCCAGTATACTTTCTGGATAGCAGGATGGAGGCCTGGAGAGCATGAGTGGATACCCCTAGAGAGGGTACGACGACAGTTGGGGCTGCGACAGGATGAGCCGTTTCACTTCCCTCAGTACCGGAGGGATGATGTTGAGGCCCCACTGCCTGCACCATAGCCCGTGGACCCAGATTGGGTAGCAGAGAGACCGGCGGATGATACAGTGGATGATGCCGGAGTGACAGGTGCTTTTTTGGTTTGATGGGCAGGTCAGAGAGCAGCTAGGATAACACAACCAGATTTGGCGGCTGTTACAGCAGAGAGGGACCGCCTCCTAGGACAAGTGCAGTTATTACAGGGGCAGCTTGTTGCTGCACAGGTACATATTAGGGTATTACAGGGGTAGTTAGCCCAGGCACAGGCTCAGGCAAAGCCCCAGGCACCAGTATAGCCACAGGCACCAGCGCAACCACAGGTACTGGCATAGGCACCTGCACAGCCACAGGCACAGGTGCAGGTACAGGTGCCACCACAGGCACAGGGTGTACCGGTAGGGCAGGGGCCATTGCTATTAGGAGTTGGGGGACTAGCCCCAGCAGCCATGGTGGCACATGCCCGTTATATGGAGGTGAGAGCAGAGGCCTGGTATTATCAGGATGTCCTTGATGGTACCAGGGCTGACTATCAGCCATATGCGGTGCACCGAGTTGAGACCTCTAAGAGCCAGAGATCCCAGGGGGGCGCAACCACAGCCGGTGGGTCAGTGACAGGGAGGAGGCGGGAGCCAGCACAGGGACCAACAGGGAGAGGAGTTGAGGGCGGTGGGGAGAGCTGAGACATCCCTGGAGTGGAGATGGGTGTTTTGTTTGTATATTGGATATAGGCACCGGTCTGCGAACCAGTTATTTATATAGAGGCCTGCGTGCCGACATATGATTCATTTGTTCATTCTTGTTGTATATACCGGCCTGCGAGCCGAGTACAGGTTGTAGAGTTGATACCAGCCTGCAAGCTGAGTATATTTTTGACATGAGAGACCAGCCTACGAGCCAAGTCGAGATTTTGATAGTGATAGCAGCCTGCGTGCCGGCTTTGTATTATTTTGAGATCACAGAGGCCCCCATGCAGGGCAAGTTGTATATTTGAAACATTGATATATATAGAGATGATGATTTTGATCCATATGTTGTGTATAGAATGTTTTATGTGTTTTGTCGATGGTTTTTGAAATTTAATGTGTATAGATGATGAGTTAGATCCAAATGGTGTATATACTGATGGGTTTGAAGTAGATATTGCAATGTCGTACGTATTTTGTTGATGGTTGTTTTATTGTAACTAGATGATGTTGATGAAATTGTGATGGTATATTGATGTGATTTTGATGACAAATATTGATAATGGCATCGTTATGCAGGAAACAGAGGTGGGCGACACAAAAATTTGCAAAAAATAAAGAAAAGGCCCAGGTTTAAGAAAAAGGAGGCATGTGACCGATATTGGTTAGCTAACCGACGTCAGTAGATTGTGGACTGATATCGGTTAGGTAATAGTTACCGGTTATTCCAAAATGAGCTTTTCTAAAAATAGAAAAGCTTGGGCGGCAACTTAAGGTCTTATTTTTAGAGTTCTTATTTTTAGAGTCATGCAACAAGTTAAATACGTGAATGCGACACTGTTTGACGATTGATACAGGTAATTGCATGAAATATTTGAGTGATAAGGAAGAAAGAGACAGGTAAAGTGAGTGTGGGCTGAGATTAAGAAGGTAGAAAGGCAAGTTATATTTAAAGAGGGTGATGAACATGGCTGGACGAGGAGAAACATCCAGCAGGTAGGGACGAGAGGGAAGACAAGGTCCACCCCAAGCTACTGCATCCCAAGAGGTAAAATATTTGGTTGTATTTTAATTCTTGCATGTTTTGATGAATAGGCTGAGAGAAGGTAAGAAGGTAGAGATGAGAAAGAAAAGGTGACAGGCAAGGGTTTGGGATAGAGTGAGTGTTATGGGGTAGGTAAGCAGGGTGTTCACGTATGGTTATCAGTATAGAGAGGAGTAAACGAGCAAAATAATTATCGTAGGTGGTGGTTCTAAGTAGGCTATATAGGATTGACAGTGACCGATATCATTTAGAGATAACCGGTATCAGTTAGTAAACCGGTATCGCTTATCTATAACCGATATCGGTTACTGTAAGAATTTCCAGAATGTGAGAAAAAAAACACTTGGGGATTTGATTTATTGAATGGCTGTGTATCGTTTTGATGTATGCAGGCAGAGGTAGGGTTGAGGATGAATGATAGTGTGCCAGCTTTGTTGTCATGAATCTGAGCGGATGTAACACTAGCTGAATGGGCATTGATAAACCGTGTGGGGTTAAGTGGAATTCGCTATTATTCATGAATTGCACGCAATCATGCTATGTTGTAGGCGTTGATTGAGAGGTGGAATCTAGAAAGAATACCTTCTGTCTGCCAACAGGGGAGATGACAGTGACGTTGGAAGATGTGTTTAGAATTTTGAGGCTCCCCATTACGGGAAGACCAGTGTATCAGTTGTTGCCTAGCGTGGGGCGGGGAGCGATAACAGCAGTATTTGGTTTAGCTGCACGAGATTTGACACAGCGAGGTTTATCATTCACTTATGGTACAATGTATGCAACACACCCTGAGGAAACAAGGTTGGCAGTGGTATTAATGATAGCGGTGGGGTATTATGCATTACCGAGGGCGGAGGGGGGAAGATTTCCAAAAGCATTGATGGGTGTTATTTGGGAAATGATAGAAAGGAGCGTGACTTTCGCATGGGCACCCGCATATCTGGCGGAGTTATACAAGGGTTTATGGGCCTGCAGGTGAAAACACAGGACGACACTAGATCATTCATACTTATTACATTGTTGGGCCTATGAGCACATTGTTTGTGTACGACCGATAGGCCAACCCATCCAGTCGGGAGAGACAGGAGTGCAAAGGTTGGGATTCAGACGATGGGGTCCAGACAGAACAAGAGGTGAGATCCCAGGCCATGATAGATGACATCGAGTATTATAGGCAGGCATGGGAGATGGTGATGATTGCAGATATTTGATGGAGACCTTACGGGAACTATATGGTGACAGAGCACATAACTGAGGAGTTGAGGGGTGTAGAGTGATTGAGGTGGATCGCAGGGCACAAGCCAGGTGAGTACGAGAGGATTCCTCTAGATCACGTGTGGCGAACAATTTGGATTTGTTCAGGATATACCTATGGCTTATAGACCATACATGAGGATTGACACCAAGGGCAGCATTCTCACCTCCCTGGCCAACACCTCCAAAAGGGCCAGAGAAGATAGCAGCTGATCGCAGGGTAATAGATGCAGGAGTGACAGAGGCCTATAGATTATGGTGGGTAGTAGAGCTGCGAGGTGTACGTGATCATCCTGACATAGCTGTGATTATAGTGGAGAGATATTGTTTGCAGGGTTTAGTTCATTAGCTCCAAACGTGCGGGTGAATGAGACAACGGGATTGTTAGCGGTTGCAGAGTCACGAGTGGAGAGACTAGAGGAAAGATTCCTCCACGCAAGAGGATGTATTCATATGTTACAGGAGATGTTGGTAGATTAGTGGGAGGAACCAATAGCCGTGGCACCTTTGAGGATGGAGAGGCCAAGTGAGTGGCATCGAAGATAACGATCACCACTTGATTCGGGGAGGAGGTGCAAGGGTCTAAGTGAATTTCATAAAAGTATAAGAATAAATAAGGATGCCGACCTGTGCGTCGATGATAGAGAAGATGTATTTGTTTAACATCTAAATAAAACTGAATATGTATGTTGGTTTGAGTTAAGATAATAATAAGAATGGTTGTGTTTTGAATTTTTTGTTTTGAAAAAGGATAAAGATGAATGTGAGCAAAATAGAAATACACAAATAGATTTATATATATCACACATGATATGTTATGGTAGGGGGATGGTCGAGCTAACCTTGGGAGACCCCATGTCTCCTAAGTGCTACCTACATAGCCCATTGCACAAAGCAAGGAGGGGCCTCAGACTGATGTAGTTCTCCCATAAGACCAAGGAGAGGTGAATTCAGGCAATTTGTTTGTGGTTAGGAAATTTGTTGGCTGGTAAAAATAATGATATTGGTAGGGGTAACGTTGTTGGTGTTGGTAAGGGACTGGCGATGTTGGTGTAGGTATAGGTGAAATGAAAGTTAGCTTACCCAAGTAGTAGGGAATCATGTTCTGATTAAGGTAAACACACAATCCTAGAGTTGAGTAAAAGAGGCAAAATTATCCCGTAGTTGAGAAGAGCTAAACAAACCACATATATTAACATAGGAGGGGCTTGAATCCCTAGGTGCCTTGCATAGGCGAGAAGTCGATAGGTGAAAATATTCATATTATCATAATATATTAGATATACGTCACGTCCCTTGAGTTTTGTTGTGTTGACGAATGGTGAGGTGAGGTGGATGGTATAGCTGGGGTGCAGAGAACTTATTAGAGGGTGATTATTCTAACGAAAGAGAACCAAACCTAAATAGACAAGTCCATGACTCAAAAGTGCTTTAGAATACTACTTTTTAATTTTCTGGATATAGACTGATCAATGTGGGAAGTCCATAGGGGATATGTATTTTGTTGTTCTTGAGGTCTTCACGAAGCTGATTAATGTGAGAAGCTTCTGATAAAGGACTAACTTTGTATAGCTATCCTTTAAGGGAGCAGTCTATTTATAGTAGCAGATGCAGTTTTTGTGTATAGCTGTCCTTCGGGGGAGCAGTCTATTTATAATAGTAGAAGTGACTTTACACATAGCTATCCTTCGAGGGAGCAGTCTATGTATAACTTATAGGTCTAGATGTCCGTTTGGCATGAAGCATCTAGTTTTGTAGGAAATTTGACTCAAGAATATCCCAGAAGTGTATAATTGAGAACATGTTATTTTGATACTTTTAAGTCATGGACCAGACTAAAAAGGGGAAGGCATATTTTAAGAGGAGGTAATGACCAAACCACGTGAGATTGATTCTATTGTGAGATTCATGGAACAAAAAGTGTATGAGGTAGTAAATGAGCTCAAGGGACGAGTGTAAGGTAGATAAGAAGTGATATAACACTAAATTCAATAGTAGAATGGTTGAAGATGCAAGGAATTAAGGGGATCAGGCTCAGGTTTACCATTAAGCGAAGCTAAATGGTAAGTGCCTAATCCATAAGTATGAGTGATAATGTAGGGCCCAATCCAATTAGGAGAAAATTTTCCATGTTTTGCTCTTTTCTAGTTTGGTTACATGCTGATTCTCTTTGAGGACGAGATCACCAACCTTAAAGGTATGCTCATGGAGTCGCTTATCATAAGCACGCTTGATGTGTTTTTTGATAGATCTGAAGGTGGTCAAGATCTGTAAGATGACGCTCGTCAAGAAGCTCCAATTGGGCTAACCACTCTTGGCGGAAATCATCATTGGTGAGAATATCCTGAAGAGATATTCTTAGGGAGGGTATTTGTATTTCGAGAGGCAAGATAGCCTCGGTACCATATACCAAAGAGAATGGGTGGTGGCATTCGTGGAGGTGCAAATGCTAGTCTGACAAGCCCAAAGGGCAAAGGGGATGTGATCAGGCCAATTGCTTCCAGAATCATTAACAACTTTCATGAGGATTTTGGTTAGGGTTTTATTAGAAGATTTGGCTTGACCATTTGCTTGTGGATAGTAAGGTGATGAGAAGCTAAGTTTGATACCAAAGTTGTCACAAAGGTCTTGTAACATCTTATTTTTGAAATATTTTCCATTATCTGTTATCAGGTGATGAGGAACGCCAAAACGACAGATAATGTGATGGTTAATGAATTCGACGATTTTCTCTTTTTTGGTTAAAATGAGTGGAATGGCTTCCACCCCATTTAGTGTAATATTTGGTTGCTGTGATTATCCAATGGTGACGTTGAGAAGATGGTGGGTGAATCTCACCAATAAGGTCTAAACCACTATTATGAGAAAGGCCAAAGAGCTCGTGCGACCTGTAGCGGATGGCTAGGAGTATGTTGAAGGTTGGCATGTTGTTGACACATAACACAATGCTTAACATATTTGTAGTAGTCGTTATTAAGAGTAGGCCAATAATAGCCTAGGTGAAGGATTCATTTGGCCACAGATAAGGCCACTAAAATGTCCACCAAAAATACCATCGTGGACTTGTTGGATGGTATAGGTGACCTCCATACTGGTTAGACATCGAAGGAGGATGCCATCAAAGCCACATTTATAGAGGAGTCCCCCCATGACGACATAACGAGAAACACTTTTAAGGAAAGCACATTTGCTGTTACTAGTAAGGTCAGGTGGGGAGAACAGAAGTTGTAAGGTAGTCGTGAAATTGGTGATACCAGGTATCCTGTGAATTAGCAGACACATTATTTATCATACAAACATCTGGGGTAGAGTAAGATGGGGCAAAGAGTTGTTGGACCAAGATGAATATGTCAGAGTCAGTTGGTGAGGTAGGAATTTGTGAGGCTAAGCAAGCCATAGTATCCACAAATTTTTTAGTGGAGTGGGGAATGGTTTGGATAAAATAATGAGTAAATAAGGTCAAAAGTGAATCCACGTAATGTTTTGTACTTTTGAAGTTCCTCATTTTTACATTGGTAGATGCCCATAACTTGATTCACTACCAATTGAGAGTCACCCAAAAATATTGATAGATTTGACACCTAAGTGTAACGCAACATGGAGACCCCAAAACAAGAGCCTCGTATTCCACTGTATTATTAGTACAGGGGAAATCGAGCCGGAATGAAAGAGGCATAGGCTCAACATTAAGAGGAATGAGAACAACGATGACTCCACCGCCGTGTTGGCATTTGGATCCATCGAAGAAGAGGGTCATTAGATATGAATCCTCGTTGAGTGAAATAGTGACAATGAGTTCGTCGGGGAAATTAAAATTGGTAAATTGCTCCCTAGGTAAAGGGGCTTCTGCGAGTTGGTCTATGATAGTTTGTCCTTTGATTGACTTCTGGTGTACAAATTCAAGGTTGAGGTCAGCGAGGAGCATAAGCCATCGGGTGATGCGTTGGTTTAGATGAGGTTTGACCTACATATAATGAATGGGGTCTCTGTTGGTGATGAAAAAAGTTTTGTGATTCAGGAGGTAGTGTCGGAGTTTGGTGGCTACGAATGATAGGGCTAGGCACAACTTTTCTACATGTGTATACCTAGTCTCGTAATCCACGAGAGTACGACTTATGTAATAAATGGCTTGTTCTCGATGCTCGGAGTCACGATGTGCAAGCATGGCTCCTACAACATGGTCGGTGGTAGAAAGGTAAAGGTAGAAAGGGGCGATCGTCCTGAGGTGGGATAAGCACAAGTGGCTGTAAGAGATAGGCTTTAAGAGCCTCAAAGGCTTGGTGGCACTCTTCGCTCCATTGAAAGGCAATGTCCTTTTTAAGGAGGTGATGGAAAGGTTGACATCGATCTAAGAGTTGGGAGATGAAACACCGGATAGATTGGAGTTTACCTTGTAAACTACACAACTGTTTGAGGTTAGTAGGTGGGGGATTTCTAAGATAGCTTTGACTTTAGCTGGATCGACCTCGATGCCACACAAAGAGATGATAAAACCAAGAAGTTTTCCCGAAAGGACACTAAAGACACATTTCTTTGGTTGAAGATGAACACAATATTGTAATAGGTGATCGAAAATAATGGTTAAAACATCGAGATGTGTACTGCGATGTTTAGATTTGCCAAGAAGATCATCGACATAATCCTCAAGGATAGTATGCATAATGCCATGAAAAATGTAAGTCATAGCCCGTTGATAGGTTGCACCAGCATTCTTAAGGCCAAATGGCATGACACGATAACAGAAGGTTCCCCAAGGAGTTATGAAGGCAGTTTTATGTTAATCGGCCGGGGCTACCAAAATTTGATTGTATCCCGAGAAGCCATCCATGAGAGAAAGCATCTCATGGCCCACAGTGAGATCAACAAGTTAATCAATACTTGGGAGGGGGAAGTCATCCTTTGGGCAAGCGAGGTTAAGGTCTCGGAAATCCATGCATATCCGAAGTCCCCCCGTTGCTTTAGTAACAGGTACGATGTTAGAGATCCATTGAGGATAGTCAATAGGTAAGATGAAGGAAAAAGAAAGGAGTCGTTGAAGCTCTTCTTTGACCAAGAGGGAAATGCGTGGATGCATTTTTCTCAGTTTCTACTTAACTGGTTTGGCATCGGGTTTTAGGGTAATGTTATGGACAACAATGTTAGGATCAATTCCTGACATGTCAGCGTAGGACCAAGCGAAAGCTTGGTTGCGGGCACGGAGAAAGGTAGTAAAGGTGGCTTGTTCTGATGCGTTAAGAGATTGTCTGATCTTCACAATGTGAGGATCATCCTCTGTGTGGATGTTGATTTCTATAGTCGACTCATTCAACATGGTTTGAGTTTCAGATGGTAAGGCGCATTGAATATAAGAGTCGTCCGCACCAAGGTAAGTGAGGATGGAGTCGTCATCCTGGCACTCAACAACATTAATATGAAGGTGAATCCTCTTTGATCATGTCTGGGTTCATAAGGGGAAGAGAAGATGGGTCCTCATTATCGCATTGATAAGTGAGAGGACCCAGGAAGATAACGTTTATGAAAAAAAAAAGTTAGGAGGGATAGATCCAGGGTCTATCAACTCTGTGAGTGATGATGGCAAAATGGGTGATGATGGTTCGGTAGGGGTGACGTTGTCATCTTCCCAGATACAACCGACACGAGGTTTCTTGGGTGTGAGTGTTTTAGGAAATCCAAGACCACTACGATCTTTGTGTTTGCGTGTAGTCACGGGAATGATTGTATGTTGGCCTTGTTCATAAAGACCAAAACCAAAACCTTTCCAAGCACAGCGAGTCAAGGTGAGAGAAAAACGATGATTTGTCAGGCATTGAAAATCGAATTGGAAGGGAACCACACCAAGGGGAGGTTCAGGGGGTAACGAAGGATGCGTCGACACCCCCATACGTTAGGTTGGTGCAGCAATTAGGTGGTCCGTAGGAGATTATTTCCCCCACATGACGGTCGTAGGTAGGATGCGCATGTAACTGTCCGTACTCCTGTGGGGTATGGAAAGAGCTAACATTATATAGGTGATACTCCCCCAGCGTAAGGTGTTGAAAAACATCTACTAAGGGGTCTGAGGTTGGGATGTTGTCTGCGGGAAAGGAAGTGGTATTTGCGACGGCAGTTTCATTGGTTGAAGGTGTAGGTGTGATTGAGGTGGATGGTAGAGGTGTGGTTGAAGTGGATGGTTGGGTTGGATGAATGGGTGTCTTGACTGGTACAAGCACATCATTAGGGTGATATAACATATTGCAGGTTTTGAAGGGGGGAGGATCAGTTTTTACGGTGTAGGACTTCCCCTCGTACTCAAATTTTATGCATCTATGTAAGGTAGAGGGAATGCATCCCATAGCCCAGATCCAAGGGCGGCCTAACAACATGTTGTATTGGAATTCTCCCTCAAGGACATAGAAGAGTTCGGGTAAGGTACGCGGCCCTACACGAATGTTAAGGATCACAGTGCCTAAGGTAGAAGTAATAGCATCGTTGAATGAACGCAACATGGTGGGGTTGGCACACATGCAGCTAGAGGGGATATTCATTTGTTGAAAGGCTTTGGAAGAGATGATGTTTAGGCTAGCGCCTTCGTCAATAATAACACGACGTACGCGGATGTCCCGGACGTAAACTGAGATGAAAAGAGTGGGGTCAGGATCTTCTTCACCAAAGTCAACAATTTCGTCTTCAGAGAAACTGACATTAGTGGTTTGCTGCACAGGGATGAAAGTGGTAGATTGTTTGGTGAGAGAGACAATGTGGTTGGGTGTTAAGATGGAGGTAACAGGCAAGGTTTCGTTAGGTAAGACCTCTATCCCTTGAAGAATTTCAACAAGAGCTTATCAATGAGATTCAGAGGCCTGAATGAGATCATACAGTGTCATTTTTACAGGTGATTGGTGAAGCTATTTGATCATGGTTTGGTGGGCAACTCCATTAGAGACGGGGTAGGCAGGTCCATGAATAACCAATTTAGGTGGTGGTGTGATCGGGATGGTGGACGGAGAAAGAGAGGCTGCAGGTGTGCTTTCTTTAGCTTTCCCATTGTTTTTCTGCCCTCGAGTAGCAATACTAATCATGTTGATCTCGTGAACACGAGAGAAGGAAGACGGTAGGGATAAGTGATGGTCTTCGAGAGGTGGGGTTGTAATAATGATAGATCTTGGTGAGGAGGGGACAGGTGGTATAGGAGAGGGGATTGAAGCTAAAGGTTTCTCCCTTCGTAAATTGTCTTTCTTAACCTTTCTATCGGAGAGAGGTGACTGATGAAGTATGGCTTTCAACGCTTTGAATCCCTCTACATCATGTCCTGGTGTGTGGTGGTAAGCACATATTTTAGACTCATCATAACCTATAGGTCGAGGTTTAGATGGATCATAGGGTCTAAGTGGGGGTAGGGAAATGGTCACATTCTCCACCAACATAGCAAGGATTTTGGCGAAAGACCCTTTGAGTGGGTCAAAGTCAGAGGAAGATGAGGCTATTAACTGGGTAGGTTTCGGTAATGACTGGGTATGGTTGATTTTTATGGGTGGTGGCTTAGCAAAGGGGTTTTGATAATTGGGTTTAACTAAACGTGACCTCTTCGGCGCAGAAGTTATGTTTAGCTGGTTAGATGACGTGGTAGCAGAAAACAACCACAGAGAAAGAGGAGTGACAACAAAAAAATCCTTTGATGATGGAGTTTGTTTAGGGTTGATAGGTGGACAGGATACTTGGGGTGACGGTGTTGATATACCCTTGGATCTTTGTATGGGTGTAGAAGGTGTAGGTCGTTTTAAAGAAAATGCAGGAGGTATGATGTATTGATGCAAGGTGGAGGGATGAGGTCCCAATATAGAAGGTAGGTGTGACCGCGAGGGTTTTAGTTGTGACAGAGGCATAGATTGGACTTGGGTTTTAGGGGCTCGAGTTTGTCTCGTAGGTGGATGGACGGCTTTTCTTTTGGATAAATCTAACCGTTTAGGTGGGTGTGTTAGACTGGGTATTGGTGAGGTCCCAAGTGTAGGGGAAGGTTTGGTTAGGTCAATAGAGGTGGATGAGGTATTTGGTAGAGATGAGGGGGGTGAAGATGAGGACATAGGCATTTTAAGCTTTTGTAAACACTTCGGGTATATGGTAGAGGTGTCTAGATCGGTCATCTGCATTTGAGTAGAATATGGTGTACTCAAACATTCCCATAGGACTCGTCTATCTACTGAGGGGTGACAATCCTCACGTGTAAATAGGAACTTTTGTATGGAAGAAATGTAGGTTGTGATTCCGGTCCACTGTGGGTGTGATACAGGGGGTAAATGAGGTACTGTATCAATGGGCGTTAAGAGGTCAACTGGTCGCTGAAAAGATTTAGGCGATGAAGAACTAATAGGTAGGAGGGCATGTTTGAGAGGATCCGTCATGATTAAAGAATTTGGTGATGTCGGTTTAAGGGGTTTCTCATCTAAGGATGACGAAAAAAGCAGCGAGCCTTCCTCTTATACAACAAGAGTGGTAGAAGGAGATGTTTGGAAAATATATAAGCTAGATAACATCTGCTCACAGTCTTGTAGAGATGTGGTGTAAGAAGGATCCTCTATGAGAAGAGAACTTTGGGTGGTTAATTCCTTTATGGGTAAAGGAACGGCAAGGATTTCATCTTGTCTTGATGGTGGTGAAGGGGGTTCGGGTTCCTGCGTTAGTGAAGAGGCTTGATTCAAAATTTTCTCGATAGAGGCTTTTGGTTGGGAGTCAAAGATTGCATGGATTTCATGAATACTCTCCTCGGCTAAGATATCCTGGTTTATGTTACTGTTAGATGAGTGGTTCAGGAATGGTTTGTTGAAGATTTTCAAATTTTGGTTAGCAAGGGCATTAGGATTATCGAGGGCTATATCCCCTGCATCAACCATTTCCTGCATTATGTTTTTCAACATCTTACAGTTTTCATGACTGTGTCCCTTCACGCGGTGGAAGTTACAGAAGTCATTTTCTTTGTACCAAGAAGGTATAGCGCGGGTGGAATCAAACCTGGAGTGAGGTTTAACAGCAGGTAAGGTAATAGCTCCTGGTTTGAGTAATTTCTAGTTTTCGAGCCATAGTAAAGGCCTCGTCAAATGTGCGGAAAGTTTGAATTTGGAGGGTAGGAGAAATGTGCTTAGCGTAGGCCCGCATAAAGAGTTCGATAAGTTTGACCTAAGGAAAGGCATAAGTAAGTTGGTTGATAAGGCCCCGCCATCGTCCAACGAAATCTGCGATAGATTCATCTGCAAATTGTTGGATGGCATAAAGGTCGGTGATAGATACTTTCTTAGCAATATTAATGGAGAAATGATCCAAGAAAGATTGGGCTAATTGGTTAAAAGAGAAGATTGAGTGCTAGGTTAAAGCATTGTAACACTCCAAGGCGGGTCTTGATAAGGACATGGGAAAGGTACAGAGTAGTAAGGCATCATCATGAGCAATCAGATAGCAGGCATGTCTAAATGATCGTAAATGTTGTTGAGGATCCTCCTTACTATTAAATCGAGTGAATTTTGGTAATTCCCATTGAGGAGGATATGAATGAAGGGGGAAAAAAGGGTGGATAGGATCCCAACAAACTTGCTCATATGTCAGGGTGCTACAGCTTCTTGAAACAGAAGCCTCCAAATTTTGCATCTTGTCCATCATTTGTTTGATTAAACCAGTAGTTGGATGAGATGATGGTGCGGTTGCCGTAAACGGAGGGGGATTGGGCCAAGGGCCACCACTAGACAACGGTGGGGTTAAATGTTGATAAGGTATTGAGGACGAATATGTTGAGGTGACTGAATAGGGATGTCCTATATAAGATGTTGAAGTCACCGGATACGTGTGTGGAAATGAAAAGGTGGGCGGAGCTTGAGAAGGAAAGCTTGTGTGAATAGGTGGCAGAGAGCAAGTTATGAAAGGAGTAGTCTGCGAGAGAGACGAGGTAGGAGCAGTCGACAGTAATGATATGTGGGGCCCCAAATTAACAAAAGGAAAGCCAATCTGTGCCGTAAGAACCTTTGAAGTCACTAAGTTGGGTGACGGGGCTAAGGATGAAGAAGGAAAGGTGGAATTATCAGGTGGAGAGGGAGCTAAATGAGCAGCTATACTAATAGGCATACCAACAAGGAGTTGACCATCGGGTGTATGGTCAGGGGCATGAGACAAATAGTATTGTACAGCGCTAGGATTAGCGTCCAAAAATTTCACAAATTCCTTATCTTCTACAGGGATTTTGGGAACCTCGCTGGTGTCCGTAGGATTCCCCACAGGATGTGAAGGGGGTGATTCAGGCAAAGGCACAGAGCAGGCATGTGAAACCATGGCTGCAGCTTATTTCCGAGTGATAACAAGCATGGACAAGAGTACACATCATGGATGCAATCTATCAGGAACAGAAGCAACAACAAAGTGTTGGAATTGGCGGGTTGCTGGTTTTGGGAACTGTGAAAGACAGTAACCGATATCGGTCAGATAACCGATGGAGGTCAGGCTGTAGCTGGCGTCGGTAAGTTAACCGATGTCGGTATAATAGGACCGGTGTAAGAAGCTATAGGAAGTTACTGATTTGGGGTTAACAGTGCTTAGTATGCCTACCAAATTGTTCTGAAGTGATCACAGAAAACAGTGTATGACAGAGAAACAGAACAAAAAACAAGCAAGATGCACAAGCAAATTAACAGACTAAACCTAGGATTATTTTTAATCACTTTGGGCTTATGCCTTAGACGCAAGATGATGTCAATCCTAAATAGAAGACTTAGGGGAAATGTCAAGTTTGTTTTGGCTTATAAAGTTACCTCAATCGGGCAGAGGAATACCGCGGAAAAGGGGGGATGTTTGAGTTGTTGTGTTAATTATGATGTGATTTGGTATGTGTTGTGCAGTGAAAGTAAGATTAATTTCTTATCAATACCATGGATATCACCCCCACGTGTACGACCTGTTACTTAATCTATGTTCACTAGAATTGAAAACGACAAGCAAGAATGTGATGCACGTGTTTTAAACCCAAATCGAAAATGATATTTGATGAAGCAAAGAAGATGACTTTCACTAATGCAAAAATGTGAAAGCAAGACAAATTCTTTTACCAAATAACAGAATATCTTGTGAATATTTTAGAAGAAGAAAATAGCAAGTGTGCTCCCTATATGAGAGCAAGCAAGAAAGAAAGAAACCCAAAATGGGTCCCACCGGGCGTGCCAAAATGTTTCGCATAGAATGCTTCCGTTCCTGGAATAGAGTTGCTTCTATCCTTTCATTCCTTTGAGAAACAGATAAGGGTTAGGGCTAGGAGGAATACTTGTTGAATGTTGAGAGGGCGTACGCGTACCGTAGAGAGAGATCAGATCGATTGCAAAGAACTCCTTTTTGTCTGGGAAGGACTACCTGCAAATAAGAATACAAGACCACCAGATTCTAATTAGACAATAAATGAGGGAACTGCCTTGGGCCCAGGAAGTATTAAACTTCCTTTTGAAGGTGGTCAGTTCCCCTGCTAAGATGAATTAACACAAATTATTACAAATTACAATTTAATTACCTTGTTAAAACAATAGAGGAAAGGGCTAGTTTTTGTTTTGAATCATAGTGACCGATGCCGGTCACTATCACCGGTATCAGTTTCTGCTAACCAATATCGGTAGGGGCAGTGGTTTAGGGGCTTTTAGTGAAGGTTGGCTATAAGGTGGCTATGGTGTTTACAAGGCTAGTAAATGATTGGGGATAGGTAATGGGGTGATGGAGAAGGCTCAGAGGGTATGGGAGCTATTCTTGGGGCAGTGTACGGGTAGAGGAATGATAGTTAGATGGAGGGTGTTACCGGGTAGTAGATCTAGGAATAGACTTGTAATTACTGTAATTCAGAAATCTAAGAAATGTTATTAAGAGAACATATAAGACACTACTTACTAGTTCCTGATGAAGATACACGTCCAAGGACTGTGATGACGAAGGCAGGATTCAGGTAGGATGATCTGACAATCCAAGATGAGCTATCTTCGCTCCCAATGCTTGGATGAGTGTCACTGGGCTCTAGTTACTCAGTTGTAGTCTTGGGCTTGATGTCCTTCTCTATAAACTCCTCTCTTTCCTTCCCTTGTCTCTGCTCGGCCAAGTGAATTCCCGATCCTCCTAATGAATTCCCAGGTTCCAGGTCCTTTGTTTTTGGTTGGGGGAGGTCATTTATAGGGAACCGATGGTGGTTACATAACCGACGGCGGTCGAGTAGGAACCGATATCGGTTAAGTCAAAGTGAGCTATTTTTAGTAAAATAGCCAAATTTCCCTCCTTTTCTCCCGAGGAATTAGTTGTGGGCTTGGTCAAGTCATTATTAGGTTGATTTTGGTGCGGGTGAGGAGTAATTAGTCATGGGTGTGGATGTAGACCAAGTTATCGGTCTTAATTAGGTTAGTTTAGGGTTAGGACTAGGTCATGATGAGGTGGTGAAATGAGGTGGCAGGTTTGGAGATTTGGATTTATTAATTATAAGGTAATTAATAAATAATTGTGTAAGGTTTAGGTGATGAGGCTAGGTTGCGAAATGAGATGCGGGGCACGGGGGTCGTAAGACACAAATTTGGTGTCTACATTAGCCCTGTGTTGATCTTGTAAATTTGATTTGTGGGTGCTCTTGATTAGTCTTTCCAAGGTTGATGAATGCAATGCTACGAGCGGGTATCACAATGAAAAATGAGCATATTTTTTTTGCTTTTCCATGGATCATTTTGTGAAGGAAATGACATGATTTTATAGCTGAGATTAGAGCCATAGATGGTGGATTTGACATTAGATATACTCCAGGTTACTGATTGTAGTCACTTGAATTAACAAGTAGACAGAACTAGAGTTACATCTTTCAAGGGGTAATAAGCATTTGGAATGGAAGAAACTACATCTGACAATTGAATTATACACACAGTCCAATTTCCCCTAGACTTCTAGGAATCAAGAAGAGGAGTTAAATTTGAGTTGGGAAGATGAGTTCCATGTGCAATTGACTAGTGATGAGGGAGTTGAGTTCCAAGTTGAGTTAACTAGGATGAGCAAGTAGAGCTAAACTGGGAGTTAATTAGGAATGAGGAAGTAGTTGTTGACTAGGAAAATAAGTGTATTTTACTAATTAGATAACTAATTTAATTAGTTAGGGTGTGGAAATTAATTAATTAATCATTTATTTAATAAATGATAATTAACTTAGCTAAAGTGGTATTGTGGAATAATTTAATTAATCCAAGGGGTTTATACACATGATTAATTAATTTAATTAATCAATCGCAAATGGGTATGAGATATGAAGTGAATTGGGATAGACTGGGAATTAATATGTAATTTTGGGGTGTCTACATTTGTTCCTACATATGCCCCTAAAGCTCTATCTGTATCTGCTAAAAATGTAGGATAAAATAAAATAAATGCCTCCTCCTTTAAGGCATGCATGAAAACCATGTTGAACATGTGGCTCAAAATAAATGGATGTGTAAGAGGAAAAACATACACATACTACTTACACATCTTCTTCATGGGTGCTCATTCCTATCCTTTTTCACTTAAGGGGAAGATATCAAAGTTGTTGAATAACTTTGATACATAGCCTTCTTTCTTTGCGAGGTACTTCAGCTCCTCATTTTTTGGTTCTTCTCTTCGACATTCATGTGTTAGGTTTGTACACCTAATTTACTGACATGTCCTTGGCACAATTGCAGACTAATCACCTCCAATTCTCCATCAGAATTTAAAAAATCTAGAATATCCATGGCATAAGAACGAGAGCACATTCCCTCCACAACAGAAACATGTGTATTCCTTCAATGTTTTGAATCTCTTTTAACATTTCTTGTTGCATATTTATTTACATTAATTTTATTACATTTGAGTAAAAGTTCAATTTTCTATCTTGGGAATTGACTAACACAATGGGACATTGTGAAACAAAGTTACTACGAACAACTTGATAAAGCGTGTCTATAGAATCAGGTATATTTTCCTTTAAACATATAATTTTCAATTTCATACTTAAAGGGGGGAAAATGTAAATACTCAAATTTATAAATATATTCTTTAACACTATTAATCTTGACATTACACACTTGTATGGATAAATGCACTTTCATCACTCTTGTTTAGTACACCTTGATAGTACTTCATGTACTTACTTATCTTTGCATACCTCTTTGACAACAATTTATAAAACTTAATTGCATAAAATACATATAGAAACATCCATGCTTAGGCCCATAAAATCAAAATGTGTTTTTCTCTCTCCTATCCAAAACTGTCAGTCTCAGCCGGGTTATGAAATTCTACATACTGACCCTACTGTACGTTTTTGGACTGATATGTTATGCATTAATTGTTTCAATTCCATCACATTCATACATACAAACACAACCATTTGGCTATATTTTCATGTCATAACACCCTTTAGAAGCATATATAAGCAAGTATATCATACCTCATGTAAGGGACCTGAAACTTTATGATCTCCTTGTGTAAAAATTAGCACTAAAGGCACCTAACACTCCAAGAATAATGAAATAACTTAGAAAAATCTATTAGGGAAACACCCTCTACTGATTTGAAGTATTCTTCTAGGTTTAGAAGTCTCCATTTTCATCATACAAGTAAGTAAAGTGACCCTTCCCAAACATTTGAGCAAGTTTGAAACTCAAACAAGTGATTTAACAAAAATAAAATTATGCTAAACCCTAATTTTAAAGTAACTGATGTACACAATAATGTACAATTACTAAGTATGTAATGATCGAAACAAATATAAAAGCCTAAGAAAAGAGGACTTAGCTGCTTTACACGTTGTTTGGGACTGGTTTGAGCTGGGAAAACAGCTGAACAGGAGGTGAACTACATCATCAATAATCAAGAGAAATTACAGACTATAGGAATAAGGCCAGACACAAGCACCCACTACTAGGCAAGGGTGCTTGGGTGTTGGATACCTCAGCTGGGTGCCTGTGACTTCACATATGGTCAAAACCTAATTTTATAGTGTCAAAATTAATTTGTGTTGATCACCCATGTTTTGCAATATTATCATTGAGGTACTTATAACATGCAAAAAATATTCACCTGTAAAACCCACTATACCACATCAAATCCAAAAAAAGGAAGATGCAATATGGGTAGTTAGACTGAACCCAACGGTCACCTGATAGAGTGATCTTATGACTGAGTGTTGCACCTCATCTCAGACTCCATGTAGTTCTAGTGAGTGTGTGCAAGAATTGTTACCTAGGATGCCCTTGTGAAAGTGCACTTGATAGCAGGTTGTAGCTAGATGTAACAATGTAGATAGATGTGTGGAAGGAATAATGAACTTCCCCTTCCCATGCTATGTATGTAGAAAATGAAATTCCTTGTCCCTTGAATGGATGCTAGATGAATGCCTTTAGTGCTCTTTAGTGCCTTTGTATGCAAACTTAGGTGATGATAGTATATGCTTAATGCTTGGGCCCTAATTTTGAATACATAATTATGTATTTATATGATTTTATTGTTTAAATTTTGTAATTGACAACTGGAAGTCCGAACCATAAGAAAATAAGATGCCCAAAAGATAAAATAGGCCCAAAAAGAGCGAGTAAGGTGAAAAAGGGTCAAGGCTGCCCAAAGGGGAAGAGGGAGCTAGTGTTATGGTTGAGTGTTGGTGTACAAAGTCATAAAAGACAAGAAAGTAAAGTTTTGACTAGGATGTAAGAATAAATATAAGACAAGAAGCAAAGGAAAAAGGCCAAAGACAGTCATCAACTACTAATTTTCTTGCTTAGGAATCATATGAATGTTAGTATATATTTAGGACCTAGAAATGTACCCAAGTGTGTGATTTAGTGTATAAAATTTCCCCCACTTTATCTTGTTGAGTGAATACTTGATAACATAAAGTAGATAAGAGATGCATGCCTGATAACCATCTAGAGTGTGTGGTGAAGAACATTCTAAGTGGACAAGTGAAGTGTGGAATAATGCAAAAATGAAGTGTGGAAACTAGGAAGAGAAAGCTACCTGTTAGCAATTT
This sequence comes from Taxus chinensis, assembly GCA_019776745.2. Classification (NCBI taxonomy): domain Eukaryota; kingdom Viridiplantae; phylum Streptophyta; class Pinopsida; order Cupressales; family Taxaceae; genus Taxus; species Taxus chinensis. Next base: position 730,913,345 of record CM034153.1, on the reverse strand, counting down.
AACTTACCTTGAAAGATAAGGTCGGACAAATTTTTTTTTAGAGATCCCATGTACAATGAATTTCTAAGTCTTAGAGTCTAATAGTTAAATTTTGGATTTTTAGAGTTTTCATTTTGGAAGTTTTTTCGAAGTCTGAAAGTCTGAAATTATGAAATTTTTAGGGTTTCAGGTTTTCAGAATTCAGAGCTTTCGTTCGATTTTTGGTGTTTTGGTTTCATTTTTTCCGAAGTTTGAAATCTTGAAATTCCAATTTTTTGAACTTTTGGGTTTCAGAACTTTTCATCACCAATTCACATCTTGTTTCCAATTTCCTCGAAGTCCGAAATCCCAAATTTATGAATTTTCAGACTTTCGGGTTTCGGAACTTTGGAGTTTTCTTGAGCATTTATTTCTTCACCAACCCCATACAGATTGGATTTTTACCATAAATGCTAGCTTTTTATATTTAAAATCGATTTTCTACGGTCATTTTCACCTGACAACGATCTCTAACATCCATTTTTCTTGTCTTTTTCAACGTCCTTTTTCAAGGTATGTTAATTTTGTTATTTCTTTTTCGTTTTAGATTTTCTTTTTTGTTCTTGTATCCCATTTTCTTTCCTTTTTGTTTCTTCAGTGTTTTCAAATAATGGACTTCCTATTCACCATGTTCTCATTCTTTAGTTATTTTCAGTTTCTCAGGTTGTTTGCAAAATCATCTCGAGGTAGATCACAAGTTTTCACAGAATTGCTAGTTGTATTTTTCAGAGAGAGCACTTTGGGAAAACTCACTTTAGAGAGATTACTTTGAAACTTTTGGAAAAATCACTTTAGAGAAGATTACTTCTAACTTCGGGAAACTCACTTTGGGAATCGCTGTGGTATTTCGGGAGAAATCATTTTGGAGAAAATGTTTTCAGATAATTTCTTCTGAGAAATTCACTTCAGAGTTTCAGGGTAACGCACTTTAGGAAACTCATTTCGGAAAACTTTCTTTCGGAGGTTTTCATTTTAGAATTTCAGACACTCTCGTTTCGGGATTTCTTTCGGCATTTTTTATTTTTGGACTTTCGGAACTTGGCGTTTCAGACTTTCGAAGATCCTAATTTCAGAGATTTTCATCCTACAGAATTTCGGAGTTTTTCTTCTTTGACTTCCAAAACCTAGAACTTCATGTCTACTTCTACTTCAAAAGAGAAAGAGAAGATGAAATATTCATTCCTTGGAGTTTCTCCTTAGTCTTACCTATCCTCTGACCTAGGTAACATAGGGGATACTGACTTAGGTCAGATTGACTTCCTGGATTTCTAGAGCAGAGTGAAGGCTTGTAAAAAGAAGCCATGGATGCAGGTAATTTATGACAGTGGGCTTGTCCTTGTGGCTGGTTTTCCTGCTTCAATGCATTGTCCCGAGTTTGTTCTAGCTACAGCTGCCCACTTCGATGCAAATTCTATGTCAGTTAAGGATGATGATGACAAGGTGGTCATTCACCTAGATCCTGATTTCTTTAAAGATCTTCTTAGGCTACTTGATAATCCAAACTATGCCACTATTTTACCTGAAAGCGCAGTAGAACATTGGAACAACGATATTGATTCATGCACCTATATTGTCATAAAAATATACTTGGCTAAGAGTATGGCCAAGTTGCCAAAAACCTTGTACAGGGCAGACTTTATCCAGGAAGTCAATGACATAATCATACTACTGAGCCGAGTCTCATGCCTCCCAGATGCCAAGGAATTCCAAGAGTGGATGTTTTTATACATTGCCACTATCAAGAAGAATAAGGAGCTTATTAGGTGGGGAGAGCATATTAGTAGCTCCATCTGCTATCAGCTGGGTAGAGTGTCAACCAAAAACTCATTTTACATGACATCATTCCTGGTCTACGCTACCGCTGCTACGGGAGATTTTCCTGGACTAAATACCAAGGGGATTCACAACACATCCCAGATTTATGATTTTTATCCCCAGCTCACTCTGACTGAGGGGTGTAAGCACTTTCGAAGGGTCAACGATGCTTTCTTTGCAGTCATCTGCTACCGCTTTGACAAATATTTATACAATCAGAGAATTTCCGATGAGGCCTTCAAAGAAGTACGGGAATGGGGAGCTATCGATCTCCAATTTCCCACTTTCACCTACATTCAAATTCTGGGTTTCGTTGGTGCCCCTAGCAAATTGCCAAGGTTTCCTACAGACAAATGGGTTTTACTAGAGCTAGTTCGACAACTGTTGGATTACCATCGGACCCAAAACAAGCGCCACAAGGTAGGAGTGCATTTTCTAGTTTCAATTGGTAGGTATACTTCTCAAAACATTCACAAAGCCAAGAATGTAGACGCAAAGATGGCTGAGGTAACCCTGTGGAATTTTCATCCAAGAACCAACTTCGACTACTTAGGAAAGTTCGGTGAGATAGGATGTTCAACTTCCCATACATCTCAACTAGAGGACATCTGAATTCATTGTCAGGATGAGTATATCATCCGACAAAGAGAGTATGAAAGATTGGACGTAGATGAAATTCACAAGTATGGGATAGCTGAGATCCTGGCAGATTTGCAAGATGATGGTGAAGTATTGGGAAAAGCATATAAGACCAAAGGTATTGCCGATCAACCACTTCCATGGATTGATTGGTATCTAGAAGAATGCTCCAATACAAAAGATAGAGCGGGTCCCATTCTTCAAAGGACCTACAGGTGGTTAGCTACTTTTGGAATCAAACCCAAAGGGGGTGAGTAGGTTATAAGTACAGCAGCCCCACCAATCTTGAGCCCAACAATACCCACAAAGGGAAAGCAGTCGAATCAAAAGACCCCCACAGTACCAAGAAAAATTTCATTTGTTGTTGGAAGTTCATCTCTTCCTCAAACTCCTATTTCTTAGGATATACCTACAACCAAGACTGGGGTAGATGTGATTGTGGTTAGTGATTCTCCTGATTGTTTGCAAGGTTCATCACTTCCTTATTCTCTTCCATTGTTCCTTCCTCCATCAGTTCCCCCCACCTCTGCCAGCATTTCATCTTTCCCATCTCCTTCTATGGCCCAAGTATTCTCATCCCTTCCAGCTCTCTCGGTTGGAGAGAATATTGGATCACCTTTCCCTCCTCCATTTCCTTTGTCACTTCCTTTTCCTGCCATTCCTTCTGCCAATACTACTGTATCAATTCCCATTGCTATGTTAACATCCACCCCATCCATCATTGCCACCTCTATCCAAACACCCATGAATGTTCCTAGTACCCTTGCCTCAACTCATACCTTAAGTGCCACACCTACCACTCCATCTTCTTCATTATTAGCTATTCCAGAGTGATTATTTAGGGAAACCCCAAGAAAAAAAAGAAGGTGCATCTAGGAGATGTCATTGATCTCAACATCTTGGAGAAAACACCCAAAAGGAAAGCCAAGAGACCAAGGACCATGTAAAATCTGACAGTAAATTCATCCGGAGAACGGGTGATAAAGGTCACTACTCTTGCTGAGGGAAAAACCAAGGAAACAATCACGGCTACAGATTATTAGATTTTCATTAGGGAAGGCCACTCATGAGGGGCCAAACAGGATGTTCACACTACTCTGGGGGCCTTAATGGAAAAATATGACAAGGATAAAGCTATGAAAGATGAACTAAAGGCTAAGGTCGAACATCTCACCTCTTTGTTAAGGAGAGTTACACATCCCATTTCATCTACTGAGTCCTCATCTACTACAGCCTTAGCAGTTTTAGCTTCTATTGATGACTTCTCTTATCATGAGCTTGAGAAACTTGGCTAGAAAGGGAGATCAATAAATGGGTGGATTGAACCAATACTACAGGAAGTAAATCCTTTGATCAAGGAAGATGTGGAAATCTATAATGATTTGTAGGAGGCAAAGATAAATATTCAGAAGATGGATGGGGCTTTCTCTGAGGAAAGAAAAAATCTAAATCTGAATCTAGCAACATGGGAAGAGGTTAGGGCAGTGGATTCCGACTTGCTTATTTAGGAAGGGGTGATTGATGATGCTTCAAAGTTGCTTGAATATCAGAAGGCTATGGAGTTTAGTTGCCAGGTGTTATAAGACTTGATTAAAAAATTGGACAAGTGATTAGAAATCACAGATGCCTTGAATGACATATCAGAAGAATTTGATATTGCTCATTGTAAATTCTTCAATGAGAATATTGATGCCCTCCCTGAAGAACAGATTCAGGAAAACTTCAAAGACTTGGTGAAGCTGGATGATGATGTCACAAGAAATTTTAATTATGATTCCATTGATTGAATGGTCTTGTGCCATAACTTCATAGGAGGGATGTCCAAGGTCATGTTTAAAATGAAGAGAATAACAGCCTAAATTACTAGAGAGATCAAGACAGTAGATGTAGTAAGTCACTACGCATGTGGACCTGAAGATGAAGAAATCCAAGGAATAATCAAACATTTTTTCGAATACAATCAAAGACTGGCTGTATGGAAGGAAAGCCAAGAGGAGCTCAAAAAAGGTGAACACGTTGTAGAGCCAAATCAGGGTTGAAAAACCATGGAAGGAAAAACTCGAGCTCCAGATCGGTTAGAGTTGCAAGGTTGACTCGGTCAAACCATTGCAACAATTTTGATATTTTCATGGGAGCTTGTTCCCTTATTTTAATGACATTTCTATTTTTAGTAAAATGTTAGTTAAGGGCCCAGCTGTAATGGCTCAGCGTAAGGAATTTATAAATAGATGAATGCTTAGAGTTCATAGATATACAATTTTCGAGATTTTGGTGATTTTACTTTTCAAGCTTGGAAGAGTATTTTCATATATTTGTGAAGTCCCTTTTAATTTTATTGAGACTTACACTCTGCCATTTGAAATTTTGAATTACTGTGTGAAATAATTATTTATTACATGCTTTGTGAATGTGATTCCTTAGTATGTTTGAGTAACTTGCCTTTACTTCAGATTATATATTGTATGCCAAGATTAAGTGATGGGGTTATTTTCTCTTTAGCTGTGATTGTATTTCTCCTGATGTTGATTGGAAGTTACATTATCTTTATTTTACGTAAAGTGGGTGTTTAAGATGTGCTTGTGTTAATTTTTCTAATAAAGTTATCTGCGGATTTGAACCAAATTGTGTTCTCTCTCTTTTGTATAAGTTTAACAAATGAACGTGTGTTTCTATTTTGTGGTACTCGTACCCTTTTTAGTTACAATAGGTGAAAGTGATGTAGAATGCTAGCATTCCACTCACATAACCCTTCCAAAAGTTGAACATCCCTGCTCTTTGGTGCATCACCACTTCTAGTTTAGGATTTATTTCTTTGCAATTTCTCCTTAATCTCAGGAAGAGTCATAACACCTAGTTTAAATCAAGGAAGCCGGCCTTCTTCGGAGGTTCACCTCAAACCCAAGTCCCACAGCTTGAGAGGTGATCCCACGTGTCACTATCACACCGAATTTCGTGATTCATTTTCAGGCCATTCGGGGGGTGTAGTGATTTTGTGACAACACTACCCAAGGGGTAAAACATATGCATTGTAGTGTGTTGAGGTGCCTATTGTTGTGCTTGTTATTGCTACTTCTTGTAAGGACAGACCTGCAAAAAGAAGAGCAAGGATGTAGTCAAAGTCGTGTATATGAAAAATTTGCACAAGTATGTAAAAGTGTGTAAAAGGAAAGTGTGAACTTGGTGTAGAAAAGTGTAAAGGATAGAAAAACATCTTGAAATGTTGTGAAGAGTGAGTTTTTTTGCGATCTCACATCACTGGCGATTTTTTTGGGTGATCTCATGCTAAGAGAAAGTTTTTTGGGCGATCTCATGCCAAAAGAGAGTTTTTTGGGTGATCTCTGCCAAGAGCGAGTTTTTTGGGAGATCTCATGTAAGTTTGAGTTTTTTGGGTGATCTCATGTCAAGAGCGAGTTTTTTGGGTGATCTCACACTAAAGAGAAAGTGTTGGGGAGAGAGGTGTAGTGTTACTCTCCTTCCATAACTCTTCTTGATAAACACCACTACAGATGGTGTGTGCCGTGTTGTACCAATTCTTCTAAATGTAATGTTTGTTTTGATTGAAATGGAGAAAGAATACTGGAGGAATGTGCCTAATACTGAAAAAATACTCTGAAGACTTATGTGAGCCATGATGATTTGAGAAACTAATTATGTGTACCCCCAGGACATTAGTGTTAAGGGGAGGAAACAGATGCCCAAATGCTCTTGTCTGAGCCTGAGCGCTAGTGTCTATGCTATTTTGATGACCCAAGTTAGATTTTGGGCCGTTTTGTGACTTTATTATTATTTTGTTCCTATATTGTGCTATAGCTTTGAGTTTTTATATGGGGTGATTTGTTCTCCCAATATATGTCCCCCTTGTTTAGGGTGCATGCAACGTTAGTAGGAGTATGCGGCTGAAAGAGAGGACCTGATGATGTATCCCTGTAGGGGTGAAGGGGATGTGCATGGGAGAAACCAAGGCACATGCAAACAAAGTGGCTAGATAACTGTGTTAGTAGCAAAAGTTACAAACATGTCATAGAAAAACAATGTAACAAGAAAGTGTGCATACAAGATAAACCATGAAAAGTGGGTTTCAAATATGGGACATCACTCATAATGTAATAGGACAATCAGGGTAGAAGCAACAAAAACATACAAATAATCATCAAACAAGACATAAGGCATAACCCACAAACAATGTCATATAATAGGAAAACAAAACATATCAGATAGCCAAGGTGACAAATAGTCTTGCAAGGCAAATGCTGCACATGAAGCACTGTAGCCTCTTTATTATTTCCCCTCAATTGCCTAGGCATGTTGGCACTTCGTTTAACAGACCTGAACACTCACCCAAAGTGCATAAATCCTACTAGGCCCCTCCTTCATGTGTGCTTGTCAAGATGTTAGCCTGTAGATTGATAATGATATACATATCAATGTGTTCATCTATTCACATCAACCATTGCATTCATTCAATTGGAAACACACGTAATAAGGTAACATAACTATTCAAACCATTACTAAGATTAATTGCACTATGAGATTACCATATTCACATACATCAATTATCAGGATCCAACCAAAATTATCCATTACTAACCAAAAGGTTACATACAAAATTCGAATTCATCACAATAGTCATAAGAGAGTCATGCACGTTAGAGCATCATAGTAACATAACTCTACTACATTGCAAATCACCAAAACAATGAAGTACAAATATATATGGGTGGGGAATTTCTTTCACTACCCATGCATCTCAAAAATAGATTTCATGCATGGAACAAACATCATGCATGCTTTCCTAACAATCCTAATAATAGACTAATCCTAACGATAGACTTCACCTTAATCCTATTATTAGATTTTATGCATGTGTTCAAACTGCAAGTTCATTCTCTAAAAATAGACTCTTCTTTACCGCCAAACCATCCTTACCTGACACACACTCCATGTCTATATTTAGGCTGATACTTTAGACAAAATGGCTAAGTCCTCTTCCTTCATATAGTGATCTGCGTGCGAACCTTGTTCCTTCTTCTATGCACTAACTTTTTCATCCAACGTGCTCATCCTGTTTACTCATCTGCATTTTTCCTCTTTCACCCTTCAGCACATGCACGTGCCTTTGTATGGTCCAACACTTAGTCATTTTCTGGCAGCCAACAAGCACCCATTGTCATGTTAGAAAGATAAAAAGTATGTCAAGGCATGTATGTATCAATGTAAATTGGTGTGCTAGTAAGAATAGTAGATAGTATATGATGAAGTGATAACATGTGTAATGCGTGAGAGAGTAGACGCCCTTAGGATCCTTGGTGGGACTGGTAAGAGGTATAGTACCAAACATAATTGGAGCATGGAAATAGCAAGATATATGTATTCACTTCAAAATGCTAAGTGAACGTGCATTTGTATATAGAAAATATATTGACATACTAAGTATCCATCTAGCATGGGAAACAAAGTGTACATGTAAGTATAAGCAATAAATAGTAAGTGCAACCGAGATATGTAGTATGCAGTGTATGAGTGTGATGGTATGGAATGAAAAAATATGATGGTGAAAGGAACAATGTTCCCCCGAGCGGATGTAGATGAGTATGAGATGAGGTTCATTTATAAAATACCCCTCAACAATCAATAATGAACCATAGAACAAGAGGGCATCATCGGGAAATGGTTTGAAGGTATGCATGAGAAAGATGTACCATAAAACATAGAGTGTGAAATGTGAATGTGGTGAGGTTCATTTCAAATTTAGACCCTCAACAACCAAGTATGAACCGTGGAACTAGAGTGCATCATATGGAAATGGTTTGATAATGTGTGCTAAATAGATGGATCATGAAGCATACAACATGTAGAGCAATTGTGGTGAGGTTCATTTCAGATTTAGACCCTCAGCAGTTGAGTATGAACTATGGAACTAGAGTGCGTCATAAGGTAATGATGATATATTGTGTGTATGAAAGGGTTTGAAAGCTTTTAGAAAGATTAGACATTAAACATAAAGTGTAAAGTGTGATAGTAGATACTAGAGACAACTGATAGTGCTAGAAGGGGGGGGGGAGTGCGATGCCCCCAAGTTTGTCAATGATGGAGAGCTATGTGACAATGTAAGAAAGACATTGTGATGGTGACAGAGTTTGAAATGTATTGTAAGAAAGCATATTGTTATCACAATGGTAGGTAGGAGAAAGAATAGAACCAGGGTTGGATTTTTGGTTGAAAAGAGGAAGTCGAAAGAGGTCATCTAGAGTTTGTTGGTATTGCTTAGTGAGTGGTTACTTATTTGGGATTGGTAATGCCATAGAAGACTTGAGAGGAGGTAGGTTTGGACCAATTTTGAGAGGAAGTTTATTAGGAGTTGGTGACACAATAGAAAACTTGAGAGGAGGAGTGGTTGGACCATTTTTTAGAGGAGGTTGCTTAGTTAGAGTTGGTATCATTGTCGATGACTTAAAAGGAGGAGGCGATGGAGGATGAACCTTGAGAGGTGATTGCTTAATTGGAGTGGGTTTTATAGGCAGAACTTGAGTGACTAAAGAAATAACATTAGAAGTGATAACATGATGCTCATTAGACATAGATGAATCAATTGTAGGAACCCAGTGGGATGTAGCAATTGGAGATGAACATGTAGAAAAATTTTGTGTAGCAAATGAGATGAAACTATAATGTTTAAGGTGGCCAATTTTTCATTTAAGAGAACATCAATCATTTTAATTATGTCCATTAATTCGATGGTAATTGTAATACAAGTGACCTTGATATTTAACAAGCTGATAAGGAGGATAGGAATGAGTATATGAAAAGTTGATTAATTGATGAGTGAGGATCTGTAAAATAATATCATGATGCATAACATTGAAATAAAATTGAGAGGTGTCAGTAAGGGTAGGACTTGAGGGTCACTGATGTGAGCACATGTATAAGTCATATCATGAGAATGAGATGTAGAAGAAGAACTAGCATGGGCTTGAGAAACATTTTTGAGATGTTGAATTTCAGATTTAAGAGATGTAATTGTTGTTTCCATAGCTTGAATTTTGTCTTGAAATAAATAATTCAAAGCTTTAATTAACTCTAATATTGGTTGATTGGATGTAGGATTAGGCATGATAGAGTCATCATATAGCGGATCAAATATGACATTTACTTGAGTAGGTGGCATATTACTAGGGAGATACATATTATCTAGGGTTTTTTGGATAACAACCTTGCAATTGGGATGCATTTAAAGTAGATCATGCAAAGAAAGTTGAGGAATTTTAGGATCCATGAGAGAATAAAAAGAAGGATTCAAGTGTATTCAAATGCGGGTTCACCAAATGATTTAATAAAAATGGAATTATGTTAAACCCTAATTATAGAATAAATGATGTACATAATAATATACAACTACTAAGTATGAAATGACATAATAAAATAAGCAAATGAATATAAAAATATAAGAAAATAGGAAGGAGAGAGGACTTAGCTGATTTACATGTTGTCTCAGACTGGTTTGAGCTAGGAAAACTACTGAAAAAGAGGTGAACTATGTCTTTAATACTAAGGAGAAATTATGGATTGTAGGAATAAGGTCAGACATGGGTGCCCATGGCTAGCATCTGGGCACTGAAGACCTCTATTGGGCACCTGTGACTGTGTAGATGGTCAACACCTAATTTTTTACAGTGTCGCACAAGTGTTGAAATTAATTTGTGTTGATTGCCTTTGTGTCAAAATATGATTATCGAGGTACCTGTAACTTGGAAAACAAAGATTCACCTACAAAACCCACTATACCACATCAAATCCAAAAAAAAGATGTAATATGGGGAGTCAGATTGACCCCGATGGTCACCCAATAGAGTGAGATTATGACCAAGCACTACACTATATCTCAAAATCCATGTAGCTTTGGTGAGTATGTGTAAGAATCGTTCCCTAGGATGCCCTTATGCAAGTGTACTTGATAGAGGGTTGTAGTTATATGTAACAATGTAGATAGATGTGTGGATGGAATAATGAAGTTCCACTTCCTATACTGTGTATACAAAAAATGCAGTCCCTTGTCCCTTGAATGGATGCTAGATGGAGATATTATCTAGTTGTTAGGTATAGTTCTTTCCTTAATCTATGGTATCGACTAGTTCTTTCCTAGATCTATGGTATTGACTAGATCCTTGATGTCTAGTTCTCTCATAAATCAAGTTGTGCTAAACGGTCTTGATGGAATTCATCATCATTGAGAATGTCATGGAGAGAAATGCAAAGTGAAGGAATCTGGACTTCGAGAGGTAGAACAACCTCTGTACTGTAGACCAGAGAAAAAGGTGTGGCAGCAGTGGAAGTGCGGTATGCCCACAGGGCGAAAGGAATGTGCGTATGCTAGTCCTTCCCAGTATCGTTAACCACTTTCATGAGAATTTTGTTTAGGGTTTTATTAGTGGATTTGGCTTGGCCGTTGGTTTGTGGGTAATAAGGTGATGAGAAACTGAGCCGAATGCCGAAAGCATCGCAAAGTTTTTGCAAGGTTTTATTTTTTAATTGTTTTCCATTATCAGTGATGAGGTGATGAGGAACACCAAAGTGAAAAATGATGTGGTGATTGATGAACTCACATATTTTCTTAGCTTTCGTGGAGATGAGTGGTATGGCTTCAACCCATTTGTGTAGTATTCAGTAGTGGTGATGATCCATTTATGTCACTAGGAAGAATGGGGATTGATTTCTCCGACAAGATTCAAACCTCATTGAGAGAAAGGCCAAAGGTCACGGGTGACCTGTAAGGCATGACTGGGTGTATGATGAAGGTTGGCATGTTGTTGGCATTTTACACAATGCTTAACGTAGTCGCAAAAATCATGGTTAAGGGTCATCCAGTAATAGGCTAGCTGAAGAATACACTTAGCAACAACAAGGCCACTGAAGTGAACTCCATATATGCCATCATGAAATTCCTTAATGGTATAAGGAATTTCAGAACTCATAAGGCATCGTAAGAGAATACCATCGAAGCCACGCTTATAAAGGAGGCAACCCATGATCACATAACGAGATACTTTTTTGAGAAAGGCACGTTGTCTATTATGAGTGAGGTTAGGAGGTAAGGTGGAGAGGGAAAGATAGTCTGAGTATTGTTTATACCACAGGTCACTCGGTCGGGGGCAACAATTTCGATAGAGTAAAATTTACAAGGTAAATAAGAGGGTGATTGGAGTCTTTCTATGGTGATAAAGATTTTAGAATTGGTGGGTGAAGCAGGTATTTGAGAGGCCAAGCAGGTCATGGTATCTGTAAATTTGTTGGTTGAATGGGGGATGGTTTGAAGGTCATAGCGGTCAAAGGTGGTCAAAAGTATGTCCACATGATGTTTATACTTTTAAAGTGTCTCATTATGACATTGGTATATACCATTGACTTGGTTTACGACCAATTGAGAATCATCAAAGATGTTGATGGACTTGACATCCAAGGCATAGGTAGCTTGGAGACTTAATACGAGTGCTTTGTATTCGGAAATATTGTTTGTACAATCAAAATCAAGTTTGAAAGATAAAGGCATGGGTTTTTTTTTTTTGATGGGTTCATCATCAAGAGGAATGAGAATAATACCAGCCCCACCCCCACACTGACACTTGTAACCATCGAAGAAGAGTGTCATTTGGCAAGCGGGTTCATCCAGGGAAAGGGTAACAATTGACTCATCTAGAAAGTCAAAGTTAGAGGGTTGATCCCTAGAAATAGGTGCATCAGCCAATTGATTGGCGATAGCTTGGCCCTTGATGGAATTTTAATGGATGAATTCGAGGTTGTGGTTGGCTAAAAGGATAAGCCAGCATGCGACATGTTAATATTGGTAAGGTTTGGCATACATGAAGTATAAGGGGTTGGTGTTGGTCACAACATAGGTTTTGTGGTTAAGTAGGTAATGACGAAGTTTGGTGGCAATGAAAACTAAGGCTAAGAAAAGTTTTTAGGCATGGGTATTGTTAGTGCAAATTCACAGCACCCCCAAAATGACCTTCAGATCTGTTGTAGACAAATGGTCAATTTGGTGTGAATGCACAACATTGAGTTTTTCCTAAGTGTGGGACCTTGCAAATTGGGAAAACTCTCCAGATTGAGGCTGGTTCCTACTCCTCTATTTAGGTGTATGCATGTAATTTTTGCAGCGGTTCTGATTCAAAATTCCTACTCTAAAACTACAAAGGAGACAGGGGGAGAGAAAAAATGGAAAAGAGAAACAAAACTAAGTAAAAAATAGAAAGGTGATACACCAAAGGAGTGCTGGACTCCTTGCTTTAAAAATTAGACACAGATTATGGAGATTGCATCACCAAAGCATGCACAGATTACCAAAATGCAATGAAGGATCAAAAGACAATGATAAATCCACGAGAGGACTGGAAATCAATCACAGAACATACATTATCATTTCCAAGATTTTATACGATACGTTGTAACAAAAAAGAGGAAAAAAATGAGTTACAATCTCCATGGAAGGTCTGAAACTCCTTCAAATACACCTGTTAAGGAGAAAAGAAGTGCTTGCAGAAGCAAGAACATCCAACCTCTACAAAATGAGCCAAATCTAGCTTTTAATCAATGAAAAACATAATAGAGGAGTGAGAAATGGGGGAAATCCATTTTTTACACCCACCAACTGACATCATCCATTAAAACAACAAGGGCACCTCTGAAAATCCACTTCCCAATGCATTCGAGCCATGCTGGAGAAAAATGGGTACCATACCGCATTAAAATCTAGTAGTTGGATGTCATTTCTATGTTTTTTCCATTCCAGACACGTTTATTTAATTTTCTCCCACCAAAATCCATCAAAAATCAAAATTGAATAGTCCATCATGTGGAGAATTTCACCAGATTTCTAATGATACCAAAATTGCGAAAAACTGAGCTCTGGTTCGAAAGATATGGCCCTTTGAAGATTTAGGGAAAAACTTGTAAAAAAAGGGTCAAAATTGGGGTCGCCGGGGTCAAACTTTAAAATTTTCCCTGTTGGAAAAATTCCCCAAAAATATCCGTGCCTCCACCACTCCGATGACATGTGGCACAATCTAATTGGTGGTGGGCTTGCCTAGGGAAAATTTCCCCTATAAACCCCGTCGAGCCATAACTCAAAAACTACAAGGAGTTAGGAGGACTTCTTTACCTTTTTGGAAAGGTGGAAGAATTCTCTATTTGATGAAGTAATACATACAAAATTTTGAGTCCCTGAAGCATGCAAAAATTTCATTTTAAGTACCAGTAAAGGAAAAGGAGGAGGAGTTAGCCAAAAATAAGCATGGGCTTATTTTGGATAACACTTTTGGCGACTTAGAGGGGTCATCTGCCTGCTAGATGAGAAGACTAGCTGCCTTGAAGCATCCATTGGGCATGGAGTCATGATAGATATCCTGATAACTAATCTTCACTTGGAAAAATTCCCTTTTAAGCCTCTTGGAAACCACTGAAAAACTGAAACCGGTTGTGACCAAATGCCAAGACAATGCACTGTGCAAGAGCAAAACCGGCACCACAAAAACTATGTACAAACATGAAAATCATACATACCCCAAGTGGAATATACAGAGTGTGCAAAAGCACTTATTCTACTGAAAACAAACCTACCTACTCTACTCTAACCAAGAGCAAAGGTAATCTAAGCAAACCCTACAATTGGTTGGGAGAAGTAGCTTCCTTTCGTCAAAATTGGCAGCCATGCAATTGATTTGGAGCTGAGTATGGCTGCTTGGATGAGTGGAAAATCAACAAGAAGCTGGTCTTCTACCCAAATTAGCATGGTGTCAGCTGAAAGCAAATCAAATACCTCTTTTAGTTGCTCTGCATTTGGATTGTAGAGGTATTGCAGTTGATCCTTGGCACTTTTCATATCATCCTCATGCTTAGAAGTAAGCATGACTGGTTGTGGCTTCTCCTTTGGCTCCAATGAAGCTAAATAGCTGATTGGGCATGGTCTGATCCTTTAGATGTGCCCGTAGCTCTGATTTTCAACTCCAAAAATGGAGTCTTCTTGTGGACCTTCTTGGGTGGATGATGTGGAAGAAGTGGTGAAAATATTTTTCTCTTCTCCTTCCTTTTCCCATGAAGTACATGGAAGATTTAAATCTTCCAAACTTGGTTCCAATGAGCTATCACAAAACACAGGATGCTGGTTTTCAATGTTCTCCTTTGTGGCAGTAGGTTCTTGATGTTGGAGAACGAATGGTGGAGAAGAGAATGTTACAATTTCAGTTGGCTCCTCCTCAAGACATTCCTCTAAGTTTGATAAACAATCAAACTCTTCGCTGTCCTGTTGTAACAAATATTTTCCCTCTTGCATGGTGACCTCCAAATCTGTGTTTTCTTCACCGTGTGCAACTTCATTTTCAAACACGAAACTTGGCAGCTCAAACTCATCCAAAAAATCAGATTTTTGGAGAGATGAAGTGGGAGAGAAACATGAAATATCTTGTGCCTTTTGCTCAAAATTTGGACCTATTTTGTTCACCTTCATAATGGCTTCATCAATCAAATCAGCCACTTCAAAAGAAAGCAAAAATTTATTGATAATGTTTCCTTATTCTGCTGTTGCAAAATCTGACTTGATTTCATCCGTTTGCTCCTCAAAAATGGGATTTTGAGCTGGTTTTTCTTCCTCCATAATGACTGATTTTGCAGTGTAAATTGGATCAACATTTTCTTTGGGAAAAGTGCCAACATGGACACCCAACTCATCACAAACAAACTACTATTTTTCTTGCTTCACTGTTGCTATAAAATCAACCTTGTTTACCACTTGTTCCCCAACTCCAACTTCCTCTTTTGGCTTCACCATCAAGGGGATTTTTGTAATCCCGAATTTGAGAGCCCAACTCTTTAGGTTGTCTGTCATTTATTTTCTGTTGGGATCCTCTTCTTGTTGTTATCCTTGATTGGATTTCTGATTTTCATTTTCCCAACATGGATTTAGGAACACAAGAGGAGTGATGGGTTGGGATTCAACTGGTTTTGCAATTATTTGTGGTGGTGGAAGAGATATTGTTTCTGGATCTTGTGGAGGGAATGACTATTTGGAATGGAAAAGAGTAGAGAAATTGAGGTGAGGTGGAAGACTAGGGGATGGGGAAATGGAATTAACTTATGGGACAACAGATGGGTAACTTGAAACTTGACATTGCTAAGATAAAAAAGATTGGGAAAGAGGAAAAGAAAAAGCATGAGATGGTGTGCTTACCCATTGACAAGGTTGCTGAATACTCCTCTCATACACCTCTATTCCTTCAGTCCACTTTACAAGCAATGGTAGTGCTACAAAAATGAAGTTAAGTTTCTCTTGTGGACTATAATGCCTTGGAAAAGGTCCTACCCATGGACATGGTGCTCTGCAACCGATTCCAAATGCTTTCATTTGTGCTTGAGCCCCGGATTGCACCATGTTTGCCTCCATCTTCTGGATCTTCTACAACAAATCTACATTTTATTCTTGAGTGCCCTCATAATATGCATACCCTTGTGCTTGACATGCTTCATAGCCAAATTGACTTTGGAATTGCTCAGATGGGTATGCATATTGGTTTTGGATTTGATCAAAATGCTGATATGGAGGATTTGAAAAACATGTTGGAGGTAGGAAACATTGCTGTTGCTGAATTTGTAGATTCCATGGGGGAAATGAAGTCATGATTGCACAACTTCATGGGATGAAAGAAGAATGACATAGATGGAAGGAAAAATGGATGAGAAATGAAAGAAAATGAATGGAAAGAAAGTCTACAACTTCAGAGATGGGTTGCTGATCAGATGGAGTCACCAGATGTGTTTGTAAGTACCTCCAAGGATAAAATCTTCATAGGAACACATCAACCTATAAAAAATGAAGTGAAATACCTCTTGGTCCCACCAAGTTTGCCAAAAATGTTAGTGCAAATTCACATCACCCCTAAAATGACCTTCAGATCTGCTGTAGACAAATGGTCAATTTGGTGTGAATGCACAACATTGAGTTTTCCCTAAGTGTGGGACCTTGCAAATTGGGAAAAATCTCCAGCTTGAGGTTGGTTCCTACTCCTCTATTTAGGTGTATGCATGTAACTTTTGCAGAGGTTATGATTCAAAATTCCTACTCTAAAACTACCAAGGAGACAGGGGGAGAGAAAAAATGGAAAAGAGAAACAAAACTAAGTAAAAAATAGAAAGGTGATACACCAAAGGAGTGTTGGACTCCTTGCTTTACAAATTAGACACAGATCATGAAAATTGCATCACCAAAGCATGCACAGATTACTAGAATGCAATGAAGGATTATAAGACAATGATAAATGCATGAGAGGACTGGAAATTGATCACAGAACATACATTATCATTTCCAATATTTGATACGATACGTTGCAATAGAAAAGAGGAAAAAAATGAGTTACAATCTCCATGGAAGGTCTGAAACTCCTTCAAATATGCCTGCTAAGGAGAAAAGAAGATCTTGCAGAAGCAAGAACATCCAACCTCTACAAAACAAGTCAAATTCAACTTTTAATTGATGAAAAATAGAACAGAGGAGAGAGAAACGGGGGAAATCCATTTTTTACACCCACCAACCAACATAATCCATTCAAATGGAAAAGGGCACCTCTGCAAATCCACTTCCCAACGCATTTGAGCCAAGATGGAGAAAAATGGGTGCCATACCGCCTTAAAATCTGGTAGTTGGATGTCATTTCTATGTTTTTTTCCGTGTCAGACATGTTTCTTCAATTTTCTCCCACCAAACTCCATCAAAAATAAAAATTAATAGTCCATCATATGGATAATTTTACCAGCTTTCCAATGACATCAAAATCACAAAAAACCGATCTCTAGTTTGAAAGATATGGCCCTCTGAAGATTTAGGGAAAAAATGGTAAAAAACGGGTCAAAATTGGGGTTGGCAGGGTCAAGCTTTAAAATTTTCCCTTTTGGAAAAATTCTTGAAAAATCTTCACACCTCTGCCACTCCGAGACATGTGGCATTGCCTAGTTTGTTGATGGGATGTAGGCTTAAAAACAACATTCTGCCCCTTTTTTGCGGAATTGGGAAATTTTCCCAAAATTCTCCGTGGCTCTGCCGCTCCAAGACATGTGGCACCTCCTTGTTGCTTGGCAGGAATGCGCTCTATTTTTTACCTTTGTGCCTTTAACCACTTTGGAATTTTTTTCAAAAATACCCCGTCGGCCTAACCTTCACCATTGATAGGACACGTGGCACCTTTTGATTAGCCCACGAGGATGTGGTTCCATTTCTACATTTGCACCTTTTTGACCAAATGCCAAAAACTAGAAATCCCCCCCGATGCCCGCTACTCTGCTGATGACACGTGGCATATTCTAATTGGCAGCGGGCCTACCTAGGGATAATTTCCCCTATAAACCCTGCTGAGCCATAACTCAAAAAATACAAGGAGTTATGAGGACTTCTTTACCTTTTTGGAAAGGTGGAAGAATTCTCTATCTGATGAAGCAATACCCAGAAAATTTGAAGTCCCTGAAGCATGCAAAAAATTCATTTTAAGTACCAGTAAAGGAAAAGGAGGAGGAGTTAGCCAAAAATAAGCATGGCCTTATTTTGGATAATAAGTATATCGTGTCTCATAGTCCAAAAGAGTACGGCTTATGTAATAAACCGCCTGCTCCCTGTGTTGTTCATCGCGGTGAGCGAGCATGGCCCCCAAGGAGTGATCAATAGATGAGATGTATAAGTAGAAGGGTTGATCATCTTTAGGTGGAATGAGTTCAGACGGTTGGAGAAGGTATTGTTTTAAGGCCTCACAATATTTGTGGCAATCCTCATCCCATTTAAAGGAGACATCCTTCTTGAGAAGGTGATGAAATGGTTGACACCGATCAGATAATTGTAAAATGAATTGATGAATAGACTACAACTTACCTTGCAGGCTACAAAGCTGCCTAAGGTTAGTAGGTGAAGGCATTTTAATAATGGCCTTGACTTTAGCAGGGTCAACTTCTATACCACGTAAGGAGATGATAAATCCCAGGAGTTTTCCCGAGAGAACCGCGAAGACACACTTCTTAGGCTGAAGGTGAACACAATATTTAATGAGGCGGTCAAAGATGGTTTTTAAGATGGTGAGGTGTTCGGAGTGGTGTTTAGATTTGGCAAGGAGGTCATCCACGTAATCTTCCAATATATGATGCAAGATGTCATGAAAGATGTAAGTCATAGCCCAATGATATTTAGCACCAACATTTTTAAGGCCAAAAGGCATGATTCGATAGCAGAAGGTCCCCCAAGGGGTGATGAATGTGGTTTTGTGCTGATCCTCTGGGGTAAGTAAGATTTGGTTATAACCCGAGAAGCCATCCATGAGTGATAGCATCTCATGACCAGCAGTAAGGTCAACCAGTTGGTCAATACCAGGTAGAGGAAAGTCATATTTTGGGTAAGCTAGGTTGAGGTCATGGAAATCCATGTAAATGCAGAGTTTCCCTGTCGCCTTAGTGACAGGGACAATGTTAGAAATCCAACGAGGATAATTAATAGGTAAGATGAAGGAAACTGAAAGGAGGCATTGAAGTTCTTCTTTGACCAGAAGAGAAATGTGAGGATGCATTTTCCTTAACTTTTGTTTCATGGGTTTGACATCGGGAATGGTTACGATATTGTGGACCACAATGGTGGGGTCAATACCAGGCATGTCTGCATAAGACCAAGCGAAAGCGTGGTTATGGTTTTTGAGAAAAGAAGTGATGGCTTCTTGTTTAGCAGCATCTAAAGATTGACCGATCTTTAGAATGTGCGGGTCATCCTGAGTATGAATGTTGATTTTGATAGTCAATTCATTCAACATGGTTTGCGTCGTAGATGGTAACGACCAATGAATATATGAGTCTTCTACACCAAGGTAGGTGAGTATAAATTCATCATCCTGACATTGAATGATGTTAATTGAAGGTGTATTGTCATGGATCATTTCAGGGTACAGGAAGGGAAGAGAAGAGGGAGCCTCACCCTCACGTTGATAAGTCAAAGGCCCTAAGGAAATGGTGTTTATGAAAAAAAAGTTAGGAGGAATGGATTCTGGATCCATCTACTCCGTCAGCGAAGTTGGTGAAGAAGGTGGAGCGGGTGAAGAAAGTGGAGAGGGGCTAATGTCCTCAATGAGTTCAATGCGGGCCTTCTTGGTAGGTGGTTTAGAAAAGATGATACTACTATGGTTGTTATGTTTGCGGGTAGTACATAGGATAACATTATAGCGGCCTTGCTCATAAAAACCAAAACCAAAACCCTTCCACACACATCAGTGCAGGAAGGTGTGGGTGAAACAGTGATTGGTGAGTGACTGGAGGTCGACAGAAAATGGGTGGGTTTGTGATGGTGGTTCAGGTGTGTAAGTGGTAGTATCGAGTCCCCCATAAGTGAGATTGGTATGAAGATGGGGAGGAACATAAAGAAGGTGCTCTCCTACATAGTGATCATAGTGAGGGTGTTGGTGAAGACCTCCATACTCTTGTGGAGTAAGAAATGTGTTGAAACTATATAGGCGATACTCCCCTAGAGTGAGGCGTTTAAAAATGCCTTCCAAGGGATTAGTGGTTGGTATGTGGGTAGCTGGAATAGAAAATGTATCAGAGGTCAGATCGGAGGTGGAGCTAATAGATTGGGAGATTGACGGTTGACCGTGGAGGTTGTGGTAGTGGTAGGGATGGAGGATGCAGGTGTGACTGAGGTAGCGGCGGCACTGCTGAGTGGACTTGCATTGTGTGCCCTAATTTTTCATGTCTGATTTTGCTCAGAAACATTTTATTTCTCAAATTGGTGATTTGCATTTTCTCCCCCCTGTTGAATGTTTCAAAAATTCCCATAAACTTGTTGTTTTGCCCTGTTTTGAACAAAATTCCATGTTTGCTCTTATTTGTGCCCTAGGTTTTTCAATTTTCTGGGCTGTGTCATTTTCCCTTTACCAATCATGTAAAAATTGAATTGATCAAATCTAAATTATATGGGTTAATTTCCCAATCCCAAGGTCGAAAATAATGTCAAATCATGATTCAGTTGAGTTAAAATCAAGAAATTTGCAATCCTTGTTGAAAAATTTGATTTCTAGGGCATCCTTTAAATTTTTCACGATTTGACGGTCAGACGGGTGTCGTTTTCCCATCAAATTTATCATCTACATGTAAGGGCAACGTGGCAGTTCCTATTGGCCGAGGAGTGTCGGAAATGTTTCTAACTTATCATTTTTTGAAATTTTGGCAAAAGGGAAAATTTTGATCCATGGCTCCGCCTTCTGCAATGAGGTGCCTACGTGGCACATTTTGATTGGCTAGGGGATTGGGTGGCGGGCTTTCCTTAGGAAATTTTGCTTTCATTGTGCAAAATTTTCAAATTCAAATTTTGGCCCGAAGGCCCACAGTGAATAGGGAGAGGACACGTGGCATGGAGGGCATGCGGATGGCGGGGGACTTGGAGAATTTTGATGTTTTATGGCTCAAAGTGATGAAGTGAAATTTTGGCCTGAAAGCCCTTGGCAAATCATCGAGTGGACACGTGTCCAGGAAAGGATAGGATGGGGCAGTGGGTTTTGTAATGAGTTTGAAGTTTTTTAACTTCAAATGGTAAAAATCAAATTTTGGCCCAAAGGCCCCAAACGAATAGGAGAGGACACGTGTCCAAAATTGCAAAAGGGAGGAAGGGGCCTGAAGGAAATTTTATAACTTTTTACCTTTGTTGTCTAAAAGGTAAAAATGAAAAATTAGCTCCACAGCCTATCCATGATGGACACATGGCCATTCTAAGAAGTCAAAGGAAGGGCATGGGCCCACGGTGAGTTTTGAAATTTTCAAATTTTGCAGGAAGGTTTAAAGGTAGAATAGGAGGCTTGGCCCCGCGGTGAATCGGAGAGCGCCACATGGCAGAAGAGATCGGGCTTCTGGGCCCGTGGGGGTTTTGTGGAAAAATTTCCTTTTTTCAAAAAAGTGGAAAAATTGATAGAATTGGTCCACAGTTTTCAATGGGGCCCACCTTTGGACACGTGGCGGGCCCAGAAGGCAGGCGGGGAAAAATTGGCAAAATTTTCCAAAATTTCAAAAGGTCACAAATGCATTTTTTAAAGGCATGGGCCCGATCCAGTCACATTTTGACACGTGTCCCACCTTATCCAAAGGTTAAAAAGGTAATATTGAGCTTATTTTTAAATGGCATTTTCCACGTGGAGGGCTGATATTAAAAGGTGATGAGATCGACGGTTACTGTGCATTCATTTGTTTGGGCCACCATGGGAGCTCCAAGAAGCTTGGAATCATGATTTCTTCATCAAATTTCATCAAATCTTATATGATTTTGTGTCATCTTGGCCTTCTGAGAACATTGGCATCATTTTTATGACCTAATTCTTTGATCTATGGTGTTTTTGATGTAATTTTGGCTCAGGCCCGAGAAAAAATGTGAAATGTCAACATCAAAAGTTACAGAGGTAAAATTGAAAAGGGGAAAAGGTAAAAAATGATGAATGAAAGATGCTTGCATGCCTAAATGATAAAAACATGCCCCTGGGGTGGATAATGATCCAAATTTGTGTAATGATTTAACTTTTTGTGCATACCTGGCAACCTGCAAGTTGTTTTTCCATTTGATGTCACTGTCATTAAATCATGAGGTTTTTTGTAACAAATTTGATCCCATAGCATATTATTTTCTTGGGAAGGAAGACTCCAATGTGGCATGAGGTATATTATGCATTTTGGAGAAATTGTGAATGGTCGGGAGTTGAAAATCATGAGCAAATTTTGAGAAAAAGCTCATTTTCTGAGAAAATCCGCCAAAGAACCAGGTTAATGTCTCATGTGTTGGAAAATTCATGTATGTGGGTTGGTTACAAGTGTATAGCCACCACACAGCTCTGAGATTGTTCATGTAACTCTCCCCTGCTATTGAATCTAACAAGTTTTGAATTAAATCTGTGTTTTTCTTTGGGCAATATGATGTCTGTTATCAATTTTAAATGCCTGCAAATAAATTTTATTGTTCTTGTTGCAATCTTGCATTGAAAGTCTTTAGAAGTCACACAGGATCTCCATTTCTGGTTGATAGTTTAGTGGCATTTGCAATCTCATACTCAGAAGAGCCTTCATCTGATAAGGAGATAAACAAATTTAAAATCACTTTACCTTCCTTGACTGCAGAGATTTCTTGTAAGCCTTTGGGGGTACCTTAGGCATGGTTTGATCATGGATTTTTGTGTTTAATTGAGTTCTTTACTTCAAGATTTTGTGGTGAGTTCTCAAAGATTGTGTGAAGAGTGCAACCTGGGCTTCCATTTGTGCCTCTTCTGGTTGAAAGAACATCCTGATTATTTTAGGCATTTCATCTGATAGTTGTTCAAGTATTGTACAGATTGTCAAAGATCTGATCTATCCCAGTTTTTCTTATCAATCTCCCACCAAAAATCATCCAACAAAAAAGATCCTATCATGTACTATCCCTGATTTGCATGTGTATACCCACAGAAGATCAAAATCCATTTGCAAAAGTATGCATAACAGATCAGGATTTCCAATGTCTCTAGTAACCTTTGCCTTGTTTTGAGAACATACCCATGTTTTGAGAAGTGACAACTTGTGAGAGTTCAGATCTGGGGTGTTGATCATGTTTTCATCAAGGTCTCCATCATAGAATTTCAAGCAAAGAGAAGGACATCTTCATCTCCTTCACCATTACAAGGTTACAAAATAGGTCCTCTTACCTTGGTTGCAAGGCACAACCTAAAACAACTAGGACAAGATCAAGTCCTATTGGAGTGCTATCCATTTCTCCACAAACCTGAGTGCTAGCTAGACCATATCCCTAGCTACCAATGACATACAACATGGTCTAATCTATCTTTAAGCTCCATGACATAACTATGGTGCTGCTCAGACTGAAAAGGAGAACAAATTTGGATACCAACACGAGTGGCGCCATTGCCGGGGACTTCTTGGAATTTCTTGGTGTTTTTGAAGTGTTTGAGGAGTTTGAGCATTTGTGTATTCAAGTATTTGAGCTGCTACATTGTTAAAATATCATCCTATGCTTCAGATCTGCAAGTTTTAAAGCAAATTTTTCAAGCTCAGTCTGCCCTTTTTCATTTACTAGCAGTTCATACACTTTGGGTGCATTGTGATTGATTGATTTAAGAAGAAGAAGGTCTGGTTTATAAGGCTTTGCAAAGTTTTTCAGTACTAGAAAACATTTGACAGAATTATTTTAGTGCATTCTTGCACAACTAAGGTGAAATTCCTTAGTGGCGACTCCATGCTGATTTGAATTTGGAAATACCAGTGTCTTAAGCTTTCTGTCATTTATTTTTGTGTTGTTGATCTCTGCAAAACTGGAGGGAAGAAGATCTCTCTTCCTTAAAGACTCTGCTAAGAAATTGTTCTCAGATTCAAGAAATTCAGAGTTGGAAGGGAGAAGAGTTTGGAAAGTGGTTAAAGGTCAGACATCAGGCAAAGATATAGCCATTGGTGAGAGAGATCAGCCTTTGGTAGAGGACTATCACTCTTCTTCAAGTGATTCTGATTCAAGAATCCTCTCATAAACTTGTTTTCCTCAGCTAGTGAAGGTCCTTCTGCTGTACCTGGTAAGTTCCTTCTCCAATCTGTACCTCTGTGTTTTAATTCGAGTAAAACTTTCCAAGAAAATCAGCACTTAGAGGATACCAGTCTTGTGAATCACATTCTTGAGCCCCAAAGATATAGCACTCCTCATCAGCTTGTCTCACCTCCAAGATCACCCCCACCAAACAATATGGCTCAGCCTAGACCTCCATTTGTTGTTAACACCTTTGGTCCTATAAATTTTAGAGGAATGGATGGTTACCCAAATGTTGTCCCACAAGATGTCAGAAATAGGTTGCCAAAATTCCAGGGTAACAATGCTATTACTGGTGATCAGCATCTCAAACTTTTTGATAATATGATGGAATATTTTGAGATAGAGTTTGAAGATGTGTATATTAAGTTATTTATTCATACACTAGAAGAAGATGCTAGGGATTGGTACAAGGCTCTACCTGATAACTCTATTGATTCATGGACTGAAATGAAAAATGCATTTAGGTTGCAATATGGTGACAGGACTGATCCTAGATTTCTTTTATCTGAGTTTGAGAATATCAAGAAGAACCCTAATGAATCAGTCCATGACTTCAACACAAGGTTCAACAAAACTTTGAGAAGGTTGCCTGTTGGTTTGAGGCCTTGTGATGAATCTTGTTTAATCAAATATGCAGATGCATTTGATAAAAAGGCAGCCTATTACCTAAGAGACAAGAACCCAACCAATATAAGACAAGCTTTCACCATGGCACTTCAAATTGAGAACAATATCAAGGCTGTTGGGAAACCTCTTAAGAGAGATGGTGTAAAATTGATAAACCCTGAAAAACCTCAAGCTAGCAAAGGTGCTGATTTAGAAGAGGTTGTGAAGACTTTGGCAGGGGCTGTCAAGGAAATCTCATACAAGTTGGCAAGAGCTGAGAAGGGAATTGGGAAGACTTCACAAGGTCAGCCTAGGCAGTAGGCACAAGATAGATTTGGCAATCACCATAGGAATGAGTAGAGGTTTGATGACAAGGGTAAAGGGCCTGTTGGATCTACAAATAGACAACCCCAAACACATGAAAATAGATTGGTTCCTGACCCTCTAACTGCCAGGGTTGCTGTTGTTGATGAAGTTGCTGATATGGATTGGTGTGATAGATGTTTTCTTCCTCATCCTCCATGTGAAGTGGACCAACAAGTTGATGAAGCTGATAATGAGGATGGAACTGATGATGATATTTGCATGGTGGGTTGTTCTTCAAGCTCACAAGGAGGAGCAACATCTACTGAAGTAATAAGTGCTAGGACTGCTGCTACCTTTTGGGATTGCATCAAGTGGGTACAAGTCTTTCTCCCCCCTCATGCTCTTGAAGTTGATGTAGTGCAAGCTTTTGAAATTCCTAACAATGACTTTGAATACTTGAGAGCTTTGATGATTAAGAAGTATGATGGTGGTATCCCTTCGGAGGAAGATAGACAATTGTTGATGAATGTTGTTGTAGCTCAAGAGAAGGACTATAACACTAGAAGAAAAGTTGTTAAGGGAGTTGGGCCTCAAGCCAAACCTAAAACACCCTTGCTCACAAGCATTCCAAAAGAAGCTCCTAGGAAAGAAACACTTGCTAGAAGCTCTGTTGTCCCAAGAAAAAATTACAGTCCTCATCATGCCCAAGCTGCCAAGAATCCTTTGCCATCTGATGAATCTTCTTGTATCCCTTCCAATGTTGTTTTTTCCAAAGAGTGTCCCCTATGACATAGCCCAGGTATTGAGCCAAATTAAAGTGAGTGTTCCAATCATTGAGTTGCTTAGAATTCCTGAGCATAAGAAGAGAGCATTTGAGTACTTGGGATTGAAAGAAGAGAAGATCACCCCAAGTAGAAATGTAAATGTTGTTGAGACTCCTCTTCAAATCATTGTTGGCCTTGAAACACCACCAGCAGTGGAAGATCTTGGAGAGACACCTGAGGTATATTTGGGGACATCCTTGGTTGATTCCCAATTGAATGTTGATCCATTCTTTACAACTTTTCTCATAAAAGATAGGCTACTTCACAATTGTATGTTTGATTCTGGTGCATCATGTAATGTCATGCCTCTAGAAGTCATGAATGAGTTGGATATCAAGGTGACAGCTGCCTATGGGAAGTGTACTACCATGGATTCAAGGGAAGTGCCGGTGGTTGGTTGTGTGAAGGGTTTGGTAGTGCAACTTGCAGCCTATCCGGGTAAGAATTTGAAACTGGATGTTGTAATTGTTGACTGCCCTACCAAATGGGGTATGCTTTTGTCAAGAAAATGGGCTGCAAGTGTTGGTGGCAGTGTTCAGATGGATATGTCTTTTTCCACCATTCCCATTGAAGGCAGCCTTGGTCAAACTTTATGGTGAAAAGAAGATGTTGCACCTAATTGAAGATCCCAACAATGCTTCCTATGAAGTGTTGTTTGCTGATGTAGATGCTGAGAATTTCATTGGTTTTGCTGATGGAAAAGAACACAAGATGGACAGATCAAAGTGCCTTGATATGGTAGGTTCTCCTTGGACCTTGCTATTTGATGGAGCTTGCTCCAAATTTGGAAATGGTGCTGGTATAGTTCTGCTTTCTCCTAGTTTGGAAGAGTTTGATTTTTCCTTCAAACTTAATTTTGAATGCACTAACAACATTGCTGAGTATGAGGCATTGTTGTTGGGGTTAAGGATTGCATGGAAGTATGGAGTGAAAGATATTGTTGCAAAAGGAGACTCAGAGCTGGTTGTCAAACAAATAAGAAAACTGTATGCTACAAAAAATCAGCGTATGAAACAGTATAAGCATGCAGTTTGGGATCTAATTGAAATGTTTGATTCCTTTAACATTGTTTACCATGATAGAGGTCTTAATGCTGCTGCTGATAAGTTGGCAGTGCTGGGTTCTAGATTTGAAAATTGCACCATTTCACCTTATTGTGAATACAACATTGAAGTGCTGACTAGGCCAGTTGTCCCTGATAATGTGAAACATTGGCAAGTCTTTAACAATGATGCTCAAGTGCTAAGGTTCTTGCAAAACAAGGTGAGTTTGCAAATCAGAATATTGATTGGGAGCCAATGGTATGCATGACTGAAGGAAGAGAAACTTTGTTTGGAAAAGATATCATCCAATTGAAAACAAACACCATTCCTAGAGGTCTTGTTGCACTTGAGTCAAATTTTAACAATGTTGATTGCATCATAAATAGAAACATGTCTACCTCAAGGGATGTGGAAGAGCATGACTTGGGAACAAAGGAAAAACCAAGGAAGGTTTGGTTGGGCAGAAATTTAAGTAAAGAAGAAAAACAGTCCTATGCCCAACTCTTGAAAAAATATCAAGACTGCCTTGCTTGGTCCTATTCAGAGCTGAAAGCATACAGAGAAGATTTATTTCAGCATGAGATCCCTCTTGAAACAAATGCCAAACCATTCAGATAGAGGAAAAGGCCAATTAATCCACTTCTCTCCATGAAAATGCAAGAGGAGTTAAGGAAGTTGAGAGATGGAGGTATTATTCAGCCCACTAGATATTCATCTTGGGTTGCAAACCTTGTGCCAGTTAGAAAGAAGAACGGAGACATCAGAATTTGTGTGGATTTTAGAAATCTAAATAAAGCATCCATGAAGGACAACTATCCCTTGCCAAATATGGAAAATATGTTGCAGCTTGTGACAGGGTCTGAATTGCTTTCTACATTGGATGGTTTCTCTGGATATAATCAAGTGGTAGTTAAAGAATCAGAAAGACTTAAGACAACATTCACTACTCCTTGGGGGACATATGTTTTTGTTAGGATGCCCTTTGGTTTGATGAATGCTGGTGCCACTTTTCAAAGAGCAATGGATGTTGCTTTTGTGGTTACATCAATGAGTTCATTGCAGTTTACCAAGATGATGTGACTGTATTTTCAAGGCAGAGAGGTGATCATTTGCAGCACTTGGAGAAGATGTTGATCAGATGTAGGGAGTATGGAATTTCTCTTAATCCAAAGAAGTGTCATTTTGGCATGCAAAAGGCCAAGCTGCTTGGTCACATTGTGTCAAAAGATGGTGTTATGATAGACCCTGAGAGAGTGGAAGCAATCAGCAAGGTACCTATCCCAAGAACCAAGAAAGGCATCCAGTCTTTCTTTGGTCAGATTAATTTTATTAGAAGGTTTGTTTCCAACTTTGCTGAGTTGACTCTTCCAATCACAAGCATGCTAAAGAAGGACCAAGTTATCAAATGGGAGGAGGCTTCCATTCAAGCTTTTGAAGGAATTAAGGATGCACTTAAACATGCACCTGTTTTAGCAGCCCCAAACTATAAGAGGCCTTTCCAAATCTTTTCCTTTGCTTCTGAGTATACCATTGCTTCTGTTTTGCTGCAAAAGGATGAGAATGAGGCTGAGAGGCCTATTGCCTTCTTTAGCAAGGCTTTACAAGCTGCTGAGTTAAAGTATACAATCATGGAGAAACAAGCATTTTCCTTGGTGAAAGCAACAAAAGTTTTCAGGCCTTATATATTGAGTTCAAAAGTTGTTGCCTATGTTCCCCACACCATGGTGAAAGACATCTTATCAGAGATGGAGATCTCAAGTAAAAGATGTAGATGGGTGAACAAACTGTAGGAGTATGATATGGACATCCAAACCACAAAGTTGGTAAGAGGTTTGGGTCTTGCTAAGCTCATGGCTGAGAGCAACTTGCAGAATGTGGAAGTGAATCAGCTAGAGGAAGAAAGGGTAGATGTGCTTGCAAAGTTGGTAAATTCTGAGTGGTACAAGGATGTAATCTTTTACCTTAGACACCTTTGCTGTCCTGATCATTTAAATAAAAATCAGAAAAGAGCCCTCAAGCTGGCTTCTCAAAAATATATCATTACAGACCTTGGGCTGGCTTGGAAGAACCCTGAAGGTGTCCTCTTGAAATGCATAGCTGAAGATGAAGCTCCCAAGATAGTTGCTGATTTCCATGGGGGAGTTTGTGGAGGACACTTTGCTGGAAGAGTAACAACACATAAGATTTTGAGAGCTGGTTATTGGTGGCCTTCTCTTTTCAAAGATGCAACCCAGCTGGTTAGAAAATGTGATAGTTGCCAACGTTTCTCTGGAAGACTGAAAGCTTCAGGCTCCCTTCCTTTGCAGCCTATATCAATTGAAGCTCCTTTCAAGCAATGGGGAATGGACTTCATTGGTGAGATTTCAGATCCTTCTAGTGCTGGTCATAAGTGGATTCTTGTAGCCACTGATTATTTTACAAAATGGGTTGAAGCAATCCCATCTAAAAAGGCAACACACCAAGTGGTAGTGGACTTCTTATTGAATCATATCATATGCAGATTTGGAGTTCCAGTTAAGATTGTATCTGATAATGCCATGTGCTTTAGAGCCAAACCTTTAATGGCAATGTGCAATGAATATGGAATCAATCTGACTTATTCTTCAAACTACAACCCCCAAGGGAATGGACAAGCTGAGTCCAGTAATAAGAACTTGCTGAAGATCATTAGAAGAACCTTGGAAATGAACAAGAAAAAGTGGGGAGAACAATTGAAGTTTGTAGTTTGGGCTGATAGAATAACTCCTAAAAGAGCAACTGGTAAAAGCCCATTTGAATTGGTGTATGGAACTCAGGCTTTGCTGCCCTTACACCTACAATTATCTTCATTTCAGTTTTCCCAACAGTTGGAAGATCAAGAGCATGGCCCATATGAATCAAGGATCAATCAGATTATTGAGCTTGATGAGGAGAGAAGAGCATCCCATCAAAGGCATATCAGATTTAGAGAGAAATTGAAGAGATTGTTTGACAAGAAGGTCACTCCTAGAGCCTTCAATATTGGAGATCTGGTTTTGCTGTGGGATAGTAGGCATGAAGACAAGGGAAAGCATGGCAAGTTTGATGCATTATGGATGGGCCCTTATGCCATTGATATCAGAATTGGTGAACATACCTTTTTTCTCAAAGATCTAGATGGGGAATTGCTGGAGCTACCTGTTAATGGCAGACATTTAAAACATTTCTTGGATTAATCCCCAAAGTGAGGTATGCACAAATTGTACAATTGTATAGTCTTTGTTTTTGCTCTGTTTTTTGTTGTTTGGTGGTTTGTGGTTTGCCCTTTGTTCTTGGCAGCCATTTTGGTTGGTTTCTCAGCTCATTTTTGTTGGGTGGTTCTGGTTTTTTGGGCTGCCTTGTGTTTTGACTCCTTTTCCCAATGGTATTTTGGCACTTGGTCTACATTTTGTCCTTGTGGCACTCACTGGGAGTGCCCATCCCCAGGCAGGAGCCAATGTTAGTGCCATTTCTGAGCTTGCATTGTGTGCCCTAATTTTTCATGTCTGATTTTGCTCAGAAATGTTTTATTTCTCAAATTGGTGATCTGTAATTTCTCCCCCCTAGTTGAATGTTTCAAAATTGCCCATAAACTTGTTGTTCTACCCTGGTTTAAAAGAAAATCCATGTGTGCTCTTATTTGTGCCCTAGGTTTTTCCAATTTTCAGGCTGTGTCATTTTCCCTTTACCAGATCATGCAAAAATTGAATTGATCAAATCTAAATTGTATGGGTTAATTTCCCAATCCTAAGGTCAAAAATAATGTCAAAACATGATTCAGTTGATTCAAAATCAAAAAATTTGCAATCCTTGTTGAAAAATTTGATTTCTAGGGCATCCTTTAAATTTTTCACGATTTGACAGTCATACGGGTGTCATTTTCCCGTCAAATTTATCATCGCAAGGTAATGGCAACGTGGCAGGTTCCTATTGGCCGGGGGTTGTTGGGAAATGTCTCTAACTTATCATTTTTTGAAATTTTGGCAAAAGGGAAAATTTTGATCCGTGGCTCCGCCTTCTGCAATGAAGTGCCTACGTGGCACATTTTGATTGGCTAGGGGATTGGCAGGGGTGGGATTTCCTTAGGAAATTTTGCTTTCATTATGCAAAATTTTCAAAATCAAATTTTGGCCCAAAGGCCCGCAGCAAATAGGGAGAGGACACGTGGCACATATTTTGGAGGGCATGCAGATGGCGGAGGGACTTGGAGAATTTTGGTTTTTTATAAGCTCAAAAATGAAGTGAAATTTTGGCCCGAAAGCCCTCTCAATCATAGGTGGACACGTGTCCAACAAAGGATAGGATGGGGCAGCGGGTTTTGAAAAGTTGAAGTTTTTAGCAAAAAGGGGGAAAAATTGAAATTTTGGGCCGAAATCATCAACAAGTCAGGAATAGGACAGGGTGTGTCCAAAAGGAAAAGGATGGAGGAAGGGGTTTAGAAACGAAGGAAATTTTTAAACTTTTGACCTTTTTGTCTAAAAGGTAAAAATGAAAAATTAGGGAAGCGTGCTCCGCAACCTATCCATGATGGACACGTGGCACATTCTAAGAAGTCAAAGGAAGAGCGTGGGCCCACGGTAAGTTTTAAATTTTTCAAATTTTGTGGGAAGGTTTAAAGGTAGAATAGGAGGCTTGGCCCCGTGGCAAATCAGAGAGCACCACGTGGCAGGGAAGAGATCAGGCTTCCGGGCCCGTGGAGGTTTTGTGGAAAAATTTCCTTTTTTCAAAAAAGTGGCAAAATTGATAGAATTGGTCTACGGTTTTCAATGGGGCCCACATATGGACACGTGGCGGGTCCAGGGCAGAGAAGCGGGGAAATTTTGCAAAATTTTCCAAAACTTTAAAAAGGTCGCAAATGCATTTTTTAAAGGCATGGGCCCGATCTAGTCACGTTTTGACACATGTCCCACCTTATCCAAAGTTTAAAAAGGTAATATTGAGCTTATTTTTAAATGGCATTTTCCACATGGAGGGCTGATATTAAAAGGTGGATGAAATCGACGGTTACTGTGCATTCATTTGTTTGGGCCGCCATGGGAGCTCCAAGAAGCTTGGAATCATGATTTCTTCATCAATTTTCATCAAATCTTATATGATTTTGTGTCGTCTTGGCCTTCTGAGAACATTGGCATCATTTTCATGACCTAATTCTTTGATCTATGGTGTTTTTGATGTAATTTTGGCTCAGGCCCAGAAAAAACATGAAATGTCAACATCAAAAGTTGTAGAGGTAAAATTGAAAAGGGGAAAAGGTAAAAAATGATGAATGAAAGATGCTTGCATGCCTGAATGATAAAAACATGCCCCTGGGGTGGATAATGATCTGAATTTGTGTAATGATTTAACTTTTTGTGCATACCTAGGCAACCTGCGAGTTGTTTTTCCGTTTGGTGTCACTGTCATTAAATCATGAGGTTTTTTGTAACAAATTTGATCCCATAGCATATTATTTTCTTGGGAAGGAAGACTCCAATGTGGCATGAGGTATATAATGCATTTTGGAGAAATTGTAAAGGGTCGGGAGTTGAAAATCACGAGCAAATTTTGAGAAAAAGCTCATTTTCTGAGAAAATCCACCAAAGAACCAGGTTAATGTCTCATGTGTTGGAAAATTCATGTATGTGGGTTGGTTACAAGTGTATAGCCACCACACAGCTCTGAGATTGTTCATGTAACTCTCCCCTGCTATTGAATCTAACAAGTTTTGAATTAAATCTATGTTTTTCTTTGGGCAATATGATGTCTGTTATCAATTTTAAATGCCTGCAAATAAATTTTATTGTTCTTGTTGCAATCTTGCATTGAAAATTATTTAGAAGTCACACAGGATCTCCATTTCTAGTTGATAGTTTAGTGGCATTTGCAATCTCATACTCAGAAGAGCCTTCATCTGATAAGGAGATAAACAAATTTAAAATCACTTTACCTTCCTTGACTGCAGAGATTTCTTGTAAGCCTTTGGGGGTACCTTAGGCATGGTTTGATCATGGATTTTTTGTGTTTAATTGAGTTCTTTACTTCAAGATTTTGTGGTGAGTTCTCAAAGATTGTGTGAAGAGTGCAACCTGGGCTTCCATTTGTGCCTCTTCTGGTTGAAAGAACATCCTGATTATTTTAGGCATTTCATCTGATAGTTGTTCAAGTATTGTACAGATTGTCAAAGATCTGATCTATCCTAGTTTGTCTTGTCAATCCCCCACCAAAAAATCATCCAACAACAAAGATCCTATCATGTACTATCCCTGATTTGCATGTGTATACCCACAGAAGATCAAAATCTATTTGTAAAAGTATGCATAACAGATCAGGATTTCCAATGTCTCTAGTAACCTTTGCCTTGTTTTGAGAACATACCCATGTTTTGAGAAGTGACAACTTGTGAGAGTTCAGATCTGGGGTGTTGATCATGTTTTCATCAAGGTCTCCATCATAGAATTTCAAGCAAAGAGAAGGACATCTTCATCTCCTTCACCATTACAAGGTTACAAAATAGGTCCTCTTACCTTGGTTGCAAGGCACAACCTAAAACAGCTAGGACAAGATCAAGTCCTATTGGAGTGCTATCCATTTCTCCACAAACCTGAGTGCTAGCTAGACCATATCCCTGGCTACCAATGACATACAACATGGTCTAATCTATCTTTAAGCTCCATGACATAGCTGTGGTGCTGCTCAGACTAAAAAGGAGAAGGTGTGTCCTTCATGCTCAAACTTTACACACCGATGTAAAGTGGATGGAACACAACCCATGACATGAATCCAAGGTCTACCAAGCAATAGGTTGTATTGAAATTCCCCCTCCAAGACATAAAATAGCTCTGGAATAGTGCGGGGGTCCACGCGAACATGGAGGATGACAGTGCTGAGTGTAGAGGTGATAGCATAATTGAATGATCGCAACATGATAGAATGTTTATGCATGTAATTGTCAGGTATGCACATTTGGTCGAACGCATGGGAGGAGATGATATTAATGCTAGCGCCCCCATTGATCATAACACATCGTACTCGTACATCATCGATATGGACAGAGATGAAAAGGGCTGGATTTGGGTCATCGGTTTGGTGTGGTGCGATCTCTTCATCTGAGAAAATAAGGGAGGCTACTTGGTGAGTAGGTGGAGGTGTAGGAGAAGATGGTAATTTGGTAAGGGAGGCTACATGATGGGGTGTAATAATGTAGGCCACAGGTGTAGGATCATTGGGTAAGACCTCAATAGACTGAAGAACCTCCATGAGAGCTTGACGATGGGATTTCGAGGTTAAGATGAGGTCATATAGGGGCATTTTGAGGGGGGATTGGTGTAGTTTTTTGAGCATCACACGGTGTGTAACCCCATTAGAAATAAGATATGAGGGGTCACGGATAGTGATTTTTGGTGTGGGTGTAGATGGTATGTTGGTTATAGGATTGGTTGGTGGGTTGGTCACCTTTTCTTTGCTTTTATCTTTCTAGGTACGTGTAGCAACATGGATCATGTTGATCTGAGGTGGGGAGGTAGGTGAAGTAGGTGAGCCATGAAACGTATAATGACCAGAAGGGAAAAATCCAAGTGGTGGGAAGGAGCTTTGTGAGATGAGTTGAGCACACCTACATTTGGGTGGAGGTTTGGCGAGTTCTGTAA
Organism: Taxus chinensis; assembly: GCA_019776745.2. Lineage (NCBI taxonomy): Eukaryota > Viridiplantae > Streptophyta > Pinopsida > Cupressales > Taxaceae > Taxus > Taxus chinensis. The sequence continues at coordinate 730,878,865 of CM034153.1, read as the reverse complement.
TGCCCGGTTAAACAACCCACTAGAGAACCATGAACCACCTAGGTTTAGTTAGAAAATTATGGAATAATTTTTTTTTAAGGTGTTAGGAGTTGACAACCAAAGTCTCAAAGACAAATAAATTCAACTGATAACCTTTCCCATTATAATGATTACCGATTTCACATTATAAAGCAATAAATGTAATAGGTCCACACCTAGCTTAAATCTCTCTAAGGATTAATTTAATTATTGATTTCATTAACATTTTAGCTAAAGATTTCTTGATTAAATTTTAGGGTTAAGGGACCCAAAACAATTAAATACCCAAGGTATTTAATTTCCACCAGATCAAAGACATGAGCAGGATTAAATTACAATGAGGAAAATAACACATAAGTAAAGTCAACAGACGCAAGGTCTCACTTACCCACTCCCAGAACTTGATTAGGAGTGTCTACAACCAGGTTGCTAGGCAACATCTACCACTAACAGGTTCTAGAACAACTCAAATCCACAAGAACAAAATTCTCTTTTATTAACAATTCTCATAGGTCACAAGGTCCAAAACTTAGGGCTAGAAGTTTTAGTTAGGTTCAGGGAGCAATTTTACTCCCCATACCCAACTCTCTAACAGGCTCAGAGTTTCAACTAGATTTTTTCTCATACTTAATGCTTCCAAAATTTCCCTAAACCATTCCCAATGGATAGGAAATTTTCTCACCTTTCCGGTGATATAAAGAAGTCCTCCTAACTCCTCCAGAAACTCAAGATATGAGCAAGCGGAGTCTAGGGGTCAAATTTTCCCCTAGGGGGACACGTGTCAAGAGGAGGGGAAATCCCCTTTGGCGGATTGGCGGGTCACAGGGTGGCTCTAGAAACTTTTCCATTGCATGGGAGAAATTTACCAATTGTGCCCGTGCCATTGTGGGTCCTCTAGGTACATGTGGTCGTCATCGGCAACAAGGGAAGGAAGGGCAGGGTGGCGGGAGAGTTTGGGGCATTTCACCCAATGGGAGAAAAGCCAATTTGGCTTCCATGCACGTGCAGGTCTGCCAAGGACACGTGGCACACCAAAAATCACCATGGAGAGAAGAGAGAAGGAGGGCGTGGAGCGGTGGGGTGATTTATCACTTTGCGCCCGACGGAGGAACAAAGAAGAAAAAGGATGCATGGGTCCATGCACCTGCAGAAGGACAAGGTCTGAGGGGAAGGTAGAGAAGTGGGCCATGGGAGAAATTTAGAAAATTTTCCCAAGGCCAAAACAAACAACCTAAGGAAGAAGAAGGGTCCGCCCTCCCGCCTCCACCCCAAAGTGCCATGTGGCATGCTCTCATTGGCTGCGGGCTGGCGGGGCCAAAATTAGAATTTTTCCCAAAAATTTCAAAAAATTCTAAGGGCAAAGAAAGTGCCGTGCCTTCACTGCTCCCTTGTGAGGATGTGGCAGCCTCTGATTGGCTGTGGGCCGACGGAGGAAAAGGTAAAATTTTTTCCCAAGCCCAAAATTTTCAAAATTTTTCCTAAGGATTTTTAAATGGGAAATTTTCGGGCCACAGGCCCGCCAGGGAAAATTTTCCCAAATTTTCCCGCCAAGGCCCAAAAACTTCAAAGTGTCATAAATTTTTCTAGGAAGCTCTGTTTTGGCAAACAAGGACTTTTTGGAAAGCTCTTAATGCCCTCTTTGCACAAAAAATATCAATTTTATATTTTGATAAGTTTTAAGGGGTAAATTTTACAAAAAGGATCTGCAGGCTTTTAATTAGCCAACTGACAAGTTTCCAACTTTCAATTTTGATTAAATTAGATCTCCTCCTTCACTCAACATGTCAAACATACATGGGGGATTGGTCTAGGGAGAGTTTAGAGTGTTTTAGGAAAGTCAATTTTGTTCAATTGATTCCAATTTGGAATTTTGTCCAACAATTGACAGAAAACGGTTGAGGAAGAGATTGAGCTCGAATTTGCAATGGTTCGAGTTACTCTCTTAAATCTTCTTGTCAATTTGAGTTCATTACTAGTATATCATGTTGGATTTTAAGGTTTCCAAGTTGATTGTTAAATGCTGGTCCAAACTGTGCATTTTATTTAGATTTACTAGTTTTAAAAGTCACAATGCCAGTGATCAAATTTTAAAAGGATCTATTTGTCAATTTTATCATTTAAGTGTGGCATAAAGTTTCTAAACTAATCCAATGCATTTAGTTTTTTACAAAAAAACCATTCTGAATCAAAAGCAATTACTAAATTTCATTTTTACACAACTCCAAAAATACAAAATACAACATTGTTTCCACATGCATTTCTTCCTTTTCCATTTTCTAAACAAGATTCCAATCCCAATTTGATATTTCCAATTTTTTTTAACACAATGCAAAGGAGAACTGAACTTGCAATTCTTATTGACTTCAATTAAACAACTTTACATATTTCAATGTTGGGAACCAATAACAATCATTAAATTTATTTCTTTCCAATGTACAGAGCAGAATGTAAGTGTCTTTCACATTTCAAAAATATAACTTCATAATCAATTTACATACATCTTTCTTCACAAAATGCATATTACAATTTCATCCACATCACGTGGGAAAGGATTACAAATGAATGTGTTTCCACAAAGGACTATCAAACTGTATTTTTCCATTGCTCCAGGACAACAACATGCACATTTTCTCTTTCTCCAAGTTGATCACAACAAAGAGGGGGAAAGGCAACGCTCTCCACCCAACCAAGACATCCAATGAAAGGAGAAGCCTTCCTTCATCATTGGCCCCTGAGCCCCAACCAAGATACAATAAAAGGTGTAATTCAACCATGGCAACAACTGGCTTCCACACACAACATTCTTTCACATACACATTTTCTTTTTAAAACACAATGCAACACCAAAAGCAAACAACAGTTCACAACTACATATAAACCATATCAAAACAGAATTCAGGCTTGATCTTGCAAGCCAAAGGAGCAAGGACTATGGGGGAAGCTACTTATGCCTCCCAATTGGGAATTGGGCATCCACCAAAATCATACTACCAATATAACATATCATAACCCATAAACCTTATATCTCCCAACCCCTCCTTATGCCCCCCCCAAAGTTTCTCCCTTATGCCCCCCCAAGAGTAAGAAATGCAAGCTATTTCTTTTCCATGGTGGATCCCAAACCCAAAACTCCCTCCACAAAATTCTGATGCCCATGGCATTTCCCTTATGCCCCCCCACATGGATTCCCCATAACCTTCTCCTACACCATTCCTAAGGCAGTCTACCCAACCACCCAACAAATAAAACAATGCATGCACCATACACACAACACAATAAGAAAATAACAGCAATAAGGAAGAAATAAACTCCTACCTCTCCATGGAAGGATTTTCTCCACACAACAAGCTTTGAATGTCAAAAACATAGTCCCAAAACAATCAGTGCCAAAGTATCAAATGCTCTCCAATTTCCTCCAAATCAACAAGATCTCTAATCACAGAAAAATGTGCCCAAGGATGCATGCTAAAACATAGTCCAAAACAGAAAGCTCCCAAGCATGCAAAGCTATCTCCAAAACTTCCTTCAAAAAACCAAGAGCTCCCACAAGAAAATGCGCCCCAAGGAAGAATGTAAAAAGGTTCAACAACCCAAAACAAGAAGAGAGTTTGAATTAAATAGAAGAGGGAGAGAAGAGGATGATGTGGATCCATGTAGGATGCCACATCACACATCCTCCAATTCAAACACAAAATACAAAATTCCATTCTCCCAAGCACAATAAATGAAATGAAAAATTAACTTACACACTCCAAAAGAGCCCACACCTCAAGGGACAACTATTTAATAAAATGTAAGAGAGTGCAATCCAAAACAAGCAACATGATGAATAAAATGCATTTAAAAGTCACAAATCACATCTCCATCCATAAGTATGGTTGGTAACATAAATTTAGAGGCATGGGACAAGTTTTACTTGTCCCACAAGTCTCCAAAAACAGCCCCCAAGGTCAAATTCGAATTTCCATGGAGGTGGAGTATTTCATACTCCAAATTTGACTTACACAAGCTCTTACAAAATTAAATACAACAACCATCAACTCTTATAATTACTTCCCATATCCCAATTTGATTTATTTAAAGTTTAACTATATGATTCCCACATTAATCCATCACAATTTTAATTAATTTAAAGGAAAGGAACACATTACTTAATAAAATACATACAACAATAATAAAAGGAAACACATTAATAAATTACACAAACCCATGGTCACATGTAAAGATAATCCCCCCCATGGGAATCCCTAACAAAATACAACACACACACAAAACAAGTTGCCATGGTGACCGTGTTGAATTCACCCAGAATTCCATTTTGGTTGGTCTCCGATCCCCCGATGTTTTGTTGTGATATTTTTAAACCTGCAAAACAAAAATACCTCCTTCAACCTCATGGCCATATCAGAACATCCAAAATGAATATATAATATAATCACGAAATCATCTATACATATGAATCACAACAGTCATCAAGGAAATCAACGAAATCATTTACAATTTATATCGACAACTATGTCATCATCAAATAATTTTCCTTTTCTAGGTTTATTCATAATCTCCAAAATCACACGTCTGAATAACTTCCATTAAACATCCATGCCAATAGTATATCATCATCCACATATGAGTGTCTCTAATAATCACCATGCATTATATATAATCAGATTCAACAATAATCCAGGATCTGACATCTAACACCATACTAAATCAAACTATTAAAATATCTGTCATAGTCTACAGTATCATGATCAGTAATAAAAGGTGCCAAAGGAAAGTGGGCACTACATCCCCCTCCCCTTAGACTCGAATTCCTCCTGGAAGTCACAAGAACTAGTGTGGGAACAATGCAATAGAGAAAGGATCATGCCCTTTTTGGAATTGCTTTGCTTCAATGAGTGTGGGTCTACAGAACTCAAGTTTGGTCCAATATAATTCAGCAGAAGAAGGGAGATTGCAAGGGATGAGTTCTAAACTTTCAGCATGCAAGGATATGAACATAAGAATCTAAGGAGTAACTTTACGCTATCAACAAGATACCACACATAACAATATAACAAGAAGAGTCCCCAAAAGATCATCAAGAGTAACCACCAAGGAAGGGAATTACAGGGAAAATTTCCATAAACTTGAGATGACCACACAGTTTCCCACTGATACACATACCACACAACTAAAATTGAGGTTTCTACTAGGGTTAAATTATGATTTCATAGGTTTTTGTTTAGACAAGGCTAGCAAAATCAACTATGACCAATTTTGCACAAGGAACAAGTCTACTCAAGGTCCCACAAATTCGAGATCACACAAGGATGAGGTTAATCAACAAGGACACCTAAATCAGCAAAACATTTACAATCAAGGAACTATTCAAGGAAATAACTTCTATAACTCGAGAGGGCACAATTAACTTTTCATGGTAATGCAAGAGAAGTCAAGACCACAAGGTTTTCCTATAGTCTGATTTTTACACTTTTGTTTTAAGAATCAAGCACACCAAACAACCAAATCTAAAAAAGTCAACCATAGCAAAAGAAATATATATATATATATATATATATATATATATATATATATATATATATATATATATATATCTCCCCTAGCAACTAACATATCAATACAAGTTCCATACCATATAGCACAATGGGATTTATTTATCTTATTTCCTACTCAAGCTCGGAATAACCATAAAGAGAGCACAAGGAACACCAAGGACCACTCAAGGTTGCTAGGGAGAAGAGCAAGTAACAAGGGGTCCAATCAAATCCAAAGGTGAATAATATCATCTTGCACTTTCCATCCTAATGGGAAGAAGGGCTTCAACAACAAGGTGACCCAAGAAAATATGAAGAAAAGAAGACTTCCCCAAGTTATTCTATATCCTTAACATATGTTGCCTTAAAATTACAATACTTAGGTCTCCAAGGACAAGATAACATGCAAGGAGGTTTCTTCTCAAACAATAGATAAGTCTCAATCCAAAAAGGACCACAACTCACATCCGTCGAGCTATGGGATGATAAGGGTGTGATGACCCAAAACTCCCACAAGAAGGCACATACATCCATGGACAAGAAGTAATAAGCAACCAAGAACACATTACTATCCACCGGGTGCTTCACAATTTCAGGTAGGTGACAAAACTACAAGTTCAACTATATATTGCACTCAATACACATAAATTTTACCCATTTTATAAAAAAAAATCAACTTATTAAGTCAAAAGTTATAGCTTTGCTTGATAAGAACATTCCTTTCATGCTTCCTTAGTTACAAACTTCCTTCTATTATGACATCATCAGTTTACGTTATAAAGAGCACCACTAAGGTGGGCATGATGTCTCACCATTCTGTATAGGCAGAGAGCATTTAGTTTACTTGCAAGGAAGGTGGATGGAAAAAGGTTTCCTTTCTATTCTCCTACATGGTTTTTTTATTTCTTCTATTAATCTACCAAGATACAAGGATCACTTCCCTTTTCTATGCTCCAATTAGGTTCCAAGGTCAAATTCCTTAATTAGTTTTATGGTGTTTTGGTTGATCTCTTATCAATTTTTGATGAGAAGGAAGGTTCAAATCACAACATTAATTTTATGGGAATGAGATACAAATCAACACATCAATTTTGATTCTAAAGGAACATGAGACATTCAACTAGAAAACACAATTAATTTTCTGTAAGGACTAGGAAACAATGAACCAACATGAATTACACCAAGATTTCAAAAATTCCAAATAATTTCAAGCAACATTCTTAGTGGGTCTCCGCACAATGAAACAATGCAACTATACTCCAAGGAACCACATCCACACAAAAAGGCATCCAATGCAATGGGGCAACCAAATAATTTACCAAAACATGAACTTAACAGCCAAGAGTTACAGTTTTTTTTTTTTAAAAGAGGAAGTACCATATAAGCACCATCGAGATTAACTATTAAGATCTACCCAACTAACATCTCTAAGAGAAAGGTCCAAAAGACCCAAAGCATCCATAAATGTTTCCAAGTAACCCAAAGATTAATAGGTCATAGAATGTTATTCATAGTAAAGGAATTTTAAGGTGTGTGTAAACTTATTTATAAGTCAAGAGGGTAAAACAAGTACACTTAAATAAACACACTACCTGAAAGGCTTAAATCTATCCATAATTACCAAGATGCATACATTCCATGAGTCAAAACTTTCTATGATGTAACCAGGAACCCAAGATACAATTTAACATGCCATCGATGAAAAGTCACTATCAAAACAAACACTGTTCCAGTAACATTTACAGTCAACCAAAGGCAATCCAATCCTAACAAAATCTAAAAGTCCATAATTAAACACTTCTACTCCAACGAGGGTTAAGCTCTTACCAGATTGAAATAGAATCACCACTACCACTGTCAGACTGCCCTCTAGACCACACTACACGACAAACTTTCTTTCTAGCAAGGTCAAGCAACAAAAAGGGTCGCTCTAAGATCTTAGACACACTCAAGGTTCCATGCATCCATAACCAAGGCATGACTTTAAGCACCTAAAAGGACCTTCAAGACACCCAGGGTGTACCCCCATACAACAATTGTCACCATACATGAAGCATAGAACCAACTCAACAACATGCAAGAAGGAAACCACGTAACGTTTAGCCAAGTAGCCAACAACATCATGAGCTCCGAGTCATCAATCAAATAAAGTCTAAGAAATATCGGCAATCAATAAAAGTGGCTAAGTAGCCGCATTGCAAAGTTTGAAAATTATTGCAAGAATTATAAATAAATAAAAGATCCTTAGAGCTTCTTCAATCCAATCATAAAATAAGATGTTGGTCCTTGATAAAATACACAAGATTACGAATGTAAAACACAAAAGTTAACACCACATTCACTCCACAACCTTTCATGGCTGCCAATAGGGGTACTCTGCCTTGAGGTTAGTTCCAAGAACACATACATAGGATTGGGTCCTAGATGACACCCAGACTTAGTGTCCACCCTCGCATACGGGTAACAACAAGGAAAACTGACAACCAGACCCTCTTTCTTAACCACTCAAGGAAGGAAGCTCTAAACAACTTCTAATAACTCTTCCTGACCCAGAACACAACCACTATTGTCCAACTACAAGAATCACACCATACCACTCATCATTCCAACAACTCCAATAAGGAAGGGTCTCGACAAGGGCTTAATACATCATACAATTAAATCAAGTTTTAGGGCTTGTAAAACAACACATTTTCAAAAGGGAACCAAGTTTCCATTATACTAGAAGTTCACAAAATCAATTTAATATGACATTCTTAGTTACCCCGGGTTTATAAAAAATGTCACTAAGCAAGTACAACAACTCAAACAACTTATTATTATTTTATCATCATTTTAATTCTGGCAGTTCAAATGAACAGAGTAATGTAATATTTCTTCATACTTATTTCTTCTTCAATTTTCAACAAGTTTGTTTTCTTAGATTCAAAAGTGTGCTAGGTTTACAGTTCATGTCTCAAGTTTTCTAGTGTGCCCAATGGTCCAAGCTTTCGAACCACTACTCTGATACCAAGTGTAATGCCCGGTTAAACAACCCACTTGAGAACCATGAACCACCTAGGTTTAGTTAGAAAATTATGGAATATTTTTTTTAAGGTGTTAGGAGTTGACAACCAAAGTCTCAAAGACAAATAAATTCAACTGATAACCTTTCCCATTATAATGATTACTGATTTCACATTATAAAGCAATAAATGTAATAGGTCCACACCTAGCTCAAATCTCTCTAAGGATTAATTTAATTACTGATTTCATTGACATTTTAGCTAAAGATTTCCTGATTAAATTTTAGGGTTAAGGGACCCAAAACAATTAAATACCCAAGGTATTTAATTTCCACCAGATCAAAGACATGAGCAGGATTAAATTACAGTGAGGAAAATAACACATAAGTAAAGTCAACAGAGCAAGGTCTCACTTACCCACTCCCAGAACTTGATTAGGAGTGTCTACAACCAGGTTGCTAGGCAACATCTACCACTAACAGGTTCTGGAACAACTCAAATCCACAAGAACAAACTTCTCTTTTATTAACAATTCTCAGAGGTCACAAGGTCCAAAACTTAGGGCTAGAAGTTTCAGTTAGGTTCAGGGAGCAATTTTACTCCCATACCCACTCTCTAACAGGCTCAGAGTTTCAACTAGATTTTTTCTCATACTTAATGCACTTCCAAAATTTCCCTAAACCATTCCCAATGGATAGGAAATTTTCTCACCTTTTCGGTGATATAAATAAGTCCTCCTAACTCCTCCAGAAACTCAAGATATGAGCAAGTGGAGTCTAGGGGTCAAATTTTCCCCTAGGGGGACACGTGTCAAGAGGAGGGGAAATCCCCTTTGGAGGGTTGGCGGGTCGTGGGGCGGCTCTAAATTTTTTTCCATTGCATGGAAGAAATTTCCTAATTGCACCCGCACCTCTGCAGGTCCTCCAAGGACATGTAGTAGCCTCTGAGTCGTCACCGGCAACAAGGGAAGGAAGGGCGGGGTGGCGGGAGAGTTTGGAGCATTTCACCGATGGGAGAAAATCCAATTTGGCTTCCGTGCACCTGTGGGTCTGCCAGGGACACATGGTGCACCAAAAATTACCATAGGGAGAAGAGATAAGGAGGGCATCGAGTGGTGGGGTGATTTATCACTTTGCGCCCGACAGAGGAACAAAGAAGAAAAAGGATGCACGGGTCCGCGCACCTGTGGAAGGACAAGGTCCGAGGGGAAGGTAGAGAAGCGGGCTGCGGGAGAAATTTAGCAAATTTTCCAAGGCCAAAACAAACAACCCAAGGAAGAAGAAGGGTCCACCCTCCCACCTGCACCCCAAAGTGCCACGTGGCACTCTCTCATTGGCCACAGGCCAGCGGGGCCAAAATGAGAATTTTTCCCAAAAATTTCAAAAAAATCTAAGGGCAAAGAAAGTGCCGCACCTCCGCTGCTACCTCGTGAGGACACGTGGTAGCCTCTGATTGGCTGCAGGCTGGTAGAGGAAAAGGTAAAATTTTTTCCTGAGCCCAAAATTTTTGAAAATTTTCCTAAGGATTTTTAAATGGGAAATTTTTGGGCCACGGGCCCGCCAGGGAAAATTTTCCCAAATTTTCCCACCAAGGCCCAAAAACTTCAAAGTGTCATAACTTTTGCTAGGAAGCTCAGTTTTGGGCAAACGAGGACTTTTTGGAAAGCTCTTAATGCCCTCTTTGCACAAAAACATATCAATTTTATATTTTGATAAGTTTTAAGGGGTCAATTTTACAAAAAGGATTTGTAGGCTTTTAATTAGCCAATTGGCAAGTTTCCAACTTTCAATTTTGATTAAATTAGATCTCCTCCTTCACTCAACATGTCAAACAGACATGGGGATTGGTCTAGGGAGAGTTTAGAGTGTTTTAGGAAAGTCAATTTTGTTCAATTGATTCCAATTTAGAATTTTGTCCAACAAATGATAGAAAACGGTTGAGGAAGAGATTGAGCTTGAATTTGCAATGGTTCGAGTTACTCTCTTAAATATTCTTGTCAATTTGAGTTCATTACTAGTATATCATGTTGGATTTTAAGGTTTCCAAGTTGATTGTTAAATGCTGGTCCAAACTGTGCATTTTATTTAGATTTACCAGTTTTAAAAGTCACAATGCCAGTGATCAAATTTTTAAAAGGATCTATTTGTCAATTTTATCATTTAAGTGTGGCATATAGTTTCTAAACTAATCCAATGCATTTAGTTGTTTACAACAAAACCATTCTAAATCAAAAGCAATTACTAACTTTCATTTTTACATAACTCCAAAAATACAAAATACAACATTGTTTCCACATGCATTTCTTCTTTTCCATTTTCTAAACAAGATTCCAATCCCAATTTGATATTTCCAATTTTTTTTTACACAATGCAAAGGAGAACTGAACTTGCAATTCTTATTGACTTCAATTGAACAACATTACATATTTCAATGTTGGAAACCAATAACAATCATTTAATTTATTTCTTTCCAATGTACAGAGCAGAATGTAAGTGTCTTTCACATTTCAAAAATATAACTTCATAATCAATTTACATACATCTTTCTTCACAAAATGCATATTACAATTTCATCCACATCACGTGGGAAAGGATTACAAATGAATGTGTTTCCACAAAGGACTGGTCAAACTGTATTTTTCCATTGCTCCAGGACAACAACATGCACATTTTCTCTTTCTCCAAGTTGATCACAACAAAAGAGGGGGAAAGGCAACGCTCTCCACCCAACCAAGACATCCAATGAAAGGAGAATCCTTCCTTCATCATTGGCCCCCGAGCCCCAACCAAGATACAATAAAAGGTGCAATTCAACCATGGCAACAACTGGCTTCCACACACAACATTCTTTCACATACACATTTTATTTTTAAAACACAATGCAACACCAAAAGCAAACAACAGTTCACAACTGCATTTAAAACATATCAAAACAGAACTCAGGCTTGATCTTGCAAGCCAAAGGAGCAAGGACTATGGGGGAAGCTACTTATGCCTCCCAATTGGGAATTGGGCATCCACCAAATAATCATACCGCCAATATAACATATCATAACCCATAAACCTTATGCCTCCCAACCCCTCCTTATGCCCCCCACAAATTTTCCCTTATGCCCCCCCACAAGTAAGAAATGCAAGCTATTTCTTTTCCATGGTGGATCCCAAACCCAAAACTCCCTCCACAAAATTCTGATGCCCATGGCATTTCCCTTATGCCCCCCCACATGGAATTCCCCATAGCCTTCTCCTACACCATTCCTAAGGTAGTCTACCCAACCAGCCAACAAATAAAACAATGCATGCACCATACACACAACACAATAAGAAAATAACAGCAATAAGGAAGAAATAAACTCCTACCTCTCCATGGAAGGATTTGCTCCACACAACAAGCTTTGAATGTCAAAAACACAGTCCCAAAACAGCAGTGCCAAAGTATCAAATGCTCTCCAATTTCCTCCAAATCAACAAGAGCTCTAATCACAGAAAAATGTGCCCAAGGATGCATGCAAAACATAGTCCAAAACAGAAAGCTCCCAAGCATGCAAAGCTATCTCCAAAACTTCCTTCAAAAACCAGAGCTCCCACAAGAAAATGCTCCCCAAGGAAGAATGCAAAAAGGTTCAACAACCCAAAACAAGAAGAGAGTTTGAATTAAATAGAAGAGGGAGAGAAGAGGATGATGTGGATCCATGTAGGATGCCACATCACACATCCTCCAATTCAAACACAAAAGACAAAATTCCATTCTCCCAAGCACAATAAATGAAATGACAAATTAACTTACACACTCCAAAAGAGCCCACACCTCAAGGGACAACTATTTAATAAAATGTAAGAGAGTGCAATCCAAAACAAGCAACATGATGAATAAAATGCATTTAAAAGTCACAAATCACATCTCCATCCATAAGTATGGTTGGTATATTAAATTTAGAGGCATGGGACAAGTTTTACTTGTCCCACAAGTCTCCAAAAATAGCCCCCAAGGTCAAATTCGAATTTCCATGGAGGTGGAGTATTTCATACTCCAAATCTGACTTACACAAGCTCTTACAAAATTAAATACAACAGCCATCAACTCTTATAATTACTTCCCATATCCCAATTTGATTTATTTAAAGTTTAACTATATGATTCCCACATTAATCCATCACAATTTTAATTAATTTAAAGGAAAGGAACACATTACTTAATAAAATACATACAACAATAATAAAAGGAAACACATTAATAAAATACACAAACCCATGGTCACATGTAAAGGATAATCCCCCCATGGGAATCCCTAACAAAATACAACACACACACAAAACAAGTTGCCATGGTGACCGTGTTGAATTCACCCAGAATTCCATTTTGGTTGGTCTCCGATCCCCCGATGTTTTGTTGTGATATTTTTAAACCTGCAAAACACAAATACCTCCTTCGGCCTCGTGGCCATATCAGAACATCCAAAATGAATATATAATATAATCACGAAATCATCTATACATATGAATCACAACAAGTCATCAAGGCAATCAACGAAATCATTTACAATTTATATCGACAACTATGTCATCATCAAATAATTTTCCTTTTCTAGGTTTATTCATAATCTCCAAAATCACACGTCCGAATAACTTCCATTAAACATCCATGCCAATAGTATATCATCATCCACATATGAGTGTCTCTAATAATCACCATGCATTATATATAATCAGATTCAACAATAATCCAGGATCTGACATCTAACACCATACTAAATCAAACTATTAAAATATCTGTCATAGTCTACAGTATCATGATCAGTAATAAAAGGTGCCAAAGGAAAGTGGGCACTGGTTGTTGAGTAGGCAATGAGGGAAGAATTGTGGGAATGGGTAATGGAAAAATGGGGTCCTCATCGAGAAGGTCATCATTGTCAAAGTTTTCTTCAGGAGGAAACAACTAGATAAGAATGATTTTCAAAGCCTTACAGTTCTCCACATCGTGCCTTGACACACGATGGTAGGCACAATTTTTTGTGTCATTAAATCCTTATGGTTTGGGTTTGAGAGGGTTATAAGATCTGAGTGGTGGTAGTGTGATGACATAAGTCTCAAGGAGGTTGGTTAAAATTTTGGCAAAGGATCCCGCTAACGGATCACAATGGGAAGTGAAAGTGGGTTTGGGTGTAGGTGTGGCTGACTATAGAGGAAGGGTCTTTGCATGAGGGGGAGTAGGTTGAGCCATGGTTTTAGGTGCTGGTGTGGTCTTAGGTGTTGGTAGTGTTTGCTTCGGTAGGGGTATGGTAGATGAAATGGCAAGTGAGTGTGTGGTTGGTTTGACTACCTTAGTGGAGGGTAGCGTATTTTTGTCTTTGGGTTGCATCTTCTTGGGTAAAGGTGATATAGGTGCACGAGATCTAGAGGGAAAGGTAGATGGTGGAAGAGAGTGAGTTATCCATTAGGATAACTAAGGTGCTGTGAAGGTAGATGGCATGGGTCATGTAAGAGGTGTGAGAGAAAGAGACTGAAGCATCATATATAGTGAAGAAGTGATCGATGGTATTGGAGGTAAGGGTGGTGAAGGTGTTGCAGGTGTGGGTGGAAGTCGTGCTGGGTGCTTGGGTATGTTAGAGGTCTACGAGGGAGGAATGAGTTGCTACATTTTTAGTTTACCCGGCAGGTGAAGGTTTCTTAACCATGTTGGAAGGGTGAGGTCCTAAGATGGACCGAAGGGGTGAAGGTGATGAAGGTGAGGCTGGTGTATGAGATCTATGGGACTGGTTCTTCTGTTTGGGTGCCAAATTAAGCTTGGTGTTAGATTTGGAGGATGTAGCTAAATCTAATTTGATGGGTGGATGAGTAAGGATGGCGGTTGGTATGACCCCTAAGGTAGTAATAGGTTTAGGGACGGAAGATGATGTAGGTGTGGGTTTGGATTTAGATGCATGTTGGGTTATGGGTAGGGGTGTGAGTTGAGCCATGATTGGTATTGTGGAAGAATTTGTGATACTTGTGGTTGTGTTTGGCTTGATTGGCCAAAATATTTTTGGGCAGATAGTGGAAGTGTCAGCAAGTGACATCTGCATTTGTGTTGAGACAGGAAGAAGAAGATTCCCCCAAAGTAAGGATCTATCCACATAATCTAGGTGATCAGCTAAGCATGAGAATGAAACGGCTATAGGTAAGGTTGATGAGGATCCAACGGCAATTCCTGTAAAATGTGTCTTAGAAATGGGGAATTTTCTAGCTTCAGCTTCTATTGGTAAGAGAGCCAAAAGTAAGTCCACAGGATTCTGGGTAACTGATGGAGAATGGTCTCCTAGAGGTAACGACATTTCTACTAGATCTTTGATAGGTGGAGGAGATGATGGGTGCTCCTCTGTCAGTGGAGGAGATGATGGGTGATCCTCTATGGGTGGAGGAGATAGACAAGCATCTTCCACGGGCTGGAGAGGTACCATGGGTGATGGCTCTCTAGGCAAAGAAGCCAAAGGTGAAATGCTCTCGATGTTAATGGAAGGCTCCTTCATGGGTGAGGAAGGAGGTGAAGGGTGTTCCTCTGTGGGTGGAGGAATAGGTGAGGTGAATTCAAGTGCCAGTGGAAGAATTTGGGCTAGAATTTCCTCTATGGAAGGAATATGAGGTAATTGGGAAGCAATGGGCGTGTCATTAAAAATAGCATGGACCTCGCGGGTATGGCTATGATGAGTTGAGGTCTCTTCGGTTTGATCAGAAGAAGGGGCATGATTAGGAAATGGTTTCTTGAATATGTGTAGGTTTTGATTAGTAGGTGCGTTAGGATTAACCAAGGTTAGCTCACCTTTCTCGAGCATTTCTTGGACAATGTTTTTGAAGGTAATGAAATTGCCGTCACTATGACCCTTTACTCGATGATAGTTGTAGAAGTCATGCTCTTTATACCACATGGGTGTGGGGTGAGCAGGATCAAAACCAGTGTGTGGTTTTACAGGAGGAAGGGTGATGGCCCCAGCTTTAATGAGATTTTCTAAGATAGAAGACTAAGGCTCCCTGATTGGGGTGTATTTCCATTGTTCCTATTTGAATTGAAAAGTTTGAACGGGTGAGAGATTAGATGAGGGCTTAGCCTGATTTGATGGATGAGCTAAGCCAGCCTTGAGTACCACTATGTTAGTAGTTCCCTTAGATTTTGAATAATTATTCTGTGGCTTCAAAGAAGGAGACATATCATTTGGCTTGAATGCCAAGTTCTTATTGTGTAGTTGGATTTTATTTTATTTGATGGCCCAAATATTTAGCTTTCATGCCATGGTGAATGCTTCATCAAAGGTTCGGAAAGTCTAGACCTATAGGGTTGGCAAGATATGTCTAGTACAAGCCCTCATGAAGATCTCGACGAGTTTGGTTTGTGGTAGTTGGAATGTGAGTTGATTGATTAGGCTATGCCAACGAGCGAAAAAATCTGCAATAGATTCGTCGTCATACTGACGCGTAGAGGTCAGTCATGGTAAGCTTCTTAACAATGTTAATGGAGAAGTGATCCAAGAAGGCTTGTGCTACCTGATTAAATGAGAAAATAGAGTGTCTAGGCAACCCACTATACCAATATAATGCTGGCCTGGTTAGAGACATGGGGAAGGTCCTTAGAAGTAAAGTGTCATCATGGGTGATCAGATAACATCCATGTTTGAAAAACCACAAATGATGTTATGGGTCTTATTTGTTGTTGAAGTGGTTAAATTTAGGCATTTCCCAATGCATGGGATATGGATGAATAGGAATGGATGGGTGGATAGACTCCTTACAAATCTCATCGTAGGTGAGAGTGTTGCGGGAGCCAGAAATCGATGCCTCCAATGTCTACCTCTTGTCCATCATTAATTTGATTAGGTCATTAGTAGGTTGTGATGGATGGGTGCCTCCTATAGCATAAGAAGGTGGGTGTTGGGCATATGATGGGGGTGGAATTACAATATATGGCACTTCTGTATAGGTAGATTGAGAAGGAGGGAGTGAGATAGGGGGTACATACCCAGAATGAATGATAGATGAGACGAGAGGTTACTGATAGTACGTATATAGAGGTGGAAGGGTCATGGTGACCTTGGTGGCAATGGGAGCTAAGGACTATGGAATAGAAAGGACAATGTTTTGAAAAGGGGTAGGGGTCATTGAAACTGGGGGTGGTTGTGTAGCTATGGGTATATGTGAAATAATAGGCACATATGAGGTTATGTTCTAGGTGGTTGGAAAGGTTATAATGGATGTGACGGGTGCAACGAATGTGGCAGAAATGGTGGTCATAGCAGGTATAGGGCCTAACTACGAAATGACATGCGACAAAGTAGGTGAGGGTAACGTAGAGCTAGATGGGGCTGACATAGAAGTGGGAATGAGATTCAGGGTGATAGATACGGGCATGCCATATATCAATTAACCCGAGGCATCTCGAGTGGATGATTGGGAAAGATAAAACTGTAAGGCGGTTGGATTTTGGTCAAGGAGTCGTGTGAACTTCTCATCTCCAGTAGCGATAGAGATAGGTTGGATAGGCTCCAAAGGTGGAGATAGGATGGAAGGTGGTGAAGGACTGGGTGGGAGTGGTTGACAACTAGTGTGGAATATAAGGGTGTTTTCTTGGCGACACGTCAGCACCATGTGAACAGGTAGTAATGTGGTAGGACTACTTTCTATAAATGACACAGAAATATAGTAGAGACAGGATACATAGGCGGTGGTAGGTGAATTAGGGGTAAAATGTTAGCTAAAAAATTAAATAGGCTAACTGATGCTGGTTAGGTTAAACTAACGCCGATCATAGGTAACCACGGTCGATCATTTTGGAAAGTGGACAATTGGTCAAAACAAGGTTAAAAGGCCAATAATTTTCCAAGTATGCAAGATGGTAATGGAATTTACCAGTAAAGTGAATATGATAATAGTGATAAAGACTTTAAACATAAAATAAGGTGAATAGGTGTCCTTTTGGGTAGGTTAACCAAAAGATCAATTAACTGATACCGGTGACGGTCAGAGGGTAACTAACAATGGTCGCTGGATCGACACCAGTCACTGTGAAATTGAAACAATGATGAAGAAAATGTGGTTGTGAGTTAAAATTAGATGTGGAATCAAACTTAGAATTTTGATAATGATGAGAATATGGTCCAGGAACACCTAGATGAATCTAGGATACACCAACTGTGATGAGAAGCGTACAAGGGGAAATAAGAAAATGAAGAACGTGACCTCTCACTTCAAAACGCAAGCCAAGTAGAAACACTAAGAAAAATATGATCCTAAGAGTGCTTTTCCTATTATGTTTGTTTATCTTATGCTATTTAAGGATTGAATTATGAACTTTAGAATAGATTTTTTTTGGTGAGGATGGCTTCCTACGAAGAAGGAGATCTACAAGGAGAGGTTTCAGGTATGTTATGGCGGGGGCGGGATTTTCTCTAAAGTATGACTCGACAGAAGCAACGAGCTGGGGAGTACCTACCAATCCTTTGATTAGTGTGATCATTGACAGGTGTTCCCAGGAAAGATATTGTTTAATAATGTGTATATTTTTAAATTTGTGCAGTTTGGTAAGACTCAGAGAGAGAGGGAAGATGTGCTTTCTACGATTTGTTTTTTAACCATCAGCTGGGAATGACTTCCAATGTATAGGTTGCCCTTAATTAATGTGCGCTAATGCAGAAAAGTAGAATGAAATGAAATGATTTTAAAACCCAAGTCAAAATGTTGAATTCGATGACACAAAAAGATGAAAAGAAGAAGGGATGCTTTTTCACTAATGCGATACTAATGAAATGGAAGAGATGTTCTTTTTAAAGAACCAAAATATGATTGCTTTTATATAATAAAAGAAGAGAAGGTTCTAGGGGAGAAATTTTAATGTAAGAACCTTTTAGAAAGGAAACAAACATGCAACTTTTCTTATAAATGAAAGAATGCAAAGAACCCCAAATGGGCCCCATCGGGCGTGCTAAAATGTTTCACTTGATTCTAGATCATTTCTTCAAATGTTGACGAAACAGATAAGGGTAAAGGGCTAGGATGAATACCTGTTAAGATGTTGGTTGTAGGTTGTTGCCCGTGTATGACTTCTAGATCCATAGCTGATCGTGAGAGCTTCGTTTATTCTTGGAGGAACTACTTGAAATGAAAAACAAGACCACTAATTGCAAGTTAAACAATATATGCAGTGGACTGCCTAGTGTATGCTAGATCCAGAAAGTGTGATACTTCCTAGATGGCTGTCAGTCCACTATTTTAAACAACTTAATGCTAAAAATAAAGGAAATCCTACTGTAGTTAAAATGATTTAGGTATCTCATTCATCTACAATAAGCAAATTTGTTCACAATAGGCTAAGCTATGATTGAATCTGAAGGTCAAGGTCATTGTCAGGATATTGGTACTAGTCAGGGTTAGGTTCTGGGCTACTTTGGGTATTTGATGGAGGTTTTAAGCTCTGTTCTTGGTTTATGGTCAAAACACAGAGACCGAAATTGGTCTGGTATTACCGATGTTGGCTTAGATTAACCGGTGATGGTTGTGGGTAACCGGTGTTGGTATGGGCAGAGTATAGGAAACTCAATAAAAACTCAAGATGAGGGTAGATCTAAGGCTAGATGAAAATGGAAGGCCCATGAAAAGGTTTGTGTGGGTCTTAGGTATGCACAAAGATGATTAAAATCTAGGTATGGACAGTTCAAGGGTGTGGTTGAAGGAATGGTCAAGTTTGTATGGAGGTAAAAGGGTGGGGGAATGGAAATGGGAGTAGAAACTAATAACAGAAGTAAAGGAGTCTGCTCAAATGATAATGAACCAGTGCTGGTTAAAAAATCTTACTATTTGTATGAGCTTGATGTCTGGTTGGCAATGGTGGATGATCAAATGTGTAGTCATTTTTGCACCCACCAAGAACAAGGGAACGTCATGCGCACTGGCCTATCACCCAGCGGGTGCTGGGTGCTCACCTGAGGTGCTTGAGAGGGAGCCGAGTCTCTTTTTTATGTGAGTTTAGTGGAAAGCATCATTCATGATCTTGAATTAGTGATTTAAAGGACATGAAAAAGCTATAGAGCTTAGAATGGCTTCTATACCCTTTCAGTCATATAAAAAGTAAAGCACTTAACAAAATTAACAGAACTAGGAAGTTGTAAATACATAAATAGACTTAACATTCAATTAAGGTTCATGATTATACAAGAACAAAAGCATAATAGAATTATGTAGATAATAAAGAGAGAAGATCTTAATACAATTATCATGGTAATCTTATCATATTCATTCATAGCATTACTATGGAATATCACAGAAGGGGAGGCCATAGTCATGCACCATATCTGGATCCATACGTGAATACTTTCAATTTTTTTTTTACATTCCCCATTCCCTTATTACATCCTTCCTATAATCATCTACCCCTTTTATCCCATAGTTCTCACAGTAATTCTACAGAGCTCCACTTCCTTGCTCATGTTCTCTCTGTTTCTTTGCCAAGGGTGCGCATATATACAAGCATTTGATCTCCAACAAACTCCTCTGCAACCTCAGATCTAGCCCCAAGTGTCAAGGTGTGGATTGTCCTAGGCGCATGCCTCTCCAAGTCATGATTATTTTTTTAGATCTTCCTAGCACAAGGTATATTCCTCCCAGGTCACCCTGTTGCCAGGCTGGAACCTTATCCAAATAGAACATGTTCTTCATGTGTTCTATCCAAAAGGCTGAAAATGACTAAGTCCTAAATTGTGCTTCGTGGGCATGTGTACTTGGTTCTCCAAGAACCCTTTCTAAACCCTACCTTGTGCACCTTAACTTGCGTGCTTCCTCCGGCCATGCGTGCCTATGTACCTTTAAGATTTGGTAGTTATATTAGGGTCCCAACATTACCCCACACTTCACCTATTCTCCGCCCTCAAGAACCTTTTCAAAGAATGTAGTACAAAAAGGTAAGGCCTTGACTTGGAAAAGAATGGAGGGAAAGAATAAAGAATGGGGGAGAGAGAATAGAAGGAGAACTACCTAAATAAGAAGAAGGGGGAAGGTTGGCCTAGGACATATTCCATGCAATGACTTCATCCCGCACCCTCTTGTAAAGGTTGCCAACCAATGCGCTCACCTCGTCGAAGGTTAATCCTTCCCCCTTTGTGTTTATGGTCTCTACCACTGTCTCCAGTTCCTTTTCTTGATCTTCCAAGGCATTCATCTTCCTTGTAATGATATTGTAGAGCTCTTTAAGCTGGGTTTTGATTGAGACCTGAAGGATCTCAATAGCTTCAGATTTTCTTTCTACTTTGTGGCTAGAATCTTTTCTCACTCTGCTTTATTGCCTTTATTATTTTCCTTGAAGTCCTCTAGCTTGGCCTCGTCATTGGCAAGCAACATGCTTGTCACGTGGTCTTGATGTGCGCAATGGTCGTATGTGACCCCAACGGTTTGTGCAGCTATTTTTTACATTGGCAAGCATCTTGTTGTATTCAGCTACGAGTGCAATGACTTTCAACTTGTCCTCCTACTCCAAGCACACAAGTACATCCTCTGCCGACTCCAAGGCCAAAGGCTACCTTTCCATGGTGAGGATCCAAATTAAGTCCTCAAGACACTCCAGGGAGGAACCCTATTTTTACACGGGAGGGTTAAGGTCTGGGTGCTTCACGATAATAGCCTAGAAGATGAGCTCCAAATTCTTGGAAACTTCACGTACTTTATCTTTCTCCTCTTTTAATTCTCGCTGTAGTTGAGCACTTATCAAATTTTTAAGGCTGAGTTCCTTTCTTAGCTCAACTATTTCTTCCTTCCTGTTCTCCGTCAAGTCCTCCAAGACTTTAACGCTATCAATTCTATAGAAGAGCCTTGCCTCTACCTACACAAAGACTTTGTTGAGCACATTACATACTTTCTCATCTGACAGTTGCTGTGCGTTTATGATGGGGTTGACCCCCTTTGTCTCAGATAGCTCTAGTATCTCCCGTTGGTTAACCTTGAACTCGGGCTCATCAAGGTGGGAGTCGAACACCCACGATAGCATCTTTCTTGTGCATGGATATCCAACCTTAGGATCAAAGGAATCCATAGAGGTGAGCTCCTTGGTGGGCACGATACTCTGGAAGTGCGTGCATAAAACTTTTCTAGGGTCATTAACATACCCCATCATTGATCTTCCTTCCTCCACACGTTTACTTCCTATGTGCACACCCTTTGGAACATTCACTGTAAGAGTTGGGCCTTTTATGCTACTCACACTCTTCTCCCTTTTCTCTTCCTTGAATTCACCGAGCATGAGCTCCGCGCTGCACTCCAATTCCTCATCAACCAAGGCATTAATCATCTTCTCCACCTCCATTTTCTCTTTCTCATCTACCTCCTCCTAAGTGAGCTTGGGCATATCTGGCTCCCTGGTACTTGCCCCCTCGCTCCTTTCTTCACTCCGTGTGCCTTCCTCCCCTTAGGCACCATTCCTCCTTGTAAAGATGAAGGCATCATTTGCATCTTCTTCTTCCTCTTCCTCCGAATTATGGACATCTATCAGCTCCTGATCTACCTCCAGCTCTTCCTCTTCATCATCATCCTTTTTTCCTATATAGGCATTTGTGTCATCTGTATCCTCAGACTCTGGTTCTTCCATCCCCTTTTCTTATTCCTTTGCTGAAAACTCTGGGGTCGGGGATGTGGTCTTCTCTCAACCTGATGGTTCTTTAGGGGATGGTGGCTTCATAGGTTCTGGGGTCTTCTCCTTGACTACTATCCTCTTCTTCTTCCAAATGTAGGTACTTTTCCCCATGGTACCTACATCTTGCTTCTCCACCACCCTTTTTTCCTCTATCTCTTCCCTCTCCTTACACTTTGGCGCGGGCTTCTTCCTTCCAGTAGGGTCATCTGGGATGGATATATCATTCTCCACGTACGTGCCCTTTTCAAATTTTGGCCTTATGCAAAGGTAAATCCTTATAGCATTGCTCCCAACAATAGGTAAGGTTAAAGGCCTTACAATATGCACATCATGTGACACGTACCTTTCAATGTACGTGTGCTTCTCTGGATAGACCAATTTCTTCCTTATTTCTCTATGCTCTTTGTTAAGGGTGGACAAGTCAAGGTTTAATTTCTTCAAATCCTTGTATTTGTTTACTCCCACTTGGAAAAATTGGGCAGTAAATGAGAATGGGAGTCTGCACCATGGACTCTAGCTTCCATAAACCAAAATGAACCTGCCAATACAGAAGTGCTGGTAGACTGCAAACTCTACTTCTCCTTCAGTCACCATGGGGAGTTTTTCAGGGATCCACCATTCAGCCCCGAATGTGTTCCTAAGGTGCGTATACCATTTGTCTAAGCCTGCCTTGTGTACCCCTGTCATTGATTCACATGTGTATTTATGAAATCTCTCCATAGGTAAAGGATCTTAAGAAGGGTACTCCCACATGAAGTTTTCAGATGCATCCGGCACCCCGACTTCTGAGAGCACAATTATCAACATGATGTTTCCAAATAAGATCTTTCCTCCCTTCTCTGTGCTACTTATGATTCCATCTGCATTATATTGGGAGAGGTTGTATATGGTGCTCTCTACGACTTTCCTACAGACATTCAGCTAGGGCTTTCTCACTTGGGTCCACCTTTCTTGTCCATTCAGCTTGGAGACTAGGTGTGTGGCCATATTCATCACCAGATTGCTGATATCCGAGACGTCAAAGTACCTTGATCCTTTCTTCAATCCCTGGGATGCTATGGTTTCTATGATTACCTCCTTGTCTAGGAGGTCATCTTCGAGCACGTCCCCTACACAGTTTAGGATTATGAACTGTGAAATTAGTTGGGGAGTTATGTGTATTTTGCACCCTGTAAAGCATAAGAAGTCTTTGTGTACGCGCGTCATCAACCATTGGTACAAGCGCTCGGGAGTCCTGAAATATGGTAACTCGAAAAGTTGGAGAAGCCTTGCCTTCTCCATTTTCACCTTGACCACGTCGCTGTAGATCAAAAATTTGTCAGGTGTTCATTTATTTGTGGGGCGCACCAGCTCCAGTGCCATTTCCTTCACGATTGTACTTGAACGGTGATTATAGTTGATCACGTTCATATTTTTTATGTGGGACTCCCACTCTTGCTCTAGCAAAAGCCCATCCGGGTATTGCATCTGCGAGTACCATTCCTCATTTGTATCCAAGGGTATTTCTTCTTGTTTCTTGTTTCCTTTTCCTTTACCCTTTCCTTTCTTAGATTGTTCTGTAAGTTTATAGACTGGTTTTGTGGCCATCATTGCACCCTTTACTTTCATTCCCAGGTTAACTTGTGAGTTGTCTGAAATTTTTCCTCGTGCACCTTGTGCCCTAAAACACAAACCCTAATTCCAAATTTTTCTCCTTTGATCATGACACTTCTTCACAATGTTCCTCACACCCGTGAATCACTTCCACTCTTGTTTGTAGATCCAATGGACCGATTGTGCTTAAGTTCTTGGGATTTTCCTTCACACGAGTCAGTTCTTGAAACCATAGCTATTGAAAGAAAATCACTCTTCTTGTATTCAAAAAGTGAAATAATGAAATGCCCACTCTTGTATTTATAGCTTTTCCTACTTTTACACATTTAAGGCTAGGCTACCTACCACTGTATGATAATGTTTAATGCGGTGTTTTCAAACAAAACCTGACTTCAACGCTTCTCCTTATGCACCCAATCCTTGCATGAAAAGTTTTCCACACACGCCAAATCCTTACGTGAAAATTTTCCAACCTTCTAGCACGCAAACAATCCATCTTGATAGAAGAATCTTGCACGCGTGTTACTAGCACAAAAGGAACTTCTTCTGTAACACTCTGAACTGTTGTTACTTCCTCCTGAGAATTCAAGTGTTGATATATGATTTCTTCTGTAAAAGGATATGTTCCTTTGATTGTGAAGTCATGCTTGATATGGACTGTATCTTCTTTGCAATTGAAGATCTTTGACTGAGTCGGAATATGATTGGACTCTTTTATTTCTTTCATTTTGCACCTGAGTTTAATCTGATCTCGGAATGAATTGTGGATTTATCCATCTATAAGACCCAGCCTTGGATCAGTGGCATTGATCCAAGAGATGCTTTAAGTTTATTCGGGATGAACAAAAATTATAGACCTTACGCAGGTTGCAAGGTCTGAATGCGTTGAATAAGCTATTCCGGAGTCTAACTCAGACTGATCGTGTTAAATGAATTGGTTCCCGATATCGTAATATCAGGAAGGTCTTGATCATGGGCCAGGTAATAAATTCAGATACATTTATTCAACTAGCCTATTGGCAGTGCAGGAGTGAATCCTTTTTGTGAATGTATGTCTGTAGGTTCTTATTCTGAACATTTTAAATGTTAGACCTAAACTGGATTTATTAAGGTTAATAACCTAAACCTAAACTATAACCTATGGGTTGGATTAGTGTTAATCTAACCTAGGCCTAAGATATAAGCTAAATGTTCTAAGTTAGCAACCTAGCACTAAGGAGGTTAGACTAAGTATCATCTTAAATTCTAACCTATGTTTCTAACCTAACAAATGTTAGTGAAGGAAGGGGACCTATGAGGGGGTGCGAGCCATGGGCGGTAGTTTCTATGGCATTAAATAAAGGAGATAAGCATGAAGGACAAGGAGTTAGTGGAAGGTTTCAATGGCTAGTGAAAGCCGACGTGGCAGAGTCGCCAAAACTAGAAATGGTCTTTCATTTGTTTTTGTCCATTGCCAACTATGGCGGTCGGTGGCAATGGCGATTGAGCGGGAATTTTGGAGTTAATGCAATTAATGAACTCGGTCTTCGAACTCGGATTTCTCGGGAAGACATGCAAAATGGAAAACTGGTAGTTTGTTTGGTTTTTCATGCGCTCCGGTTTTCTCTCTGTTTGATCACTGGTTCTTCGCACCAGTCTACTTGGTGTTGCATGGCAAATATGAGAGTAACTAGCTCTTTTCTCTGGAAAGGAAAGTTTATAAGGCATGGAAATAGCAAATTATTGTTGTTGAATCTAACGTGGAAAAAGAGGAGAAGGCTCGAGCTCTTTCAGTGGTCTTCTTCAGATTTTTAAGCAACATTACCAGGCATGTTAGGCCCTAACTTTTAAAAATCTTGCTTTCTTTCAAATGATTTCATTAGAACAACTCTGTTCAGATGATTTTTGGGTTCAGTTGGTTTTTATGGTAGCTTTGTGTGAATTGGTTGCTGTATCTTCTTACTGGCTCGATTTTTCAAGTGAACCCTTGATGGGTGTGCATTGTATTTCGAACGGTTGTTCTACCTTGCTGTGTTTTGCATTCCGGTTAGATTTTGTAGAAATGCTTGCAAGGGTAATGTGTGAAACAGGCACTGTTGGACTCCATGAAAAGTTTTCTTGGTAGATATCGACTTCTATAGAAGCCTTGTTGTTTATACTTCTTGAAATTATAGTATGTTTGGCTTCTGTAGAAGCTTTGTCGTGAATACTGTATGATTTTGGATATTGTGGGAATCCTTGAATAGATAGAGTTTTTAACTGTTGTAGAAGTTTAATCGAGAATACTATACGGGTTCGATTCCTTTTTGAGTCCTGGAAAGGTAACATACGTTTCTACCTTTGTAGAAGTACAGTCGTGAATACTGTATGTTATTGGTATAGTTAGAATACTTGAATTTAATATTAATCTTGTATCTTTCTACTTCTGTAGAAGTTAGTCGTGAATGCCATACGTTTCTACTTCTGAAGGAGTTCAGATGTGAACACGGTATGTTATTGTTTTGGTTGGAATTCTTGAATTTGATATGTAATCTTGTATCTTTCTACTTCTGTAGAAGTTTATTTAAAGAATACCACATGGGTAAGACTCCTTTTTAATCCTGGAGGCATATATTATGTTTTCCTTTCTGAATAATCTTAGTTGTGAATACTGTTGTGATTCTTGAGTTGTGGTTGCATGAAATCAACTTCAATCTAAACCTTGTTTTGAGCATTAGTGGTATGGATACTATTGGAGATTTGAAATGTTGCGAGTTGGCTTGATTTTCAATTTAAACCCTCGCTGTGCGTGCATAACGTTCAGACTCCTTTTTAATATTCTTGTGTCCCTTTCTGTCCGCTTCTGTGGAAAGTAAAGGAAGGGCTTTCTTTTCAAACTTTACTTGGTTTGAGACTTTGTTGTAATCCGTAGTAGCTTGGCATAGGAGGAAACTCTGAGGAAAATACTGTTATGGAATTTCGGCTTCTGTGAAGACCTTGTTGAGATTGTTTTCTGGAAAATGACTTCTAATATAAGTCATGGCTGTATTATTATAAGAATTTGTTCCAGTTAAATGAGGCTGTGCATGTTGTGTTAGATTCAGTATGAATATCACTATATATGCATAAGGAAACATCATTTGTTTTAATGTTATTGAGTCTCTTGTTTGACTGTGATAAAGAGGTTGATCTCTTTGATTTTGGCTTTTGATCTAAGTCCTTGCAGAGTTTTAGTAGGGACTAGATTGAGCTGTATGTTGCTGAGTGGGATTGTTGTCGTGTTTGTGCATGATTACGTCTTCTGTTAGTATGAGGTTACCTCGTCGTGAGCTTGACTGAGACTAAAGAGCTGTTACACTGTACCTCGACAAGCGATTGCGCATTAGATATTTTCTCATTTGTTGATTAGTATGGAAGGTTATGTGGAGTCTATTTGATAGATTATTCATCATTGCCTTGGCGCGAGAGCTACTGTATTGCTAGTAAGCTACAAGAAGTTGTTATATTTAAATTTTTTAAAAAACTGTGGTTCTTCTTGTGGTCTCGTCTGACTTATTCGTATGCGTATAAGGTGAATGCTTTACTCTTGAGTGAGACCGTACAGTCACGAGCTTGATTGGAAGGGAAATATGAACAACTTGTTTTCTTTCTCTTCTGTTGTAAAGTATTTGTTGATATATTTTTATCTAACTTGTTGGAATTGTTAATAACATACCGATGGAATCATGAATTGTTATGCTATTCATTTTACTATGTTGAATGTAATGGCTCTGTCTGGATGTTTGCTGTCCTTGGGATTCAGATGGATAGTTGTTTTAGATGCATTTGTTCTTCTTGGTCACTAACGTTTATGATGAAATATCTGGAAGGTATCTAGGACTATTTAGTAACTATAATATGAGTTACGCGTATATAGTTTTATTTGTATTACAAGAGCATAATCTGAAATATGTTTACATGTTTGGTGAATTTATTTCATTTAAACAGGTTGTTTAATGAAAACAATTGGTGGATTGCAATTGTTTTAAAGAGTTAGTGCTTATCATGCTCAGTTCATCGAACTGACCTGTGTTGACAATTTTTGCAGATGGTTGCCGTAAGTGGTAAAAGCACACAAATCTGATAGGATGTTTAGATTGTTTGATTTGGTTTTATGAAGAATTACAACTTGATTCTCTAGAATGTACTACTTGAAGAAAGATGTTCATTTTTCTGTTGAGTATTGTATCAAGTATGCTGAATGCATAAAATGTATTTGATTAGCTCTGAAAGGAATGAAAAGAGATATTTGTTACTTATATGTTTGTATTTGTATCTTGATGGTTTGACCTTCTTCGGTTCAAATGATCTTGAGAGCATTGTTATTATTGTATAATTTGGAGACTTTTGTGATTATCTAATGTAAGCTTGCAAGAATATGTGACTGAATACTTATGATTGTTTAGTAGTTCTAGTATGTTCTATCTAAAGCTAAATTGGAATTTAGATCACTGTCTTTCTGGAAGCTAGGGTTAAAATAAACCTGAACAGGAAGCTAAACGAGTTGAATAAATTATTACTTCCTAGTCTTGTTCTAAGTCAAGAAAACGTTTAATTGGAATCTTAATCACTTTATCTCGATACTAATAAGTAAGATATAGATTTCAGCTATGAGAAAAGATATAAACCTAAAAATGGTTTGGTTAGCAATCTCATGTGAAGGATTGAGGGTTATTGTTCAATTTCGTTGATTTAGAATTATGTATATTCTATGAACTCCTTGAAGGGACCTCTAGTCTTAATAACTTCTCTTGTGTAATGGGTTTTACTAAGAAAGGTAATTCTAAGGTGAGGAACCCAGGGATTGGGAAAGACTACCCTTAAGGGAGCATCTTATGGTATAATTTTAACTCAACATATGTAACACTTATTAATAAGTAGATCTTTTCGAGGCGGATTTAAAGGTTGACGACACAAGTCAACTGCAGGGTTGTACCTTCGAGAAGATTAGGATCTTCTCAAAGATACAACAATGCAGGTGACTTATGACGACACCCTTTGCATTGATCGTTAAGATTTACACCTTAAACTTGAACAAGTTACTCTGGGACTTATTAGGAATGTGGTCACGTTATAAGGCTGCCTTAGGAGACTCGGGGTATCTTGACACACTGGATTAACTAGGGTTGACCCAGTATGTCAGCGTATCCCTAGTCCTCGGGAGCATCCCTATAACGTTGTCATCTTACTAATTCATTCTTGAGTGAATAACTTGGGACAGGAGAGTCTGACAGAAGTCAGTATAAGACATTCTACATAACATAGGAATGGGGTGAAGGACGTATTCCAGATTGATGAGTATGCCGTCAAGGAATACGAGACATAAGCAGTATGTTTCAAATCTTTGGCCAAAGTATTGCAAGCTACTGATTGCGTTGTCCTAAGTCACCTAGTCCAAGGGATGAGATGCTGATGAATAATAGTAACAATTATTCAGATAGGTTCCTTGGATAGAGCATTCTAGATCCCAGATTAGGGAAGAGAACCGCAAGAGTATTGTGTTAAAATAAAAACGCAAACTCTTTGATACTCATGAATAGATTGGTAGATTACTGAGTCATGGAATGAATAGATCGGAGGTACTCCGAGTCATTACAGCTGCATATGGTTATCTGTTATGAGAATGGTTGTTTTTGATTTGTGAGTTCTAAATTATGTATTTAGAACCAGGAAGCATTTATCAATTTTTTTTTTACTTGTTCTAATGTATAAAAATGAGGATGTTACATCTTCCATCCTCATGATTCTTGCTTTTACCTACCTCATGTTTTTGCACTTTTTCTCCTTTGTACGTGGATTTCCAATGTAACCTTATTTTTCCACCGACCCAAATCCTCCTAGCAGAATAACTCCAAATTTCTCTTCATCATCTCACCCCACACTAAAATGATGCATGCTCCTCTACGCATTCATAAGTCAAAAAGTAATAAGGTTACTGGCACCCAAGGCACAAAACAAAACAACAATGCAAAAGGGAAATACAAGAAAGAAAAAACGTAAAAGGAAATTCTAAACTAACTGGCAAAACTGCCTTATTTACAAACACCAAGAAACATTATTTATAGTAGGGCTTCAGCCTACTCCCATTGAAGTGTCCAGGTGATTTTGTTCCATCTAGGGCTTGTAACTGGGACGTGCCTGAATCAAGGTTGTATGAAATTACATAAGGTCCCAACCAATGCACCTTCAACTTTCCAGGACGGTGTAGAAATTTTGAATCATATAGCAATACCATCTGGCCAACCTCAAACTATTTGTTCTTAATATGGCGGTCATGCCATGCCTTTTTCTTTGCCTTCTCATTTGTTTGGCTCCATCTTGCTAGTGAGCGCCTTTCATCCAACTTCATCAATTCATCTATTCTTTCTTCCAACGCTTGCTTATCATCCAACCCCTCCTGTGCATTGCTATATGCAGAGATGGTAGCATGAATTCGACTGGAAAAACTACTTCGATGCCGAACACCAATTGAAATGGTGTGGCCTTGTTCAATCTTTTATATGTTGTTCTGTATGCCCAAAGAATTGTTGACACACCTTGTCATCCCAATCCTACCTACCCACATCACATATCTTAGTCAATGTGTGACTATGGATTTTGTTGAATGCCTCTACAGTCCCATTTTCCTGAGGGTGATAAGGGGTAGTCTTGTGATGGGCTACTGTGAATTTATGCCATTAGAATCCTGATGGTTTCATTTAATAAGTGAGTGCCCCTATCACTTGTTAAACTTAATGGTCACCCATACCTGCTGATAATGTTCCTCACCACAAAAAATCTAGCAGCCGTGGCTGTAGTGTAATCCTTAGTTGGTGCGGCCTCTGCCCACCTTGTCAGATAATCATTACATGTAATGATATACAGTGAGTTAGTCCTTCAAATAGCTGGTGAGATTGGTCTAACAAAATCTATTGCCCATTTCTCAAAAGGTTTCACACTGGCGATGGGGCACAAGGGCATCTCATCCCTTCTTCCAGGTTTGCTAAGGCATTGGCAGTGGTCATATGCCTTGTAAAACTTAATGCAATCCTGGTGAATCGTCTCCCCACCATAGTCTAGTGACTAGGATCTTATGCGTGGTTGCATTCCCCACACAATATCCTCCAGCAATCCCACCATACTTCTTCTATTATGGCCACACATTTATGTTCTAATACACACTGGCGTAAAACCTCATTGTGACCCATTTTATATAAATCCCCCATTGATCAACATGAAGGGTGTGGTGCATATGGCTAACCTTTTCCTTTCCAGTGTGTTCATCCCCTTCAGGCGCCATACCTTCCTTGAGAAAAACAACAATGTCTTCTAAACTCTAAGGGTACACGCTGCAAACTTGAATAGTTGCGCGTCCGACATGGTTTTCCTCGACACTGTGCACATCCTCTCTTGAATCAATCCTTGATAAATGATCTGGCCCATAATTATTCTTTTCCACGATTTACCACCACTCAGAATTCAAATTCCCTGAAATAAAAAGTACCCCAACGACATATGCGCCCTTGCAATACTGCTTTGTTTACTAGATAATTCAAGGCCATATGGTTAGTGTAGAATATGAAGGGAGTTACCAGTAGATATTGTCTAAATTTGTGGAGCACGTAGATCATTGACAATGCCTTGCGTTCGATCGTTGTATAATTTTTTTTTGCTGGTGTCAACTTTCTACTTGCAAAACATAAGGGATAATCAATAATCCCCTCTCCTGGTTGAGCAAGAATGGCTCCCATTGCTGTACCAGAAGCATCCACGTGGACATGGGAAGGTTTATCCCATGATGGGAATCGTAGAATAGGTGTGATGATAAGCCTTTCTTTTAGAGTGTCAAATGCCCTCTGCTGCGCCTCTCCCCACTAAAAGGCACTCTTATGTTTGAGCAATATTTCCAAAGGTGTGGTGATTTTTGACGTATCCCTTAATGAACTTTCTGTAGTACCCAATGTGTCTAAGAAATCTACGCATGGCGCTTTGGCTGGTGAGCTCCCCTAATCCTATAATAACTGTAACTTTTGTGGGATCCACCAGTAAGCCCCTCTTTGCATATGATATGCCCCAACAACGTTCCAAAAGGAGTTGCAAAGACACATTTCTTGATGTTGAGGGAAATCCTCAATTGTTGACATCTTTCAAACATCAATCTCAAGTTATCACAATGGTCCCTGACCAATCCATACACTATCTAATCATCCAAATATACTTGAAGGAACTTGTGGATGAAGTCCTTAAATGCTTGTACCACTATGCGCCGAAAATACAGTGGGCGTATTCCTCAATCCAAAGGGCATGACCGTGTATTCAAAGCTTTCCCCACTCGGTGGTGAAAGTTATATTTTTCTTAGTCTTCCTTGGTAATCCTTACTTGGTGATATCCTGAGAATCCATCCGTGAAGGAATAGACCTCACGCCCCAACAAATCCTTCCAAAATCTCTTCAAGTGAAGGGGGTGGGAAAAGGATCTATGATACAAATAGCATTCAACTCCCTGTAATCCACACATATCCTAATCCACCCATCCTTCTTTATGCTGATCACCATTGGACTTATCCATTCTGATTCCCTCCACAAGCCTCAACTGATACCGGATGTTATCATTTTGTCTAGCTATTCTTTAACCTTTACCGCACATATTGGGATTCATCCTGTAAGGCCTTTTCCTAACTGGCGCACACCATCTTTTCAATGTTATCCTCATTTCCCCCCAATGAATGGTGGACGCCTTTCAACTCATGGTATCCGTACAGGAATAAATCCTCAAATTCACGTAAGAGATTGATTATATTTGATACTTCCTTGTTCAAGCCAGTAATCCCCAATGATAGCTTCCTTGGGCTCCTTCTCTGAGCTGATGTTAATTTTCTTGGTTTTGAGTGGTTCATGGTACATGCAACGGACATGCATCCACACTGTTAACTACCTTGCGTGTCCTAACCTAATTGTTAACATTCAAGCTCTCCATCTCACCCTCCCCATCAATAACATATACCATCTTTCCTTTCTCCACCTTTCAGCACAACGCGTGCTCAAATTATATGTCTTCTAGTTCCTCCTCTTTGAACCACACTTCTAAGCTAGGTCCACCAAGTAAGTCTACTAATCTATCTTCCACCATGACGTAATCCCCCAAAGTGAGGCACTTGATAGCATGCAATGCCTCATCAACCCATTGCTTGGTACTTTGGAACTCAAATGTGTGAACTAGGTCAGCCACTAATTCCTGCCAATTTCTAGTCTAGCGGTGAGTTTCAGAATGCATGTACCAAGCACCGCACACAACCTTGTAGTGTCAAATACAACTTGTGCACCCAAAGGGAGGGTGGTAAAGCTTCTGCACCTTCTCCCCAGACCCTCTCACATGCCTAGATGTGGGAAGAGGTGGGTTCAATGCCATTGTAATCCTTGATAGTGGTGGGTATATTGCTCCTTGAGAATCAAGACAATGAGCGAAATTCTAACTTCACACCATTCCAACAAGTTTTCACTATGTGCGGCGCCCACCACCTTGCTACTGTTCCTATCAAAACATAACCCAACATACCTCTTCACCTCATCCTCCCCTCCAATTGAGCTTCCATTTCTCTCAAAAAAGACCTCAGGGTATGCATCCCCAGAATACTTGGTTATTGCCTTTCCTCCCAGGTGCCAAATCGTACGCGCTGTGGTTACCACTGGTCACCGATACCTTTCAGATATCACCCAATCAATTCATAAGTTCTATGCACCCAATTATCACATGCTATGCTAGTAGTATCACTGGTAGATTGAGCATCATCAAACTAGATGACTCCTTTTGTAGGGCGGATGGTCTTTGGATCTCTTATGGAGCACACATATATATTCTGTCCAGGACCTCCTCTCCAAGGGTTTCAGTATAGGGTGTGGACTTTCCATTAGCAAGTGGTATAATCACCATCTCTTCCTTGTTTTCAAAGCTTATGTACCCCCTTTTTAAACCAGAGATCTGCATTATCCTTATAGCACCATGGGCACCCAAGTAATGCTAGGAAATTATCTGCCTCAACAAGCGCTAAGACTTCAAAATACCCCAGTGAACTTAGTCCCCAAAATGGTAATGGTTGCATCCTTTAAGACACCTATGGGCATTACCTTTGTCTTATTTTCCATATACAACACATTTTGAAGATGGTTGTAATGTAGGTCTTCCCATTTGATGCCAGGCATCTAGAGTGAGAATATTAACCTCTGTGCCTGTGTCAGTGAGGATGTTAAAGGTGATCTCTTTGTCATAATCAAGGTTTGTGAGGTGGGAGATTTGCATGCAGGATCTACCTTTCATGCTCTTTCCCTGTCGCGTGGTAACTTTTCTCTCAACCATTCTCCTAGTAGGGGAATAACATTCTCTTGCCTTCAGTAGTTTACACTTCTCCTTAACCTCTTCTAAGTCATCCTTTGGTGCTTCTACTGGTCTTCTTTTCTCATCTTTTCTAGTTTTCCTCTTTTAAGCATTGGATCTTCCCTTGTAAGCTTTGAATTACATCCATGGTTTCCTGGTAGACTTCTTTCTGGTGATCCTGGTTTAGATACTTCCCATGTACTACTTCTTCCCTTAAAACTAGAGGTCTCTGCTTAGGCACTTCCCTTGTACACGTAGACTCCACCCTTGTTGTTACCATAACAAGCTCTAGTTCTGACTCACAGTATTACCTGCAGGATCCATTGTGTGTCAGACTTCTTAATACTCACCATGGCAGTGCCCTTATCCTTCTAGTGCTACTGACTCATATGTTGTTGTATAAATCTGGGCACTCTTCATACTTATGTTTTTTCCACACCAGGAGCATTGTAGTAGATCTGGGGCACTCGCGCTTATAATGGTTTGTGACTCCATAATTAAAGAATGTTCCACACAGGAACTCACTTCTTCCCCCATGGTTACCAAGGCCATGAAATCCTCTGTGAAATCCCCTTCCTCACACACCTCCATCTCCTCATTCTTCATACAAATGCTCATCTCCTTTGGAACTACTAGCAATGCCAGTCTGGTGGCACACCAAGATCAATTACCTCATTAAATCTAGTCAATCAATCTACAATCCTTGGTGTCATGTGTGGTTGAGGAACATATCTTACAATAACAAGATACATTTTTTTGGATGGCATGCTGTAAAAGGGGGCACCTACTTGCATCATGGTCCCCATGACATATTTCACAATTTACTTCTACGGTGCGTACCACCTTCCGAGTACATATCTCGCCATTATCCTTTGTGTACTCTTCTACGTCACAATCTATGCACCACATCCCCACTGCGAGTCTCTAGAATTATGTTGGCAGATAATTTCTCCAACTACTTAGCCATGGCAGTGATCTGAGCCTCCAGAAATGGGCTAACATTAGTGTAAACACTACCAACTGTCTCAACACACAAAGTAGCTTCCAACGCTTCGCGCGGGTCCATGAATGTTTTATGAGACAAATCCCTCCTAAAGGGTGTGATCAACCCTTCGAAAAAACACTGAGCATGTTGTAAAGGGTGATATCATAAGACAGTTTAGATAATAGAGTTTTAAAGCATGCATCATATTCCTGCACGCTCTCTGCCATTCCCATGCTGGGATTTCCTTGAGAGAGCTGATGCTCTTCTATTCAAACTCAGATATGTGGAATTCCACCAAGAAACGTATTTTTCAGTGCAGTATAATCCACAATAGTCTAATGAGGGTCATACTTTCTATACCAACTATGAGTGCATCCCTGCAAGGTTGTTACAAATTGACTAGCCTTTCGATCATGGGTTGTGATCCCCTTCGCGTGCCATAGCAGCTCGCACTTATGCACATGTTCTGCGACATATTCTATCCTAATGTAATTTGGTAAGTGAAAAGACATCTCAAAAAAGACTTGAGGAGGTGGCTGAGGCCCTTGTCCTCCTAACCCAGTCCCTTGATTTCCTCCAGTG
This sequence comes from Taxus chinensis, assembly GCA_019776745.2. Taxonomy (NCBI): domain Eukaryota; kingdom Viridiplantae; phylum Streptophyta; class Pinopsida; order Cupressales; family Taxaceae; genus Taxus; species Taxus chinensis. The sequence goes on along the minus strand of CM034153.1, from coordinate 730,843,160 downwards.
TTTCCTCCTTTGCCAGACCCACTAGATCTTGAGCCACCAGCTCCACCACTTCCACCTCCGGATCCTCTCGTGTTAGGTATAGGGCCTATGTTTGTCATGTTAGATATTCCCGTTGTCCCATTGAATAGTGTGCCAAAATTTTGTGAACTAGTGCCACTCCCATTCGTATTTCCTCCACCACTTCCTAACGTGCTCCCAAAACCACGTATATATATGCCTTGTCCAAACATTCCATCAAATACTGGAATAGTGTATAAAGCTATAGAAGTCCCAAACGAGAAGTTGTATCTTCCGGGCGCTGATCGGTTGCTTCCATTGATATCAAATGGATCAACTATACTTTTCCGTCATTCAAACAAACCAAGTGCCAAGGTTTGGTCACTAGGTGGGGTCATATGTGTGCCAATGAATCTTCTTTCTCCATGTGATGGGATCTCATCAGAAGCTGAGGGGTTCTCTCTTCCACCTTGCCAAGATGGGGTAGCACAGACTATTCAGGCTCCACATCCTCCATGTGAACCTCTTATCCCAAAAACACCTGCCTTCATGGATCCATCATAAATGTAACCTCACACCGTGTCATAATCTCCCTCTCACGTGCTCCACCACACTTGAGTCGTCTCTCCTCCCTTTCCTTTCCAGTTGTTATATCATCCATCTTTCCCCAACCTGGCTTCCTCACCAAATGCTCAGAGTGGTTTAGCCGGCCATTGGGAATGCCTTTAAACTCATGGTTACCATCAAGATTTTGATTTCCAGGGGGATAGCCCGTAAAAATGATCCTATGGGCTCCCACAAAAATTCAAACTCAGCAACTTCTGGACAAGAATACGTGAAAATTACGTATTCCAGAGTGTAGCTAGCCAATAATCCCTTCCACCAATGATCTATAACATGGGTCCACGTTAGATCAACATCTTGCAAGTTCTGGTATGTTTCTTGGGTCTAAGGGTGTGATTTATAATAACACCCCGACCTAGATGCATATGCCGAGAGCCACTCAAATAACTCTACTGGGAAACAACAGAAGAAGGTTTCATAAAAATCATGATAGAGAGTGTCTTCCACCCATCTTTGAGTATCAAACTCAGGTCCAGTTCTAAATCTCTGAGCAAACTCTTCCTCTGTGCTTTTAAACCAATTTTCAACACCTTCAAGTGTTAAGTGCCCCATCATCAATTTTTTCATAGACCATGATGTGTGTCATGTTCCACTACAACTTCGAAAAGAGGTCCTGGCAACAGAACCAAGATGTAGTCATTTTTACACCCACCAAGAACAAGGGAACCTCATGCGTGCCAGCCTATCACCTAGCGGGTGATGGGTGCTCACCTGATGCATGCGAGAGGGAGCCGAGTCTCTCTTTTATGTGAGTTTAGTGGAAGGCATCATTCACGATCTTGAATTAGTGATTTAAAGGACATGAAAAAGCTATAGAGCTCAGAACGGCTTCTATACCCTTTCAGTCATATCCAAAGTAAAAGCACTTAACAGAATTAACAGAACTAGGAAGTTGTAAATCCACAAATGGACTTAACATTCAATTAAGGTTCATGATTATACAAGAATAAAAGCATAATAGAAATATGCAGATAATATAGAGAGAAGATCTTAATACAATTATCATGGTAATCTTATCATATTCATTCATCACATTACTATGGAATATCACAAAAGTGGAGGTCGTAGTCATGAGCTATATCCGGATCCATACATGAATACTTTCAAAACAAAATTTACATTTCCCATTCCCTTATTAGATCCTTCCTATAATCATCCACCCCTTTTATCCCATAGTTCTCACAGTAATTCTACAGAGCTCCACTTCCTTGCTCATGTTCTCTCTCTTTCTTTGCTAAGGGTGTGCATATATACAGGCATCTGATCTCCAACAAAATCCTCTACAACCTTAGATCTGGCCCTAAGTGTCAAGGTGTGGATCATCCTAGGTGCATGCCTCTCCAAGTCATGATTATTTTTTTGGATCTTTCTATCGCAAGGTATATTCCTCCCAGGTCACCCTGTTGCCAGGCTGGAACCTTATCCAAACGGAACATGTTCTTCATGTGTTCTATCCAAAAGGCCAAAAATGGCTAAGTCCTGAATTATGCTTTGTGGGTGCACATCCTTGGTTCTCCAAGAACCCTTTCTGAACCCTGCCTTACGTGCCTTAACTTGCATGCTTCCTCTGGCCATGTGTGCCTACACACCTTTAAGATTTGGTAGCTATATTAGGGTCCCAATAAAATGGAAGGAACTTGGTGTGGTACTGTCACTTCCCTGGATGCTCCCGTGAAAGTAGATGGCTCTATGGATGCTTTTGGTGCCGGTTGTGGGTGCTCTGATGCGTATACGAATGTTTATTCTACTTGCATGCAGCTCTGGTTTCATCTCTTTCTCTTAGAAGATGTGCTAACCTCTTAGAGATGTACCAACCTCGAAATAAGGTTGTTTTGGGGGTTAAATGGTAACCAAACGGTAGTTCTGGGTTAATCAGAAATGGTTTAGGGTAACTGGCGTCAGTTAGGGAGGGATTTCCTAGGTTTACTAAACTAGGAAGATCCCCTTGATTTTTTGGGATCTCATTCATTTTTCCCCACAGATTAGAATGGAAACTTCCTTTTCAACATGCAGGAATGTGGTTAGAGAAAATGTAGGCTTTGATTTTTAGGGTTTGGGTAGGTCTTAGTTAGTTATGGCAACTTACTAAGAATAGGTTTTAGGGTGAGGTGGCTAGATGAGGTGGTGGTTTGGGAATTATCTCAATTAGGATATTTAAATAATAAATATTGTGAGGATAATGAATTAAATTAATTAAATTAATATTAGAGTGGGATGAAAGGGGCCATGGTTAGGTGAATGTGTTCAAGGTGTTAATTTGAAGAGGGACCAAGGGGAGTGTGACCCAATTTTGGTGTCTACAAAAGGTGTGCAAGGATAGGGAATGACAAGCGTGCAAAAGACAAGGGCAGAGCCGAGACTTATCCATTTTCACATGTACGAGCTATTTTTGGAGATAGTGTGCAGAGCACACAAACCGGATAAAGACTTGCATGACACACATGGGCTATTATTTGAAGAATGGATACTAAGTGCTTTGTATGGGTTTGGGCTAATAATAGAATTTCTACTGCCAGTTAACTAGAAGAGATCTATTATTAGCACACTTACATGTGTGGATATTATTGTAAAGGCACATGACTATTTTCAGGATGTAACCTATTTTTGGAATTATGCAAGTGGTGAAAGAAAATTCCCCACCCTTAATGTAGTGATCTACGTAGAATAAGAGGACTATGTGACAATTAGATATGAATTACTATGAGGTTATGTAGTTAGATCTGATGCATGCATGAGCTCATGGTATTACTTATTGTAATAAGCTTCTATGTATTTATTGTGTTTAATATGGTGGAGTGTATTGGATGAATCAAGAAATTAATCATGAGTATAATTGGTTCTTGTACAATTGACTTCATTATGGTTATTATTTAAATCTATTACTCTTTAGATCTAGATTTGGAACATGCTCTGTAGAATGTTATATTAATTATGGATCTAAATACATTAAGTATTCATCATATTAACACCCTGTGACAATAACCCTAAAGAGGGGCCTGATACCTTTACGTGCTTCGGGTGAGCACTCAGTCTAGGCTGAGTGATGTGCCAGCGCACTTGGGTTATTACTGATAAATTCTAGGCTGCATCATCTTTATAATATGGCAGATGTAAAGACATTTCAAAGAACACTTGCTAAGGTGGTTAAGGCCTTTATTCCCCTGATCCAAAAACTAGATTCCCTCTAGTGTTGCCTCTACCACTAGATCTACTAGATCCATCAGTGCCTATTCCTCTTGACCCACTAGATCCTCTAGATCCACCAGGTCTGCTAGGTCCTACTCCACCTGACCCACTAGATCCACCTCTCGTAGCTGGTAAAGGTCCTGAAGTGGTCATGCCTTATTTCCCCACTTTCAAGTTGAACTATGTGCCAATAGTCTGTGATATTGTAACGCTACTAGATGTGTGTCTCAACACCACTTCTAGATGTGATACCCAATCTTTGTGTACCCATACTTTGTCCAAATGTTGTACCATAAAATATGCCTCTCAACACAGGAAATGATTGTGCAACCATAGATGTGCTAAATGAAAAGTTATACCTCTTAGGTGCTAATCAGTTACTTCCACCAATAACAACTAGGTTAGTAATACTTATCTCTAGATTTGGAAAACTAAGCTCCAGGGATTGGTCACCAGGTGGATTCATATGCGTGCTAACAACTCTTTTCCTTTCTTCATATGGAGAGATATCTCTAGAGGCCGAGGGGGTTTCTCTTCCACGCTTTCCAAGATGGGGTAGCATAGACTGCTCAGGATCCACGTCCTCCACGTGAACCTCAAATCCTTTTCATAACGTTTTCCTCCATAATCCATTACTCCTGCAGCTTCATGCTGTCTTTTCAACTTCCTCTCTTGAGCCTCATTATAACTAATCCGTCTCTCTTCCCTCTCATTTTTAGCCACAAGGTCTGGCATCTTCCTCTACTCTAGATTCCTTTCCCAGTACTCAGAAGAAGCTTAGCCAAAAATAGGAAATGTTTCCAAATTTAGTGTAATGATCAAGATATTTATAGCTAAAGGGGTAACACATAAGAATGATCCTTTTAACTCCTTTAAGAAATCAAAATTAACAATCATTGGACATGATTACGTAGAAATTGCATACTCCAAGGTGTAACTTGTTAGAACTCTACTCCACCAGTGATCAACAACACATGTCCAAGTCAGATAAGCATCATACAACCTCTAATACTCATATTGGGTCCATACGTGAGGTCTATAGTACCCAAGCTTGATCTAGACAGATACGCCAAAAATCCATTCATACAACTCCACTAGAAAGCAACAAAATAAATGTCTCATACAACTTTGTGTTACAAATGTTTTTCTGCACCTATTTACATGCATCAAACTCAGGTCTAGTACTAAATATTTGAGAAAAACTCATCCTCTGTGCTTTTAAGCCATACTTTAACACTTGTCCAAGGTCAAGCATTTTTAATCATCATGCACCATTCTCACAACAACTTCAAAAATAGGTCTAGACAATGGAACCAATATGTAGTCATTATTTTACCCTCAATAATTCTTTGTAACCCCAAGTGCACTGGACTATCATCTAGCATACACTTGGGTGCTCACCCGAGGTGTGTGTAGGCACTAAACTACTCTTTTATGTGAGATTTTCAAGAGAGTTCTACCATTAATGGAGGATTATTTAGAGAAACAAAGTTACATTCATCTACTTTGAAAGGTAGAAGGTATAACTAACAGTTCTACACAATAATGCATCACAAAAGCTAAATAACATTGTTAGAGGTACAATAAACCAGATTTAAGCCATGATAAGTCATATAACATGAGGGTTTACACCCATAAACAAGATGTATAGAATATATCAATGTATATTGATTTAATAGAGTATTTGGTAGCCATACTACATTCAAAAAGGGTCATCTCAGACCATATATATTAAATGACAAAGACTTAACTCCTATAATCCTCTCTGAATTTGAGATCCTAACTATAATTTTTCCCATTCTATCCCTTGTTACAGATCCCGGTACCTATACATATGATTTATGGTATCCCTTACATCCCTCTAGCACTAGGTACTCTAATCCCTAACACCATGAACTCTAAACCTTAACGTTTATGCAGCAATTGTTACTCTCCTCTTTCTCTGCATTTCTCTATGCATTCTCTCTGCATTCCCTTAGGGTGGTACCTCCATGTATTTATTCCTATTATCTACTCTTGACCCAAGTACCTCTTTAAAATAGGATTAATTGACCACCGCCATGACTTCTCTTCTGAGCAGATCACTTGACCAAGTGTCGATGTGGTCCTCCATTGGTGAATGCTTATCCTCTTCGCAAACCTTCCATTAACTATAATGATGTCTTTAGGAATATTTACTTCATGGGGAATATCCTTTTCTTAACCTCCAAGGTTCCAGGCTAGAACCTTATCCACTTCATCATGTGCTATTCAGTATCCTCACATTTTTCCTCAAGTGACTCCATGATGCCGGGTATGACTAATTCCTTTAAACCCTTGTTTTTCCTCCCACACATGCCCTAGTTTCACTTAAACCCTTCTTAAAACCCCTTTTTCCCACATGCTTTTCCCTAAGCACCCTTCTATCTACTGATACTTCATGCGCATGCCTCTTAGTAATTAGCCAATATTTTAGGGTCCAACAAAATTCATCCTTAAGGGTATCATAATCATGATGAAATTAATTGATGGATTGTTTATAGGAATTTCTCATGATGAAGATGCAAAACTGGGAAGAGGGGCTTAGGATAATTGGTCTGAGATCATCTTGGTTCTGTAACACCTGGTTTTTGAGAAATGTAACTCAAGGTCAAATTTTTTCAATCACTAACACATGTATCCATCTTAGTGATACAATCATTGTGATATGGTTTAGAATGCAACCGTCTTAAGACCAGATGAGTAAGCTAGTGCACGAAATAATTCTTGTGATTGAGAAGATAATGTCAAAGTTTAGAAGTAGCAAATGAATAGATCACAACATCACAACTTTTCAACTTGAATTTAGCAATTCTCAGGTGAGTCAATGAAAGGTGTAACTGATGTGATAAACAACCTGCTCACAATCTTGGTCATCATGATGTGCTAACATAGCCCCTAAAGCATGATCAGTAGTAGAGATATATAGATAAAAGGGCTCCCCCTCATGTGGAGGTGTAAACACTAGTGGAGATTAAAGATATTGTTTAAGATCATTAAAATCCTTTTGCATAGTTATGATCCTAATTGAAGTTTGTGTCTTTAAGAAGGATGTGATGCAAGGGTTGGAAACGATCGAAGAGTTGTCAGATAAAATGACAAATTGATTGAAGTTGGCCTTGAATACTGTTAAGTTGTTTAAGATTGGAGGGAGGAGGTAATTCGATGATTGCACTTTGATTTTGGTGGGGTTGAATTCAATACCCCTAATAGACATGGTAAAGCCAAGGAGTTTACCAGTTAAAACTCTATTAGAGGTCAAACTTGCACCCATGTCTTGGATCTGATAGAACTAAGTCGTTTGAAACAACAATAGAACCATCTCCAAGTTGTGGGACCTTTTGCACTTGAGAGGGATCTCTAAGAAGGCCGGTTCCTATACCTATTTTACTACTACTGCTACTCCTAATGCTGGAAGGGAAATTTAAGCTAACAAGCCAAGGGACTAGGGATAGAAAGAATAACATAGAATGAAAAATAAACTAAAAAGGAGGTGATAGCACCAGAAAAAGTGGGATGAACATTATCTGTTTTGAGTGAAAATGAAGGATAAATCATGAGGGAAGGCTAGGCATGTGTAGCACAAATCAAAGCACATTTATACCATTGATTTCATGAAACACAACCAAAAAATTGAGCTGCAAGGAACTTAAAGTGATACAACAGGCATACAATGTAAAAGAGAGGCAAGAAATAAGAATATAACACATGTTAAGACAGAGAATTGTCACAAAATGATGCTTCTATTACTTTTAGGTATACACAGTCAGTTACAATGGTGTCTGAAGGTGAATATTCACATGCATGAACTAGATCTAGAGGTCTACAACTCAGAATGTAGAGATAAAGAATCCTTAGCAAACACTAAAGGATGTAAAATTGTCCAATCCTTTACAATGATCCAAGCTCTTACATTTATGGATAATCCATGAGAAAAAAGAGGAGATGAAGGGAAATCCAATTTGAAAACTCAACCAAAAGCAATAAATTCCTGGAAATATACCTAAAAAATCTATCAATTGCACTTCTCCATGTCTATTTAGCATGTTGGAGAAGAAAAGGGGAGCAGATATTAAAGTCAAATTAGGTGGTTAAAGTAATCAAATCTTGTTCATTAATAGCGTGAAATGTGTTTTCCAGGTTCTCACCTACCAAATCCTACTTAAATTTGAATTTGAATGATCTAGCATGTAGCCCACATCAATAACTTTCCAAAAAGTCTGGGTGCTCAAGGATATAAGTATTGGACACAAAAGTTATGACTGTAAGATATCTATAGTGTAAACTAGGCACATAAGATACGTGGTGCACATGCTAATTGACTTAAAGAGTTGGTCAACTACTAAGATTTGCTATTCATTTCTACCATGTGTCACATTACAGTTTATTGTAAGGATTTGATGTCCATATTGGCTTTCTTTGATTGGTTGCATGCAACACACTCAAGCTTGTTAGATGATGACATGGCACATGATAGCACAAAGAAGGCGTAAAGGACAATGCATGGATGAATGAGGTGTGAAAGGAAAATAAAGGAGGGTGCAAAGGTAATGTGTATGGGTGGAAGGGAGACATACATAGGAAGGAGCAATGGGAAGGAAAAATTGTTACAAAATAATGCAGGGGATGCGATGAGTGCCAAGGACTGTAGCTATTTTACAAAGTTCAGGGCACATTGTAGGGTGCATGTACAAGGAGGAAGGAAACATGCGTAGAGGGTCAAGTGACTTAGCTGGAACAAAGAGGAAAAGGAAAATGAAGGGATGAAGTAAAGGGTAGTGTGCAATGGTGAGTGAGGAATCTACAACCAAGAGAATGTGCAAAAGTAAATGAGGTATGCGCAACCTGCAACATAGAACCATCGAGCCAGAATGTAAATACAAGTTGTCCAAATAACTAGGGGAGTTATTTGGATAACAAGTTTTGGTGACCTTTTAGGGCCATCTGACTGCTAGATGAAGGAGATCAGTAGCTTAGAGCATCCATTGGGCATGGAGTTTGCTATGTGATCATGAAATTCTGATTTGGAACATTGAAGAACCACCCTTGAAGTCACTTCAATGAATCATTTTTGAACTCTATTTTGAAGCCTACAAAGCTACTGAAAGAATGAAAGCAATACCGACATCTGGAAGCAAAAGAAGAGAGCACGAGAAGAAAGAACTATGTACAAATAAAACAATGTGCATACAACGCACTTGGAGGAATTGAAACTACTCTAATATTTATAAAATGATGTAGCAAACTAAATGGAAGGGTTTGAGATATATCCCATTGATTGGGATTTGTCAACACATTTCCATTAAGATGAGACAACTCAAAAGAGTTAGCCTCCTTGCATGAACTGATGATATATGGGCCACTCCAAAGTGCATCAAACTTTGAATGGCACCCTAGTTTAGATCTCTGTCAACATCCCACTTTAAGACCAAGTCCCCAACTTTGAAAGCTTGAGGCCTAGCCTTTCTATCAAACTATTTCTTTGTTGTTTTTGATGTTGTTCTAGCTTGATCATGGTAGAGTTTCTTGATTCTTCAAGTTCAACTAGTTCTTTCATTCTGAATCCCTCTAGTTTGGTCCACCCTCCAATTCTAATTGAAGGAAGTGCTAATGAATTCAACTCAAGTATAAAAGGAAGTGTAGCCTCCTTTCCATAGACAAATATTATATGGTGAAGTGCATATTTCCTTCTTCATCATGTATCCTATCTTCCCAGAGTGCGCATGAGACCTTTATATGCCACTATCTTTGGTTGATATTCATTGTCCATTTCATGATTCTAATCAAGTTCTTGTTTGTTGACTCTGCCAAGCCATTTCCCTAAGGGTAATAGTTGGAAGAAGTCTTCAAGTATATTCCAAGGCTTAGCACTCAATCAATTATTTTAGTACCAAGGAAGGATTTTTCATTATCAAAGATAATGGTTTGAGGAACGCCAAACCTTGTTACAATGCCTTCGAGAAAGTCCAAGATGACTGAATCGGTTGATTCCTTGAGCGTGACAACTTCTATCCATCTTGTGAAGTAGTCCATAGTTGTCAATACCCACTTGTGGCCTAGCTTTGAAGGAGGATTGATCATGTCCTATGAAGTCAAGACCCCATTACACAAAAGGTTGATCCACTTGGATTGGTCAGAGGGAAGCACTACCAATCTTTTCTTTCATGTAAAGAAAGTGCATTCCTTGCATTTCATGACCCACTTGTGCACATCTGTGAATAGGGTAGGCCAAAAGAGTCCTGCCATTATGATCTTTGTTGTTATAGATTTGGTAGAGAAGTGTCCACCAAAGAATCCATCATGAAATTATGCTAACACTTTTTTAGTCTACGCGCCATCGATACACCTTAACAATATGCCATCAATATTATTTTTAAAGAGAAGACATCAATCAAAACATATGGGATTGATTTTCACCTTAGATGTCTTCTCTTTTCCTTGTTGAGACCATAGGAGGGTATGCACCCTTAGAATGGAATGTGACCATCTCCTTCATCCAGTCACATGCACCAGGAGACTTCATTCTATTCGATTTTACATGTGAGGGAGCACTTCATCCAGAAATAATGAAGTCTCAGATTCATCTTGTGCATCCTCAGACAATCTACTTGCCATAAGAGCATACCTCTAACTATCTTTGTGGCTTTGATAGTCACATCATACTCCATGATTTTGGTCACCCATCATGCTCTCTTTTCACTAATTTCTTCTCCCATGATGAAGTCTCTAACTTGCAGTGTGAAACTAACACCTTGATATGATTTGTGGAGAGCATGATCTTGAATTTCTTAAGTACGTGCATGATGGCGTAGACCTTTTTCTATGTGATTGTATCTTAATTCATAATCCTTTAGCGTTTGGCTGAAGAAAGCCACTGGTTGTTATAGTCCTTGTTCATTTTCTTGTGTTAGGACAAAACAACACTTTCATCAACACCATAAGCATAAAGGATGAAATCCTTTGAGTAATCCAGGTTAATGAGTGTTGGCGTCCAAAAAATTTCTTGCTTTATCTTGTTGACATCTTTCCTTTCCTTATACTATCCATTTTAAAGTCGTGTCCTTCTTGAGCATGAGGGTGATGGGCCTTACCAGTCCTGTAAAGTTAGGAATAAATCTCCTAACAAAGTTGATTTTTCCGAGGAAGGATTACAAGGATTTCTTGTGCATCGGTAAGGAAAGAGCCAGGATGGTTGAAACGTGCTCAAGATCAATTGCAATACCATCCTTTGAGACCACATGGCCCAATAGCTTTCCCTGTACCACAACGTAAAATTGCACTTCTTAGGGTTAAGAGATACCCCAAACTTTCTACATCTCTCAAAGACTTTCTCTAGATGCACCATATGATCCGTGCTCTGCTTTGAGAAGACTATGATGTCATCTAAGGTAAACTAAGATGAACTCATTGATGTATCCTTTGAAGGTAATATCCATGGCATGCTGAAATTTATGCACCCACGTTTGATAGACCAAAGGGCATCTTCTGATAGGCATATGTTCCCCACTTGGTTGTAAACATGGTTTTGAATTGATCCTCTTCCTTGACCAGGATCTGATTGAAGCCAGAATACCCATCCAGCATTGAGAACTTCTGCACGCTAGCCATAGTCTACAAAATTTCTCCATAGAAGGTAAAGGATAATGATCCTTCAAAGATGCCTTGTTCAAATCTCTAAATCAACGCAAAGTCTGATTTCACCATTCTTTTTACGTATATTGAACAAGATTCACGTGACCTAGGTAGAGTATTTGATTGGAAAAAGGATCTTTTCCTCAATGAGTTTAGACAACTCTTTCCTCATGAGGGGCTCTATCTTTGGATTAACTGAGCCACTACTTTTTGTCTGATGGGCTTGATACCAAGATCAAGGTCAATAGAGTGTTGAGAAACACTTGGATCAAATCCTTTAAGGTCTTCATATTCCCATGAAAATATGTCACTGTACTTTTGATAGAGAGATATGAAGGCCTATTTTCTTCATGCGTGCAAGATTTACTAAGCAACAACTCCTTGCCACACACAATAGTGACTGGGGAATTAGTCTTCTTATGCACCGTGCACATATTATTTTCTTCACCCTTAAACTCATCATTAGGGATAAATATTTTCTCTAAGGTGACCAACCCTTTAGGTAACTTGTTTTTCTTCAATTGTATCACTTGGTCACCATAGCTATCATGCAAGTCTACTTGCATGCTTGATGAGAACTCAACTTATTTCTGAATGAACTAGATGATCTGCGTGTCACTATTGAACACTTTCTAGCTGGTGTTGTTGTTTGGAATGGATGGCCTGATCACCATTTTGATGTGTTGCGTGTTTCCTTTGACAAAGTCCTCAGCTGGGAGAACTGTGAACCAAGCAGTGACCATCTGATCAGCTTCTTTGTTCATTCTTGTGTAACCACCTATAAGATTATAGAGTCAAATCTCTCAAGGAGGTCCCAAAATTTGTGTTTATAAGCTTTGAAGAAGTTTATTCTTTACTGTCGCACTTTTTGGTGACCTGGTGGATAACCAATTCTGTGTCCCCAAAGATCTGCAGTGCCTTGATCTTTTTATTTTCAGCAATTAGAAGACCATGTACCAGCACCTCATATTCTACCACATTGTTAGAGCATGCGAATTGTAACCTGTGCATGAAGAAGAATTTATCATCCTTGGGAGAAATGAGAACAAATCCTGAACCCATGTGCCATTTCTACTTCTGGATCCATCAAAGTATAACTTCCACAGGCCCACACTTTCTTCATTTTGCTTTAGTTCACATGTGGCAACACAACTTCTTCTTCAAGGATGCAATATGTGCCAAGCCTAGTTTCATAAGCTTCTAGCTCTTCAACATATGGATCAAACTTATGATGCCTCTTTGCCCATTCATCAAGCACTAAATCAGGAATAAGAGGTGGAAGAGGCTACTCTTCAGAAATTAAACTTGTTCTTCTTGGATTAGGTAGTTGGCTTGGGGAGGGATGGGTCATATGAATCAACATGATAGGAAAATATTGGCTCAGCTTGTATGGTAAACTGGGTACCATACCTTGTCTTGAGTAACATATGGGACCAATCAGAAGACAAGTAACCACCCACTTTAGCAGTAAAATCTCTTGACAGAAACATAAGGAAAACAAAGGAGGTAGGTCAATGATTTTACACATCTTGAGTTATTGTGAGGCTTGGACATGCATGGAGGGTTAATAAATATCCTTGATGAATCCTAGAGTAGTGACAATTGAATCCATCAAGTTACAAGACTCCTTTTGTCAAGGGGCTATACTTAAGACCTAAGACATCAAAATTTTCTTAGGCATGACAAAAGTACTAGTGCACCTGAGTCAATCATGCAATTATGGACAAGGTGTTTACCTATGATCAAGGACATATAAAAGGGTGGGGTTTTGAACAACCTTACTTACTTTTTTCTCCTCTTCTTAGTAGATATTGATAGTAGCACATGGTTTTTGAATAACTAGGTCAATGCGTGGAAGTTGGACCAGAGCTTCATGCAACAAGTCACACTGAGATGGAATGGTCAAGGCATCGCACATTGTGACATTTATGTTTGTTTCTTCATTTGGTCCACAATGTTGAATGGAAGACCCACTGACTTATGCATTTGAGGCACAACAACATCTTTTCATGATTATTCGGGTATAGAGGCAGGAGCCTTAGCTGGCGTAGAGGCTTGACCTACCAAAGGAGGGGAACATGTTACTTCAATAGGAGAGCATTGCACAGAACCTCACACACAGGAACTTTCTGACCTTTACTAGTAGGATGCCTTAGCTGCATCCTTTTACTTTTGAGGATCGACCAGTATTGCTGGAATTGAAACCTATGCATGCCAGATTTGAGCATTCTCTTCTTGTACCTTGTGTTGTCTGCAACCTGGGCACGTGACCTTTTTGTATCATCTGCAGATTGATTGATTACACAGAAGTCCTCAAAACCAAAGAATATCAAGTTGGATTCAGGAGGAACTTCTAGGTTTTCTTGGTTTTAGACTTGCTTGCACTAATGGAAGGTTCATAGTTAGAAGCATTCTGAGATCATATAGGCTTGCATACGTGCACAACATTAGTGTAGTGATATTGCCTATGAGGCATGTTGTAAGGAAAGCACCATTTTGAATCTTGCACCATATTGTTTTGAACTGGGACAAGTTCTTGACTTGTACTTGGTGTTGGAAGAGGTTGTGCAGGAGGAATTACTTACAAGGTAATGCACATTAGCATGCCATCTATCATTTTGCTTGGTTTCTATGCATATCTCTTGTTTCCATATTGATTCCACTAAGGCTGATTACTTTGGTTTGTGACCCTGATTAGAACTAATTTTGTAGGCTTGTGCCTGCTATTTTTCTAAGGATATGACCTTATTGGATAAGTTTCTAATCAGGGTCTTCAATTCATCATCTTCCTTCTACTGCGTGGGAGAGTAGGATGTGGATGCAACTGGTTGCATGCTTTGTACTGAAACATTAGAGCAATAGAAGGTTGGGGAACTGGAGACATTTCTAGAAATAAGGGCGTGGGAGGTCTAGGGGCCAAATTTCTCACCTGAATGAGATTTGCTTTGCCCTTATTTCAATGTTGTATGCAACAAGTAAGGTTCTACCTCCCATGGATTGAATCATGACTGAAATGTCACTATTCAAAGCCCTTAGATAGTACAAGAAATCATGCTTGGCTGTAGGCCTTACCACTTGAGGAATTCATATCCCAAGTCTTATGGAATCCATGATGTTGAAATCAGTCATCTGCTCATTGGGCGCCTCTTTGTTGTAGTCAGTTTCTCCACCAAAGATAGGTGATCTAACTTGTCTTCAAAGTAGTTACATAGAGCTGTCCCAAGCTCATCCCAGGTAGCAATGGATGCAGGTCTCAAACCTCGGTACCATTAGAGCACTTTACCTTTGAATGAAGCTACAAGGAGCTTGACTGCTACATCATCATGTGTGATCAAATAGACAGAGCATACATTTGTTACGTCTTGGATATGCTCAACAGGGGTGACTTGATTTTCTCCCATGAAGTATGGGATACTCTTGAGCATGGCCACTACATATCATGTTATGCATTGAGATTGAGTGGGCTTCCACCAGTGAAGCTACAAATTTCCTTAGAGGAGGAGGAAGTTGAAGTGCCATGGTAGGGCACATAGATATGTTGTGAGGAGGTTTAGAGTGCATGATGAAATGCTGGAGATGGGGATGCATGCGTGCAGAAGTTCTACTACATGTGCTTCTTGGAAAAATTTAGAGGTATTCAAAATATCCTTCAGCTGCATCACTTTTTTGGTATGCACTCTTCTCATAAAAGGTACTCTAGCTACTAAAAAAGTAGATCTGAGTGTTGGGAGTCGCCAGATGTGTTGGAATAAAGCCTCCAAAGGATGGAAATTACTAAATTACACACCAAACTTAACAATATGAAATTTAAGCTTTCAATGTTGGTCCCACCAGGGCATGCTAGAAAATTGTTGGTGGTCAAACTTGCACCCGTGTCTCAGATCTGGTAGAACCGAGTTGTTTTAAACAAAAATGGAACCGTCTCCAAGTTGTGGGACCTTGTGCACTTGATATGGATCTCCAGAGAAGGCTTGTTCCTCTACCTATTTACTACTTACTACTGCTACTCCTAATGCTAGAAGGGAAATCTAAGCTAACAAGCCAAGGGACCAGGGATAGAAGGATAACATAAGGAAAACTAAACTAAAAGGGAGGTGATAACACCAAAAAAATTGGGATGAACACAATCTGTTCTTTGAGTGAAAATGAAGGAGAAAGCACAAGGGAAGGATAAGGCAATGTATAACACAAACCAAAACACATTTACACCATTGATTTCATGAAACACAACTAGAAAATAGAGTTACAAGGAACTTAAAGTGACACAACAAGCATACAATGTAAAAAAGAGGCAAGGAAGAAGAATATAACATGTTAAGATAGAGAATAGTCACAAAATGATGCTTCTATTACTTCTCAGGTATGCACAGTCTATTACAATGGTGTTTGAAGGCCAATATTCACATGCATGAACTAGATCTAGAGGTCTGTGACTCAGAATGCAAAGATAAATAATCCTTAGCAAACACTAAAGGATGTAAAATGTCCAACCCTTTACAATGAGCTGAGATCTTACATTTATAGATAAATCCATGAGAGAAAAGAGGAGAAGGAGGGAAATATGATTTGAAAACTCAACCACCAATAATGAATGCCTACAAATCCACCTGTAAATTTGTTAAGTCCACTTCTCCATGTATGTTTAGCATGTTGGAGAAGAAAAGGGGCAAGGTCTTGAAGTGAATTGGGTGGTTGAAAGCAATCAGATCTACTCATTAATGGCATGAAATATGTTTTCCAGCTTCTCACCTACCAAATCCCACTGAAATTTGAATTTGAATGGTATAGCATGTAGCCCATGTCAGCATCTTTCCAAAAAGTCCAGGTGCACAAGTATTTGAGCACTAGAATAGAAATTATGATTATTAGAAGATTTGTAGTGCAAACTGAGCATGTAAGACACGTGGCACACACTGATTGAATGAAAGGTCGGTCAACTACTACATCTAGCTTTTATCATTTCTACCACATGTCACCTAACAGTTTTTTGCAAGGACTTGAACCTATTGGTGTGATTTCTTTGATTTTGCATGTAGCACACTCAATCTTGTCAGATGATGACATGGCATGTACATGATGACACAAAAGAAGGTGCAAAGGCCACACATGGAAGAATGAGGCATGTGAAGGAAAAAAGAGGGAAGAACATGTGTAAAGGTGACACACAAGGAAGGAAATGGGAGAAATACCCTGAGGAAGGAACATATGGGAAGGTGTAACTATTACAAAATAATCTACAGTACGTAGGGAGCAGGGTGTGCAAGAGGGCCAGGGAATTAGCTAATTTTGAGAAGCAAGACCAAGGCGTGAATGAAGGGTACTTGTAATGCTGGGAAGAAGGTGAGTTCACAAGTAGTGCACGAAAGCAAAATAGACAAAAGAGGAAAATGAAAAGAAGAGATCAAGGAAAGGGGAAGTGCACAAGAGCACGCGAGGAATCTATAAGCTAAGAGAATGTGCCAAAGGAGCAAATGAGGTGCACACAAGCCTGCAACATTGAACCATATAGCTAGAATGTAAATATAAGTTGTCCAAATAATTAGGGGAGTTATTTGGATAACACACTCCAAATACACACTTGGCTAGATTGAGATGAAGGTAGAAATGAATAAGGAACTTGAAAATACTTTGAGAATGGAAATATGGTCATGGTGATGTTCATATTTACCTAAAAGATCATTGACATAATATTCTATTGTTTTGTGGATGAGATCATGAAAAACGTAAGTTATGGCCTATTGATAGGTAGCTCTGGAATTTTTAAAACTAAAGGGCATGACGTGGTAGCAAAAAGTGCCCCAAGGAGTGATGAAGGAGGTCTTATATTAGTCTTTTGGTATGATAAGAATATAATTATGTGCAAAAAAAACCATCCATATGACACAACATCTCATGACCTGTGGTAAGATTCACAAGTTGATCGATGTTGGGAAGAGGGAAGTCATATTTAGGCTAAGCGAGATTGAGATCTTGAAATTTGGTGCATATACGAAGCTTTCCAGATGCCTTAGTGATGGGTATGATATTATAAACCCATTGGGGATATTCAATGGGTATGATGAAATTGGTAGAAGGAAGATGTTACAAATCCTCTTTGACAAGGAGAACAACTCGAGGGTGCATACGACAAAGCTTTTGCTTAACCAGTTTTGTGTTTCGGAAAGGTGACTATCTTATGGATGACTATAGAAGGATTAAGACTTGACATGTCTAAATATGACCATATGAATGCCCTGTTATGATGAGAGAGGAATGCAGTGAAAGACTCAACTTTATGTGGGTCAAGATATTGACCCATTTTGAGGATGCAAGGCTTATAGGGACTCTTAATATTGACGTCGATGGTGGCTTTATTGAGAAGAGTTGATGTTTTAGATGGTAAGGTCTTATGAAGATAAAAATCCGATGCCCCCATGTGGGAAAGAATGGTGTCGTTGTTAGCACAATGAAGAATGTTGATGGTAGAAGAGTCTTCTTCTATCATCTTCAGATGGTAGAGGGGAAGGGACCTAGTATGATTTTCACCCTACTAAGTGACCAGTCCCAAGGAGATGGTGGAGACTAAAAAAAAATCCATAAGCAATAGGCACAGTTTCATCCATATCCATGGACTCATTAGATGGTGAAGACGGAGAAGGAATATCCGTGCAAATCTCAGATGGTGGGATGGGTTCAGTGGGTTTCTCATGATAGCCTAATTCAAACTTTTCGTGAGGTTTGTGGCACTGATCGATAATAAGGCCATGTGGCCCATGATCATAATGTCCCATACTGAATCCCTTCCATGTGCAATAGTGGAGATAGGTGTGGGCGAAGGATGGTTTTTTGAGGAATCCAAAACCACTGGTATAATGTTTGGTGTGTGGATGATTAGCGATGTGAGAATAATATGTGTCGAAACCACCATAGACGAGATTGATTCGAAGATGTGGTGGACCAAAAGGAATGATATCCTTGACATTGGGTTGATACATTAGAGCTTGTTCAAGTTTACCAAGATGATGAGAAGTTGGAAAGGTGTTAATTGTAAGAAGACGATACTCCCCGAGTGCAAGTTTTTCCATTACTTTGTCTATGGAGCCATCATTAGGAAGTTTGGATGAGATGGAGGATGGTGAAGATGAATCATTCTTAGGAACAAGGACATCATTAGGTCAATAGGTCATGTTGCACATATGGAAGGGAGTAACATCCTTATCAAGTGTCAAGATGTTCCCCTCATGCTCGTAATTAAGGTAGCGATGAAGTGTAGAGTAGACAAAACACATAACATGGATCCAAGGTCATTCAAGGAGAACATTGTATTAAAATTATCCTTCTATGATGTAGAAGACCTGATGGAGGATATTATCACCATTTTGGATGGGAATATCAACCGTTCCCAAAGAGGGATTGATAGTGTCATTGATGGTGTGGAAGAGCACGGGTGTTTGGGTGATGGTGTATTTTGGGATCTTGAGCTGATCAAAGGTATGTGATGGGATGATGTTAATACTTGCCCCATTATCGATCATGGATCATCGAATGAAAGTATCATTGATCCTAACTGTGATGAAAAGGAGAATGCCATGTTATTCCTGTGTGATGTTAGAAATCTCAGTATCATCGAATGAGATATAAGAAGAAGCTGTGACTGCTCCTATGAGAGATGTGAAGGGCCAATCCTCATCACTAGATGTAGAAATAATCTTCAAGGCTTCAGTGAGAGCCTGTCCATGTTATGGTGAGATTTGGATGGGTTCGTAAAGTGACATCTTAATTGGGCCCTGATGAATTTGTTTGACAATAATTTTTTCAATAGGCCGAGGGGTAGCTGAGATAGAAACATTAGGTTTTGATGATTATGAAGATGAAGATGAGGTGAACTCCTTAGGAGGAGGAATGGTGACAAAGGTCTTGGATTTTGATTAGGATGTTGATTTAGGATCATGTGTACCAGATCGGGTGGCTATCCAAACAACATTGATGAATAAAGGGGGACCATCCTTAGAATAATTTTCATTTGGAGGTGGGATGCCCGCAAAATTTCATGATGAATGAGGAGACTTATGCACTTGGATTGATGAGGTTGAATGTGTAGATGTTGGAATGGATGGGGAAGGAGGAGATTGGTTTTCCTCAAGAAGAAGGTCATCCTCCTCGATGATGTTGTGGACAAGTGTTTGGAGTGCTTTGCAATGTTCAGTGTCATGTCTAGGGGTGCAATGATAGGTACATATGAGGTTAGAATCAAACCATGATGGCTTCTTATTGTTTGGGAAAAAGTCCTTAGTAGGCGGAATCGTGATGCAATAAATTTGAAGTAAGTGTTAAAAGACCTCCAGATATGATTTAACCAAATTACTAGGAGGTGTTTTGTCTTTGTGATATGTCTTAGTCTTGGAAGAAGAGGCATATATTTGAGATGATTTGGATGTCAAGGGTGGAGTTTGAGTATTTCAAGGTTTTTAATTTTTGGATTCATTTTTTATGATGGTTGATGTTCTAGAAGAAGAAGTGTTAGCTGGTTTTGGCTTGGGTGGATTGGTTGGTTGAAATGTTTTTTTATGAATGGTCTAATCCTAGAAGAGATGGATGTGGTCTTAAGATAAATGATCTGGCATTGGATTGTTTGATCTTAGATGGAGGGATTTTGATTTTCTTGTGAGGATGTGAAAGAGACATTTAAGGAAACATGCCAAGGGTTCTAGTTTTTATTTTTGAAGAAGCACCCTTGGGAGGGATGACCAAAATCTCAACTGGATGGTCTGTAGGCTGTGTTGTGGGTGGAGGAACTAACTTACGTTTGATAAGGTCTAAATAAGGTGAATATTGGTTTGATGTGGAAGTGTCTGATTGTGTAGATGAGATGGGAGGATCGCTTGAAGTTATTGCAAGTTGAAGTAATTTAAAAAATTCTTCAAATGATGAGAGTGATGTGGAAGGAGAAGGTGATGTAGATGTGGTTACAATAGTTAATGTAGTAGGTGTGGGTAAAAGTGTGGAAAGAGGAACTGGGATGGATGCTAAGGATGGTATGATGGGTAAATGTTGAATAGATGTGGATAAGGTAGTCGAATCTAATGAAGTGGATGTGATGAGTGATGAGGTAGTTGTAGGTGATGAATTAGATATAGGTGTCAATGGTGGATGTAGAATTAGGTTGGGGTGGTTGTTTCATAAATATTTCAAGGGGACTCATTGATATACTTGTGAATGGGGGAGATGCAACATGTGTGGATGTGGGAATAGATGCCAAGATAGATGTAGGTATGATTGGTGTTGATGAGATTTTTAGATGTAGAAAAGATGTATAAAGAGGTGGATGTGATAGTTGATGAAGAAGGTGAGTTTGTTGATGGGTTAGGATCTTGATGAATGATATGGATAGTGTTTATGGTATGAGAGTTGGGCACTTGAGATGTAAAAGAAGTGGTGGTATGACTTGTTGGTGCATGGTTAGGGAATGGTTGTTTGAAGATGTCAAGTGGTTTATTAGGAGATGCATTAGGATTGCCCACTTGAAGTTTGTCTTGATCAATGAGTTTTTGGACAAGATCTTTAAGTTTTTGACATTTTTCAATATTCTGTCTGTGAACTTGGTGGTATTTACAATAATGATCTTCATGATACCATGTGGGTTGTTGGGGTTAGCACACCGGTTGTACAGACAATATATCAGATCTAAGCATACATGCAAATAAAATCGGATATTCTACTAGAAGAAATATACAAAATAAGAGACATAAATCAACACCAGATTTAATGTGGTTCACCCAGTGTGGGCTACGTCCACCAAGAAACAAGAAAATCTATTATCCAAAGCTTTGACAAGATATACAATGAATATTTACAATCTTCCACACCTCTCAGATGTTCATTACTTTCTTTCTATCAAGCTTTTACTTCATCACCAAGAATTCTCTCTCACAAACCTTTTTCAGGTTATTTCTAATTCTTGTTAATAATTTTTTCTAAACCCTAGCTTTTGTGATTATATATAGTCATTTATAGACTTAAGGAACTTAGCCATGCAATTACAACCAATAGAAATTCTTTAATTCTAAAAATAGATCTAATTCTCAAGAGTTAATGAAAACATCCTCGCATGGGTAATTGACGCCAGTTCTGCCTAACCGTTGCCGGTTCCTTACTTTCTTGATTGATGCTGGCCATACCTGATTGATGCCAATCTACCTTGACTGATGCCGGTTCCCCCCTAACCAATGCCGGTTATTGTATTTTTCTAGCAAGTTCCAATTGTATGCTAAAATTAAGTAATTTAGCTCTGCAACTCAACAATCTCCCACTTGGAGATTAATTACTACACCATACCTGTACAACGTCATTATTGGATTCGTCCTTAGCTTTTTTCCTTCCTCTTCAAGTCTGTTGGTTGTCAAAAGAAGAACCTAATGAGAGCAATAGTTAGGGGACAAGAATTCCCTCCTCTTTGATGGGAGAGGTTCCCTTATTTAAAAGAAAAACTTATTTACAAATGTACAACGCATAACTTTGAGGTGGAACTTGGGTATCATGAAAGCTTTGTGAAATGAAATAGATTGTCAATCACAAAAGCATAGCAGAATGAAGACAAGGAAATGAGTAGAAAAGCATTTTCTAGAATTATAGATGACAAAATAATTCCTTATGCATGCCAGAATACAATGAATTGGAATTGGACCATTTGTATTTGAATTACTAAGATGCAATTTGGAGGGACACACAGTTCCATAAATAACATCTACAAGAATACAAAGCTTCTTGGTATTATGTAGACAAATGATCTAATAATATTTAACAGATAGCTGTGAAATAAAGGAATCAGATGAACAAAGAAAGAAGATCCTTTTGTATTGATTGCCGTATTATTTCTTACACTTTCAGAAATAAGCCTAGTTCCACCTCAAAGTTATGCGTTGTACATTTGTAAATAAGTTTTGCTTTTAAATAAGGGAACCTCTCCCATCAAAGAGGAGGGAATTCTTGTCCCCTGACTGTTGCTCTCATTAGGTTCTTCTTTTGATAACCAATAGTTTTTGCCGACTCCGCTGGGGATTCATTTTCTAGTTCCTTAACCATTTATCGATCATTCTTGATCTAGTGACTCCATGTTTTACTCGAGGGAGAAGGACCCTTGGTATTGAAGATTCTCAGTTTCAGCTTTTGGAACAGTAGGGTTTTCCTTTCCCTTCAGTAGGAAGAAATAGAAAAGCTCATTCAACAAGCACTCCTCCTGTCAAAAATAGAACCCCTACGGGTGGTATTCCTTCAGAGTAACTCAGTCCTAATCTCCGAGCTCTGATTCTTGCTAGCATTTCAGTTCCCCTTCAAGCAATTTTTCCAAGAATGGCGGTACCATTGCCTTGGGGTCATCGTGTTGGGCCTCTCGCCCTTCCTCAACCATTACATGAGTTACCAAGAGGTAACCAGAAAAAATTTCCCAAGTTCAAAGGTGATGGCAAGGTACATCCTGATGAACATATCGCAGCCTTCATAGTTACATGTGGAGTTCTAGGAGTTGAACATGAAGACGTCTCCGTAAGGATTTTTGTTGAGAATTTACGAGATAATGCAGCTGATTGGTTCTATCACCTTCCGGCTAGAGCTATCACTAGTTGGAACACGATGAGAGAAAAGTTTGAGAATCATTTCAAACCGGTAGAAGACGTGCATGCTTTGCTGGCCCAAATTTCTCAAATAAAGAAAGAATCACAAAAGCCCATGAGAGAATTTGTGGCCTGATTTAACAAGTTGATTAACAAAATTCCACCAAACACTCAACCTGTAGATCAAATTCAAAAATGATTCTTCTTGAATGCCCAATTGCCTGAAGTTAGTTATGCATTGAGAAGAGCTAATCTTGCAACGTTGGCTGAATATCAAACTCTTGTTGTTAGTGTCGAAGATGATTTAATCATGTCAGGGAAGTTGAGAAGAGACACTTCTAAATCTAGGTCTTTCCCTTCCTCCTCTTCCACTCCTGGACCTAATACTGATCTATTAGTACAAAAACTTGTAAATGATCTCATCTCCATTAAGAAACAATTGGCCCAGCATGCCCCTTATGCAGATGTTCCAAGAAGGAATTTTCAACCCAGAAATCATCTGCTTGCTTCTCAGACAAAATTAGCACTTGAAGGACCACCTATTAAAGTTCCTGTTAATGTGACCTGCGAAGTTGAAGAGCCGGAGGATGAAGAGGTTAGTGAAGAATGGGAAGAATTTGTTGAAGAGGTTGATGAAGAAATAGAAGAACTTGAGGGATCTCGAGTAAATTTCTTCACTACTGAAGGCGTTGATGAAGAAGATGATTATGACGAGGTAGTAGTGGACATGAATAGTGAATCATACACTGTCATGACTCGAGAGCAGAAAAACAAAAAGGAGAAAGTCATGCAACCGGCCAAAAGATCCAAGGAACATCCAACAACTATTCTTGTAATTACAAAAAGAGGATTTCCTATCCCCATTGCGTCCACACCCAAGGTAAGTCCTGTCAACTCTGCTACTAAATTTACTTATTTTTCAACTCCTAAGATGGATAAGCCCAGGGTTTCAAGTGAGGATAGCTCGTCCACTTCTGGATCTTTCGATATCATTGATCACCTAAAAAGGACCAAGGTTTAAATCTCAGAGGTTGAGTATTATCAAACCCATCCTAAGGATTTTGTTAAAATGATCCACTTTGTTAATTCCCATTCCAAAACTACCTCTAAAGGTCTTTTACCCACTCCATCTTCTACATCACAACCCAATCTGGTAGCCACTGTCACCTCACCCAATGACAAGATCAAACCATTCTATGTAACCTTCCTTATAGCTGATCATAGACTTAGCAATTGCGTCATAGACTCAGGGGCATTAGACAATGTAATGCCTACTAAAGTAGCCCATGCCTTAGGCCTAACTCTCACACGTACTTACGGGTCTTGTTATTCCATGGAGAGTAAGGAAGTTCCCCTAGTCGGAAGAATTAAATATGCACAAGTAGCTTTTGCTACCTTGCTTGAGAAGAAAGTTTTAACTACTATCCTAGTAGCAGATATTCCTCCTTCGTATGGAATGATGCTAAGTAGGAAATTTTGTAAGGATGTGGGTGGAGAAATTCAAATGGATTGGTCACATGCCCTCATACCTATTAATGGGCAAATGAAGAAGTTGTTTCCTGAGAAGCAATCTGAGTATATTGTACAAAAAATAGATGATCCCAAAGCATAAATACTTTATGAAGATATGGGGCACGGTAACTATATGATTATGTCTCTAGATGAGATCTAACTCCCCAAAAGATCACTTGAGGATTCTAATGGTGTTTGGATATTAGAGTTTGATGGAAGTTGTTCCTCAAATGGTTCTGGAGCTAGTGTAATATTGGTGTCTCCTGAGGGAAAGGTCTATCCTTTCTCATTCAAGTTACAATTCAAAAATACTAATAATACAATAGAATACAAAGCTCTCATTCTTGGGCTTCATGTGGCAAAAGAGAAGGGAGTGAATAATCTTCTAGCTCGTGGAGATGCGGAGCTGATTGTCAAGCAAGTTAGAAACCTTTTCCAGGTAAAAAATAGAATATTGAAACATTATAGGAATAAGGTTTGGGACTCTATTGAATTTCTTGATGCTTTCTCCATCGAAGCAGTGCCTAGGGAGGAGAACACTAGGGCTGATTCACTAGCAGTCTCGGGGTCATTGCTGATACCTCATCCTGACTTCTCTCAAGATAAGTTTACCATTGAGATGATCCATAGGCCCAGTGTACCTGATAATGCAAGTAACTGGAAAGTTTTCAATGATGATCAACATCTGCTTTCTTTCTTAGAACTCAAGGATAACTTTGAACAATTGTACTTTGAAGGAAGCAACAATTTTCCTCGTGAAAGTGTGTCCTCCAATAAAGAATATGTCCATGAAGAAGAGATGGATCAAGACGGATGTATCAAACTCAAAGGGAATAAGATTCCAAAGGGACTGATGAGTTTAGAATATTTGTTTGACAAACATGATAGGTATGTGAAGTTCAAAGCTTCTACTGGACCACAACAATCAGCTGAATATGATAAAATTAATATTGGGAGTTCTACTAACCCTAAACTCGTGAACATTGGAAAATGTTGCACACCAGAAGAAAAGAGGAAAGTGATTAATATTTTAAGAAAGTATAAAGATGTTCTTTCTTATTCCTATGAGGATTTAAAAGCTTTTCAACCAAAAGAGATGCAACATTTCATCCCTCTCAAACCTGGGATTAAGCCTTTCAGACAGAAACAGAGGCAATACAATCCTAAGATAGCTGACACCATCTTTAAGGAAATACAGAAGTTATTAAAGGCCAAAATCATTTTTCCTATCCACCATTCAACATGGATTGCCAATATTGTGCCTGTTAGAAAGAAAAATGGTGAGATTCGTATCTGTGTTGACTTTAGGAATCTAAATCAAGCTTCCTTAAAAGATAAGTATCCTTTGCCCATGATGGATCAAGTCTTGCAAGCTGTGACGGGATCTGAAATGTTGTCTATGCTTGATGGCTTCTCAGGGTATAATTAGGTAGAAGTTAATACCGCAGATCAACAAAAAATGACCTTCACTACCCCTTGGGGTACCTTTTCCTATAAAAGGATGCCTTTTGGGCTCATTAATGCCGGTGCCACTTTTCAAAGAGCTATGGACTTGGCCTTTGAAATTTTGAAAGGGAAGTGTATTGTTGTATACCTTGATGACTTGACTGTATTTTCCAAAACAATGGCAGATCATTTTCAGCATCTGAAAACAGTTCTTTTGAAATGTAGAGAACATGGGATGTATTTAAATCCTAAGAAATATTTCTTTTGTGTCACAAATGGAAAATTATTGGGGCATGTTGTTTCCAAAGATGGTATAAAAATTGATCTTGAGCGAGTTCAAGCTATCCAGCAAATTCAACTTCCAACCAGTAAGAAGGGAGTGCACTCTTTCTCTAGTAAGATTAACTTTATGAGAAGATTCATCCATGATTTCATAGAGCTAACTTTGAATATCTCCCAAATGATGAAGGGAAAATAGACGTTTGGTTGGTATGCTGAAGGGAAATAAGCCTTTGAAGGTATTAAAAAGGCTATTGCTAAAACTCTTGTTTTAGCATGTCCAGATTTCGGCAGAAATTTTATTATCTATTGCTATGCCATAGATAACACCCTGGCTGCTGTTTTGACTCAAGAAGATTCTAATGATCATGAACTCCCAATTGCATTTATGAGCTACATTCTAAAAAATCATGAGTTAAAATACACAATAATGGAGAAACATACTTTTGCAGTGGTTAAGGCTGTCAAGCAGTTTTGTTTTTACATTCTTAACTCTCACTCCACAGTGTTTGTACCGGATACAACTATTAAGTCCATTCTCACACAATAGGAGTTTGGATCTAAAAGAGGGAATTGGGTGGCCAAGGTTCAAGAATATGACATTGATATTAGACCAACCAAGCTCGTCCGTGGAAAAGGCCTGTGTGAACTCATTGCTAAGGGAGCTAGACATGAGTTATTCAAGGATAAAGTTGACCTTCCTACCATTCTGTTCCTTGGCTCAATTGATGAATGGTATGATGATATCACACACTTTCTCACATATGGATAATGTCCCTCTCATTTGACTACCAAAGAGAGGAGAGTTGTTAAGCTAAGATCAACCCAATATGTGTTGTAGGAAAATGCCTTATTTAAGCGTGGCTTGGATGGAAGATTTCTAAAATGTGTGGACAAAGAACAATAGAAGAAGTTACTTTCGGATTTTCATAATCAAGCATGTGGAGGGAACTACTCATCAACTGTCATTGCTAATAAGATTCTTTGTGCAGGATATTACTGGCCTACCTTGTTCAGAGATGCATCAAAGTGGGTTGATAAATGTGAAGCTTGTCAGACCTTCGTGGGTAGACCCAAGTTGGCTTCTTTGCCCCTTAAACCAGTTGTGATCAAAGAGCATTTTCAACAATGGGGTTTATATTTCATTGGAACACTTAATCCATCTTCTAGTGCTGGTCACACCCACGTATTAACTGCCACAGATTATTTTACTAAGTGGGTAGAAGCCATTCCAGTAAAGAGTACTACTTTAGAAGTAGTATGCAATTTTATCAAAGAGAACATCTTGGTGAGGTTTGGTGTGCCAAACAAGATAGTGACAGATAATGCTTCAAAATTTTCTTCAACTGAGATGATGGATTTTTGTTATGGATATGGCATCTCCCTGGCTCACTCCTCAGATTATTATCCTTAGGGGAATGGACAAGTAGAATCAACAAACAAAAATATGGTGGCTATAATAAGGAAATTAGTTAATGAATCCCAAAGGAACTGGCACAAGAAACTCTATGATGCTCTTTAGGAAGATAGGATCACACCTAAGAGAGCCATTAGGATGTCTCCTTTTCAGGTAGTATATGGAGTGGAAGCTCAATTGATAGTAACAGTGGAGCTACTAGCC
Source organism: Taxus chinensis (assembly GCA_019776745.2). Lineage (NCBI taxonomy): Eukaryota > Viridiplantae > Streptophyta > Pinopsida > Cupressales > Taxaceae > Taxus > Taxus chinensis. The sequence goes on along the minus strand of CM034153.1, from coordinate 730,815,257 downwards.
CTGCATCTAATGAAGGCCATTGAAGACACTAGTTTTAATGATTATTTGGATAAAAGGATCATGTACCTTTACCAATTGAACGAGGACAGGTTGAAGGTCCCTGATAGAATATATACTCACCAACAGAAAGTAAAGGCCTTGTTTGACAAAAAAGTTAGATCCAGGGATTTCAATATTGGAGACATTGTTTTGCTTTGGGATAAAAGGCATGAACCTCGTGGCAGCCATGAAAAGTTTGATTCTCTTTGGCTCGGACCTTTCAAGATCAGGCGCTTTGCTGGTGAGAATTATTTTTACCTTGATTATATGGATGGTTCTTCTCTCCCACTTCCTTATAGTGGGTAGTACCTGAAATTTTTTAAGTCATAGGTGATTGGGAAGTCCTTTGTATATTCTGTATAGCGTTTGTATTTCCCTTTCCTTTTCCTTGTTTTGGTGTGTTTTCTTTTGTATTGATCTGCTTTTGACTCCATGGCCCAATGGATAAGGCACTGGTCTACTTTCCCTATATTTTTCTGAGAGTTCTTGCCTTGTCTTATTTCTTTGGACTTTAGCCAAGTCATCCCCAGAAGGAGCCAGCTGTTGTCCTCTCATAATTTTCCCCCTCTTTTGAGAAGTTCAAAATCATAATTTTGAGGTTAATCGCCTTTTCTGTTGGTTTGATAAGGGAAAAAGTCAAAAATTTGGAAAGAATCTACATTTTTGGGTCATTTTGTGTGATTTACGGGTCTGTCAGACATTTTTGTCCCAGATGTCCCAAGTTCATTCAGGCTCCCTGTTCATCGATCGGCCGCTTTACCCAAAGTCCGTTTCTCTCGGGCACGTTGGAACTTTTTGTCCCAAGTAACACAAGTTCACCCAGGCTCAATGTTCACCTTTCACCCGCATTAGCTGAATCACGTACTCCACGTAATTTCGTCCCTCATGTCCTGAAAGCATTTGTGCATCCTTTTCCCGTGTCACCCGCATCGGCCAAATCACGCTTTTGCATCCCACGTGTCCCAAATGAACCAAAGACCATCCGGGCTAATTTTTCCCGATCTTCCCAAATATCTTGCTTTTCAAGTTGGTAGATGTGTATTTAATGCACATTTATTATCTTTCTCTCTCCTAAAATGGCTATTTAATAAACTGCCCTCCTACGCATTTTTGCACACTGCTTTATTGTTATCAATTGCTCATACCCTCCCAATCGGAGTTTCTATGCGTATACCCTATTCCTTTGTAATTCCATCGAGATTTTAGTCTATGACTATGTTTTTCAAGCCGCTATCAACATGAAGATTAAATTTCAAGGTCAGGAGTAAGTTTCACCACTCGAGTCTGCCGTTCCTAATATTGGGGACAGTGAAGTTCGCCACCTTGACTTTGGGGATTTCTGGACTAGGATGACAGACTCAAACCCCTCTCCTATGGCACAAATGATTCACGATAGTGGTTTGGCATTCACTGCTAGTTTCCCAATCTTGGTGTAATGTGTAGATACGGTCCTCGCCTACGGTGCTCATTTCAATCCCGACTCAAGTGAACTAACAAATGTGCATGGGGAGCTCATTGCCAAGCTCAATGCTGCCACCATTGGCACTACCCTAAGGATTCCTGAGATGGATAATTCTATATTAATCTCTCAGAATCAAGGCTTAGGCCCTCTTCGACTAGGACAGTGAGAAATACAAGGTGAGGGTGGCGAAGTCTTGGCTTAAAAACCCTAAAAAGGGGGCATCCCATCTATCCAAGGTTCTGTTTCATGCCGATTTCAATGAGGAGCTGTCAGATTTTATAATCCTACTAGCTCGGGTCATGGGCTTACCCTCTACCAACGAGTTCCATTTCTGGATGTGCCCCCTTATCAACATGGTGTGTGAAGGAACTCAGAATATCAACTGGGAAGAAATCATCAACATGAACTTAGCAGAGCAACTGTCCAATGTACAACAAACCAAGAAGTTCTACATGACTTCATACCTAATGTATACCCTAGCATCATCAAGGAAATGGTTTGCACATACATTGATTCACATAAGGGTGACCCTGTATATGCCTACTGCCCTCAATTCACCTTGGACACTAGTAATCACAACTTCAGGAGGGTGAATGATGCTTTCACCATGTACATTGTCAAGCTTCTGGAGAGTGACACGACGAGGAGATTTTCTGATGAAGCTATGAACCTAATATCACACTATGGTGCCTACTTCATCTAGTTTAGAAAGTTCTCCTATATAAGGCTTGCAGGCTATGAGAGCACTCCTCTCAAGCTTCCTATGTTCTGCAATGATAAAATGGCCTTGATCGAGATATGCAGGCAACTGGACAAGTTGCACAGAACCTACAGGGATAAGAAAATTACTGGCCTGCACTTCCCCATATCTTTGGGAAACTACACCTGTAAGACAGCTCTAGATGCATAGAACATAGAAAGAGCCCTAGCTCCCATCACTGTCCATTTCTTCAAGCCAAGAACTTGTTTTGACTTGAATAAATTTATTGAACAGAACATCAAAATCAATTACTATCATAGGGCAGACACAGAAGACTATTGGGCTGACTGTGCTGATGATTTTGAGGCAAGAAGGAGACATTACGGTAGGTTTTCTCTTCAACTGATTCAGGAGCTTAATTTGTATCAAGTTCCAGAAGGGCTTCAGGATGATAATTCTGATCTGTTTTCATATGAGTATGACACCTTGATCAAACACACTCCCTTGGAGGATTTGGATTGGTTCAAAAAGGAGAAAGATGATCTGGCTGAAATCTTAGCCCCTGTCTTAGTAAGAACCAAGATCTAGTTTGATAGGAAAGTCTGTGAGCTTAGAAGGCATTCAGGTGAGTCCTCCTCCAAGGATACTTCAACACCAAGGAAGGAAGAATTGGTACCCAGTTCGGAAGCACCTGTGTAGACTCCTGCTGCCACCTCAACTAAAGGTCCTACATCCTCCACTCCTTCCTCATCCACTCAAGTATATCAGAAGAAAATAAAGGAGGTCAAAAAGGAGCCTATTGAAGAATATCCCATGATGAAGCATTTGGAATTGCCCTCAGGTCTAGAGAACATTATTGTTCTTAGTGAAAGTGAAGAGAGTGAAGTGCCAGCCTCCATAAGTGCTCCAGAAACCCAAATGGATAAAGACAAAGAAGTCCAAAGCACTGAGCTTCCAAGCACCATTGACTCCTCTGTACCAGAAGCCCTGAGTGTCCCACTCATATCCCAACTAGAAGCAACAAAAGTGCACACTCTGAGTGCCATGAGTTCTCTTTCTCTTGGTCCTCTTGCCCCACCTTCTTCTTCCTCCTCCTCTTTTGCATGGGTGCAGCCTTTCGTTGATAGTAGGAAGAGAAAGTCTTCTTCTCAGATCTCGGGACCCAACTTTGATGCTGTGGCAGCTCTGTTGGGTACTAACCCTCCTACTCCTACCAAAAAGGCCAAGACCACCTCTAGAATAGTATCTGATGCTCAGGGCTAGCAATTCCTGGAGATAGCCAAGCCCAAAGTAGACAAGCCAGAGCATGATTTGCAAGCGTCTGATCTAGAGCTCTCAAGGATTCCCATGGGAGAGTCCACCCCTGAAGGTGAGATTCACAATCTTCAAGAAATAGTCACCAAGGTCATTGGGAGAGTGGAGAAAGGGCAACAAACCATAGAGCAGCTGGAGGAGTAGGCTCAGGTTCTTATAGGTTTCATCAAGTCACTACTGTCCAAGGATAAAGTTTTAGATCCTACCCCACTGACTACTCTTCCACCACCTGTGATTCTCAGCCAAGATGAAGTGCAGAGTATCAAAGATATACACAAGTATTCCATCTATGGAAGGGATATGGAGGCCATGGTGGATGATATGCTTGTTGCAGGGTTGAATTTCATTAGTGAAGCCTTCAAACTCAATGAGAAGGTGAATAATCTGCAACAGAAGCTCTCCTCCACCATTGGGAATATAGATAAAGAGCTCAAACTCTGGAGTAGCTGTATAGTAGACCTTCACCTTATGGGACAGGCTGATGAGAATATTTTAATGGAAAGAAAAGTCTTTCGATGATGCAAAAGATAACTTGTCAAAATCATGGGTATACAGTGTGGAATGGAAAATCAAGGTGCTGGAAGAAGCTTTGGGAGAATTGAGAAATAGCTGGTAGAAGGGTGAGGCCTTCAAGACTTTGGTTGTATCTACCTTCAAGGATATACATTGCCATCTCCATGATGAGACCTCTGGTGTGCCCCTCTCTTTACAAGAAATCAAAGCTCAGTTCAGAGCTTTTGTCAAAGATAACTTGTTCAAAGAGGATTCTGTCTCCAAAGAAAAGATGAAGGAAATTTTCTCTCTCCAGTCTGCTATTGAAGAAGCAAATAAAGATTATCATACACACGTCAAATTTGAAAAAGAGATGGAGAAGTGCCTCGGATTTTGGACCCAGTCCACCACCAACACATCAGTCCCACGTGGCAGAGACATAGCAGAGGCATTAAAAAGTTTAGACAGTGGATCCTCAAATCAGTGGGCCCCTCTCAATCTTGAACATTTGTCTTTCTCTCCTAACTTTTCTCCTTTCTTTCTTTCCTCATCTCAGATTTATTGTAGTTAGTTGGGGTTTTGCGTTAAGCAGCCCTTTAACTAAGCATTATTTGAAAAGGTGGTTACCAAGGGTAACTGATTTGTAAACTATATAATAGCCTCTCCTCGCCATTTTTGGGGGGAACTTGGCTTATTTCTGAAAGTGTAAGAAATAATATGGAAATCAATACAAAAGGATCTTCTTTCTTTGTTCATCTGATTCCTTTATTTTGCAACTATCTGTTAAATATTATTAGATCATTTGTCTGCATAATACCAAGAAGCTTTGTATTCTTGTAGATGTTATTTATGGAACTGTGTGTCCCTCCAAATTACATCTTAGTAATTCAAATACAAATGGTCCAATTCCAATTCATTGTATTCTGGCACGCATAAGGAATTATTTTGTCAGCTATAATTCTGGAAAATGCTTTTCTGCTCATTTCCTTGTCTTCATTCTGCTATGCTTTTGTGATTGATAATCTATTTCATTTCACAAAGCTTTCATGATACCCAAGTTCCACATCAAAGTTATGCGTTGTACATTTGTAAATAAGTTTTGATTTTAAATAAGGGAACCTCTCCCATCAAAGAGGAGGGACTTCTTGTCCCATGACTGTTGCTCTCATTAGGTTCTTCTTTTGACGACCAACAAAGTCTCAAAATCGAAAGACCAACAGAAGTGGAGTGTAGCTCCAACTTCTTTTTTGCTAATGGTTTCATTAGCATATCCATAGGGTTAGTTCTCGTATGAATATTTTCTATATTTAACTGTTCATCCTCCAATACTTGCCATATGAAGTGATACCTCAAATGAATGTGTTTCGTTCTCAAATGAAATGCTGGGTTATTTTCCAAATGAATTACACTATGACTATCAGTAAACAGTTTACAATCACTTTGCTCCTTTCCTAAATCTTCCATGAACCTAGTAATCCATATCATATCTTTACTAGCCTCTGTAGGTGCAACATACTCTACCTCTGTAGTAGACAAAGCCACTACCTTCTGCAATCTTGAAATCCAGCTAACTGTAGTTCCACCTACTATGAAAATATATCTAGTAGTGCTCCTCATACCATCTAGATTTCTAGCCATATCCGAATCAACATAGCCACATAATGAAATATCCAAACCTCCATAGCATAACTCTATGCTAGATGTCCCTTTCAAATATCTGACTATCCATTGGATTGCTTTCTAATTATCTTTACCTGGATTAGCCATATATTCTACTCACAACTCCCACTTCTTGTGCAATGTTTGGTCTTGTACAAACCATAAAATACATAAGACTTCTAATTGCTGAAGCATTAGGTACTTGTGTCATGTATTTGACCTCCTCATGTGATGAAGGACACTGATCTTTGCTCAATTTGAAGGCTCTAGCCATAGGTGTGCTAATAGGTTTTGCATTCTGCATGTTGAACCTTTCTAACACCTTGTAGATATATTCCTCCTGAGATAAATATAATTTTTTTTTCTGTCTCTATGTATTTGCATGCCAAGGATTATTTTTTCAGCTCCTAAATCATTCATAACAAATGTGTGAGCTATCTTTCCCTTAAGCTCACCAAATTCTTGCATACTAGATCCTGCAATAAGCATATCATCCACATACAATAACAAAATAATATAGCTCCCATTTTCAAGCTTCTTGAAATAAAAAAAATGGTCAGATTCACATCTCAAGTAACCATGCTCTTGTATAAAACTATCAAACCTCATATACCATTGCCTTGGAGCTTAGTTGAGCCCATATAGGCTCTTTTTCAACTTGCACACTAATTTCTCCTTACCCTTGACTTCATACCCAAGCAACTACTGCATATAAATCTCTTCATCCAAATCACCATGAATGAAATCTATCTTCACATCTAGTTGCTTTAAATACAAATATTCTACTGTAACTAAACTCAATATAGTACGAATAGAAGTCATCTTAACAACAGGAGAAAATATTTCACCAAAGTTAATACCTGCTTTCTGTGAAAATCCCTTTACTACAAGCCCTTGCCTTATACCTTTTTTTTCCACCCTGTTCTTCGTTAATCTTGTAAACCCACTTGTTCTACAATGTTCTCTTACATGTTGAAAACTTAACCAAATCCCAAGTTTGGTTTTATTCTAAGGAGGTCCATCTTTTCATCCATCCCATGCTCCCACTGAACGTGAGTCTTATCCTGCATTTCTTCTTCAAATCTCTCTGGTTAACCACTATCAGTCAACAATAAATAAAATAGAGAAGGTGTAAATATTTTTGGAAGTTTACTTACCCTTTGTGACCTTCTCACAGGAGTTTGGGGTATCAGAGACTCAATCTGGGCATCCTGGACATTCGTATCAACTTCTGATAGTGACCAACAGTGGTCGCCCTCTAACGGACATTGGTTATGCTAACCGATGTCGGTTCTGCTAACCGATGCTGGTTCTGATCCTCTGTAACCATCAGCGGTTCATCTGATCGATGCTGGTAAGGGACTAACTAACCATGGTTACTGTGTATTTCTGTAGGTGTTTCTTTAAAACCTGAGAGTTAATTTTCATCAATAAAATTCTCAATTTCTCATCCTTGGGTACCAAAATTTGATCCCTGTACATTCTCTTTTCATTCCATTCAACATCACGACTCCTAATAATCTTAGATTCATCCAAATCCCAAAAATAGAAATGAAATCACCAGAGCCATAACCAATGAAAGTACAATGTCTTGGATTTTGACATCCAACATTTCTTCCTGTTATTTTCCCTATCAACATGCACAAAAAATTTTGAACCAAATACTCTTAAAAATTAAAGATCTACCTCTTTCCCGATCCAAGATTCTTCTGGTATTCCTCCATCTAGTGCACTTGAAGGCCCACAGTTGATTAAATACATACCACTGTATCTACTGGCTTCTGCCCAAAACTGCAAGGGCAATCCTAGAATGTATCCTCATACTTCTATGCACGTTCCATGATTGTCTGTTCATTCTCTCAATAACACCATTCTCATGTGGTGTTCTGGGAACTATTTTATCTCTACAAATCCCATTCAAGGAACATTAATCATCAAATTTATTACAATACTCACCACCATTATCAGATCTAAGGCATTTAAATTTAAAATTTGATTCATTCTCAACAAGTGCTTTCCATTTCTCAAATTTATCAAAGACATCAGATTACGCTTAATAAATACCATACCTTTCTTGTGGCATCATCAATGAAAGTCACATAGTATAGGATCCTCCATGAGAAGCTACATGGGCTGGTCCCCACACATCTGTAGTGAACTAGTTCCAACTTTTGCTCTTTCTTAGTATTCCTTGCAACTTGAGAAATCTAACTCTTTTTTGCTTTCCAAAAATGCAATGCTCACAGAAACTCTAAGTCCAATTCTTTCAAATCTAATAACCTTACCTTTAACCTTGTAAGAATCTTCATGCCTTTTTCACTCATATGTCCCAACTGATTATGCCACATGTTGGCATACTCATTTGAAGTATGATGTAGATAATGGTAGAAAAGGATTAAGTATATATAGGTAGAAAAATAAACATTGCCTACTTTCTTACCTTGTGCCACTACCAAAGCACCCTTGGTGACTTTCCAAGCATCTGAAGTAAAAGTAACTGTGCAACCAGATTCACCACCCAATTTCCCTACAGAAATACGAGATTTCTCCTTAGGCTTGGCACATGCCTCACGTATCTTTTAATATCCATGTATTTACATTCTGCAATTTCAAATGTACATTCCCCATTACCAGACAATACTACAAGGTTCATCATCACCCAAATAAACTTGTACAAAATTTCCCTAGAAAAATTTTTAAAGTAACCCTTATTCAGGGGTTACATGGAAAGAAGCACCTGAATCTATTACCCAAGATTCAATTCTAGTATCTAAGAGAAAGTATAAGTAGTAACAATATTACCTATTGGATTTACCTCTTTAATACCTTGGCTAGTTGGTTCTTTGTTATCCTTTAAACCAACAATATCCTTTTTAGCATGTCCTTTCTTTCCACAGTTCTAACAAGTAATTCCCTCTACTCCTGGATTTGGATCTTCCATCCCTTGACTTTAGATGTCTCACGAGCTCTTACTCTTGGATTTTTCCTTGCTGCCTACCCTCTACTCTCTATATTTAATGAATTTCCAGAAGAAGTTTTCCCCTGTAATCTCTCTTGTGCATTTATTCATTCAAAAGGACACTGAGCACATCATCAAATTTAAAATATTATTAGTAGATGATGTATTACTAACTGACATTACTAAGTTGTCCCAACTATTAGACAAAGAAATAAGGATTAATAATGCTTTTACTTCCTCATCAAATGGGATAGTAACAACCAATCTAGCTGATTTACAATAGTGTAGAAATCATTCAAGATGACTAGAGGTAAATCCACCTTCATGCATCTTAGAACTAAACAGTATTCTTCATCAAATAAACTTTATTGGATGCACTAGGTTTTTCGTATAAATTAGCTAGGGTTTTCATCAACTCTAACTCTTCGCATGTGAGAATTTGCCTATGGATGATGCTAGACTCAATCTTATCAGATCCGAAAGCCTTTCTGTCAAGAATCTTCCACTCTTCATTAGACATGATTAAGGGTTTCACTTCTTCACCTCCAACGATAGGTATAAATCCTTTTGATACATATAATCCTCAACCTGCATTTTCCATAATTGGTAATTTCAGTCGTCGAATTTCTCAACTTTGAACTTATTCTCCTTTGTCATTGCTGTAGCTCCCACTCAAACATAAAACCCTCTGTGAGTAAATCTACCAAAATGCAAAATCCTAAAAAAATCTCTAATACCATTTGTTAGGGGTTAGCACACCAGTTGTACAGACAATATATCAGATCTAAGCATACATGTAAATAAATGGATATTCTACTAGAATGAAATATATAGAACAAGATGCAATAAATCAAAGACACAAATTTAACACAGTTCACCCAGTGTGGGATAAATCCACCAAGAAACAAGCTAATATTTTATTATTCCAAAGATCTTCACAAGTGTCGCAATGAATATAATGAGCACTCTTACATAACGACCCTCTAAAGATGTTAAGGTTTTTATCTTTCTATCAAACTTTTGCTTCATCACCCATTAGAATTCTGTGACCTAACGTAAGGAATGGTTCATATTTCTAATACATGTTAATACATTTTTTCTAAACCCTATCTTTTGTGCTTATACCCTAATCATTATCAGGCTTAGGGAACCAATATTTCTGCCATGCAAGTACAAGCAATAGAAATATTTGCATGCTTAGGGAATGGATCTAATTGAAGATGTTAAGTAAAACATTCGCACGGAGATGCATTAGGATTTTCCACTTAAAAGTTGCCTTGATCCTTCATTTCTTGGATGCCAGTCATACCTTAAATGACGGCTCCCCCTTGACATTTCAGTTACTATATCATGTCCAGCGAAGTTCCAATTGTATGCTACAATGAAGTAATTTAGCTCCACGATTCCACATGCCGGTTTTGGTCTTGATTCATAAAATGGTCAAATGGGGAGAAGTGTGATAAGGTTAACCACCATCAACTTGTCAAATATTGAACTATATGATTCTCCAAGGGGAGTATAGTTGGGCATAGGTCTAGGGGCTTGTTGTTGGGGCCACGTGCTAGAGGTAGGTGTAAAAGAAGACTTAACAACCACAACATTGGCCGCACTCTTAGATTTATCATTATGTGTGGATGGTTTGGTAAACTTGAGTTTTGGGTTTATTTGATTTAATTTTTAGTTGGCCTTGGTCAAGGGAATGAGTCTCAAGTTTATGAGCCATGGTGAAGGCTTCTTCAAATGTTTTGAATGATTGGATTTGACAAAGTAGATGAAATATGATTCACACAAGAGCATGAGAATAAATCGATAAGGATCTATGTGCGTGGAAGGGAGAATGATAATTGATTTATAATGCCACACCATCGAGTGAATAAAGTCTTTGAATAGAATCATCATCAAACTGTCTAATAGCATATAAATCAGTGATGGTGATCTTGCGCATGATGTTGATTGAAAATTGTTCTAAGAAGAGATGCAGTAATTTGGGTAAATGAGAATAATGAATGTTGGGGAATGCCATTATACCAATCCAATGCTGGACTCAAACCAAGGACATAGGGAAGGTGTGAAGCATGAGGTCTTGATCATGTGTAATAAGGTAACATGCATGCCTAAATGCACATGAATATGTTGTTGTGGATCTTCCTTACTATTGAATTTGGAAAACTTGGGAATCTTCAATGAGGGGGATAAGATTTAATTGGAACTGATGGATGAATAGGATCGTTACAATTTTTTCTCATAAGATAATGTAACATTGGGTCCCAAGGTAGCAGCCTCAAGGCTAGCCAACCTATTCATTAAGGCATGCATGGGATAATTTGAATTAGTTGGTTGGGAGATGAATGATTGTGGTTGCATGACATAATAAGTAGCCAAGTAAAGTTTGTTGATAAACTTGTGGATGTGTGGGTGTTTGAGGAATTGTTTAATGAGGGTGAATGTAATTCATGGGTTGAGATTGAATAGGTTGTTATAATGGTTGTTGTTGAGAAATGGGAATGTGATGTGCTTCTTGGGATTGGGTTGGTTGTTGTGGTAAATGATGAGTGGGAATGTAGGTGTGGATAGGTTTAAATTGTTTATGGAGTGGATTAGACACTGTATAATGCAAAACAATCGTAAGAGGAGGTTAGGAAGTGATGACATTTGTATGTATGTGTGATGTGAGAGAAAAATAATGGGTGTGTTGTTTGGATATGGGATGTGATGTTTGGGTAGATTGGATAGGGACATTGGTGATGATAGTGGCCAAAGAGGTGATAGGAATGGAAGTGGTGATAGTTGTATTGATTGGTGGTAGATTAAGAGGAATGGGTGTGACTAGCTGAGTGGTTTGATGAGGTGGAGGATTGGTAGAAGATGAAGTAAGATCATGTTGGGTTATAACAAGCTCAATCATGGCTTGGGGGAAAAACACCACAAGCTGAGAAGAGATCACTTGGGTGGTTTCGGGGTTGGAATGATAAATAATAGATTTGTTGAAGTGGTGGACCATAAATAGGAAGTTGGGTTGACTTCCTAAGGAAGTAGTCATGAAGAGCTATGGGATTAGAATCAAGAAGCTCTTGGAACTATAAACTACCATGAGGGATAATAGGAGGCCAAAAATCTTCAACCGATGTAACAGATGGAGGGGTGGTTAGTCGAGATGGGATAGATTGATGAAGCAAGAAAGGATTGGTCTCATCTACGGTAGTGGTTTGAACAAGAGGTCCTTGATGATTAGAGGTTGGGTGCCCATGGAAGAGGTAACCAAGGGCACAATGAGTAGATTTTGAGATGAGATCTATTTTCCATTTTTAGCTAACGAGCATGTGATAACGGGCATGAAACAAAACAAGAAAATGATAACAATGATAATTAAGGAAAACAAGACAAGAAAACATATTTTTTTTTTGTTTTTGATTAATTAAAAGATGTGAAAAAGAAAAGGGAAAATGGATAATGAAGGCACCTAGGAAATGAAAATATAGGGTTGGTTTTAGGTAGTTATGGCTAGGGATTCCTTGATATACCTAAAGGTACCTGAGGCCTGAGTCTGTGCAGGATTTCTAACATGCGAACAGAACACCATGGTGATTTTTCTGTTGGGTGATGAGATTACAATCAGTTCCACCTGGTAGGAAATGCCTAGATGTGTGAATTGATTTATGAGTTTGGTTGTGTGTGATGGAATGTGAAATGTAACCAATTAAACCCCTACTTAGCTAGATGAACAAGCAAGGATGCAAAAGGTTCGTTTTAAGCCAAATCCAAATGTGAAAGTTTGATGAGGACAAACACACAAGAAAGGGAAAATGTGATGCAAAAAGGAGAAAATTAGAAAAGAAGAAGAATACCTGGAGAACGATTTTCCTTTTTATCTGATCTTTGAAAGCAAGTGAAGAGCAATCCAAGAAAATATAGAATCCCAACACGAACAAGAAAAAGTTAAAAGCTTCTACCGTAATGTTAGTGGAAAATAGGAAAATGAAAGAAAAATGCAAGAGACTCACCTAAAAGGGTGGTCCCACCAGGCGTGTCAGAATGTTGACTCAAAATTTCTCATTCCTATTTAGATTAGTGAAGTATATACTAAATAAATCGAAACAACTCCAAAATGACAAGGGTTTAAGGTACCTTGAAGTATGATGGATGCAAATGGACATGCACAAAGTGAATGACCTCGCTGCAAACTTGATGAACCTACAAAACAAGGATAAACTAAGAAAGAAAATGGATTAGATAATAGATGAGGGGGTTTCCCAACAAAGTTGTTTCCAAGAAATGCATTAACTTCCTTATGTGGATTTAAACCCCCGTGTTTGATAAAAGATGATAAAATAAATGAAAGGACTGATTAACATGCAGAAAATGAAACTAAACATTAGATGAAATTACAGAAATGGATAAAACATGTATATCTAGAACAAAATTAACACAAAAGTAAATTAGTGACTGGTTGATGGTGACCCAGGTTGCAAAGGGTAGGTCGATGACGACTTGAGGAGATGGATCTGGACAGAAAGACTGGAAATGCATATCTAGAATGGATATGAATGTAAATAAGGTGATCACAAAGGCCTGAGAACACTGACAGTAACATGTAGAGGAATATCTGAAACATAGAAACATAAAGGATGAAAGAAAACAAATATTGGGATGGATTGGATGGAAACAAAACTTGAGTCAATGGAAACTAGGTTGATTTGATAGTGACTGAAGAAAGGAAAAGTAGATTTGGGGTGACAAAGAAGACAAATAACAGATATGAGAGTTGGAAGCAATAACAGAGTAGAAACAAACATCGAGAGGATCTAGAAACAGAATGGATGAAACAAAGAGCTTGGTCGATGATGAACTCAAGGTGGAGTGACGAAAACCTAGGAAGTGCTAAATAAAGATGAGGATGGATGGGCTTGATGGACAACCTACACACATAATAAATGAAAGAGGAAGCTGAGGATGAAGCTCTGATGGAAGATGAACTCGAAAAATGTTAGTACCTAAAAGATAATAACAATAATAGCATATGATAGCATGAATCAACAAAAAATAAAAGTAAACCTCCCAAAGTCTCCACAAGTGATGCAAGGCAAGCTCAAATGGACTCCAAGAAGGTTGAAATAGCTGCAAGAATGCTCAAGACTCGAAGATAAGTTTGCATAGCGCAAGAAAACTTTGATTATGCCTAATTTTGGAGAGGGGGTGAAACTAGTTTTATAGGGTTGACGATGACTTGGGTGGGTCACTGCTAATTGCGGGGAACCATCCCTTTAGATGGTGGATGAGTGATTTATTTGAGATATGGACATTTTATTAATTAGGATGAGTGTTTTTAAAGCATATGGGCATGTTAGAGTTTCTTAGGGAAGTGATATGGGTAGGTGGGAGATAAAGATGTATTAAATAAAAGATATAAAAATCATATGGATATGGAACTGGGATTTTAGGGATAATAAATAACCTAGGGAGAAGAAAATAACATTAGGAAAAATCTTAAATGAATATTAATTAAAATTTAAAGTTGATAAGTTAATAGATAGGAAAGATGAAAATATGAATATGAATTAAAATAAAGGGGGTCTAGATAAGACCATGGTGATACAAGAGAACACATGAAAGAAGGGTAACGATACTAAATTCTGGTGTCTACACTTATATGTAATTACCCATTCTCATTGGAAAGGGGAGTCCGTAAGCTACTGGGAAACATATGTCTGTAAGTTGTGGTTTGTTGGCTCCACTTACCACTTGTCTCCTTGTTGAACTGTCCTTTTGAAGCCCACTTTGTGCATGGCCATTTATTTTTGATGCCTTGTCTTGGGGCATCCTAAGTAATAGTCAAATAACCAAATTTTTATCTATCACACTAATCTTAAAAACTTGTCAAACATCTAATCTAAGACATTTATTGCACATCGAAATTATTATCATCATCAAATTAAATTTATTCTTTGTAACATCACATATATAATCCACATCATATAATACATTTATCCAATCAAAATATTAAATTAACATGTAATACCATCAACAACAACACATTTAAACTTAGTCAATTATTTCAAATCTATGATTTCGATCTACTTCACAACATCCATATCAACATAAAATTAAAACCATTTAAAATCAACATTGATAGCTAAACATCACATCAACATACATATCTAAACATATAACATCATATCAAAACCATTATATCAAAATCCTGTCATAAATCCACATATGACATACAATGTACCAATTAACATCAACATCAACATCAACATTAACATCAACATCAACATCAACATCAACATCAACATCAACATCAACATCAGTATCAGCATCAACATCAACATCAACATCAACATCAACATCATCATCAACATCAACATCAACATCAACACATCCATAAAATAAATAAACATGAAGTATAAAACATAAACACAATTTTGAGTCTGCCAAAATAAATCATATATATCTCAAATAGTTTATACATCACCTCCTAGCCTCTAAACCAACTCTATCTAATCAAAACCATATATACAATGCATCCACATAAAATATGGTGAAATCTAGATTAGACACCTTGTCTTTAGGAGCTCTGCCCTACCCAACTCCATGTCCTCCATCGGGCTCCGAAACTCATCAAGAATAAGCCATGCTTCCCATGCTTGTTGAATCCAATCGTCTCATCGTACTCCTCTCACTCGTTATATGCACCGCATAGTGTGGTACATGTTGGAACATAATGATTAAGTTGTCTAGCCAACCCTTAATTAATATGGGTCCATCACTATTATATAGGTTAAATATTTAATAATATGAAATAGTTTTCTATTATTAAATATTCATACCTAGGTAATATACATTAGGTAAGTATTTAATAATATGAATAATTTATGTTTCTATTTATTAAATACACTCACTTAGGTATATGTGTCAACCATTTTAGGTTGAAAAGGTGGGTCGGGAGACATACCCGGTCACCTTATATAAAAAGGACTTTAGGTCCTCATTTGATATATTTGAGAAATATATCAAAGGCGTGCAAATCAAGTGATTTGGTTTTACCCTTGGTAAATAGGGTTTCAAAGGAGGAGGTGATCTTACTGGGTGTAAAACAAGTTCTCTGAAGTAAAAAGTTATTTTCAAAGTGGTTTTTACCCTATTGGGGTTTTCCACTATAAATACTGTGTCACATATGTTATTTATTTCCTGTAAGTATTTATTTATTTATGTTATGATGTAATATTTATTTAAATATTTATTGTAACACTATATAATATGTAGGTTGATTAAATCCGTATTTATTAGAATCCTCAAATTCTAACATGGTAACAGAGCGAGGTAAATTAAATAAATTAAGATCAACTATTTTTTATTTTATTTATTTAATTTGTACGGGGATTTTCAACCAACCCAGAAGGGTATTTCAAATAACCAACCCCTTCTTTCCATTGTGCAACCTAAAAGTTTTTCTTTGTGAAGAATCAAGGTGAATTCACAGGAGGAAAATTTTAAAATTTCTTACCTTTCATGAAAACTTGTGTACAGGTAAGGCTAAAATATTTGAAATATGTTTTTCTATAGTTTTAATATGTGTAGGTTGAATTTTGTCAATGGTAAATGGAGGAGACAAAGCTCCAAAAAAATAGGATTTGAATTTTTTCCATTGGAAATGTAAAAAATGTTGTCTCCTCTATAAATTCTAAGGTCTATGTATAATTTAAAATTATATGGCCTGGTAAATGTTTTAAATCTTTTTTCATGAGGGGCCCCTATAATAAGTGTTATATGTGTTTTAAAAAACAAGTATATATATGCTATAGTGTATAATTTTTTATAGACTATATGTTGTTTTTTATTTACATTATATAAACTATATACCTCTTTTTAAAAAGTGAATATATTTTTACATTATAAATTATAATAGGTTAATATAATGTATTAAAATATAACCTCCCTAATATTATACAAAAGAAGACATTATGGAATTTCACATTCTGGAAATACACAAGTTTTGACTCCATTAAATTTGACGGTAAAATGACCATCATGGAAAACCAAACATAAGGCAGTATGACGGTCATTTAGACATCAAATTTAAGCTCGTAGGTTCTAGGAAACTTTCACTGTGTTAAAATTGACAGTCAAATGATGATCATTTAGACGTCAAATTTAAGTTGGCCGGATTGTTTTCTACATTATTTTTTTCCAGAAATTGAAAATTATTTTGCATTCTTAGGGGTTTCTTCTTCACTTCTATATGGTTGGATTTTTTTATATAAGTCTAGGGTATAATGCAAAGCCCTTTTATATTGCGGGTTATTATTTTGATCATGGGAGGTTAATTAATATGCATTGTAATGACATAATTAGTTATGATTAAATAGTTTATGTAGATCTATAAAATTTAGATCTAATTCTATTAAAATTATTTCTTTTTTTGATAAATATGTATCTAACTTTGTGGTACATTCTATATTATAATGGGGCGTGTTTTACAAGTTCAGGTAAACAATGACGCCCAACTATTTCTATCTTGACAAAACTTAGATCCTGAATGGAACCAACTACAACATTTGGAAGATCATGGTCAAATAAGAACTTACGGTGAGGAAACTCTGGACAATTGTTTCTGGATCTAATATTTATCCCACTAGTTGTCAAGAATTGTAGACAACATGAATGCATTCTCGTAATGAATGTAAGAGGCTCTTTCCATGATTCTTTGTAATGTGAATGATGATTACCTTCTACACATTGGTAATATCGAACATTCAAAAGAGGTATGGACTCAACTAGAATCCATGCATGAAGGTACGCATTTATTTAAAACTATTAAATTAGTTTTAGAATCAATTACAACTCCTATAAAAGGAGATGAAAAAGTAGTTAATTTCTTAGCCAAAATTAAAAATATTAAAGCAGAATTAGATGGATGCAATTGTGATTTAATTTGTGAAAAATTAATCTAATTTATTGTTCATTTAAATATACATGAAATATTTAGGAATTTTATTTCTATCTTGAAATCTAAATATCATGACAAAAATGATCTACCTGATTTAAATACCTTGAGTTCACTTCTGATATAGGAAGAGAAAGTGATGATGAACTTTGACTCTAAGGAGAATGCCTCTCAGGTACTTCTTTCTCATAATTCAAAGTTCAAACCTCGCAAGCCCTTCTCAGATCATAAATTTAGATCTAACTATTCTTTTGTTGATAAGAAAAGTTTTTCTTCTCATCAATTACGTGTTAGCTTTAGTGGTAAATGTCAAAAATTTGGTAAATTTGGACATAAAAAAGGAAGATTACAAAACTAAGAAACCTATCCATAAAAATAAAAAACAAACTATTTCTTCTAAATACAATTTAAGGAAAAAGGATATCTCTAATGATATTCCTAAAATTGTTGCATTATATGCTATGTTGTATTCTTCCTCTAATTTTGAATGGATTCTAGATTCAGATGCATCAAATCATATGAATGGTGTTTCAAATTATTTATTTGATGTTATGAAAATCAATGAACGTGTGTATCTTGGTGATAACTCATCTTTAGAAGAAATAGAGAAAGGAAAAGTAAAATTTGCTAATGGTGTGTTAAATAATGTTTTGTTTGTTCCTAAACTCAAAAAGAACCTTTTATCATGTTCTCAATTAACTCATGGTGGTTTGGCTGTTTAAACTTTGAAAGATACTTGGTATATCAAGGATAGTAATGTTAATATAATAACTGAAGGAATTCAAAGAAATGGTTTGTATATTTTTGATGATTTCTCTTCTGCATTCTGTTTTGTTTCTCAAAGTTTGAATAATTCAAAACTATGGCATGAAATATTAGGACATATTAATTATTAAAGTTTATATGAAATAGCTAGATATAATCTTGTGAAAATTTTGCATGTGTTGTCTTCTTCTCATGATGTGTGTGAAGGGTGTTTACACTCAAAACAAAGTGTTAAACCTTTTCACTCACATCTTGAAGAGAGTTCCTTTTCCCCAATAGAACTTATTTATAGTGATGTTAGAGGACCTCTTGAAGTAGCTTCATTAAATGGTTATTTATATATTGTGACTTTCATTGATGATTTCAACAGGATTATTTGGTCATATTTTCTTAAAAATAAATATGATGTACTTGGGAAATTTAAGGAATTTAAAGCATCTATTGAAAAATCTTCAAATTTTAAAATTAAGAGATTTAGAACAGATAATGGGGGTGAATATGTTAAAAAAGCATTTGAATTTTTTTGTATTTATTGTGGTATTAAAAGAAAATTAATTTCTCCTCATCCTCCCTAATCTAATGGTGTTGCATAACGTAAGAATATGACTATTTTACATATGGCTTGCACTATGCTTCATTATGTTGGTCTTCCCAAATTTCTTTGGGCAGAAACAATGAACACAATAGTCTACATTCTAAATAGGGTTCCCACCAAATCTATTCATCTTTCAACTCCTTTAGAAAAATCGTCTAAGGATTTACAACCCTACAAAAAGAGAAGTAACTGAAAACCGCAATGTGGTGGTTTTGGAAAAATGCTTTTGTTCATCTTATAATGGTAAAGATGTTCCTAACTCTATCAATATTTATAATGATGGTTATGATTCTGATAATAAGAATATAGTAAATGGTCATGGTGATGTTTCTTGTGTTGATACTATAGATGTTTCTGAATCTCCTATCTCCCTAGTTAAGAAACCAAAATGGGCTCAATCTGTGTTAGAAATTTATGATCTTATTGATCTTAGGAAAATGACCAGAAGACATAATACGTACCATTTCTTAATGACCTTGTATGAACCCGAGTCACAAATCTTTGAAGAAGCTTCTCAGGATGAGAAGTGGATCAATGCAATGCAAACTGAAGATAATGCCATAACTCAAAATCAAACTTAGGAGTTAGTTCCACCTCAAGATAAAAGAAGTATTATATGGTATAGGTCATACAAAGTAAAATATAATGTAGATGGTAGTGTTGAAAACATAAAGCTAGACTTTTTGCTAGAGGTTTCACTCAAAAACCTGGTATTGATTATGTTGAGACATTTACCCCTGTAGCTAAAATGAGTATGATTAGGACCTCATTTGCAATTGCTGCTCAATTTGGTTAGAAAATCCACCAAATGGATGTGAAAAATTCCTTTTTGAATGGTGATTTAAAAGAAGAACTTTACATGTCTCAACTTAAAGGATTTGAAGAAATTGGTAAAGAAAACTATGTTTGTAAATTAAAAAAAATCCTTGTATGGTTTAAAGAAAGCTCTTAGAGCTTGGTATGTGAATATTAATTCTTTCTTTAAATAGTTAGGATTTGTTAATTGTTCTTCTGATAATGATCTATTCATTAAGCAAGAAGGATCACATATTATCATTGTTTGTATATATGTTGATGATTTGCTTATGACTAGTGATAATCTTGCTTTAATTTGGAGAATTAAAGACAAATTTGAACAATACTTTGAAATGAATGATTTAGGTCTCTTACATCATTTTCTTGGCATGGTTGTATTTCAAGATAAAAAATATATTATTTTTTCTCAAGCACAGTATGTAACCAATGTACTAAATTTTTTTAACATGATTGATTGTAAACTAATTTCTACTCCTATGGAAGTTGGACTGAAAATTGATCCTAAACCTGCATGTGAATTTTTTTATCTTACTTTATATAGGCAGTTAGTTGGTAGTTTGATTTATCTAATTATCACCAGATAAGATATTTCCTATGCAGTAGGAATTACTTCTAGGTTTATGCAGGAACCTTATAGAGATCATTGGAATATTGCAAAAAGGATTCTTAGATATATTAAATGCACAATCAATTATGGGTTGCCTTATACTAAGAATGAAAATGCTAACTTGTATGGATTTTGTGATTTTGATCATGCTGGTGATGTATTGGATAGAAAATCTACTTCTGGTTATGTGTTTAAATTTTGTGCAGGTGCCATTACTTAGTGCAGCAAAAAACAACAAATTGTTTCTATCTCTTTGATAAAAACTGAGTATAGAAGTGCAATGGAAGCTACAAAAGAGGATCTATGGCTAAAGAGGTTGTTCAATGTGATAAATATGAAGGATCCACGCAGTGTTCCTTTGTTCTGCGAAAACCAAAACACCATCTCTCTCGCACATAATCTAGTACAACATCATATGATGAAACACATTGAGATACATATACACTTCATCTGTGAGAAGTTTCTAAGTGGTGAGATAGATCTCAAGTTTGTGTTGACTAAAGAGCAGGTTGCTGATATCATCACAAAGCCCCTGAGTACTGTAAAGTTTTGTCACTTTCGTGAAAAGCTTGGATTTTCAGAGTTTCCATTGAGGGGGAGTGTGCATGATAATGTCACCTCCTAATGGAACTTGGTTTTCGTAAAAAGACCTTCAGGAATTTGTAAAAGACCTTCGGGCATGTATATCTCCTCGAATTATTTTCTAGAAAGAAGTGTAAAAATATCTTAAAGGTGGTCTTTAATAAACTCTTTAGCACTATTGAGTTTACTAGTAAACATCTAGTACAAACATATTATTAAGGAGGTCCTTGGTTATAAAAGGATCCTATATGCTTGGGTTAAATAACCTTTTATGAGAACCTGTGAGAATATGTAATACTCAAAACTCATACTTAGCCACTGATCATGGGATTCCAAATCCTTTTGTACCAAAATGTAACTTGAGTATGATGGTGTTATAATTCCTTCACCCGATATGCTAGCCTAAAACCTTTATGGTTTAAGGATTGTAAATCCTATGGTGTACCACAGGTAGGTAATCTATTGGCATATGTTATCCCACTTAACATTAAGGGGGAGTGTTGGAAAATAATGATTAACAGGGCTGGACAAACCTTAATTAATATGGGTCCATCACTATTATATAGGTTATTTTTTTATTTATTTAAGGTGGGTTGAAGGGACCCGTTCCCTATTTACAAAAAGGAGGCATAGCCTCAAGTGTGACTAGACAACATCCACAGTCATCTAGGTGGCATACTAACAAAAGCCATAATTTATTCTATAACTATAACTATGCCCGAATTATGCTTACGAGGCTAAATGGTAGAAATATTAATACCCATATTGGGTAACTCATGATCCAGCGTAGGTGCTCCATCAGACTCACCATCCACCGAGTTTCCATTAAGCTAGCCACGCCAGAGATAATCAAATGCATCGCCCGCAGAGGAGTGTAGATCATTCCACCAAATTGGAACAAGAAAGAGCAGAGCCTCCAGGCCTTGATGTTAGGCAACTGAATGCGTATACGCCCTACCTTTTTATCTTTCACGTAGGACATGAGGGACTTAGAAAACTCTAGTAGAAATTTGAAGTACTGTTCAAGTTCTGAGAAAGCCAAGACATCACCAACTGATGAGCCTGAGGCAACATCATGAGAAGCCCATGAAGCCAGGTTGAAGTTGGCCACCTCTGATGCAAGGTTTCCATAGAAAATGGGGAAAATCTAGTGAGTCGTGATTTTGACGACCTACGCCTTCAAAGGATGCAAAACCAAAAAAATTTCCATGAAAATGGAGGCAATACCACTATTTACCCTTGGCCACCCCTCCAAATTTAGAAACTCTAGACCCAGAAGCAATTTAACTGTCTCTAGGTCCTCTGTACAGGAGATGAGGAAAATATTCCACAGCCTACCATCAGTAACCCTATTTCTGAAATCCATTTCTCTCACGTCACAAGAAAGAGCTAGCACAAGAGCCCTAGGAGGAGCCATTTCACAGAGAAAAGGGAAATACATGAGACAACCACCTAGCCGGTCTTAAATAAGTGCCTTATGCTTCACATGTGGGGAAGCTGCCATCGATTTCATGATGGGATGAGTCCTTTGAGGCAATCATTTGCAAGCCCTCCCACGTAGAACAATTATTAGCCACCCTCTCCCCAAAATGTTGCTCGATGCCTTTATTCGCTAGCCAGTCGACACATTGATTGCCCTCTCGGTATATGTGTTTAATACTCCATTTTTTGAATTTAGACAATGTTCATAAGACCTTCTGAACTTCGAGATCCAACTTCCATGAAAAAGCTCTTTTTTTATGATGGTGTTAATGATTATCATGGAGTCCCCTTCAACATCCAAATTTTCAATATTAAGGGAAGAAACGAGAAGAAAACCATTGTTAAGGGCTTGTATCTCATAAGCATTGCAAGTACCCTCCTTGAGCTTGTATGAAGTAGCTATAACCACATCACCAGAGGAATTGTAAATGAGACATCTAGCACCAGAGGCCCCCGGATTACCCCTAGAAGCCCCATCAAAATTTAATTTAAAAAACCCCTTGGAAGGGGGAGCCCAAATTATGTTTCTTCTAGCCAAGGAGGAAGATGCGAAAGATTTCATAGCACCATCCCCAGGCTTGATTATCATTGGCCAACTTCTTTCAAGCAACCTATCATGGGAAGTAAAAAAACAAGATCTAGACTAGTTAGTAGACACAACTTTAGATATAGCCCTTTCTAACCTAAGGAGAACCGATTCCACTAAGCCATATTCCTCCCTAAAAAGCCTTTTATTTCTCTCCCACCATATGTGCCATAATAGAAGCACTAGACTACACAACCAAATAGAAGAAAAATCTCCTGAGTGAGAATTAATAGGCCAAGCTAGGATAGCATCCAGGAGGGATTTAGGTTGGACCCACGGAAGGTTAAGATTGGAACACAACCTGTTCCAACATTCAACAACGAAGGGGAAATGTAGAAGAAAATGGTCTCTATCTTCCACATCCTTTTTACATAGAAGGCATTTGGTAGGATCTTGAATACTGAATTTTTTCCTTCTTTCTTGAGTTGAAATATTACCCTTAAAGGCCATCTAGGTGAAAAAACTAGCTTTAGGGGGTAATGGGAGTCCCAGTAATCCTTCCATACGGGTTTCTTGGAGGTAACATTCTCATGGAGTAGGAGGTAACCAAGATGAGGGGAGTAATATCCCGAGGGTGCTGCAGTCCAGAAAATTTCATCCTGCTTATTTGACATCAAAATATACCTTTCCTACAAAATAGATAAAAAAATTAGCTTTTAAATCAGGAGAGAGATTTAAATGGTCCACTTTTTTCCATTTCAATATGGAGGGAAGGGAATCATTCAGTTCCCCATAATTATAAATATAAGGACCCCATTCACCCAGCAATCTCCTCTTAATGCCTTCAAAAGCAAGAGAGTCCCCAAGGGTAGGGTATCCATTCCATGGATCATTACAGAAGAGAGATTTCTCTCCATTACCCACTCTCTAATCCGCATAAAAGACAAATAGAGATCTACATTCAATCATGAAATTCCATATATGCAAGCCCTTAGGAGGGTTCACCACCCACAGGATGGAATCAGGAAGGGGAGCACCCAGATATTTCTTCTCAAAGAATAGGATGAGAAGACTATTTGGATTGGAGATAAGCTTCCATACCAATTTAGCACCAAGTGCCACGTTTTGTAGACCCAGATTTAGGATGCCCACACCGCCATGCTCTTTAGGCTTTGTTAAAGTATCCCAACTGACTAGGGGAAGCTTCTTTTCCTTGGAGAGACCTTGCCACAGGAATTTTCTCAAAATGCCCTTGATTTTATCAAGAACATCCTTAGGGATTTTAAGGACTGAAAGAAGATACCGAGGAGTAGCACATAGAACTGATTTAATTAGCATAAGTCTCCCAATAAGGGAGATCCATTTACCTTTCCAAGCATTCAGTTTGTTGGTTGGATATTTTGTTAGGAAAAAATATGAGGTTCAACCATAGTTCATGGGATTGAATCCCTCCTCAAAGATAGGTGAGGCTGCTTGTTTATTACTAATCTAAAACACAACATAAATGATATGTACAATATTCACACTAATCTAACCATTGGGGTTGGGATAAAATCTCATAATCCATATCTACAGTAGATGAAAATATTGCTTCTTTCAAAGTAAAATGGATTAGAAAGAATACACAATGGAAAGGAAATGAAGAGAATGTATTTTATTTCGAGAAAACACAGATCACGAAATAATCATACGAGTTCTAGATAACAAATGTAATGTAACGTTTGAAACGATCAAAATTATTGAGAATGCTAAACAAAGAATAGCTTAAGATCCTGAATGTAAGAACAATATCTTAAGAGAGATGAATCACACAACAAAAAGTTTGCAAAAATAACATCCATTTCTATTCCTTGAATGATTGAAAGAAAACACAAAGTTCTTCTTCTTCACAATGGTTCTCAATATTCCAAAAATCTCAACCCTTTGGAATGCATAAGCATCCCTTATTTATAATAAAAAGAGTAGAGAGAAAATAGGATAAACCCTAGGAAATAGTCTTTAACAAGAGTTCTATTTTGCTTGACTCCCACGCAGGAGACCAAGTCAAAATTTTCTTTCTATGTGACGAAACATAAATGAAAAAGACATGTCGATTTCAAGATTGAAATGACATGTTGCAATGTGCCTAGTCTGAATCATCATCTTTCTCTTCTTCCAACAAAGCTTGTTTGTTCTGAAATTCTTGGAATTTTTGGATTATACCTTGCATTTCATTTTCATCCAGTGCGGTGGAATGATCACTCATAACTTCACATGTTTCCTGAGTATTGCTAGCGTTGCGAGGAAGATTTTTCAATTTCTTGTTGAGTTTCCTTAGGGTCTCCAAAGAATGCTTGATTTTTACAAACCTGTCAATGACTTCCATATCGAATCCTTAAGTTAGCTCATGCTGAATTGATTCTTGGATTTGCTCGTAAAGATCATCGAAAGGTAGGATACCCGAGCATTCACTCAACACTTTCACACAGATCTTGACCAGCTCTTCTTCTAGGTCATTCTTACCATTGACCAATTGGTCTCTTGATTCTCTCAGTTTGCTGTAAACTTTGTTGAGAATATTTATTCTGAATCTGATGGCTTTGGTCAGTTGGAAATGTTTATCTACATGTGGGATGATGCCTTCTTCAACCAAGATGTGGGATGAAATTTGTTTTAGCATTTGGAGAGCTTCGAAAGTCAACTCCAGGTTTCCAATTTCTAAAGAAAACTCATCATCCATCTTTTCCCCATCTTTCTTTATATCTTCCAAAGATTTATAAACTTCCACAGTATCTTGGATTACTTCCTTTCCCTGCAGGAGCAGCCTTTAGGTCCATTCATCGACCACTCTCCCCTTTTTTTTAATCTTTTCAATCATGGGTATTGATGAGAAATTGAACCCGATAAGAGTAGAAGATAATGGTGCTGACTCGGGAGGCTTTGAGAGCTTAAGTAATACTTCAGTAAACTGGTCCACTTTCTCTTTAAGCTTATCCCTAATTTCCTTTATTTCCTTTAACTTCTGACATAGCATGTTCATAGCATCTCATGCATCTTGTTGTGCTCCTTCTGCCGTCACCTTCCCTAGATCAACCCTGGTTATCTGATAGTCAGAGGCCACTATGTCCTCTTTGGTCTTGTTAGTTGTGGGAGTGACGATCTCTACAAACTTGTGTCCTGAAGCATGTACTAAAACCCTTGAAACTATTTTGGGTTTCTTGGCTGATTTAGGAGTAGAGGCCTTGAGTGAGCTGAAATCGAAGGCTGGTATGGGAACTACCACCTTCCTTTCCCTCGGAGTCTGCTCAAGCAACCATTGAGGTGTGCCAGAGGAAGTTGCTACTATTGTAGGGGTTTGGGTTGCACTTGTAGGTGGAGGAAGACTTATTGATGGAGTGGGAATAGTCACAAGTGTGGTAGTGGATTCAGTGAAAAGAGGTGTAGAAGGATGAGGCATATCTATGATCACCTTGGTTCCAGTAGAGAGAGGTGAGAGTCCAGAGAAAATGCTGGCCATGGCTAATGAAGAAGATGGAGAAAGAGGAGGTGCAACTGGTTGTGAAGGAGGAGGTGCAACTCCTGAAGCCAAAGCCTGGGAAGTGAGGGATAAACTTACTTCCATTGAGCAATCAGAAAATGGTGAAAGTAGAGGTTGACTCACCTCTACCTCCAAAGAGATTTCCCCAATTTCTGGTGGTGTTGGTGATTCTGGTACATTCACCATTTCAACTGGAGTCGAAATTGAAGAGGCTTCTTGTTGTCCTCCCTTCTTGAAAAATTTGACCTTTATAGGCCTCTTAGAAAAAACTATCTTCTTTGTAACTCATTCCCCAAGAGGTAAGCCATGCCTTAGTGCGTTTGAGAATCGGAGCTAATCTATCTGCAATAGAAGCTTTTTCATCGATAGACCAATCAACGGCTGGGAAAACATATTGATTCTCATTCAGTCCATCATATGAAGGATCTAGAACACTATCATTGTCACCAGTACCTTTAGGGATGTCAGTGAGCTCGAGTGTCTAAATTTCTTCAAGTGTTAATCTGCTATGATCCTTTCTGCGAACAACAAATTCATCACGAAGATCAACCTAGATATCTTCTATGCTAGGCACGTGCAAGTATAGGGTTCTGTATGACTTAAGAATTCCTTGAAAGTCGAACCTATCTCTGGGCTTCATGTGCTTCTTTAACTTGTCCTGAAGCTCATGAACAACGTTCTTGGATTTTACCACCATTGAGTAGGTATATCTTCTAATAGAAATTAGGAAGGATACGATGGCCTTGTGCTTACTCTGTTGGAACTTGTGAAAATCTAACAATTGCCTGACCAACTCCATCATGAGCAGCTTGTCTCCTGGATATTTGGGCAATTGGAAGGGATCACCTGGGTACATGACCACGCAAAAATACATGAAATTCTTGAATTATAAGAAGACACAACCCCACTTTGAAACTTCAGCCCATGCCTCATCAGAGACTCTTATTTTCCTCAGTTTGGGGTTCATCCTACAAATGTTCTCGTAAAAGAAAGCATCATTTACTCTTCTGAATTGGTCCTTGGACCCCTTCCTTGTTAACTGAGGAAAATATCGATAAATGTATTCAACTGTATTATTCCCCTTTGTATCGAATCCGGGATAATTCCTCATCCCAGCTGCTGCATAGGTGACATATGAGGACATATAAAACTTCCTCGTAGACAAGACTATTTTCATCTGGGAGTCTATCTTGTCACTGATAAGACTAACCCAATAAATCCCATGTTGATTCTTCTTAATGATGATCATGAATTAATACATCCATCCTTGGAAAAAATTTGTGTTAGTGGCAAATCACAGCACCCCTGGATGCACATCAGGCTTCTAGGTTGATGTTTCAGGGCATCCAGTGTGATTGCACAACATGGAAACCTCTCTCCAAGTGTGGGGACTTGTGAAACTGAGAGAGGAATCTCTAGATTAGAGGTTGGTTCCTCAACTCCTCTGATTTAGATCTATATTCTTGCACAACTACAGAGGTTCAGATCCTAATCCTACTCTAAATTACAAGGAGATAGGGATAAAAATGCAAAAATTGAAACTAACTAAAGATGGTGATGCACCAAAAAGGAGTGGTGAATATTTTTGTCATGCAAATAGACACAAACCAAAGATTGCAACATAAAACATACACAGGCTGATAAGATATAATTTAGGGTCTGAAATGAAGCAAATAATACAAACAAAGGACTGAAACCCATTCACAAAGCTTGCATTATCATTTCCAATTCAAAACCACTGCATTACAACCTCAGAGAGGTAAAAAAACCTATTACAGTCTTTGAAGAGGTTTGATTCTTGTAACAATCACTTGCTGGAGGTGAAAGAAGAAGATTGCTATGCCAAAAGATGTTCCACCCTTTAGAAATGAGCCAAATCTGGCTTTTACATTGCATGGGTCGAGCCCAGGAGAGAGAAAACATACAAAAATGTGGGAGCCCATTCCTTATTGACTGCAAATGCATTAAAACGGCATGGGGGACCTTACAAACCCATACCCTACCATTTTTGACCAAATTGGAGGAGAATGCAACCCATTCTGTATTAAATTTGGTCGCTAAAATGTCACTTCTGGCCATGGACACATGTCAGAGCCGTTTCTTAACTTTCTCTCTCTAGACTGAACTAGAATCATGTAGAGAATTTTATAAGCTTTTTAATGATATAAAGAACGTGTAAAACTAAGCTCTGGATCGAAAGATATGGCGATCTGAAGATTTAGGGCACAAAACAGGCAAAAATGGGTTTTGAAATTTTTTCCCGTGCTCCGCCACTTGGACGACACGTGTCGGGTGCTGATTGGATGAGAAATTCTCTCTCCTTCCCTTGCGCATGGGTTTTCCTTGAAAGTTTTTTGACTTTTTGAACTTTTGGAAAAATTTTCATTTTTTCCCCGCATCCCTGCCACTTGGGACACGTGGCATGATTTGGTTGGAGGACAGGGGCGTGGGGTCATCCTTCACCTTTTAGTTTTTTGCCAAAACCTTTGCCAAATTCTCTAATTCCTCCCCGAGCTTCGCACTCCCCTTCTCCTTAGGACACGTGTCCTCTTTTTATTGGCTCGGGCCAACGCTTTAAACCTTTCCTTTTGAAATTTTGGACATTTTCCCTTGTGACACGTGGCGTTTCCTGATTCATCCTCGGGCCTGCCGGCTTTTCGCGTCCCTCGCGTCCCTTTGGCCCAACTGTCTTGAACTGTCTAGGACAAAAACTTCCGATCTGCCTGACTCGGGCTTCCCTGTCCCTCTTTCAGCTGATGACACGTGGCGTAATTTGATTGGCTCTCGGCTCCTTCGGCTATCCGCGTCTTCTGCGTACTTGTGTCCCAACTGTCCCAGGCTGTCTGGGACAAATTCTTACGAACCGCCCGAAATGGGCTTCCTTATCCCTCTTTGTGGCCACTTCACCTTTTCGCGTCCTTCGCGTCCTTTTGGCCCAGATGTCCCAACCTGTTTTAGACAACAGTTAGTTGATTTTGCTTTTACCTTCGACCGGTTCGCCCTTTCGCATCCCGCGCGTCCCCACGGCCCAACTTTTCCAAGTGTTGCCTGGGCTGCCTGGAGGCTTTTCGGCCGGTTCGCGCCCCGACATGTCCAACTGTCCCAAGGACCACCTGGACTAGGACTTAGCCAATTTTCATGATTTTTTCTGGCCTAAGCTTGTTTTTGCAACTTTTTCACCCTTTTTCAGAACTTGCTCTTTTCTCCTTGGAAAGGAGAGTTAGAAAAAATCTGAGGGGACCCTAGAAACATGATTTTTTGCCTTGAATCAATCTATTTGCCTGGGACTTGAGTATTCTGATGTATGTTATCAATTTTACCCTAGGGGGTGAATTTTGGATAACAATTTGGTGACTCAGTGGGGTCACCTGCTTGCTAGGTAGAAGATACCAGTTGCCTGAAGTAGTCCATTGGGCATGGAGTCATCAAATATTCTATTTAGAACCCCTAACTGACTCAGAATGTATAAGGAGGAAGATGGAATATCTCCTGAGGGGAGCAAGGGCTGCAAAACATCTCCATGGACAGCAAGCTGTGCCAAAGAACTTAGGGAAAACAAAACGAACCTACAACAAAACAATGTGCACAAGCACTTGGAGGAATGGAAATCTAACCTAATATTTACAAGGTAGTGAATTTCCCTCTAGAAGCAATGCTTGAGATAGATTCCATTTACTGGAATCTGCAGTTCTTCACCATCCAATGAGGCCAACTGGAAAGCATTGCTGTCCTTGCACTTCGTGACAATGTATGGGCCACCCCAAATGGCATCAAATTTTGAATGCCTTCCCGGTTTTTCTCTATCCACATCCCATTTCAACACTAGATCTCCAAATTGAAAAGATCTATCCTTGGCCTTCTTATCAAAGGTCTTCTTGATCAAAGCTTGATCCTTCTCCATTACTTGGGATGCCTGATTTCTGATCTCTTGCAGCTCCATCAACTCTGCATACCTCACCTCCATGGGCTCAAATTCAAGCAACTCTAGCTGCTTCATGAGTTCCAATGTTGGAAACTCAAGTGAAATGGGCAAGATTGCCTCTCTTCCATAGACAAGTTTGAATGGAGAGTTACCTGTGGATCTTTTGGGAGTTATCCTATCAGCCCATAAGGCTGATTTCAGTTTGGTATGCCAAGACCTCTGATTCTCGTCAAGAGTCCTCCTAATGATCCTCAACAAGTTCTTGTTTGTAGACTTGGCCTGGCCATTACCTTGAGGGTAATAGTTTGATGAAGTGCTTAGGTAAATACCGTTCTTGACAGCCCACTCAGTCACCTTAGATCCAATGAATGCCAATGCATTATCAGAGATTATTGTAGCAGGTACACCAAATCTGGTTGTTATCCCCTCATAAAAGTCTAAGATGCTAGACTCATTTGCCTCTTTGAGTGCTACTGCTTCTGTCCATTTGGTGAAGTAGTCTGTGGCTGTCAAAATCCATTTGTGCCCTTGGCTTGAATTGGTATTAATGACTCCAATGAAGTCCAAACCCCAT
This sequence comes from Taxus chinensis, assembly GCA_019776745.2. Lineage (NCBI taxonomy): Eukaryota > Viridiplantae > Streptophyta > Pinopsida > Cupressales > Taxaceae > Taxus > Taxus chinensis. The sequence goes on along the minus strand of CM034153.1, from coordinate 730,784,302 downwards.
TGCATGAATGGCTGGTCAAATGAGATTGGATGTAATGGAAGGGCAACAAGTCTCTCTTTTCCTGTGAAGAATGCACAATTCTTACACCTCTTGATCCATGCATAGCAATCACTGAAGATTTTAGGCCAATAATAACCAGCCTTCATGATTTTTAGAGCTGTCACTCTTGGTGCAAAATGACCACCAGCTGGTCCACCATGGAACTCTTCCAACACCCTTTGAATCTGATTTGTGCTAATGCATCTTAGCAGCACTCCATTCACATCTTTCTTGAACAAAACTCCATCAACAATGGCATACGGGACAGCCTGCAATCTGAAGTGTCTCCTTTGGGTCTTGTTCATCTCTGGAGGGCATAGGCTTGTGCCTAGGAAGTGTATAATATCTTGGGTCCAGCAAGGAGTGGGGGAAACATTGTCTTCTTCTTGATTGCCACTTGGCTCATGGCTGTCCTGGACTGTCAAAACAGCCTCTTCTTCATTACATACTTATTTTTGCTTCCCCAAAACCAGCTGCTCACACAATCCTTTCCCTCTTACCAGCTTGGTGATCTTGATCTCAATGTCATACTCCATGACACGGGTGATCCAACCTACCCTTTTCTCATTCAAATCCTTGTTGAGGAGGAAGTCCTTAACCCCAGCATGTGAGACCAGCAACTGGACCTTGTTGTTTGAGACTAAATGCTTGAATTTATTCAAGCTTCTGATTACTGCAAGTACATGCTTCTCAATAAAAGAGTACCTCACCTCATAGTCATCTAGGCTCTGGCTGAAGAAGGAAATTGGATGCTCATCATTATCCTTGTTCTGCTGTACCAAAATGGCAGAAATAGTGTCATTACCTCCAAATGCATAGAGGATGAAATCCTTGGAGAAGTCCGGGTTGATGAGAGTTGGTGCTTGAGAGATGGCTTCTTTGATTGCTTCAAAAATCTCCTTGCCTTCTGCTGTCCACTTGAAAGCCATGCTCTTCTTTAACATTTTGGTGATGGGCTTGACAAGGGCTGCAAAATTTGGGACAAACCTCCGAACAAAGTTTATCCTTCCCAAGAAACTCTGAAGGGCTTTCTTGTGGCTTGGCAATGGTAGTGCTCTTATGGCTTCAACCCGCTCTGGATCAATTGCTAATCCTTCCTTGGAGACAATATGGCCAAGGAGCTTTCCTTCATGTGCAAGAAAGATGCACTTCTTAGGATTCAAAGACACTCCAAATCTCCTGCACCTTGTGAAGACTTGCCTCAAATGAGAGAGGTGGTCTGCTGCTTTTTGGGAAAAAACAGTGATATCATCAAGGTAAATCAGCACCACATTGTTAATCAAACCTTTGAATGCCATGTCCATTGCCCTTTGGAAGGTAGCACCAGCGTTGGACAGCCCAAATGGCATTTTCCTGTATGTAAAAGTTCCCCATTTGGTTGTGAAGGCTGTCTTGAACTGGTCCTCTTCCTTCACCATAATCTGATTGTAGCCTGAGTAGCCATCAAGTAGTGAGAACCTTTCTGAACCAGCCACCACTTGCAAGATTTTCTCCATGGAAGGGAGTGGGTAATGGTCCTTGAGAGAGGCTCTATTCAAGTCTCTGAAGTCAACACACAATCTGATCTCTCCACTCTTCTTTCTGACTGGAACTAAGTTGGCAACCCAACTAGAATGCTTGATTGGGAATATGATCCTTGACTCAATCAGCTTGTCCAATTCTTTCCTCATGAGAGGCTCCATGTGTGGATTGACTGGTCTTTGTTTCTGCCTAACAGGCTTAATATTTGGATCCAATTCGATGGTATGCTGAGCTAAGTTGGGATTGAAATCCTTTCAAGTCTTCATAGCTCCAAGAAAACACGTCAGGGAACTCTTGACACAGCTGTATGAACTCATACTTTTCTTGTTCAGTTGTCATCCTTCCAATTTGCAATGGTTTGTTCTCTTCTACCAAGATGGATACTGAATCCTCTCTCTTGACCTGAATGTTTTCTTTCTCCTTTCTAAACTGATCATTGGGATTAAAAATGGACTCCAAAGTGATAAGTCCCTTAGGAAGCTTGTTAGTTCTCAGCTGTACCACTTGGTCACCATACTCCTGTTCCAATCTTTCTTGATTCTTGGCTGAGAACTCAGCTTCTTCTTGCAAGAAATGGATGATTTGCTGGTCATTTTCAAACACTTTCCAACTGACATTGTTATCCGGCACTAAAGGCCTCACAATCACGTGGATGTTTGGCTGTACCTTGTCTTGTTGAATGCTTTCCATAATGTCAAAGGCTGCCCGTACTGCTGCAAGCCTGTCAGCAGCTTGATTCTCTTTCCTAGGAATGGATTTGATGCCAAAACCCTCAAAATCTTCCATGAGGTCCCACACCCTGTTCTTGTAGCACCTGAGTAGATCATTCTTGGCAGTATGTTGTCCCTTGACCTGATTTACAATCAATTCATTGTCACCAAAGACTTACAAGTTCTTTATTTTATTCTTTATTGCCCAATGCATCCCTTGCACCAAGGCTTCATATTCAGCAGTGTTATTGGAGCATGCAAACTGAAATCTAAAAGTTGAATAATACTTTATTCCTTGAGGTGAAACAAGCATAGCTCTACCTCCTGCACCTTGTCTACTCCTTGATCCATCAAAAAACAGCTTCCATACCTCATTCTCATCCTTGTGGTTTGGCTTGGTGATGCTAGCAATAGGCTGATTTTCTTCGTGTATGCAATAGACCCCTAGCTCAGATTCTTCCACTTCTTGATAAGGATCAAAAGCATGTATCTTGTTTTCCCATTCATCAAGAGCTAGATCCGGGATGCTTCCAACCTTGGTGTCAGCCTCATCAGTGCTTGGGTGATCTTCTTGATCAAATGCTGAGAAATTGGCATTAATCTGATTTGGAGTGTAAGGCTCAATATGGAAGTTTGCAATAGGTTCTGACCTGATTGTAGCCTTAGTTCCATACCTTGTTCTGAACATCATGTGTGACCAATCAGCAGACAAATATCTCCCAATCTTGGCTGTGAAGTCCCTTGACAAGCATAGGGCAAAGAGTGGTGGAAGGTCTATGACTGATACATCTTGTAAAACAACAACATTTAGACATGCATGCAAGGTAAGACTCAAGTTTCTAATCACTCCAACTGTTGCTACTGCTGTCCCATCCAGCTGAACTACCCCTTTGGATATTGTTTCATACTGGAGCCCTAGCTGATCAGCTATCTGTTTAGGCATTACCGAGCTACTTGCCCCAGAGTCTATCATGCAATTGTGCACTAGCTGATTTCCAATAATTAATGAAACATAGAAAGGAGGGGGCTTCAACATTTTACCTTGCTGTCCACCATGATTTCCCTCAGGCTGGGCAGCATTTGTGAGCACCTTCTCTTGCATCTGAACTTGCTGATTCAAAGTTGGCCAGTCCTTCATGGCAGCTTGTAGCAGATCTCTTTGGCCTGGGATAGATAGGGATTCCCACATTGATATATTGACAATTTGTCTTCTTCATCTGATCAATGATACTGAATGGTGATGAAGGATCTCTTTTCTATCCCTTGGTTTATACATTCATTCCTTGCATGTGGGCAGCAACAGCTGGTATTTGAGTTGGTCTAAGAGTTGTTCTTGGTTGCCCTTGTGCATTTGAAATTGGATTTTGCCTACCAATCATTTGTGGAGCCATGGAAGGTTGCGGATTGGTTGGGGCTAATGACTGTTCTTCACCTAAATTCCTCCTCTTTGACCTTGTGTTGGCTGCAACACCTTGAGAAACTGCCTAGTTCATGCCACAAAAATCTTCTGCTTGCCAATTTACCAATGTGGTGTCATTTGGGGCTGATTGCTGTTGGAATGTTTCTTGTTGTTGACTGATTCCTTGACTGCCCTCACCCTCCACACCAGTAGTTGTTACCATTAATGCTTGATTCAAAGCACCATTGAAGCACATGGATTGGTTATGAGGCTCATTGCATGGAAAACACCAATCATACTCCTGGGAAATGTTGATTTTGTGTTGGCACCAATGCCTTAGAGGCAGATATAGCATTTGGATTATAGGGCATGGAATGGTCTATTGGCAGGAGGCCTTGTTTGATTCACATTTGTAGCTGGATTAGGTGGTTGTTTGTGGTTGGTATGGCTACCTATTAGGCTGAGCTTGGGGTTGACTAAGAAGGTCTAAAACCTTGGGCATGCTGCCTTTTGAGAGTAACTAGCTCATTGCCTAGGTTTTGCAATTGCTTCATGACTTCTTGAAGCTCATTTGGGGCACTTGGAGATAATTTCAGGTATTCAAACAACACTTCTTCTTCTCCAACTCTTGACCTTGTGGTGATTCTTCTCATGAGTTTTTAGGCCTGCACTGCTGAAACCAGTTGATTCTTCCCCTTGGAGTCGCCAGATATGCAAATAATAGCTCTTTTCAAGCAAGAAAATTGCAGCAGATGCACATCAACTTTGCTGCAATAAAAATGAGACCTCTAGTGTCCCACCAGGCGTGCCAAAACTGTTGTTGCTGACTCACAGCACCCCTGGATGCAGATCAGGCTTCTAGGTTGATCACTCTAGCATCCAGTGTGATTGCACAACATGGAAACCTCTCTCCAAGTGTGGGACTTGTGAAACTGAGAGAGGAATCTCCAGATTAGAGGCTGGTTCCTCAAACTCCTCTGATTTAGATCTATATTCTTGCACAACTACAGAGGTTCAGATCCTAATCCTACTCTAAATTGCAAGGAGAGAGGGATAGAAATGCAAAAATTGAAACTAACTAAAGATGGTGATGCACCAAAAGGAGTGGTGAATATTTTTGTCATGCAAATAGACACAAACCAAAGATTGCAACATAAAACATACACAGGCTGATAAGATATAATTTAGGATCTGAAATGAAGCAAATAATACAAACAAAGGACTGAAACCATTCACAAAGCTTGCATTATCATTTCCAATGTCAAAACACTGCATTACAACCTCAGAGAGGTAAAAACTATTACAGTCTTTGAAGAGGTCTGATTCTTGCCTACAATCACTTGCTGGAGGTGAAAGAAGAAGATTGCTATGCCAAAAGATGTTCCCCCTTTTGAAATGAGCCAAATCTGCTTTTACATTGCATGGGTCGAGCCCAGGAGAGAGAAAATGTACAAAAACGTGGGAGCCCATTCCTCCTATTGACTGCAAATGCATTAAATCAGCATGGGGGACCTTACAAACCCATACCCTACCATTTTTGACCAAATTGGAGGAGAATGCGACCCATTCTGTATTAAATTTGGTCGCTGAAATGTCACTTCTGGCCATGAACATGCGTCAGATCCGTTTCTTAACTTTCTCTCTCTAGATTGAACCAAAATTCAAGATTGACCCCAGAATCATGTAGAGAATTTTATAAGCTTTCCAATGATATAAAGAACGTGCAAATCCGAGCTCTGGATTGAAAGATATGGCGATCTGAAGATTTAGGGCACAAAATAGGCAAAAATGGGTTTTGAAATTTTTTCCCGCGCTCTGCCACCTAGACGACACGTGTCGAGCGCTGATTGGATGAGAAATTCTCTCTCCTTCACTTGTCCCATGGGTTTTCCTTGAAAGTTTTTTGACTTTTTGTGATTTTGGAACATTTTCCATTTTTTCCCCCCGCATCCCTCGCCACTTGGGACACGTGGCATGATCTGGTTGGAGGACAGGGGCGCGGGGTCATCCTTTACCTTTTAGTTTTTTGGCCAAAACTTTTTCCAAATTCTCCAAATCCTCCCCAAGCTCCGCACTTCCCTTCTCCTTAGGACACGTGTCCTCTTTTTATTGGCTCGGGCCAGCGCTTCAAACCTTGCCCTTTGAGATTTTGGACATTTTCCCTTGTGACACGTGGCATTTCCTGATTCGTCCTTGGGCCTGCCAGCTTTTCACGTCCCTCGTGTCCCTTTGGCCTAGGTGTCCCAAACTGTCTGGGACAAAAACTTCCAATCCACCCGACTTGGGCTTCCCTGTCCCTCTTTGAAGCTGATGACACGTGGCATAATTTGATTGGCTCTCTGCTCCTTCGGCTTTCCGCATGTCGCCGCGTACTTCTGTCCCGAACTGTCCCGAACTGTCTGGGACAAATTCTTCCTTACCGCCCAAAATGGGCTTCCTTGTCCCTCTTTGCATGCTGCATCTTTGCCTTTTCGGCATCCTTCGCGTCTTTTCAGCCCAGATGTCCCAACCTGTATCTGCACAACAGTTAGTCAATTTTTTCTTTTCTCCTTTGGCCAGTTCGCCCTTTCGCGTCCCTCGCGCATCCCCACGGCCCAACTGTCCACAGTGCTACTTTGGCCGCCTGGAGGCCCTTTTCGGCCGGTTCATGCCCCGACGTCCCAACTATCCCAAGGACCGCCTGGACTAGGACTTAGCCATTTTTCATGATTTTTTCTGGCCCAAGCTTGTTTTTTGTAACTTTTTCACCCTTTTTCAGAACTTGCTCTTTTCTCCTTAGACAGGAGAGTTAGAAAAAATCTGAGGGGACCCTAGAAACATGATTTTTTGCCTTGAATCAATCTATTTTCCTGGGACTTGAGTATTCTGATGCATGTTATCAATTTTACCTTGGGGGGGTGAATTTTGGATAACAATTTGACTCGGGGAATCCAAAAACCTGGCTCAAAAATGTATAATGATATCATTGATCTCTTGAATGAAATCACTTCTAGGAACAAATCTTGGAAACTTGGAAACAACCGACTTGGCTCTGATCAAGAACTTCTTATTCACATGTTTAATACACTCTTTCTGATCTTTGTGTAGAAACCAAATTTGTGTCTTACGACCCCCTATGCCCCGCATCTCATTTCGCAACCTAACCTCATCACCAAAAACCTTACACAATTATTTATTAATTACCTTATAATTAATAAATCCACATCGCCATACCTACCACCTCATTTCACCACCTCATCATGACCTAGTCTTAACCCTAAATTAACCTAATTAAGACCTATAACTTGGTCCACATCCACACCCATGACTAATTACTCCTCACCCGCACCTAAAACCAACCTCATAATGACTTGACCAAGCCCACAACTAATCCCTCGGGAGACAAAGAGGGAAAGCTGGCTATTTTACTAAAAATAGCCCGCTTTGACCTGACCGATACCGGTTCCTACTCGACCGCCGTCGGTTACGTAACCGCCATCGGTTCCCTGTAAATGACCACTCCCAACCAAAAACAAGGGGTTGGATTTTGGTGGATCCGAAGGAGAAATCATTGGAAGAATCCGGAATTTACTTGGCTAAACAGAGACAAGTGAAAGAAAGAAGAAGAGTTTGCAGAGAAGGACATCAAGCCCAAAAACTGCAACTGAGTAACCAGAGCCTTGTGACACTCATCCGAGTATCAGGAGAAGAGATAGCTCATCTTGGATTGTCAGATCATCCTACTTGAGCCCTGTCTTCGTCATCACAGTCCCAGAACCTGCATTTTCCATTAGGAACTAGTAAGTAAGTCTTATACATTCTTTTAATAACATTTCTTGAACTTCTGAATCACAGCCATCATAAGTCTATTCCTAGATCTACTACCCAGCAACACACTACATCTAACTGTCATTCCTCCACCCTTACATTACCCCAAGAACACCCCCCATATTCTCTGAGTCCTTCTCATCACCCCATTACCCAACCCCACCCATTTATCAGCCTTATAAAACAACACAACCACCTTACAACCAACCTTCACCAAAAGCCCCTAAAACATTGCCCCTACCGATATCGGTTACCACCAACCGGTACCGGTTACAGTGACCGGCATCGGTCACCTTGATTCTAAACCAAGACCAGCCCTTTCTCTATTGTTCTAACAAGGTAAACAAATTGTAATTGGACAATAGCTTATTTGTTAGAATTTGTGTTAATTCATATTAGCAGGGGAACTGACCACCTTCGAAAGGAAGTTTTATATTTCCTGGGCCCAAGGCAGTTCCCTCATTTATTGTCTAATTAAAATCTGGTGGTCTTGTATTCTTACTTGCAGGTAGTCCTTCCCAGACAAAAAGGAGTTCTTCGCAGTCGATCTGATCTTTCTCTACGGTACGCGCACACCCTCTCGACATTCAACAGGTATTCCTCCTAGCCCTAACCCTTATCTGTTTCTCAAAGGAATGAAAGGATAGAAGCAACTCTATTCCCAAAAGTTGAAACATTCCGTGTGAAACATTTTGGCACGCCCGGTGGGACCCATTTCGGGTTTCTGTTTCTCTTTCTTGCTTTCATATAGGGAGTATACTTGCTGTTTTCTTCTTTTAAAAATTTCACACGGTATTTTGTTATATTTAGTAAAAGAATTTGTCTTTCTTTCCCAGTTTTCTTCATTAGTGAAAGTCATCTTCTTTGCTTCATCGAATATCATTTTCGATTTGGGTTTAAAACACACGCATTACATTCTTGCTTACTGTTTTCAATTCTAGTGAACGTAGACTAAGTAACAAGTCGTACACGTGGGGGTGATTTCCACGGTATTGACAAGAAATTAATCTTACTTTCACTGCACAACACATACCGAATCACTTCAAAATTAACACAACAGCTCAAAACATCCCCCCTTCTCTGCGGTATTCCTCCACCCGATTGAGGTAACCTTATAAGCCAAAACAAACTTGACATTTCCCCTAAGTCTTTTGTTTAGGATTGACATCATTCTGCGTCTAAAGGCATAAGCCCAAATTGATTAAAATTAACCCTAGGGTTAGTCTGTTAATTTGTTTGTGCATTCTTGTTTGTTTTCAGTTATGTTTCTCTGATCATACACTATTTTCTGTGATCATTCCAGAACAGTTTGGTAGGCATACTAATCACTGTTAACACCAAATCAAAAATTTCTTACTGCTTTTTATACCCATTCTATTCTACTGACATCGGTTAGCTTACCGGCGCCGGCTATCCTCTGACCGACATCGGTTACTGTTTAATAGTTTCCAAAACCAGCAACCTGTCAATTCCAACATCTTGTCTATTTTTTTTCCTGATAGATTAAAACCCTACTGTGTACTCCTGTCCATGGTTGTTATCACTTGAAAGCAGGCCACCGCCATGGTTTCACATGCTTGCTCTGTGCCTTTTCCTGAATCACCCCCTTCACATTCTATAGGGAATCCTACGGATACCAGCGAGGTTCCTAAAATTCCTGTAGGAGATAAGGAATTTAGCTCCTTCTCCGCCTAATAGCTCCGCTTTGCCTTCTGCATCCTTAGCCCCGTCTCCCAATCCAGCAGCTTCAGAGGTTCATACGACACAGATTGGCTTTCCTTTGGTTAATCTTGGGCCCCACATGTCATTACCACCGACTGCTCCTACCTCGTCTCTCTTGCAGACTGTTCCGTTCATGACTTGCTCTCTACCACCTATCCACACGAGCTTTCCTTCTCAAGCTCCGCCCACATTTTCATTCCCACACACGTATCCGGTAACCTCAACGTCTTATATAGGACATCCCTATTCGGTCACCTCAACACATTCGTCCTCCATACCTTATCAACATTTAACCCCACCATTGTCTAGTGGTGGCCCTTGGCCCAATTTGCCTCCATTTACCACAACCACACCATCATCTCATCCAACTACTGATTTAATTAAACAAATGATGGAAAAAATGCAAAATCTGGAGGCTTCTGTTTCAGGAAGCCGTAGCGCCCTAACATACGAGCAAGTTTTTCGGGAGCCTATCCACCCTTCTGTCCCCCTTCATTCATATCCTCCTCAATGGGAATTACCAAAATTTACCCATTTTAATAGTAAGGAGGACCCTCAACAACACTTGCGATCATTTAGACATGCCTGCTATCTGATTGCTCACGACGATGCTTTACTACTCCGCACCTTTCCCATGTCCTTATCAGGACCCGCCTTGGAGTGGTACAGTGCTTTAACCCAGCACTCAATCTTCTCTTTTAACCAACTAGCCCAATCTTTCTTGGATCATTTCTCCATTAACATTGCCAAGAAAGTATCTATCACCAGACCTCTATGCCATCCGACAATTTGAAGATGAATCTATCGCAGATTTCGTTGGACGATGGCGGGGCCTTATCAACCAACTTACATATGCCTTGCCTCAAGCCGAACTTATCAAACTTTTTACGCAGGCCTGTGCTAAACACATCTCTCCTACCCTCCAAATTCAAACTTTCCGCACATTTGACGAAGCCTTTACTATGGCTCGAAAACTAGAGATTCGAGCCTTAGAGGAAGAGAAATTACGGTTGCGCAACAAAAACCCCAATTTCTGAACCCAAGATTCCACCAACAAACCTAACACCACCAATCCTCACCCATCGACTGCTTCAAAATCAAAAGGAGTTGTGCACATGGTGATGGTCAAATCCCAACCACTGTCTAATACCCCGCCAAAAACCACCTATAAGTATAAAGTTGAGCCCATCAATTACACCCCCTTGGGAGAAACTTATGGTGTGATATTGGAAAAATTGCTTAAAGCAGGAGTCATTACCTTACCTCCTGTTAAACCTCACTCCGGGTTTGATTCTGCTTGCACCATACCTTCTTGGTACAAAGAAAATGACTTCTGTAACTTCCACCGCGTGAAGGGACATAGTCATGAAAACTGCAAGATGTTGAAAAACATAGTGCAGGAAATGGTTGATGCAGGAGATATAGCCCTCGATAATCCTAACGCTCCTGCTAACCGAAATTTGAAAATTTTCAACAAACCATTCCCGAATCACTCTCCTAACAGTAATATAAACCAAGATATCTTAGCCGAGGAGGGTGTTCACGAGATCCATGCAGTCTTTGACTCCCAGCCAAAAGCCTCTATCGAAAAAATTCTGAATCAAGCTTCTTCACTAACGCAGGAACCCAAACCCCCTTCATCACCATCAAGACAAGATGAAATCCTTGCCGTTCCTTTACCCATCAAAGAATTAATTGCCCAGAGTTCCCTTCTCACAAATGAGCCTTCTTATACCACATCCTTGCAAGACTGTGAGCAGATGTTATCTAACTTATCTATTTCCCAAACGTCTCCTTCTACCATTCTTGCTGTACAAGAGGAAGGCTCACCACTTCTTTTGTCATCCTTAGACGAGAAACCTCTTGAACCGACATCACCACATTCTTTAAACATGACGGATCCTCTCAAACACGCCCTCCTACCTATTAGTTCTTCATCGCCTAAATCTTTTCAGTGACCGGTTGACCTCTTAACGCCCATTGATACAGTGCCTCATCTACCCCCTGTATCACACCCACAGTGGACCGGAATCACAACCCACCTTTCTTCCATACAAAAGTTCCTATTCACACATGAGGACTGTCATTCCCCAGAAGATAGAAAGGTCCTATGGGAACGTTTGAGTACGCCATATTCTACTCAAATGCAGATGACCAACCCAGATGCCTCTACCATATACCCAAAGTGTTTACAGAAGCTTAAAATGCCTATGTCCTCATCTTCACCCCCCTCATCTCTACCAAATACCTCATCCACCTCTATTAACCTAACCCAATCTTCCCCTACGCTTGGGACCTCACCAATACCCAGTCTAACACACCCACCTAAGCGGCTTGATTTATCTAAAAATAAAGCCGTTCATCCAATTAGGAGACAGACTCAATCTCCTCAACCTATGTCTCTATTACAACTAAAACCATCGTCGTCACACCTACCTTCCATATTGGGACCTCATCCCTCCACCTTGCATCAATATATCATACCTCCTGCGTTTTCTTTAAAATGACCTATGCCTTCTGCACCCATACAGCGATCCAAGGGTACATCAACACTGTCACCCCGCGTATCCTATCCACCTACTAACCCTAAACAAATTCCATCATCAAAAGATTTGTTTGTTGTCACTCCTATTTTTCCGTGGTTGTTTTCTGATACCACATCATCTGTGGCCTCATCATCTAACCAGCTAAACATAGCTTCTGTGCCAAAGAAGCCACGTTTAGTTAAAACCCATTATCAAAACTCCTTGGCTAAACCACCACCCATACAAACCAACCATACCACATCATTACCAGAATTTACCCCAGTCAATAGCCTCATCTTCCTCTGACTTTGACCCACTCAAAGGGTCTTAAGCCAAAATCCTTGCTATGTTGGTGGAGAATGCGACCATTTCCCTACCCCCACTTAGACCTTATGATCCATCTAAACCTCGACCTATAGGTTATGATGAGTCTAAAATCTGTGCTTACCACTGCACACCAGGACATGACGTAGAGGGATGCAAAGCGTTGAAAGCCATACTTCGTCAGTCACCTCTCTCAGATAGAAAAGTTAAGAAAGACAACTTACGAAGAGAGAGACCTTTAGCTTCAATTCCCTCTCCTATACCACCTGTCCCCGCCTCACCAAGATCTATCATTATTACAGCCCCACCTCTCGAAGACCATGACCTATCCCTACCATCTTCCTCCTCTCGTATTCACGAGATCAATATGATTAGTGTTGCTACTCGAGGGCAGAAAAACAATGGGAAAGCAAAAGAAAACACACCTGCAGCATCTCTTTCTCCGTCCACCATCCCGATTGCACCACCACCTAAAGTGGTTATTCGCAGACCCGCCTATCCCGTCTCTAATGGAATTGCCCACCGAACCATGATCAAACAGCTTCACCAATCACCTGTAAAAATGACACTGTATGATCTCATTCAGACTTTTGAATCTCATCGACAAGCTCTCGTTGAAATCCTTCAAGGGATAGAGGTCTTACCTAATGAAACCTTTCCTGTTACTTCCATTCTAACACCCAATCATGTTGCTTCACTCACCAAACAACCTATCTCCCCGAACACTTCTGTCTCTGTACAGCAAGCCGCTGCTGTCAGTTTCTCCGAAGACGAAATTATCGACTTTGGTGCTGAAGATCCTGACCCTGCTCTTTTCATCTCAGCTTATGTCTGGGACATTCGGGTGCGTCGTGTTATGATTGACGGGGGCGCTAGCCTAAACATCATCTCTTCAAAAGCCTTCCAACAAATGAATATCCCTTCTAGCTGCATGTGTGCCAACCCCATCATGTTGCGGTCATTCAATGATGCTATTACTTCTACCTTAGGCACCGTGATCCTTAACATTCGTGTAGGACCACGCACTTTACCCGAACTCTTCTATGTCCTTGAGGGAGAGTTCCAATACAATATGTTGTTAGGCCGCCCTTGGATCCGGGCTATGGGATGCGTTCCCTCCACCTTACATAGATGCATAAAATTTGAGTACGAGGGGAAGTCCTACACCGTAAAAGCTGATCCTCCCCCCTTCAAAACCTGCAATATGTTGTATCGCCCTAATGATGTGCTTGTACCAGTCAAGACACCCATTCATCCAACCCAACCATCCACTTCAACCGCACCTCAACCATCTACCTCAACCGCACCCACGCCTTCAACCAATGAAACCACCGTCGCAAATACCACTTCCTTTCCCACAGATAACATCCCAACCTCCGACCCCTTAGTAGATGTTTTTCAACACCTTACGCTGGGGGAATACCGCCTATATAACATTAGTTCTTTCCATACCCCACAGGAGTATGGACAGTTACATGCGCATCCTACCTATGACCGTCACATGGGGGAGGTAATCCCCTACGGACCACCTCATTGCCGCACCAACCTAACGTATGGGGGTGTCGACGCATCCTCCGTTACCCCTGAACCTCCTCTTGGGGTGGTTCCCTTCCAATCTAATTTTCAATACCTGACAAATCATCGTTTCGCCCTCACCTTCTTGACTCGCTGTGCTTGGAAAGGCTTTGGTTTTGGTCTTTATGAACAAGGCCGACATACACTCATTCCCATGACTACACGCAAACACAATGATCGTAGTGGTCTCGAGTTTTCCTGAAACACTTACACCGAAGAAACCTCGTGTCAGTTGTATCCTGGAAGATGATGACATCACCCCTACCAAACCATCATCACCCATTTTTCCATCGTCACCCACAGAGTCGATAGACCCTGAATCTATCCCTCCTAACTTTTTTTTTTCATAAATGCTATCTTCCTAGGTCCTCTCACTTATCAACGTGATAATGAGGACCCATCTTCTCTTCCCCTTCTGTATCCAGACATGATTGAAGAGGATTCACCTTCGATTAATGTTGTTGAGTGCCAGGATGACGACTCCATCCTCACTTACCTTGGTGCGGATGACTCCTATATTCAACGCACCTTACCATCTGAAACTCAAACCATGTTGAATGAGTCTACTATAGAAATTAACATCCACACAGAGGAGGATCCTCACATTGTGAAGATCAGACAATCCCTTAACGCATCAGAACAAGTCACCTTTACTACCTTTCTCCGTACCCGCAACCAAGCTTTCGCTTGGTCCTACGCTGACATGCCAGGAATTGATCCTGACATTGCTGTCCATAACATCACCCTAAACCCTGATTCCAAACCAGTCAAAAAAAAACTGAGAAAAATGCATCCACGCATTGCCCTCTTGGTCAAAGAAGAGCTTCAACGACTTCTTTCTGTTTCCTTCATCTTGCCTATTGACTATCCTCAATGGATTTCTAACATCGTACCTATCACTAAAGCGACGGGGGGACTTCGAGATATGCACGGATTTCCGAGACCTTAACCTCGCTTGCCCCAAGGATGACTTCCCCCTCCCAAGTATTGATCAACTTGTTGATCTCACTGCGGGCCATGAAATGCTTTCTCTCATGGATGGTTTTTCGGGATACAATCAAATTTTGGTAGCCCCGGCCGATCAACATAAAACTACCTTCATAACTCCTTGGGGAACCTTCTGTTATCGTGTCATGCCATTTGGCCTTAAGAATGCTGGTGCGACCTATCAGCGGGCTATGACTTACATTTTTCATGACATTATGCACACTATCCTTGAGGATTATGTCGATGATCTTCTTGGAAAATCTAAACATCGTAGTGAACATCTCGATGTTTTAACCATTATTTTTGATCGCCTGTTACAATATTCTGTCTGGTTTCAACCAAAGAAATGTGTCTTTGGTGTTCTTTCGGGAAAACTTCTTGGCTTTATCGTCTCTTTGTGTGGCATTGAGGTCGATCCATCTAAAGTCAAAGCTATCCTAGAAATGCCCCCACCAAAAAACCTCAAACAATTACGTAGTTTGCAAGGTAAACTTCAATCTATCCGGCGTTTCATTTCCCAACTCTCGGATCGATGTCAGCCTTTCCATCACCTTCTTAAAAAGGACATTGCCTTTCAATGGAGTGAAGAGTGTCACCAAGCCTTTGAAGCTCTCAAAGCCTATCTCTTGCAGCCACCCGTGCTTATCCCACCACAAGACGATCGCCCTTTCTACCTTTACCTTTCTGCCACTGACCACGCCGTAGGAGCCATGCTCGCACATTGTGACTCAGAGCATCGAGAACAAGCCATTTATTATATAAGTCGTACTCTCGTGGATTACAAGACTAGGTATACACATGTAGAAAAATTGTGCCTAGCCCTATCATTCGTAGCCACCAAACTCAGACACTACCTCCTGAATCACAAAACTTTTGTCATCACCAACGCGGACCCCATTCATTATATGTATACCAAACCATATCTAAACCAACGCATCGCTCGATGGCTTATGCTCCTTGCTGACCTCGACCTTGAATTTATACACCAGAAGTCAATCAAAGGACAAACCATTGCCGACTAACTCGCGGAAGCCCCTTTACCTGGGGAACAATTTACCAATTTTAATTTCCCTGACGAACTCATCACCACTCTTTCAGTCAGGGAGGAGTCTTATCCAATGACCCTCTTCTTCGATGGATCCAAATGCCAGCGCGGCAGAGGAGCCGGCATTGTTCTCATTCCTCTTGATGCTGAGCCTATGCCTCTTTCATTTTGGCTCGATTTCCCCTGCACTAATAATACAGTGGAATACGAGGCCCTTGTTTTGGGTCTCCAGGTTGCGTTACACTTAGGTGTCAAATCTATTAATATTTTTGGCAACTCTCAATTGGTAGTCAATCAAGTTATGGGCATCTACCAATGTAAAAATGAGGAACTTCAAAAGTACAAACATTACGTGGATTCACTTTTGACCTCATTTACTCGTTATTATATCCAGACCATTCCCCACTCCACTAACAAATTTGTGGATACTATGGCTTGCTTAGCCTCGCAAATTCCTGCCTCACCAACTGACTCTGACATATTCGTCTTGGTCCAACAACTCTTTGCCCCATCTTACTCAGCCCTGGTTGTTTGTATGATAAATAATGTGTCTGCTAATTCACAGGATACCTGGTACCACCAATTTCACAACTACCTTACAACCTCTGTTCTCCCACCTGACCTAACTAGTACCGGCAAACGTGCTTTTCTTAAAAGTGTTTCTCGTTATGTCATCATGGGGGGACTCCTCTATAAACGTGGCTTTGATGGCATCCTCCTTCGATGTCTAACCGGTGCGGAGGTCACCTGATACCATCCAACAAATCCATGACGGTATTTGTGGCGGACATTTTAGTGGCCTTGCCGTGGCTAAACGAATCCTTCGCCTAGGTTATTATTGGCCTACTCTTAATAACGACTGCTACGAATATGTTAAGCACTGTGTTATGTGTCAACAACATGCCAACCTTCAACATACTCCTAGCCATCCGCTACAGGTTGCACGAGATCTTTGGCCTTTCTCACAATGGGGTTTAGACCTTATTGGTGAGATTCACCCGCCCTCTTCGCAACGTCACATTGGATAATCACAGCAACCGAATATTACACAAAATGGGTGGAGGCCATTCCACTCATTTCAACCAAAAAAGAAAAAATCATCGAATTCGTTAACCATCACATTATCTGTCGTTTTGGTATTCCTCATCGCCTAATAACAGATAATGGTAAATCTTTCAAAAATAAGTTGTTACAAGACCTTTGTGACAACTTTGGTATCAAACTTAGTTTCTCATCACCTTACTATCCACAGGCCAATGGTCAGGCTGAATCTTCTAATAAAACTCTAACCAAAATCCTCATGAAAGTTGTTAATGATTCTGGAAGAAATTGGCATGGTCACATTCCCTTTGCCCTTTGGGCTTATCGTACTATCATTCGTACCTCTACTAATGCCACACCATTTTCTTTGGTATATGGTACCGAGGCTGTCTTGCCTCTCGAAATACAAATACCCTCCCTCAGAATATCTCTTCAGGATATTCTCACCAACGATGATTTCCACCAAGAGCGGTTAG
This sequence comes from Taxus chinensis, assembly GCA_019776745.2. Taxonomy (NCBI): domain Eukaryota; kingdom Viridiplantae; phylum Streptophyta; class Pinopsida; order Cupressales; family Taxaceae; genus Taxus; species Taxus chinensis. Next base: position 730,767,131 of record CM034153.1, on the reverse strand, counting down.
CCCAATTAGAGCTTCTTGACGAGCGACGTCTTACAGCTCTTGATCACCTTCAAATCTACCAAAAACACATCAAGCATGCTTATGATAAGTGACTTCATGAGCGTACCTTTAAGGTTGGTGATCTTGTCCTCAAAGAGAATCAACATGTAACCAAACTAGAAAAGAGCAAGTGTGGAAAATTTTCTCCTAATTGGATTGGGCCTTACATTATCACTCACACTTATGGATCAGGCACTTATCGTTTAGCTTCACTTAATGGTAAACCAGAGCCTGAGCCCCTTAATGCCTTGCATCTCCAACCATTCTACTGTTGAAATTAGTGTTATATCACTTCTTATCTACCTTGCGCTCGTCCCTTGAGCTCCTTTACCACCGCATACACTTTGTTTCCTACATCTCAAAATCAAATCAAGCTCACATGGTTTGATTATCACCTCCCCTTAAAGATGCCTTCCCCTTTTTAGTCTAGTCCATGACTTCAAAGTATCAAAATGATACATTCTTAATTAAACACTTATGGGATTTTTTTGAGTCAAACTTCCTACAAAACTAGATGCTTCATGCCAAACAGACATCTAGACCTCTAGAGTTATACATAGACTGCTCCCTTGAAGGACAGCTATGTGCAAATCTACTTCTACTATTATAAATAGACTGCTCCCCCGAAGGACGGCTATACATAAAAACCGCATCTGCTACTATAAATAGACTGCTCCCTTGAAGGAAAACTATACACAGTCAGCCTTTATCAGAAGCTTCTCGCATTGATTAGCTTTGTGAAGACCTCAAGAGTAATAAAATACATATCCCTTGTAGACTTCCCACATGGATCAGTCTATATTTAGCAAAATAAAAGCAGCATTCAAAAGCACTTTTGAGTCATGGACTTGTCTATTTAGGTTTGGTTCTCTTTCGTCGAAATAATCATCTTATAATAAGTTCTCTGCACCCAACTATACCGGCCACCTCACCTCACCATTTGTCAAAACAAAAAAAACTCAAGGGACGTGACATATATCCAATATATTGTGATTATACAACTCTTTTCACCTATCGACTTCTCGCTTATGTAAGGTACCTTGGAATTCAAGCTCATTCTATGTTAATATGTGGTTTGTTTAGCTCTTCTTAACTACTGGACACTTTTGCCTCTTTTGCTTGACTCTAGGATTGTGTGTTGACCTTAATAAGGACACGATTCCCTACTACTTGGGTATGCTAACTTTCGCTTCACCTATACCTACACCAACAACATTACCCTACCAACACCAACAACATTATCCTACCAACACCAACAACATTACCCTACCAACATCAAAATTTTTACCAACTGACAAATTGCCTAACCACAACCAAATTTCCTGAATTCACCTCTCCCTGGTCCTAAGGGAGAACTACATTGGTCTGAGGCCCCTCCTTGCTTTGTGCAATGGGCTATGTAGGCAGCACTTAGGAGACATGGGGTCTCCCAAGGTTAGCTCGACCATCCCCTACCATACCCTATCATGTGTTGTAAATATAAATAGTTTTTGTGTATTTCTATTTTCCAACATTCATCTTTATCCTTTTTTCAAAACAAACAAAAACAACAACCAAAACACAACCATTCTTATTATTATCATCACTCAAAACAACATACATATTTTAGTTTTATTTTAGATGTTAAACAAATACATCTTCTCTATCATCGACTCGCAGGTCGGCATCCTTATTTATTCTTATATTCCTATGAAATTCACTTAGACCCTTGCACCTCCTCCCGAATCCGGTGGTGATCGTGATCGTCGACACCCTTCACCTAGTCCTCTCCATCCTCAAAGGTGCCACTTCCATTGGTTCCTCCCACTGATCTGCCAACATCTCCTGTAACATACGAATACGCCCTCTCGCGTGGAGGAATCTTACCTCTAGTCTCTCCACTTGTAACTGTGAAACCTCTAACAATCCCGTTGTCTCATTCACCTGTGTTTGAAGCTGGTGAACCAAATCCTGCAGATGATCTCTCTCCGCTGTAATCATAGCTATGTCAGGGCGCTCACATGCACCTCGCAGCTCTGCTACCCACCATACTCTATAGGCCTCTGTCATTCCCACATCCATTACCCTACAATCGGCTGCTATCTCTTCTGGCCCTTCTGGAGGTGTAGGCCGGGGAGGTGAGAATGCTGCCTCGGCATCGATCCTCATGTATGGTCTATATGTCATAGGTATATCCTGAACGAACCCAAATTGTCGCCGCACGCGATCTAGAGGAATCCTCTCGTACTCACCCGGCCTATGCCCTGCGATCCACCTCAATCACTCCACACCCCTTAATTCCTCAGCTATGTTCTCTGTCACCATATAGTTCCTGTAAGGCCTCCATACAATATCCAGGGTAGTCACGCCCTCTAATACATGCCGGTAATACGCTACATCCCGTCCGGTGAGAACTGCTCGTGGCTGGCCCACGACCCCCAGCCACCTCTGAAAGCCATATCTATAAATCACCTGTGGCCCTGGCTACTGGGGCAGCCCTACTGGTCGAATGCATATGATATGCTCATATGCCCAGCAATGTAACAAAAATGTAGAACAAATCCTGAATCGCCTCATCCGGCGATAGCCCCACAGCTCTCTGTATAATTGCACCAGGTATACTGGTGCCCAAGCATAACATGTATGACTCCTCAACCATCTCGTGTAGTACCCCCATCAGCGCCCGTGGAAAGTGGCCTCCCTCTGAGTCTGGGAGGGTGAAGCATGTAATGTCGATCATCATCAACATGGCAAGCCGTGTCTCATGTCGGTGGGCATGATACATATCCCCATAGGCAATGCTCGCGCTGTGATAAGTCAATAGCGCAGCTGCATCCCCGAATACCTGTAAGATGCTGTCCATGGCTGTCTCTGCATCCACCTGGAAGACTGCCTCTCCATCGATCGGTAGTCTAAGGATGCGATACACATCCTCCAGTGTAATCGTCATCTCTCCAGTCGGGAGATGGAACACATTGGTCACCGGATCCCATCTCTCGATGAGGGCAACCATAAGACTGTGATCCCTCTCTATCGCCCTATAACGCTGGACTCCGCCGAGTCCCACCTCACGCATGATGGCCCACTGCGCTGCGGACACATGTGGCCGCATCCGTCTCAACAACGGGGGCATCCTATCCCGCATCGTCAGCTGCTGACGTGCCTGCAAAACCAACTCACTGCATTAGCCCTACTCTTTATCACAACAACTCCTTTAACCTTCTATACCCCCTTTTAACCACCCGACCACACAACCGCCCCATTTTTTCCCCCCCCCCCCCCCCCGACCCACTAACCAACCTTCCTATCAACCTCTACCCCTTCCCTCTTCACCCCAAAAAAACATAACTCCCAAACAATAAACACAAAACCCAAACCAAATAACAACCAACACAACCCAAACACTACCAACACACCCAAACAAGCAACCCAAACACTACCAAAACACCCACACTAGGAACCCCAACAACGACCAAACATTCAAAACAACAACAAAACCCAACCAACCAAATCAATAATCCTAGCTACGGACCGCCGGTCGACCCATGACCGACTGGTCCCCTCTCCACCGACGCGGTCAACCACAAACCCACCCTGCCCCAAAAATTCTTGACCGATGCCGGTCGCTTAGTGACCGGCATCGGTCACTGAAAAATTCACGGAGCCGAACCCGGCGCGGCCCCCCAAATCCATTTTTCACCTATTTATCCCTATTTACCCACCCAAACACCCTAAAAACCTACCCACCCTGCCGCCTTGACCTATTTAACCCATCTATCCTCTTCATTTTTCAAATAACTTCAATTTATTCATTATTTTATCAAAACATGGATTCCTACCCAAACCCCCAAATATAGCTTAACAACATCAAATTCACACAATGAAGGGTTTCGAACCTACCGGTACGATGACACGTCGTCGTGGTGGGATAGGTGGTGGTGGTCCAGCTGGTCCAGCACCTCCAGCTCCTCCTGGCTGTGCCATGGCTCTCAAACTCCTCTGCTGGGTCCTCCACCAATCAAATGCTGCCTCCTCCTTGCTAGGGCCTACCAATCACTCACTTCTCCACTCAAATAGTGCCACCTCAGCCGACAAACTGCACCAATCTCAACAATAGACCTCAGACAACTAAAATTGGTTTTCAAATTGACAATATGACAATGACAGGCCGTATTTTTTCTTTTTATAGGTTTTTGACCTATAACCGATACCGGTTATATTATGCCCTAAAGAACCGGTATCAGTCATCTAACCGATATCGGTCATAGACAATCGATATCAGTTTTATCCCACCTCTTCCCCAATTTCTGCCCTTATTTACTAATCGCCCTTTCTCACAACATCGCCTATATCCACCTTGGCTGAAAACCCTTTGTTAACTTCATTGGCCCGACCCAAGGCCGCAACCAACCCATTTGGCCCAACCCAAGACCCAAGGCCGCAACCAACCCATTTGGCCTGACCCCAACCCAACCATTTGGCCCGACCCAAGGCCGCAACCAACCCATTTGGCCTGACCCAAGGCCAACCCCCATTTGGCCCGACCCAAGGCCGCACCCAACCATTTGGCCTGACCCAAGGCTGCACCAACCATTTGGCCCGACCCAAGGCCGCAACCAACCCATATTTGGCCTGACCCAAGGCCGCACCCAACCCATTTGGCTTGACCCAAGGCCGCACCCAACCATTTGGCCCGACCCAAGGCCGCACCAATTAAATACCTCACCCAACATCAACAAAATACAATTTTATCCACCCATCATGTAGCTTTTTGTTCAATCGAGCTCACCTGTTCGTGTTTTAGCATGATTAGGGTCCTTGACTTGATCAGTCGACCAACTTTGCCTAGACCAAGACCGTGATGTTTATCTCAACCAAACCAACCATTTGGTACTGCCGAACATGCCTAAACATTCCTGTACCTTACCCGTTATATCCCCTGGAGCTACTTCCTATGCCTTGGATACCAGGATTATATCACCCTTGTTTGGATAAACTATCGACCTTTGCCTATGAATTGCTTGTTTGCTCTTCAAAATCATGTACCCTGGTCGCACTACTGCATTTCAACGTGCGTCTGCTTCCTTGGACCTACCCCACCATCTTACCATCATCTCAACACCATTTCCCTTTATCAACCCTATCCCTGATTTCACGCTACCTCAATCTGTGATAGATTTGAGGGGGATTACCTATACCCTTAACAGGGGTAACCACTTCTTATTATTGTCGGTGCAGCTTTAACAAAGACAAGCTACACGACAACAAGGGGCTAATGTAGACACCAAATTTGTGTCTTACGACCCCTTGTGCCCCGCATCTCATTTCGCAACCTAACCTCATCACCTAAACCTTACACAATTATTTATTAATTACCTTATAATTAATAAATCCACATCGCCATACCTGCCACCTCATTTCGCCACCTCATCATGACCTAGTCTTAACCCTAAATTAACCTAATTAAGACCTATAACTTGGTCCACATCCACACCCATGACTAATTACTCCTCACCCGCACCTAAAACCAACCTCATAATGACTTGACCAAGCCCGCAACTAATCCCTCGGGAGAAAAGGAGGGAAAGCTGGCTATTTTACCAAAAATAGCCCGCTTTGACCTGACCGATACCGGTTCCTACTCAACCGCCGTCGGTTGCGTAACCGCCATCGGTTCCCTGTAAATGACCACTCCCAACCAAAAACAAAGGATCGGATTTTCATTTGATCGGAAAGAGGAGAAATCATTGGAAGGGATCCGGATTTGCTTGGCCGAGCAGAGACAAGTGAAGAAACAAGAAGAGTTTGCAGAGAAGGACATCAAGCCCAAAAACTGCAACTGAGTAACCAGAGCCCAGTGACACTCATCCGAGTATCAGGAGAGGAGATAGCTCATCTTGGATTGTCAGATCATCCTACTTGAGCCCTGTCTTCGTCATCACAGTCCCAGAACCTGCATTTTCCATCAGGAACTAGTAAGTAAGTCTTATACGTTCTTTTAATAACATTTCTTGAACTTCTGAATCACAGCCATCATAAGTCTATTCCTAGATCTACTACCCAGCAACACACTACATCTAACTGTCATTCCTCCACCCTTACATTACCCCAAGAACACCCCCCGTATTCTCTGAGTCCTTCTCATCACCCCATTACCTAATCCCACCCATTCATCAGCCTTATAAAAACAACACACCCACCTTACAACCAACCTTCACCAAAATCCCCTAAAACATTGCCCCTACCAATATCGGTTAGCACAAACCGATACCGGTTAAAGTGACCGGCATCGGTCACCTTGATTCTAAACCAAGACCATCCCTTTCTCTATTGTTCTAACAAGGTAAACAAATTGTAATTGGACAATAGCTTATTTGTTAGAATTTGTGTTAATTCATATTAGCAGGGGAACTGACCACCTTCGAAAGGAAGTTTTATATTTCCTGGGCCCAAGGCAGTTCCCTCATTTATTGTCTAATTAAAATCTGGTGGTCTTGTATTCTTATTTGCAGGTAGTCCTTCCCAGACAAAAAGGAGTTCTTCGCAGTCGATCTGATCTTTCTCTACGGTACGCGCACACCCCTCTCAACATTCAACAGGTATTCCTCTTAGCCCTAACCCTTATCTGTTTCTTAAAGGAATGAAAGGATAAAAGCAACTCTATTCCCATGAAAGTTGAAACATTCCGTGCGAAACACTTTGTCCCAAGATTTCTGGGCTGATTTGAGATCCACGTCCCCTTACTCCTCAAATTTAGACAATCTGAGAAGGTCATCGAAGTAACCTTCATCTAACTTGACTATGATTTCTCTCGCTTGATTTCTTATTGAATGAGAAGCAGAGTCATAATTCGAAGCACATGCTAAAATGAACTCGGGGCACTAAGTGGACATGGGGAATCTAGCTGTGAGAGGAAGGCCACTACCAGCTATTGATTTCATCCAAGAGGTTTGGGTATAAATCTTGACTCTATTCCAAAAATATTCCATGTCTATATTCCTGAGTTCTGTATCCCAGATGTCATAATTACAATCAATGTAGGAAGGAGATTCCACCTTCCTGAATTTGTACTTCATCTTCCCTGATTTATCTGACTTATCCTGTGATGAACTAGGATCCAACATGAGGATTCTTGGAGGAAAAATGCCTTGATAACCTTTGGTTCAAACACTTCGGGTTTGAAAACTAGTTGAACAACCACACAGACCCACCACACTACCTGGGTTTGAGGACTTGCAAAGCACTTGTTGGAACCTGACACACTAGAGAGAATACTTTCGAGATTAGGTCTTGTTGGACACTCTATAAATCTTGACAATCAGCCATGTATGTTAGAAAACTGAGGATGTCAGACACTTGATGAAACCTGAAACACTACGGAAAACTTAGGATGTCAGAAACACCGCTAGACCCAACACACTGAAATTCAGATGCAGGAATATGTTAGATTTCCAACACTCTGGAAGACCTGACACACTGTGGAAAGTGGGAGATGTAAAACACCTTGCAAAACCTGAAAATAAGGGATTAGGTTTTTGAGATGTCCAGACATGAATTTTTCCTGCCATCTCAACAGTTTGGATTTTTGTCTTCTTCTTCTCTTCTTTAAAATTCAAAAGGCATATTCCAAGGAATAAAAATAGGCAAAGCCCCAAAAGGGTGAATTTTTAATCAATGGTTTCTACTTGGAACAAAACTTCAAAAGAAGAAGAAAAACCTAAAAAGAAAATAGAAAAGAAAGGAAAAGATGCAAAGGACATCGCAAAATATTTTCAGCAAAAGTTCACAAGAAAAAGACAGAGTAAATACCTTCAGAAAATTTGAAAAATAATTGAAAATTGATCACACGAGCGAGCATGAGATCAAATTAGGTTTAGAGGCTGAGAGAGCACGTAGGAGAAAAATCCATGCAACCAAAAGCACAAAAGGTAAAAATGACGTGTAAATCTAGCTATTTATAAAGACCCACATTTATTACATTTCACTCAGCATGTGTGCCAACTACCCTACAACTTGGCATGAATGCCATGTCATCATATTTGGATTATCCAAAAACCCAACACACTGCGTGATATGTCGAGATGCTTGAAGGTTTCACAAATCCAACACAAGGGAGTTGATATTTTGAGATGTTTGAAGGTTCTGCAAACCCGACACAAGGAATTTGATATGTCGAGATGTTTGAAGGTTCTGCAAACCCGACACAAGGGAGTTGGATCAGGTTTTGGGTTTCGGAAGTCATGTGACATGAAACATGTTTTTGAACACAGCATGTTCTGATGCTCAGGAGTTCTGAAAACCTGACACAAGGGAATTTAATCAGGTTTTAGGTTTAGGGAAACAATGAGCATCTTCCATGTAAATAACTTGTTTGCATGTTGTTGAAACCTGAAAAACCTGAAATAGTATTCAAACAGGTATTTTAGTCAATTTTTTCAAAATTTTCTATGGTTATCCTCATCTTAGCTGGAGTCACTAAAATGGGATAACAGATTTTAACATCTAGAGACTAAGTAAATCATTCCACAGGGAATTCTTACCTACACCTTTAAAAAAAGGAATACGAAGATATCTTGACTCCTTTTGCAAGGAAACATTGAAGAAGAAAATACAAGATTTAGCCATACTAACATCTTGCCTTGCTGCCTTAGAGTATATTTCTAAAGAATCCTTTAATTCCTTAGCCTCCTAGGTGGAGGCCCTACTGAATAGAAAAGTGTCATATGTGAATTGCTGGTGAGTAAGAGGGGGAATACATTCCGTAATCTTTAAGCCATTAATCTTACCTTCTCCTAATTTGACTTTGATGGATCTGCCAAGGGCTTCCACCACAAGAATATATAATAAGGAGGACAAGGGATCCCCCTACCTAATACCACAATTACCACCAAATAAATCCTCAACACTCCCATTAATAAGAACGGAGAAGGAGGGGTCGGAAATGCAACTTAAAATCCACTCACACATGTGCTTGGAGAAGCCAAAATTAAGGACCCTAATGAGAAACCTCTAATTGAACTTATCGTAAGCTTTGCTGATGTCTAATTTAAGCATCATACCAGGGGTGTTGGAGGAAGAGAGAGAGAGAGTGAGTCAGATCATGAGACAAGATAACACTGCCAAGGATAGATCGAACAGGCATGAATCGAGGTTTGTTCATGAGAAATGAGGGGATCCAAAATAGGTTTCAAATGAAGGACAATGGCCTTGGAAATGATTTTGTAAGACAAATTACAGAGGGAAATTGGCCTGAAGTCACCGAAGGAGGAATGTTGATGAATTTTAGGAAAAAATGTAGATGAAGGTATTATTAAGCATTCTGAGCACCGAGCGGGATCTTCTTGAAGCCTCAAAAACTGCCCATACATCATATCCCATAATGCCCCAAAATTTTTGAAAAAAATCAATAGGGAAGCCATCTGGGCCAGGGGATTTATGTATTCTCCATGGAGAATACAAATTTCTCAATTTCTAAGAAGGATAAAGGCTTCAAGAGCTCAACATTTTGATTCTCAGAGATGAGAGTTAGGGATGCCATCTAGGAGGGAGGTCTACTTAGCCTTAAAGGAGGCAACATCCCTAGCTAGCAAGGAGGAGAAGAAATTAATCCCTTTTAGAGATGATATCCTTTTGTTCCACCAGACGAACCCCTTCACTATTCTTAATTTTTGAAATGAAATTCAAATTCCTTTTTGCCTTTACAAAGGCATGAAAGAATTTAGTGTTTCTATCACCATCCTTCAGCTAGAGCTCCCTAGATTTTTGTTTCTAATAGATTTCCTCCCTTAGAAGCACTTATCCTAACTCACTTAAGAGATATTTTTCAAGAGAAAAATCCTCTTGGTGCATCCCATCTCTGAAATTTTTTAAACTAAGGGCTTTCAATTCATCTTCAACTCTAGCTTTTTCTTGAAAGAGGTTTTTGAAATACTTGATGTTCCACTCCTACAAATCCTTTTTTAGTCTTTTCAGTTTTTGAGCTAGCACATACATCTTGAAGCCCTTGATTTTATAGAAGTTCCACCAAAGGTTGACCCAACCTTCAAGAGAAGCATCCCTTAACCACATTAGCTCAAATTTGAATAGGGATCTAGGAGGGAAAACATCAAAATTAATAGACAGGGACACCGGAAAATGATCCAACCCAGACCACGGTAAAATGGAACATTCAAGCACAATGTCATTTAGATTCCAGATGGGACTAACCAGAAATCTATCTAGTATTTCTGTAATGTTGTTAAATACCTTATGCTTATTACTCCAGGTAAACCAGCCCTGCTTAGGCTCTAAATCCAAAAAGATCCCCCTCCCTAATGAAGGAGAAGAAATATTTTTGGGACTGAAGGTTTCAGATGACCCCCCTTCTTATCCCTGCTATCAAAGATGAAATTAAAGTCCCCACCAAGAATGAACATCTGATCACCCAGAGGAGAGACCGAATGAAGCAAATCCCTCCAGAGGTTTTTTTACCCAATATGCTAGAGGGAGCATAAACATTATATAAAAGAAAATTAAGCTGAGAGAACCGAAAACTTACTTTTACAAGCTTCCAGTTAAGGGATTGAGCTTGTAATTCAACCATTACAATGCCTTCCTTCCAAACAATCTCGAGTCCCCTGGAAGCACCAATCAATTATGAAAAGACTCCTTTCCAACCTCTAAAAGACCTATTCCAAAGGCATTCAACTTCAATAATGGGTAACTTAGTTTCTTGAAGAAGAACCAGACAAGCCTTCGAGGAGAGGATATAACGCTTGATCAAGCAGTGTTTGTTAGAGGAATTAAGACCTCTAACATTATAGGAGAATAACTTCATTGAACACAGGGAAGGGGTTTCACCTTCTCAGGATCAGTAAGATCAAATTTCAGTTCTTTACTTCCCTGCATCAACCTCGAATTACGAAACCTCCTACTTTACCTTTCTCCCCATTTTACTTATGGAGCCACACATGGCAGCCCCCATACCATCTTGACATGAAGATATTTTATAAGGAACCAAGATGGGAACTAAATATTCTGGAACAATCTCACCATCTTCCAGATTCTCGACTGTGGAGTTGGGCAGATCCAAATTCCAACATTGTTATTCGAAATCCACCCGCTAAGATTTTCCATCAAGGAGGCTTGCCCCTACACAATTCCTTCCTTAATCAGGGGAGACAAGAGCACCTGAATCCCTATGCATATCCTCCGTCTCCTTTAACAACGAGTGAGGACTTAAGATTTTTGAAAGGCTAGCAAGGGGCAATAGATATACTACCAATTCTTCTGAACCACCTTCAACAGCGAGAGACACAAGGGGGAAGGGGAAGAGGATAGAGCTAGAACCAATCTTGATCTAGATGAATGAGACGAAAATAGGGATCCGTCATTTTTTCCAAAACCCTGATAATCTTTCTTCAAATGGACCAAGGCCTCAGAAGAGAAGCACTTAAAGCTCAGCCCTTCATAGATTATTTTTGATTATCTGGGGAGCCTTAGGGGAAGGAAGCAATACAAAACTCGGTAGGGGGGGAAGATTTTTCCATATCAACACAAATGCGCATTAAAGGGTTTCTCCATTTTAAAAGAGACAGATTGGAAATAAGCACCCAAGAACCAAGTGAGTTGGCGATGGATTTTAGAGAGGAAAAGTTCTGGAACTCCATGGGGAGATTCAAGAAATTAAGCCATAGTGGGGCTCTGTGAATAGCTTCCACCTTTGGATGGAAATCAGGGGACTAAGGCCTCATATATAAGCTGGAGGAGTTTAGAAGCAAGGGCCCCCCTTAAAGAGGACCTTGATGTTTCCTTCCTTGGGCCAGAACCAGTAAATCTATTTCTGAATTTTCTTCACCTAGAGAATTTGGCACCAACGAATTTTCAAAAAATTTCCCTCTTTTCATGGATATCCACAAAGTCCTTTTTTCTCTCATAGGGAATATTAACAGGAACCGATTCCTTGGTGATTTTGAATTTGATCTCGTCCACCTTGAATTCCTCTAGAGGGCGTAGACCACACACCTCAAGCCCACCAATTGAAGATGGGATCTCCTTCCCCGAGGGCTGGGAAGAAGGGGACCCTTTACCTGGATCAATTTCCTCAATCAATTTTTAACCGTCGAGAACCCTAACTGCAAGACCAAAAATTTAACGACCACCCCAGGGCCACAAGACCTAACCAGTGAAGACACCCCTTTCTTTTCCAGATCATCTGTGCTAGGCCTAATCCATTCCTCTCCCCTACTTAGATCGAGCGGGATCCTATTCGTGCCAGTGACGAACCACCTTCAGCTTAGGTGCCACAAGTTCAAAAGGCTCCTTCGCAATGGTCCCTTCAGGCTACGAATATTTTAATTTTTTTGCGGGATTTACACTTAGGTTTGCATCACTTTCTCCATCCTTCATATATGTTAAATATTTAATACTATGAAATAATTTTCTATTATGAAATATTCATACCTAGGTAATATACATTAGGTAAGTATTTAATAATATGAATAGTTTATGTTTCATTTATAAAATACACTCACCTAGGTATATGTGTTAAACCATTTTAGGTTGAAAAGGTGGGTCGAGAGACATACCCGATTACCTTATTATACAAAGGAATTTAGGTCCTCATTTTATATATTCAGGAAATATATCAAAGGTGTGCAAATCAAGTGATTTGGTTTCAAAAGAGGAGGTGATCTTACTAAATGTAAAATAAATTATCTGAAGTAAAAGGTTATTTTTAAATTGGTTTTTACCCTATTGGGGTTTCCCACTATAATATCCTGTGTCACCTGTGTTATTTATTTTCCTGTAAGTATTTATTTATTTGTTTTAAATATTTATTGTAACATTATATAATATGTAAGTTGATTAAATCTATATTTATTAGAATCCTCAAATTCTAACAGTACATCTGAGAGCCTCATAATCACTATCCACTGGTAATAGAGTTCCTCCTCTCTAAGATCCTGATACTAATCCAACGTGATAAATCTAGGTAGTGTAATCTCTCTTCTACCTGTTATCCAAATGTGCCCCCTGCTCATTTGGTGGCTAACTCCCTTTCATTCTTTCCTTCTATTGTTCCTTAGTCATAAATTATTACTTTTTAGGCACTCAAAACCTTCTGGAAATGACACCATTGGATAGAGCTCTTTCTCAGCTTTCCAGAAAGGTAAAGTTTTCCTCCCAACTCCTCATATTTTTCAAGTTATGGCTCGGTGGAGTTTTTGTGGGAAATTTTCCCCTAGAAGGCCCGTAGCCAATCAGAACTCGCCATGTGTCTAGGCCAAAAATATCAAAGCGATCCGATTTGGCCCTGTTTTGCCCTAAAACTTCAAATCACCATATCTTTCGATCCAGAGCTCAGTTTTTCATGTTCTTTATATCAATGGAAAGATGGTGAAATTATCTATAAGATTCCATGGTCAATTTTGAATTTTGGTTCAGTTTGGAGAGAGAAAATCAAAAAATGCTTCTGGTACGCGCCCATGGACAGAACTGACGTTTCAACAACCAATTTTAATGCAAAATGGGTCGCATTCTTCTCCAGCATGGTCAAAAATGTTAGGGCATGGGTTTATAAGGACCTCCATGCTGTTTTTAATGCATTTTGGTCAATGGGGAATGGCTCCCACATTTTTTCACGTTTTCTCTCTCTTGGGCTCGACCCATGCACTGTAAAAGCCAGATTTGGCTCATTTTTTCAAAGGTTGAACACCTTTTTGCACAGTAAGCTTCTGTTTTCACCTTCAACAAGTGATTTTGGAAGTATCAGGCCTTCCATGGATTATAACAGGTTTTTTTTGCCTCTTTGGTGTTGGAATACAAGGATTTTGATGTTGAAAATCACAATGCAGGCTCTGTGAATGCTTTCAGTCCTTTGTATGTGTTGTTTGCTTCATTTCAAACCCTTGATTACAACTTATCAACTTGTGCATGATGTTTTATGTTACAATTTCTGATTTGTGTCAACTTGCATGAGCAAGAAGTGCTCACCACTCCTTTGGTGTATCACCTTTATCAGTTTAGTTTCAATTTTTGCATTTCTTATCCCTGTCTCCTTGCAAATTAGGATGAAATTAGGATCTGAACCTCTGCAGTTGTGCAAATAATAGATCTAATCAGAGGAGTTTGAGGAACCAGCCTCTAATCTGGAGATTCCTTTCTCATCTTACAAGTCCCACACTTGGAGAGAGGTTTCAATGTTGTGTAATCTCACTGGATGCCTGAAACATCAACTTAGAAACCTGATTTGCATCCAGGGGTGCTGCTGATTTACAACAACAATTTTGCCACACCTGGTGGGACCTTAGAGGTCTTCCACTTCATCTTTTGTAGGTTGGTGTGTTCCTATGAATATTTCAGCCTTTGGAGGCACTTGCAAACACATCTGGTGACTCCATCTGATCAACAACCCATTTTTGAAGTTACAGACCTGTTTTTCATCCATTTCCATCCATTATTCTTTCCATCTCTTTCATTCTTTTCCATTCCATGAAGTTGTGCAATCATGACTTCATTTTCATCATGGAACTCACATTTACAACAACAACAATGTTTCCCACCTCCAACATGTTTTTTAAATCCTCTAAATCAGCATTTTGATCAAATTCAAAATCAGTTTGGCTATGGAGCTTTCCAAGAGCAAGGGTGTGCATACAATGAAGACAATCAGATGCAATATGCTGGTCTGTTGGAGAAAATCCAAAATATGGAGGTAAACATGGTGCAATCTAGGGCTCAAGCACAAATGAAAGCATTTGGAATCGGTTGTGGAGCACCTTGTCCATGGGTGGGACCTTTCCCAAGGCATTACAACCCTCAAGAGAAGCTTGAATTCATGATTGCAATGCTGCCATTGCTTGCAAAGTGGATTGAAGGAATAGAGGTGTATGAGAGGAGTATTTATCAACCTTGTCAATGGGTAAGCACACCATCTCATGCCTTTTATTTTCCTCTTTCCCAATCTATTTTATCTTAGCAGTGTTAAGTTTTAAACTCTCCATCTGCTGTCCTAAGTGTTGAATCCATTTCTCCACCCCCTAGTCTTCCACCTCATCTCAATTCTTATATCATTTTCCCTTCCAAACAGTCATCCCCTCCACAAGAGCTAAATGAAACACCCTCTCCTCCAAAGAAAAAAGAGGGTTTTACCTCCTCCACCACCACAAAAAAAATTGCAAAAATCAGTCATGAAGGACAGCAAAAAGAGAAGCCAAACAAGGATGAAGAAATTTAAATTTTGAAGAGTTAGGCTCTTAAATTTGGGATGAAGAAGATCCCTTTGCTGATGAAACCTTCAGAAGAGGTTGGAGTTAAAGAACAAATGGTGGTCAGGACTGATTTTGTTGCAGCAGAAGAAGAGCAAAAAGGAGTTGCAGATCAGCAATCACTTTGTTCAGAATATAGTGTCCATGTTGGCACCCTATTTGAAGGAAATGCTGATCCAATTCAAATTGTAAAAAACAGTCATGAGGGACAGCAAGAGGAAGGAGAAGCTGCTCCAAATCCAAAAGAAGAGGAGCACATTCCAGCTATGGGGGAGAAAAGTGCAGATCCAAAGGCTTTGAGCACAAAGCAGGTTATAGAAGAACCTTCAGTTCTTCTCTCTACTTCATCTCTCTCAAGTTCTAGTACTGAAGAAGAGTTTGATCCCTCAAACTCAATGCTGGAGGATGAAATAAACCATGGTGATCAAGTTGCAGATAGAGACAACACCATGGGAGAGGTTGAACATTTGCAGCAGGACAGCAATGAGGTAGTTTACCTGTCTGATTTGGAGGACTGTTTTGATGAAGAAGAACCGGTTGAGTTTCCACCATTCTCTCTTTCATCATCCATCTTCCAAACACAAGAGCCTACTGTCATGGAGGAGAGTATTCATTTGCAGCAGCCTGCATCTTATAGAAGCTCTTTGGAATCAAGATTGGAAGATTTTAATCTTTCATGTCCTTCATTGGAGGAAGAGAAAGGGCAGAAGGGTTCTACCATTGCTTCCACACCATCCATTCAAGGTCTATAAGAGAACTCCATTCTTGGAATTGAAAATCAGAATTATGGGCATACTCAATGGATCAGACCTTTCCCAATCAGGTATTTGGCTTCATTAGAGCCAAAGGAGAAGCCACAACCAGTCATGCTTGCTTCTAAGCATGAGGATGAGCTGCAAAGTTCCAAGGATCAGCTGTCATACCTCTCCAATCCAAATGCAGAGCAACTAAAAGAGGTATTGGATTTGTTTTTAGTTGACACCTTGCTAATTTGGGTAGAAGACCAGCTTCTTGTTGATTTTCCACTCATCCAATCAGCCATACTCAGCTCCAAATCATTTGCATGACTGCCAATTTTTAAGAAAGGAAGCTATTTTGCACAACCAGTTATAGGGTTCGTTTAGCTCACCTTTGCTTCCAGTTAGAGTAGAGTAGGTAGGTTTGCTTTCAGTAGAAGAAGTGCTTGTGCACACTCTGCATGTTCCATTTGGAGCATGTATGATTTTCAGTTTGTACATAGTTTTGGTGCTTCTGGTTTTGCTCTTGCACAGTTCATTTTGATGGCATTTTGGTGGGAACAAATCCATGTCCAGTGGGATTCAAGCGGTTCAGAGGGAAGTTTTCAAAGTTCAGATTAGTTTTCAGGCTACTACTCATGACTCCATGCCTAATGGATTGCTTCAGGCTACTGATCATTCATCCAACAGGCAGATGACCCCTCTGAGTAACCAAAATTGTTATCCAAATGTGCCCCCCTACTCATTTTGTGGCTAACTCCCTTTCATTCTTTCCTTCTATTGTGCCTCAGTCATAAATTATTACTTTTTAGGCACTCAAAACCTTTGGAAATGACACCATTGGATAGAGCTCTTTCTCAGCTTTCTAGAAAGGTAAAGTTTTCCTCCTAACTCCTCATATTTTTCAAGTTATGGCTCGACAGATTTTTTGTGGGAAATTTTCCCCTAGAAGGCCCGCAGCCAATCAGAACTCGCCACGTGTTCAGGCCAAAAATATCAAAGCGATCCAATTTGGCCCTGTTTTGCCCTAAAACTTCAAATCACCATATCTTTCTATCCAGAGCTCAGTTTTTTGCGTTCTTTATATCAATGGAAAGCTGGTGAAATTATCTACAAGATTCCATGGTCAATTTTGAATTTTGGTTCAGTTTGGAGGGAGAAAATAAAAAAACACTTCTGGTACGCGCCCATGGACAGAACTGACGTTTCAACAACCAATTTTAATGCAAAATGGGTCGCATTCTTCTCCAGCATGGTCAAAAATTTCAGGGCATGGGTTTGTAAGGACCTCCATGCTATTTTTAATGCATTTTGGTCAATGGGGAATGGCTCCCACATTTTTTCACGTTTTCTCTCTCCTGGGCTTGACCCATGCATTGTAAAAGCCAGTTTGGCTCATGTTTCAAAGGTTGAACACCTTTTTACACAGCAAGCTTTTGTTTTCACCTTCAACAAGTGATTTTGGAAGTATCAGACCTTCCATGGATTGTAACAGGTTTTTTTGCCTCTTTGGTGTTGGAATACAAGGATTTTGATGTTGAAAATCACAATGCAGGCTCTGTGAATGCTTTCAGTCCTTTGTATGTGTTGTTTGCTTCATTTCAAACCCTTGATTACAACTTATCAACTTGTGCATGATGTTTTATGTTACAATTTCTGATTTGTGTCAATTTGCATGAGCAAGAAGTGCTCACCACTCCTTTGGTGTATCACCTTTATCAGTTTAGTTTTAATTTTTACATTTCTTATCCCTGTCTCCTTACAAATTAGGATAAAATTAGGATTTGAACCTCTGCAGTTGTACAAATAATAGATCTAATCATAGGAGTTTGAGGAACCAGCCTCTAATCTGGAGATTCCTCTCTCATCTTGCAAGTCCCACACTTGGAGAGAGGTTTCAATGTTGTGCAATCACACTGGATGCCTGAAACATCAACTTAGAAACCTGATTTGAATCCAGGGGTGCTGCTGATTTGCAATAACACTACCTATAGCCACTATTGGTCCTGATGGTAGTCTTGGCCTCATCTACCTGTGGTCTCTGATACTATCCCCACATTCCCATATCTAGCCCATAACTTCTCCCACTATCAACAATACCCATATTTAGCTGCTCTCGTCTGAGATAACTTTATTTGTGATGCTACCAACTACTCCTCTGAGAGTATCTCTCTCTTGACGAAGAGTATCCCTATATGTGGTCAAATCTGTCCTTAATGTATCCCATAGGAATCGATCCTCTTCCAAGCTAGTAACTAAAACCTTAATACTATTAGTCTCTCCCATCATCAACCCCATCTACCTCCTGAGCCTCTACCCTTGGCTCACACTCTTCTATTTAATATGTCCTACTCTTCCCACCACTCTACATATACCTCAGTGACACTGACATCATTTAATACCTACTCATTTGGCATCTTCAGAAGCTTTCTGACCGCAAGGAGTAGTTCTCCCATAGCTCCATCATCTCACCTATATACACTAGGTGATGGTGGAATATCCTGTATTAGACCAAATTTTTACCTAACATGACTAAATATCACCAACTCCCACTCTCTTGATCATCAACCCCTACACCCATGAGTCCTATTGGGTAGATCTGAGCTCACCCTCCTCACCCTGTTGCCATAACAAAAATCCTATGTATGACCTCTATACAAATCTCCATCGTGTAATCCCAAAAAGATTCCTCTATAATAATCCTCACTCCTCACTGGCCCTTTCACTCCTCTATCATCTCCTTTTGTTTCCATATTATAAAATTAGGAGTTCCCTCTAACTATGCCCAACCACCCATCCCGTGGTAGTCCCTCGTTCGAGCCACTGGGATATAATCATAGGCCCAACACTATAGTACAAATCCCCATGTTGATGCAAAATTTGTTACGTATCTGTTACAACCATAACTCTCTATGTATATGAGCCACCAATGTAGGAGACCATGCAAATACGGTCCACTAATCCATCATGTCAGCTAATACCCCTATCAACCTCTATGGAAAATGGACCTCCATTAGAATCAAGAGAATAATAACAAGTTATTCCCATCATAATCATGGTGTTTCAATGCTTGTCCCTCTACCTCCAGACTATATAATGGGATGCATGAAAATTCCCCTGATAAAATGTCCACATCCTCCACCTCATCACTAATAATATCCACATCATCTCATATCTCCCAGTCTCATCAAAGAGATATATTAGCTCCCCTTGCATAGGTAATCTAAGAATCCTGTGCACATCCTCCAAAGTGGACGGTCATCTCTCACCATTGACGGCTATGAAGGTACCTTTCTGGTAATTCCATGTCTTGAAAAAATCAAGCAATAAACATCTCTTTTTGGAGATATGCCTATAATAGCACATCTCTCCCAAGCCAACATCCTCCAAATGCACCCAATCATCGTTACTCATACTGAGTGCATGTCATCCAAAATCTAAGGAATTTTATCCTGTATATTTAATCTCTCCCTCGCCTGTATTCACAATGATATAAAATCCATTAGCAACCATTTGATCAAAATTTATTAAATAGCATTCAAACAAAATATTAACCAATAAAAAATATGAATGTAGGTGATTCCATTGAATCACCCATGGTTGATAAAATCACCGGTGCATTCATTTAAATCATTGAAAATTTCTGTATCAAAATTGACAGGCACTAATACCGGGGCCCGAAAAACCAAAAAATTGAAAACAAAATGAAAGTCAACAAAAAACTCAACAAATTATACCTACCTCCCCTAATGTTGGTCTACTGAACTGCCTCTGTGCCCATCTAAGTTTCCTCCATCATACTCAAATATCACAAAATGCACAAGTTTAGAGCTCTGGTGCCATTTTTCTCAAGGATTTCAAATGAGCTCTAATTGGTAACTTAGGCAGTGTGGTTATAAAGTGTTTTAAGAGGTTACTACTTCCTATAATCATTGGTGATTTGCTAAATCATTAGAGATTCATCATAATCATCCATGATTTCATCCTTTTACCAATTCATCACACTTTGTGCACAAAGTTTAATTAATTTTGCCTTGTTAGGTCCACCACAGACCCCAATTTACACTATGGCCTTCACAGACAAACTGTGCAATGTATGTGGATGGAGGATATTTAACCCCAGTGGTCATAAAAATTTTGTATCCAAGATACCCTCCCACTGGATAGAACTCCATCTTAGTGACCTTGGAAGCATTTATCTATAAACCCACGCCCCCTTACAGTTATCCTATCATTTGTTTTCTTGGTTACTTACCAAAGTTCACCATAGGAGTAGTATGGCCATTTATCTTATACCCCATATTGGGGCATCTTACAAGTAAACATCTAATTTTTACAAAGTGAAAATCTATCATCACTTTTTTCATCTATTTCACATTGAACCCCTTGTTTGGTGACCGAATCTTGTCAAAATTAAATTTGACCATGATCTTTATTACATCATATGCATTTGACCCATTAGTCACATAGGCCATATGAGGTTCCCATTGGATCCTCCATCCATAGTTATTTTGTTAAACAATCATCTGTATGTCATCAACACTAATGCCACCCATTGGCTATTCCCTACCATTTTTTTTCAAGATTGTTATCCCTTGTTTCATGACATGCCTTTGCTGCATGGTATTTTTTTAATTTCCTCATCAAGAAATTAAACATATTTTTTGTGAATCACTCTTATTTCTCCTTGCCACAAACTCTTTTCAATCCGTTAACACACTTCTTCTACTATCGGCTTGAGCAGAAATCATGCCCTCATCATTATAAACTAGGGCAGCTTGTCTTTTCCCCATAGTCAATCTAACCCATAAACACTCAGTGCACATTTTTCTATAGGGTTAACCACATTGCTATCATCCTTTGAGGTTTCACAAATATCTCCTCTCATTTGTTTGCTAAACTCCTTATCGTCCATATGTCCTTGCATCATCATCAGTCCAGGTTTTGATTTCTGTGGGAATTTTATCATCCCTCCTTTATTCATCTCAATATCTCGTCAACATATCTCTCATGTTTGTCTCGCAACTGAGACTAGCCAACGTACTCAACAAAAAGGGGCAAATGTAAAATCTAAAAAATCACAGTAGTTCCCTTCCCACATATTCCCTCTTGTTATTTAAAACCTACTCCTAATTCAAATTCCAAATACATTTCCCTCCCAAATCCTATTCTAATCTCTTTTTTACACCCCTATAATTCATCCCATTTACTTTGCTAACCACTTGCTTATCTCTATCTTATCTCGAATATCAAATTAGCTTAAAACTACTTTCCCTATCCTAGAAAAGAATATATCTCCCCATTCTTATCTTGCATTATTATCCGAATAAACCCATTTTAGAGGAAGTTGGAACCTCTTTCAAGTGGAATCTTACAGCTTTCATGTAGAATCAATTGGTGATTTGAGGTAATCATTGACAATCCTATAAATACAGTCTTTTCCCTTTGGTTTAGAAAGGTGGAACCATTGTAACTAAAGTTATGGTATATTGAATTTTGAGAAGATATTGAAATGACCTTTTACCTCCCAGTGAGTGAAATACTAAGAATTTTTCTTACATGTCCTTGGATCAGGTGTAACAATAGTTCAACACACCGCTGGATGCCACCTAGAACCAAATTATACTCATGTTTCTATAATTAGGTCAGGTAATATCCCTATTTGGATTTCGTTTGTCAGGTATTTAATTATTTCTATGTCATAATCAAGTCATTAAATAAAATTATCAACTACAACATCATCTTAGTAGTTTAGGTGTAAATTACAGGAATCACTAGTGATTATCATTCAATCACCTAACGATCAACAATTTTTAGATATATTCATCACATTTTCATATCAAGTTCTGATCAATCCTATCTAGGCTTTATCGGATGTAAGCCTCCTAACAAAGTAATTACTGCATATCAATATAACAATTCCATAGAATAGGCACAGTAGTTTTGGTGCATAATGGTGGGGGGTTCAAACTTCATCAGTAGAGATTTCGAAAAATCCCAGAATCTTACCTTCAACTCAATATAAAATTCATTAAGCACCATTGTGATCTAGGTATTATCTTATATTTGATTATTTATATTTAATCCAATATTGATGTGATATTATGTGTACAATGTTTAGTTATTTTATTTAGGTTTGGGAGGTAAATCACATGTCATTTCTCATGGAATATAATGATATGTTTGACAACGGTGAGAGGACACCCACGCTTTTGGAATCCCTTTGCTTCAACCATGTATTAACCTTATAGGTCATGATATTCCCTCTTATATCCCTCACCAAAGGTATGGTCTTGTTTATCTATGAGTTATAGATTTGCAGACACTTGGCACATTTTTCCCTCCTCCATCTTGATTGATCATGCATCACCTGCACATTGATCTCAAGGCTCCAATGTACATGGATCATCCATCTCAACCCTTGATTTTTCAGCTCTGTCATATTTGAGGTATAATGATCTAGGGATGAAGTATTATCGCTATAAATATGAGTAAGCTTGCATCCATCATAAAACGGAGTGAATATTTTTCAAGGAATGTATAGCAAGCATATCTTATGAGTTGGAAAGGTTTAAGCTCTTAGTGAGGTTATTGATTATGTAGCATTCTTTCTGTATCAGATCTAAATACCCTCCTATGAAACAATGTACATCCATTAGTAGGCTTTGATATTCATCCTAAAAACTGATATTTTTCCCTTTTTTCACTGCAATTAGGCATGCCAAGATTCCATACTCTCTTAAAGACTTTCTAAAGATGATTAATATGATCTTCACCTCTTCATTGTAAGACAAATCTTGAATATCAATCCAATGGTAGACTCCCTTTTGATAATCATTTTTTTCTTGTGCCAAATAACTTTGAAAGTAATATCCATCTCTGCTTCTAGATTATGTGACACCTGCATTTGATAAACTAAAAGGAATTGTTATGATTATAGTGTTACTGTTGCACCATTTAGTTATCAATGCAGTCTTAAACTGATCCTCTTCTACTGAATTTCTTTGTGAGAGTGTATCTTTATACCTGTGGGGTATCCTTAAAGCATATAGAAATTTGGTTGGTAATTGCTATGAGACTTCCTTCTATAGGAATCTGTGTCTCCAGGTATCAAGGGTTAGATTTGCATTTATTGATCTTGTTTGGGAAGCTCTATTCAGGGATACGAAACCTTGGGAAGGCCTGACTTATCCATTCTGATTCCTCAGGTGTGAATACATGAATAATTCATCAATGTACAGTATTTGATAGGTTAAATGCATCTATTTTCCTCAATCACTAGCTCTTAGATAACTCCATTTCTCATCCACATTCACTTCCATCTTATGATTATCCTTTTTCCCTACCCTTTCTGATTTCATATCCTATTTAGCATATGTCAACCTAATATATTCCTACAAATCACATTTAATGTTGCATAATGTTTAGATTGTATTTACCCCTTGATATTCAAGCCCATGCATACTCAAGTGAATACATTTCATATGAAGTTTTTAATTGATTTCTATCAAAATGATTACTTGTGAATCACATTCAACACATACCTTTCCAAGTTGTAGAAGCTTTCCTGTATGCAATGTGTCATTTTTTTGCATATGCATGTGTGACCATTATTGTTGAATGAGCATTGCATTATGTGGTCTACATTTGATCATCAAGATTGAGGTATTCTACCAAGTTTGAGGGATCCTTTTGGAAACATTATCATGTCCCCAGCTAAATAATTTCATCAGCCACCCCTATTAGGTAAATCAGATCTGCACTTATCCCAAGGAAGAGCCATCAACTTCATTTTGGATGAAGTTGAACACCCTTTTTTCATCACATGTCAAATACTCTACAAGACTAGTTTCATTGTCAAGAATATAGATGGCCATCCCCACTAACTTGATATGTTAACAAGATTTCCTTGGATGAAGTCTTCCTCATGGTGAAAATTTTTGATTTCAAGAGCTGTCATCTGGTCTGCTTTTTTGTTCCAATTTTCTCAGGCACCAATTATAAATTGAGAACATCAAAACTTTCCAAAAGAGGTCCCAAACTATGTGTTTAATAAGATTTTAAAATCTTATTCTTGGTGGCACACTTTCCTCTTACTTGGTAGATGACCAATTCAGTATCTCCAAACATTTACAAGGCTTTATTATGATCTCTTTTCTGCAATTAGAAGACCATGCATCAATGCCTCATACTCTGTCTACATTGTTGGAACATGGTAAACTAAAATCTACTGAGCAAAGAATAATTTCTCATTCATTGGAGAAATTAATACAACACCCTACCCCGAGCCCCATTTCTGCTTCTAGAACCATCAAAAAACATCTTCTATAAATCTAGAAGTACTCCTTTTCTTTCTTAAGTGACATGGGGAGTTAGTAGATTCTTCTTCATGAATGCAGTAGGTTCCAAGTCCTATTTTTACATACTATATCATAAGGGATAAAATTCATAATTTTCACTTGGCCCATTCATCTAATAAAATATCAAGAATTGAAGGAGGGATAGGATACTCAATTGAAACTGACTCATGTTTTTGGTCTTTATACATAAGACAATTTGATTAAAGGAGGAGTATGATCATAAGACTCAACATGGTAGGAAAATATAGATTCAACTCTGTATGGTAAATTTAGGACCATAGCTAGTTCTTAAGAGCATGTGAGATCCAATATGAAGATATAAATAGCCACCCCACTCTTGGCCGTGAAATATCTTGATAGGATAAATGAAAAACAAAGGAGGAAATTCAATGTCTGAAACATCTTGAGTTATGGTTAGACTTGGGACAAGCATGAAGGGTTAACTCAAGATCTTTGATCACTCCTAAGATGCTAATGAATTGAGCCATCAAGTTGGAAAACACCTTTAGAGACTGGGATATACTTAAGATCTTAGGATATCAACAATATTTTTTGGGCATTACTAAAAGTAGTAGCCCCTAAATAAATCATGCAGTTATGAACCAAATGTTTTCCAAAAATCAAAGACATATAAAAGGGCGCGAGTTTTCATAACTTTACTTGACTTGTTTCTTCCTATGCTTGACCACAAATTGACAACAGCATGCGTCTTTTCAGATAACTGGATCAACTTGTAGGAATGCTTCATGAGAGCTTCATGAAAGATATCTCTCTTGTGATGGAATAGCCAAGGCAATCCCATATTGTCACATTAACATTTGTATTGCTTCATCTGCTCCACAATATTGAAACGAAGGCCCATGGACTTTTGCACATTCGAGGTACCGTAAATTCTCTTTAACTTGAGTGCTCCAATGTTGAGAACATGTGCCTTTGGTTGAGAAAACAACTTCCTTTGCTAAGTTAGGTCTGATGCGTGCAACCTTAGGAACCTATTGTTGCTACTGCAAATCTACCGCAACAATCTTTCTCTTTATAAAGAGAGATCAACTTGATTAAAAGAAGGATGAATGTTGAACCTCCAACATTCTTCTTCTTAGACCTTGTGTTATCAGTAACATGAGTATAAAGTTGTCTACCATAACTGTCCCATAGTTTGATTCATTATGCACAAATATCATTAACCCCAAAAGCATCAAATTAGTCTCAGAGTTGATCTCTTGAGCTCCTTGCATATTAGCAATGGTTGTTTCTATAAATGACTCTTGCTAATTATAAATTTTTTGAACCATGAGGGCCTGAGATTGCAATGCATTTGTGAAAACATACTGATTATGTGGTTGATTGCATGGAAAACACCATTTTGTCTCTTGTATCACATTTTTTTCTCTAAAACCAATGCTCTACTTGAACTAGAAATATGATGTGACTAGGTAGGAGTAACTTTCTGAAGAGGAAGATGTGGATTTTGACCTTTCTATCTATCATTTTTCTAATTTTTCCCATATATTTGGTTAGGGTGTTGGTTTCTATAGGGCTGATAACTTTGGTTGAATCCTTGGTTAGAATATTACCCTTGGCTAGGATAATTTCTATAAGATTGGTCTTTCTATTTTTCTAAGGATATAACTTTGTTTGAAAAATTTCTGATCAAGGCATTCACTTAATCATCATACTTTTGATTTTGGGGGGAAAAAAATGTGGAGGGATTAAATTGGAAATTTTTCTCGGGAATGGGAGCAATGTAAGGTTGTGGAGCTTGAGGCAATTCAGGGAACAGAGACATGGGTAATATAGGGGCTATCTTTCCAGCTTGTATTAGACAATTTTCAGCACTAATGAATATTGGATAGGCATCAAGTAACTGAATAACACCCATAGATTGTATCATAACATCAATATCATAATTCAATTCTCTTAAGAAATAAAGGAAATCACCTTGTGGGGTTGGTCTCAAGAGAGTTAGAATTATCTCCCATATATTTTGAAATTTGAATTTGAAATCATCCATGAGCTCATTGGGATCCATATTAATAGTTTTTAGATAATCTAACAAGGATATGTTGTCTTCCTTCTCCTTAAATTGATTTCAAAGAGATGTTCCCAGCTCATCCCAGTTGTGAATGGAGGCAGGTATCAAGATTCTATACCATTGAATTTCTTTACCCTTAAAAGAAGAATCAAGAAGCCTAACTACAACATCATCCTCAATAACAAAATGAACTGAACAAACATTGACAATATCTTGAATATGACTAGTTGTAGTAGTAGAATTTTCACCAGTGAAGAAAGGAATACTTTTCAAAGCTATCATTGGAATGTCATGTTCTGCATTGAGAGAAAGATGGCTACCACTAGTGAAGTTGAGAAAGATTAAATTACTTTGATGATTCATGATTAGGAAAGGTCTTAAAACTCTAGAAGACAACAAAAAAGGCATACCAGAAGGTGGAGTAGAAATATTTCTATTTGGAGGAGATGGTGATCTATGAACTATTCTCCCTCTTCTTCTCCGTCTTAGTGATAATTGAAAAAACTCAAAAGCTTCACCACTTGCTGCACTTTGTCTTTCTTGTATTATTCTCATGAAAATGGACACTTTGACTACTAAAAATAGTTGATATAATGATTGGAGTCACCATATGTGTTGAAACAAGACTCCAAAGGATAGAAATTACCAAGTCACACACCAAAACTTTGAAAAATGTAAATAAAGCTTTCAATACAGTCCCACTAGGCATGCTAAAACAGTTGGAGATCAAATTTACACCCGCAAATGCTTCATGAAGATATAGGGATTTGAGGCAACATGGGATTATCTCCAAGTTGTGGGACTTGCACTTGAGACAGATCTTCGGAGAATGTTGACTTCCTTTACCTATTCCTAATGCTAAAACTAATCCTAAAGGAGGAAATAAAACTATCTAATCCTATTTTAATAGTCTAAGGGACTAGGGGAAGAGAGATATTCATAAAAAATGGAAATCCTAAGATAATAGAGGTGATAACCCTAATAATAGGGGAAATACACTCTTAGATGAGTGAAAATGGGAATAAAATGGAGGAGATGAAAGACATGAGTGCCCCAAACAAAAACAACATTGAAACTCTCATTTCCATGGAGTACACCAGAAATAAACCCGACGAAAGAGAATAAAACATGCACAATACACCACAAATGCAATAGAGAGGTAATATAATGCAACAAACATAGGATAGGGTAGGGAATAGCCACAAAAAACAAATTTTATTGCTTCAAATAGATGCACAATCCATTACAATGAAGGATAAAGGAAAAAAAATCACCATGCAGAGATCCAAATCCAAGGCCTGTAACTCAAAATACATAAGAAATACTTGTATAAAGATGCAACAACATTCCAAGAGGGTCCAACCTTTGTAAAAGGAAATTATTTTACAATATATAGAAGATGGGAAAGAGAGAGAGAGAGGGAAACTCAGATTTCCACCTTCAACCACCAACAACATGCATTGAATGTCTAAAAATAGGTATGGGCACCCTACCAAACCATTACCCAATGATACTTTTCTTGTAGGAGAAGGAATGAGGACCATACCCCATAAAATTTGGTGGTTTAACTAACTGTAACTGGTCCAAGTTTGTGAAATTTGGAGTTGCAGGGTGAAATTTATGGCCCTCTAAAGTTCAAGATCTCAAGAGAGTCACGACAGGGTTCTGTGTGGACTGTGAGAGTCTGCTTTAATGGTTTTGGTGCTGGGTTTGATGAATCAACCATTTGGTGAACTAGAGGATGTGTGGAATAATTCTTATTGTGCCTGCAAGACTCAATTTATATGAGGATGTGTGGAATAATTATTTTTTCTTTGGTGCCTATTTTAACTGATTTTACCAAATCATCTTCTTCCCTTTCTATGCCTCATTAAATCGGCTATGTCGGCCAATCCGAAAACAAAAAAAAAGTGAGATGATCCATCTATTCCCATCATTCCCACTTTTCTTGAAGTATACAAATTGAAGTGTCCCTTTAACCCATTTAGCCGAATCGGTCCATCGAAAAACTTCCAATGTTATGGAACTATTCCACCTATTCCTCCCATGGTTGAATTGACCTACTAAACACTCCCAAACCTTCCTTTGGATGATATAGAAATAAAAAGAATAGGAGGTAAAAATGAACAGTTCCTCATGTTCCTCCAAAGGCCTATTTGGTTGAACTACTTGTATCTTTTTCATTTATTCTGATGTTTTGCTAAGTAAGGGACCAAACGAGCTTTTAACAAGGAGGAGAAAAGTGTTTTGGAACATTGAAATAGCTTCCATTTCATCAATTTTCCCTGCCTAAGTTCAAAATGATAATGCAGACTATAAAAATAACCCAACGGTATAACATGTTCCCTACATTAATCATCATTGTTGTTCTTCTGAAAATTGAGAGGTCTTCCATTTCTAAAATCATGTAGAGATATTTTGAATCTATCAACCCTTTTACTAAATAGATCAAAGATGGGTTTTGATATGGGATATATTTTAATGACCACAATGTATGGTGGTACCTTATTGTCTCTAGTAGTTCTATAATGCTTATAGGTATACTAGGAATTAAAGACCTTCACTATTTTAGGAGAGGTATTACCAATGTTTGTGATCTTAGCTCCTCCATGTTTTGGATTCCATGGCTTACAATTCAAAGCAAACTTAAATTTATTTCCTTTGATTTTTCCTCTCCTATGTGATATCAATATTTTTTATTGGATGTCATATTACACAAGTTTGGTATGGGAACTATTCTTACATGGTAAAGGGATCAATGATGGAGTTGTGACATTACCTTTAAATGCTTCTCTCCAGGTCTTTCCTACTAGATAAAAATCTCCCTCCTCTTGTCTAGGAAAGCTTAATAATAGATAATTTTTAAATTCCTCCACTCAGAGATTGTTTTTTATACTTAATCAGATGTACAATACATATTTAGAGCCAATGATTGCTCATTTTATTTACTAGGGTCTCCTACTTGGGGAAATAATTAAACTTATAATACTTGTTAATCGTAAGTGTCCTCTTACTATTGGAAAGAATATAACATATAAGATTTTTTCACCCTTAGTATCCCACTTGTGCTAGACCTCTTCAAGGCTTGTCTACTCTTTACCATGAAACCTATCAACTCGTGAATGAATTTATTTGGGGATAACTATTACTGCTGAAATATGGAAAATTTTAGAGCTATATATTCAATAATGATATTCTTTCACACCAATTTTTAATTAATGGTTAAGTTGTTATTTCTGTCTTCAAATTTCCTATAAATAATGGCTTATGTAGAAAATGTCTCCCTTGAGTTTCAACATCTCTAAGAGTTTCCCAACCACTAAAAGAGTGCACATTATGCAATGAGTCATTTACCTTTGAATCATCCATTGTAAGTCTCTCCGCTCTAACTTCCATGTAGCAATGGAGCTTCTCCCTCAATGAGTTATCCACTCATAGAAAGAACCACTTCTAGAATCATCATCCGCAACCATGGGGTGGCATTTTTGGCCTCTTGGAAACTTGCGTCGATAGTCTTCACCAATGCAAATTTGATAATCAAACCACGGTGATGCCTCCTCTCTTGGGTGGGGGATCGAAGTGGATTTTCCAGTATCTCATCCACCACTTATACCCATGGCTTGATGTGTATTTCATGTGTGTGTGTGTGTGTGTGCATGTGTGCGCGCATGTCCACATGCGTGTACATGAATGTGTGCATGTATTTTTTAAAATGGACTGAAATAAAACAATATACTTTAAGAGTCATATATATTATGAACTCATATATGATATGCTTCAAATGTGTGTTTTTCTTTTGGGATATAAGTGACGTTTGGAATTTACAATTAAATATTTTTTTATTGAATCCAAAATTGTAGAGATTAGTTGCATAGACTTCCCCTAGGAGTGGAACCCTTGTGGATTGCTAGGCAACACCTTTTACACCATCATATGCACTATTGGACTATAATCCATTCGATATTAAACTTTTTTCAGGCATATTTTTTGGTAACACCATCAACAACTAGAATATTTCAAATTGTGGATTGCTAGGGAACACCTTTTACACCATTATATGCATTGTTGGACTATAATCCATTTGATATTAAACATTTTTCAGAGGTCCATATTTGAGGTTACAACTCAAAAACAGATGCAACAATTGTAGAATGGATGATCTAGCATTCCAAGATGGTAATAACCTTTATAAATGAATCATCATTTTAAACAATATATAGAACATGGGAAAGAGATATGATTTTGAAAAGAGAGGGAAATTGAATTTTCACATTGCAAAGACCAACAAAATTATATTGAATCTCTAAAAATATGCATGGTTACCCTGCCAAGGCCATTCCTCCATGATACTTTTTTGTAAGAGAAGGAATGTGCACCAAATACCTCCCAAATCTGGTAGTTGAGCTAATAGACTGGTTCATCTTGAATAAATTAAAAGGAGATATTTTTGGGGTGCCTCGGCTTTTCCACAACCTAACCTCAAAAATTTAATTATTTCACAAGGAGTACCAATATTAATACCCTTTCATCAGAATGATTTTCTTCGTCAACTTATTCTTATGAAATTTGGATGAAGGTGAAATGTTATGGAAAATAAATCTATAATTTCAGGATCTTACATAAGTAGTAGTGCGAGAATTTGGTTAGCTACTACAGGACACTTTCTGAATATGGAAAAGTGTGGCAAAAAATCATTTAATCATCAAATAAAACCAGAAGGAGGTCAATATCAAGTGTGCAGGTAGGGAAACTTACCTGATTTTCCCTAAATGGATTAACTCTGCTCCAGGTCCTCTACCTGTTAGTCAAATGTCAGTTGGTTGCTTTATCTAGGAAGATTTTGGTTTTGTGGGAACATCCCATTGAGATATAGAGGGATTCTAATTTCCGCTTCCCACCCCAAAATTCCTTTAAAGCGCCATTAATGGAATAAACTTAAAACTCATGAGCGAACAAGAAGGGCCCCAAGAGAACTATTCTATCGTAGAGAAGAAATCTACTTATATGATGCCTGGTTCCAAACTCCCCCTTTCAGAACTGATATGAATCATCTGCATTCTCCTGGAATAGCTGCAAGGAGTCATAGATCCCTATGTCTTAGTGTATCTTTAGTCAACTTGCACTTGCATTCTTCTCATGAATGAGAAACTTGAATGTTGAAACCAGTAAAAAGTGGATGGAGTATGGAAGATACACAAGATTTGGAAAAGGAAATGAAATTCACCTAGAACACACCAATTTTTTAAGATTATATTGACAAAGTATGAATGAATATTAACTTCTAAAATATGCGACCTGGGGTATTTCATAAACAATTTGGTGACTGAATGAAGGTACAGAACTTCCTTCTAGATGAAGTCCAAATTCATGAGGCCTTGAAACATCAATTGAATGACAGTTGGGAAAAATTTGAGAATGTCTGCATCTAAAACTTACAAGAGGGTACCTTACCTTTGAGCCAAAATGGGCAGTCCTACTTTAGCATTGGAGATGATCCTAGGATGGTAAAGATGCTACTTGAAAAGAGAGGGGAATTCAGATTATCCACCTAATCAAACACTATACAAATGCATCTGAATTTCTTACCAAGGGAACGAGACAGAGCACCCTTTGAACCTAAAATTGATCTTTTGAGGCTAATTGATAACTTGTAGGAGAATTGAATGAAAAATCTTATTTTCAGAATGGGGAAAAACTCTTAGATGAGTGAAAATGGGATAAAAATAGACAGTGAGGGAAGACATGAGTGCCACAAACTGAAAATCAACATTTCAAAAGACATGTCCATGAGATGTACAACTAAAATAAACCCGGAAAAAGTGAATAAAACATACACAACCTACTCACAAATGAATGAAAAGGAAATATAATGCAACAAACATAATAGAAAGGGAGAAATAGCTTCACAAAAAACAAATTTTATTACCGTCAAATTGATGCACTAATCCATTACAATGAAGGATAAAGGAAAACTATGCAGAATTCCATTCCAATGCCTTCCCACTCAAAATACCATAAGAAAATACCTTGTAGTTTATCTTGCAACAACATTCCAAGAGGTATTGCCTTTAACCTTTGGTGCTTCATTTCTAAATCCTATAGAAGATGGGAAATGAGAGGATGAGAGAGAGGAAAACTCAGGATTTCCACCTTCAACCACTAACAACATATCTGAATTCTAAAAATATGTATAGAACCCTACCAATGGGTTGATCCTTGATACTTTTCTTGTAGGAGATCCAACTTGAATATACCTGGATCTGGTAAACACATTTTTTCCTCATTGAGAGATGGCTAAGTATACAAATGCTGGATTGGCAAGGACTTGAGTTCTACTATTGTAAACAACTCTTTTCTTTACATGATGATCATATTTTGCAATGTTTTCATCATCCTAAGCTCCTTTTCCTCATCCACTGGGGGGTTCATTCTCCAACATGAAGTCTGAAAGATGAAACTCCTATTTAGATGTTCTTCTTGCCAAGATTGATTTCAATAGGCTCTTCTTTAATGCTCTCCTCCATAGCAAGTTCATCAATAAAATCAAGTTCAATAGAGGATGCAGAACAAACACCCTATAGATCTGAATTTAATTACCATCAAAAGAAAACAAGAAGCTTTCTATGATTGTGTGCTTCTTCATCCAAAACCTCTAAATTATGTTTATCCTCCTCCATTGTTGATTCTTGTGAAAAGAAATGAGCAATATCCTCTAAGAATAAGGTGTCATTCATACATGCTACACTCAGAATAAGTAGAGTTCTGATCATCTTCCCTTGTTTCTTCCTTTGAAAATTTAGTTTCCCCCTTTTGTTCTTGTAATCAACAAAACCTCTATTGAATGTTTAACCAGCTATGACATTTGATTGAATTACAAATTTTGAATCAAAATCCTTCAAAATTTTCATAAGTTCTTCTTTGTTGGGTTCCTCAGATGGCTTCCCTCCTTGACTAATTTTCTTGTAATTTTCCATTCCCACCCTATGGATTTAGGAATATCACAAGAGGAGGATTGGGCTGAGTTTTAATGGATTTTTGCAATGGTTGAAATGAAGGGGAAGGTGCAAAATGCGGTTCTTATGGAGGAGGGGAGATAGAAGGAGAATATGCCTAAGAACAGTTGGGAACTTCAACCTTGGGCTGAGTTGGTTAATAAGGAGTGAGCATTGGATACTAATAGGGAAGGTAAGTGGGAACATCTCATTGATAGGGTTCCCCATTACCTTATGCTCATTACCTTATAATTCATATAATGACACCATAAGAATCAGCCATTTGAGTGAAAGATTCAATCATTACCCTCGAGCCTCAGTTGTGGGCTAAGCCAATTAGGTATAGGACCTCCCCATGGGTGGGGATACCTAAAACCATGTTGTTTAGCATGCATGATTTGTAATTATTCCTTGACAAGAAGAAGGGATTGCAAGATAAATCAAAGTAGGCCATCCTCTAAAGTCTGCTCTCATGATAATTATCTTCAGGTGAATACAATGTCTACACTCTAATTCTGGGATTTCACTCAGTCTGAGTGATCAAAATTGATTTGGAGGTGTGGTTGTAATAGATTGAAAGCTCAGATTGTGGAAACATGGAGGTGGATTTCAAAATGGTACTAGTGCACAAAATTTTGAAACAGTCTTTGAGTAAATTAAGTCATGATTGCACAAACTTATGGGAAAGAGAAATGAAATGATGAAAAGAAAGGAAATGGTCTGTTGATTGAGAAACATGGGTTTTTTGGAATAGTGGAGTCATAAAGGATGTGCTTAGATAATGTCTGGAAAGGATTAATATCACCATAGAGAAGTCCATATCAAACTTGGAACTATAATAAGGAGTTGTAAAGTGCTTCAATATTGTCCCACTAGGCGTGGTAAAACCCATATTATCACTGAAAAACAACACCCTCAATTTTACATGATATGGATGGTATGAGAAATCAGACTGGAAATTTAGGTAACATGGGAGTGTCTCCAAGTGTGGGACTTGTTGCTTGAGATAAACCTAATGATAATATTAAATACTATAAAAATAACCATGTAACCCTATCTAATCTTATTCTAACAATGATAAGGTACTTGTAGGAGAAGGAGAGAGGTGATAGTCACCAAGAAGAGGGGGAAATACACTCTTAGATGAGTGAATTGGGATAAAAATGGAGGAGAGAAAAGACATGAATACCACATTCAAAGACAACATTCTAAACTTGGTTTCTACAATGATGTACAACATAAATAAACCCTGCAAAAGTTTTCAGAAGAAACATACACAACATACCTGTAAATGTAATACATAAGAAAGATAATGCAATAAACCCAAGATAGTGTAGATTTAATAGACCACAAAACATGAAATGTATTACTTCAAAGAGATGCACATTCCATTAAAAGGAGAAAAAAGGACAATATTCAAATGACTATAAAGGTCCATATTTGAGGCCTACAGGTCAAATTACACATGCAACAATTGTAGAAGGATACATAACATTCCAAGAGGGTAAAACCGTTTTAAATGAGCATCATTTTGTACATATATAGAAGATGGGAAAGAGAGAGGAGGGAAAAGATATGGAAACTCAGAATTTTCACATTTAACCACAAAAAATGCATTGAATGTCTAAAAAATGCATGGGTACCCTGCAAAGGCCATTACCCCCATGATAATTTTCCTTGTAGTGAGTGAAGGAATGTGCACTATACCTCATCAAATCTGGTAGTTGAGTTACATGGAACTATCATCTTTAATTGTGGGATATTGGTAGGGATTTCCTATTTTCCACCTAACACCTAACCTCACAAAATTACGAATTATTTCAAGGTAAGCTTATGATGAGACCTTTCCAATATAATTCATAATTTTGTTGATACGAATAGTTGATGTTAGAATACATTTATGAGCCATATTATGTTCTAATAGCTTGTGAAGGAATATGGAAATCCTTAGATGTAGGCTCGTCAATAGAACCACTTTGGTGTACACAATGCTATGGTGTGCATAAGCAACTAGTGTTTTGTAGATGTGAGCAAACAAGGGACTTTAAGTAAAGTATTAAGTGAGACATCCTTAAAATCATATCACTAGAAGAAAGTCTATTCCCATTTATAATTCCCTATCTTGCCCCATTGGTCAAGTGACCCATTGATTGAGCAATGTCATGGAAGTTAGTGTTCATGTTGAATGGGTGCTCAAAATGTCCCGACATGTTTTAGTACTATTATCCATTGGATAAATTTTACCAGCTTAGTGCATACCTAATCATTTGTTTTTCCTCCCTTCAAGGGTTTCGATTGAACATTAAAAGATCTTCCTATGTGGATCTACAATTTATTGACTATCTAAAATGTTGAAGGTTTCCTTTGCATAATGTCAATGAGGTCATTAAGAAATAACTTGGTTTCAAAAGTTTGAATTTGATAATGATACACCCTCCTCAGGAATCTTGAGACATTTGCAATGACTAATATAATCTGATTCAAGTTGAGTAGGGTTTAGGTTTTATACCTCGAACATTCTAGAGGAAAAAACTAGAAACAAGGGATCAATATCTTAGAGGCTTCTAAAGGGAAATCCACCATTGTTCTAGAACTGATATGATCTGGGCATACTGTAATATACCAAGACTTTGGGTGCAACCATTGGGAAATAGATGACCATTCATTTCATCATCCTTGAAGATCTAATAAGACCTAAATAATTAGATAAGAACACAAATTATAACTTACTGATAATGGCAATCCACTCTAATATTTTTATTGTCTCCTCAAGGAATCTTGTAATATGTATTTTATCTCAAGACCCAAGTCACATAGTATAGTGAGGAGCTAAATAGGATGCATTAACTTTCCAAGTGGGCTAGCTTAACCACAGGCTTTCATATCTAAAAGTGAGATGTGATCTTGCTCCTAAACTTAGATGGACACCTCGATAAACTTGCTTTCATGACTTCTAATAGGAGTCATGGAAATCCTCTCATCTTGAACTCAAGTCAAGTGTCTAGTTTGGAGCATTTAGGCTACGTTTATGGGACCGTCCACCTTGTCTGAAAACAAGGAAAATACGTCCATCGGCCAAATTTGATATATGATTGGTCTAACTAATGTTTTAATTCAATTTGATTACAGTCCACATCTGGGAACCAAGTTGTCAATTATTTGTTTAGTTATCCATCTTTGAAGTGCACATGAATTTTGAGGAGATCGTGATTCTAAGTTGCATCAACCTTGGGGATAAGTAAACCCAATAAATTCAGTATCGGCCCATCGAATCTGCAAAAGGTACACAACCAACTTTCCCTGTATTCCCAAAATATTCAATTTAGCTGACAAAGAATGATATTTTTCCCAATTTGGTCCCATTATACTTGAAAGCTACCATAAGTATGGAAATCAAGAGGGGTTGAAATAGATAGGAATGTAGTGTTCCAAACTACTGCTTATGCCCAATTTTTATCAACATATTTGTAATGTCCATGTCCAAAACTAAAAATTGGAGGTTGATTACCATGACCGCAGGGGAGTTGTCAACATAATCTTGACATACTAAATTGATAGCATGTGCCTCATGAGATATACCTATCAATCTAAGTTTAATAATTTTTCCTACATTTAAAGTGTTGATAGGATAATGATAAATATCCACTCAAGGTTTCTATGGTACCCAATAATGAAAACTAATCAAAATCATTGATCTCTATGTCAAAAATTAGTCTAAATTACATATCCATAACATTACATCATAAGACCAAGAGGTAAAGATAAGAGTAGATATTCACAAATTGTATGCTTCATTTATCATCCTACAAAGAATGAGTTAACAAAAAGTGCGGGTAATATAGAAGTGTTGATCAGTCATAATGTATAACACTTAGCAGAAGGAAATACAAAAGATTCACATGGAAGATCAGAGTGTATTCAAAGGCATGCGAGTATCAGAAAGGATTGCACGTGAAGAAGAGATACAGGTTTGGGACTTAGCCATTTTCATGATTCTGATCTATTTTTGAAAGATGGCATGCAGAAGCACTATAAACGGGGATTAAAGAATTGTGTGACATGCATCATGGCTATTTTTGGAAGAGATTAGATATGGAGTTCTTTGCATGGATATGGGCTGGGAATAGATCTACTATTGTTAGTTAACTAACAGTAGCCTATTGTTAGTGCACTTGCATGTGTGGCTATTTTGTAACGGCGCATGGCTAATAATAGCATGCGACCTATTTTGGGATTATATAAGTAGTGAAGGGAAATTACCCACCCTTATAAATATATATTAAACTATGTAAAAAGATATATTTACATGCAGGTAGAGAGAGAGAGAGCATATAAGTGTGAGAACATGAGATATAGTGAGATTATGTTGCTAAATCTGTTACGCACATGAGCATATACTATTGTTATTGTAATGAATCTTCTGTGTATTTATTGTGCATTTAATATAATGGAGATTATGTATTGAATCAAGGTGGTATCATGTGGTACAGTTCTGTATTACATGTTTGATTTCATTGTGGCTATCTGTTTAATTTCATTACTGTTCTAGATCTAGATCTAAATATACAATGTAGAAAGATATAATAAATATAGATCTCAATGCTTAAAGTCTTCATCATGATAACATATTACATCAACAACCCTAAGGAGGGACTTGGTACCTTTGCACGTGCTTTGGGTGAGCACTCAGTCTAGGTTGAGTGATCCGCCACAGTGTGCCTAGGATTTGTACTGTTGAATTCTAGGCTGCATCATTGATTCTATTGTCGGGACCTCTTTTTTTAGTTTTTTTCAGGATGGTTCATAATGAAGACATAATAGTTGACCTTAGGAAGTTTTGAGGAGTGGATACATGATCTAGAAGAATAATACTCATAATGGTTTAGCACTGGATTTGAGTTTAACACATGCATGTGGGTGGAACAGAATATGCATGACAGTTTATATGAGAGATTTTTCACTATCTTTCTAGTTGAATTGTATGAATGGCTGATTTACTTATGCATCTAAGAGGAATTGGAGGTATCGCACACTTGTTCTAGATGCGGGAAGAATTTTAGGCCCTTTATGATGTTGATCTGATTTGGACTCAAGCTGTGGATACATGGTTCCATGGTGTTTTGAATAGTTATATCTTGGAGTACTCAATTTCCACTTATTCATGTCTAGAGGTAGCTAAATTCTAGTTTTTACGATATCCAAGGGGAACTTGCCTGCAAGAAATTCCACTGGCAATCAAGATATTAATGGTAACTTTGAATTTGGAGAGTAAAATAGTGTCTAATTAAACCCCACCAAGTGTGGGGATAGGAGCAAGTTTGGTAAAGGATGGAAGACCTAGCTGGAAGAAAGGAAGAGAGAGGAAAGGAGGCTTTAGTATAATGAGGACGTGTGAGAGGGATATAGAGAAGCAGTGGGAGGTTGCATAACAAATGGCATTCTAGAGAAATATAGTTTGGGAAGGGGTTGAAGTTCATGCAGAAGACGTGGAACCCGACCCTCAAGAACTCCCCCATTTGGGAAAACATGATAGGGAACCCTCCTCAGCCTCACGTAGAAGTGCACCAATAGAGAATACCTGGGTTGTGGGCGTGCATCTAAATCCACTTGGAAACCTTGCCCTTGTGCTTGGTTTTCCAGCATCTATTACACCAAGTAGTCAACAAGCTAATTCAAGCAGTGGAAGAGTAGGAGCGAGTATTACAAGAGGCACAACAATGGCAACACAAACAATTTTTTTGTTATATGGGAGTACCTTTTCGGGTGTATCATGAACATAGAATACAAGCATGCTAATTTTTGGACTCTAACTTCTGGCAGTAGCAACCCTTTGAAGACTCTCATGGTACAGTTCAATTCTACTATTTAGACATAGGGAAGTACATCTTTTGGTCCAACCCTAGCTATAGGTTTGGGATCAGGAGGCATAGGTAGCTCTAGTTTAGGTGGATCTGGTGGTTCTGGGGGCATGGGAAACACAACAGGTTCTGGATTAGGTGGGCAAGGTCCACACGAACCCCAAAATATTTACATGGAGATGTCTCTTCATCTTCGAGAGTATAGGAGCATAGAATATGCTACTAAACATGTGTATATGTGTGAAATAATGTGGCACACAAAAGGAATCACAACTTTTGACCTTAGGGAAAGCCAATTTGCTACTACATTACAAGGGAATGCACACAACTGATACATAAAATTTGACCCTAATCAGACTTGCGTAGACTATACAACTTTAAAATATGCATTCCTTAAAGAGTTTCACATCCCTGAGTTTGATCAGAAGAGTATAAGTGCACTCAAGGATATTAAGCAAAGCACTACTGAAAGTGTTAAAGAGTATGATGCATGGTTTAAAACATTGTTATCTAAGTTATATTATGACATACATGTAAGCCAGTATGCGCAATGGTTTGTTGGGGGCCTGATTACCCCTTTTAGGATAGAATTATCACATAAGACAACACTGATCTGCGTAAATTACTTGAAGTAGTTGTTATCCAAAATAATCCCCTGCTTATTTTTGGTTAACTCCTCCTCATTTTCCTTTGCTGACACTTAAATGAATTTTTGGCATGCTTCAAAGTCTCAAAATTTTCTGGAAATGGCTTCATCAAATAGATAATTTTTTTACCTTTCCAAAAAGGTAAAATTTTCCTCCTAACTCCTTGTAAATCTCAAGTTATGGCTCGATGGATTTTTTTGGGGAAATTTTCCCTAGACAGGCTCGTGGCCAATGTGAAGGTGCCACGTGGCAGGACAGAGTGGCGGATGTCAGGGAAAATTTTAAGTTTTTGGAACTTTGGTCAAAGGGTACAAAGGAAAATTTTGGCCCACAGGCATGATGAAGGAAATAAATGGGTTGGCACGGGCCTGTAGAGGAAAACTTGGCATTTAGCCCTTTCGGGGTTAAAATGCCCAAGTCAAATTTTGGCCCGAAGGCCATCCTCCTGTAGAGGAAAACTTGGCATTTAGCCCTTTCGGGGTTAAAATGCCCAAGTCAAATTTTGGCCCGAAGGCCATCCTCGCGATGAGGAGGTGACACATGTCATGGCAAAAGGGTGGAGGTACAGAGCTATTTGGAAAAAATTTCCAAAATCTAAAAAAGGCACAAAGGAAAAATTTGAAGTGCGCCTCCGCCGAGTGAACTAGGAGGTGACACGTGTCACTAGGAGAGCGGAGCGCGGGGAAAATTTGGGAAATTTTCCCAATGAAAATTTTAAAGGAAAAAAACATAGTTTGGGCCCGCATTTCCATTATTGAATGGGAAAGCACCACATGGTAGCAGAGCGGTGGTGTGTGGGTAATTTTTGGGAAATATTCCCAAATTCAAAAAATGGGAAAATTTTAAAGTTTCGCCCCGCCGACCCAATTTTTTCCCCAGTTTTGCCCTAAATCTTCAGAGGGCCATATCTTTTGATCTAGAGCTTGGTTTTTCATGTTC
The DNA here is from genome assembly GCA_019776745.2 of Taxus chinensis. Taxonomy (NCBI): domain Eukaryota; kingdom Viridiplantae; phylum Streptophyta; class Pinopsida; order Cupressales; family Taxaceae; genus Taxus; species Taxus chinensis. The sequence continues at coordinate 730,726,300 of CM034153.1, read as the reverse complement.
TTTATATCAATGGAAATATGTTGAAATTATCTACATGATGGATGGTTAAATTTTGGATTTTGGTGAAGATTTATGGTAGAAAAATGAAAACACGTCTCTGGCATGCTAAAGCATAGAAAATGACTCCATGTTCTTTATATTAATGGAAATATGGGCCTGAAATTATTTCTACATGTAAAGCAATGGTTAAATTTTGGATTTTGGTGATTTTTTATGGTAACCCATCATTTTTCAAGACACGTCTCTAGATGCATGCAAAAACATAGTGGTTTAATGACTCCAACCATCTATATTTTCCCATGTTTTCTCATGGGCCTTGCTATTCTTTCTCGATGGTTAAAAGCCAATGTTGGCTTCATTTGTAAGTAAGTTGTTCATCATTCTTCTTATGCCTCTCCCATCATTTTCTTACCCTAGGTTGAATTATGGAGTTTGAACCTCTTCCCTTACTCTGTAATGGTGGTTTAAGTCCTCTTAAATCCATATTTTCCCATGTTTTCTGCAAACTTTTGGAGCATTAAAAATGTGTTCGATGGTTATGCCTTTGTCCATTTTTGGCTCATTTGTTCTTGTTTTCTTCTTGCCTCTGTTCATTACAGGTATTTGTGCTTCTTTGCCTCTGTTAATTTTAGGTTTTGGAGCTATGTTCCCTAGAGTTTTGGAACATGGAGTTGTGTGAAATCCTATTCCCTTGGTTTTGTGATGCACTTGTCAATCCTTCCCATTGCTCACCTCTTCCTCTTATCCATAAAAAGATGTTTTAATAGATGTTCAACTTTTGGAGCCTTTAACTATGTGTATCACCGCTTTAGTGATAGCCTTTGTCCATCCTTGCTCGTTTTTTCTCTGTTTATCTTCTTGGCATCTGTTAGATTACAGGTATTTGATTAGCTTGTTTGAACTGGAATAACTTTTGGAAGGTAGATTAGGAAGAGGAACCAACCTGTCTCATGGAGAGCTTGGAACATTTTTTGTGTGAAAGGTCACAACTATGGTTTTGTGATGCAGCTGGAGTCACTATTAGCAAATTTAACACATGAGACATGCATAGGGATTCCTTTTCCATGGTAGTTTTTAAGTAGAAGGTCACACACAAAGGATAGTTGTCCTTTCACATATCGGTGTGATCACCGCTTTAGTGTGATGGATTATGTTTTATCCCTCTTTTATCTCATGATGCTAGAATCTGCCTTGGCATAATTAGATTACGTGATTAGGATTAGAACGTTGCCTAGCTACTGGAATAATCTTGTGGAAGGTCCATGATTCAGGAAGACGAAAGACTGCAACCTGATCTGGAGAGCTTTCCCCGTTTGCAAAGGTCACATACTATGGCAAATGACAGACTGGAGAAACTCAGATAGCTCTAAGGGAAAGACACGAGCATCATGCATAGGGATCACAATCAAGTGCACTATGATCTTTTAAGTAGAAGGTCACATTTTGAAGGATAGTTGTCCATCACATATCGGTGTGATCGTTGCCATGATGGATTTATGAGGAATATGCCGTGGTAAACGGATGATGCTAGAATCTGCCCATTATTACAACACGTGATACAGGAAGAACGTTTCAATCTACTGTAAGATCTATAAGTCCATGACTCATGACCTTACGAATATTACATCTTAGCTGATTATCGACAGATTCATGATGCTATAGATATTGGAGTTCCCATGACAGACATGAGCATCTTCAGTAAGAAACATAAATAAGGGAACAGAACGAGCATCAGGAATGGGATCACAATACAAGTGCACTGTTGATCTGAATGAATGGACATGCCTGAGTTGGTAGGCCATGGCAGAAGAGTTGCAAGTCATACCATGGTGACATGCGATTTAGAGTGGCGAGTTCGCTATGGTGAAGCATTGCAGTAGAATCCTACCATCAATAAGGAGGAGGTTCTACATACACGGTACCTAGATCCAAACTATTAGAAGGAGGTTTATTAGGAAACCATGGAAGTTATCAGGAATCTTTAGGGTGAGATATAGTACTTAAAAGAGAAATCACGGAAGATGGAGAAAAATAAATTATCAGAGACGATCCAAATTGATATAGGTGACTTAGTGGAAGTGTGTAAAATGTTGCGCCACGAAAATATCATTCCATTATCAAGGGATTGGTTAAAAGGAAACACTTCGCACACAAGTGTTGAGACTAGATGGTAGATCCTACATGTGAATCTTCCCCCTCATAGCCTATATTATGACAAGGAAATCACTCTAAATGTTGTTGTGGATGGGTGGATATTGAGTAATATACTGATTGATACAAGTGCGGAAGTAAATGTTATTACCTTAGATGCATGGGTACAAATGGGAAGACCCCCATTCCATCCATCCTATAACATATTGTTCATGGCTAATCGAACTAAGGCCACTCCCATAAGAGTTTTGAAAGATGCATCCATTACCATATAAGGAGCCAAGTTCACTAGAGACTTTGAATTTTTAGTGCTGGTAGAGTCAGATATCTTCCTAGATCTATTGGGGCTTCCTTGGTGCTATGCAAATAATGTTGATCTTCAGATCAACAAGGGCTATATCAGTTTTGAAAACAAGGAGGAAAGATTTATTATCCCTTTAACAGATGGAAAATTTGGGCCCTATGTTGAGCCCTTAAGTGAAGAAGATCTAAATAGGATTTATGTACGCACCATCTGAGATCCATATATACTTGAGCCAACCAAAGAAGGAATAATTCAATGGGAGTATGCATAGTATATTAGTGAGACTACAAGTGTTTCTTGTGATGATTGGGATCACAACACTTATGACTTGGTAGGGCGTGAAGTAAAGAGCATATTTCCTAAAGGAAGTAAACTACGTTATGTTAGGAGGATAGGTAACAACTCGGTACCTTGTTACACTGGAGAAGGAGATCCTATGGTATTCCTGTGTGCCATGGAAGAACACTGGATAGACCTGTTGGAAAGATGAAATATGCTAGCATATACACTACGTGGAACATGAGCATGCTGGTGGGTGGCCCACAAGGATAATTTTGTAGGGTGGAATGAAATAAGAATTGCTCTTTCTATTAGGTTCTTCAAGAAAAATTCACCTACTCAAAAATGTACTTATCATGGTAATCAACCTATTCAACACCATGTTCAGAAGTGTTAGAGACTCTGGATAGAAGGGCATGAATCTTTACCACCTTCGCTATGGGTGCACAAGTTTTATTCAAATTTACAAGGATGTGCATGTGCTTGGTATGTATATGTAGAACTCTATAGAGAGACTAGAAATTGGCAAGATTTAATTGCAAGAATGGCCCAAACATTTAACTTCTTCTCTACAAAGCCTCCGATGGTGGAAGCATTAAAATTCATAAAGCACTTAACTATAGGAGATAATGCCAAGGCTGAAGAATTGCTTCAAGAGTTATTAGATGAAGGAAACTCAAGAGCACATATTGTTGAAGAAATAAAGACCGATGCCATACTACTTCAATGCACTTTCTTTGAGAAAGAAAAAGGTAAAATGGTCTACTTAGTGGATGAAAAAGAAGTATAAAATATAGATGTAAACCATTCAACAGGTAGGCGTGAGGTTTTGGATAGTGCAGAAAAGATCACGTGCACCTATCATGAACCTATGAAGACAAAGTGAGTGAATATTGGAATAGATACTGAGCCTAAGGAAGCCATAATTAGAGACAATTGGTCAGACTCTAAAGTGAAAAAAATCATAGAGTTACTAAGGGATTTCCTGGACTTATTCCATAGGGGGTACGATGAACTTAAAGGAATGAATTAATCATTAGGGGAGATGAAGATAAAGCTTAAAGATGGTGTGCCCCAAGTTAGAAAGAGACCTTACAAGATGAACCCCAGCTTCTGCAAAAAGGTCAAAGAAGAGATTGATAAAATGTTGAAGTTTGGGATCATCAAACCCCTTGATGAGTCAAAATGGGTTAGTCCAATGGTGATCAGTATCAAGAAGGATGGATGGATTAGCATATGCATGGACTATAGGGAGATGAATGTTGCATGTGTAACTGATCCCTTTCCTATGCCATTCACTGAGGAGATACTAGAAGGTGTTGTAGGGCATGAAATATATCCGTTTACAGATGGGTTCTCTGGGTATCATCAAGTTTGTATTTCCTAGGAGGACAGGAAAAGACTACATTTACTACTGAATGGGGTAGCTTCTCCTATACTACAATGCCTTTTGGTGTGAAAAATGTGCATGTTGTATTTTCACGCATATTTTTTCAAGAATTCATGGAATTTATTCACAACTTCTTACAGATCTATTTAGACAGTTGGACAGTGTATGGATTAGTTAAGGATCATTGTGACAGTTTGTGCTTGATGTTTGAAAGATGTATAAAATTGATTATATCATTAAACATCAAGAAGTGCATATTTGCTACACCGTTTGGAATACTATTAGGACACATAATCTGTAAGGAAGGTTTGTTGGTTGATCTCGCCAAGGTTGCAGTCATTATAGGCCTAAGAGAGCCTACCAGTCAGAGTGAGGTGTGCAGATTTTTGGGTTGTATAGGATATTACAGAAAGTTAATCAATGGATATGCCAAAGTTACCGCACAGTTGGAAGAGTTATTGACAGGGAAAGGTACATTGTAAATGGGGAGAACCGTAGCAGCGCATTCAAGACATTAAAGGAGAAACTTACTACTGCGCCTATTCTACATTTTCCTTTGTGGGACTAACCATTTCATATACATGTTAATGTCTCTGACATGACCATTGGTGCGGTGTTGGATCAACCTGGAGAAGGTATTGTAGATCATCCTATGTATTTTTCTAGTAAAAATTTGACTCGTGTAGAAAAAAATTACACAACTACAGAGTGTGAAGCTTGTTCAATGATCTATGTGCTACATAAATTCCACCATTACCTACTAACTATGCCATTCATATTTTATACAGATCACATGGCATTGAAATATTTGGTAAATAATCCCATTCTATAAGGGCACATATGTAGATGGGTACTCTTATTTCAGGAATTTCATTTCACAGTTGTGGTAAAACCAGGGAAAAGTAATTCTAGACCAGACCATTTATCTAGAATATAGTTAGGAGAAAAAACATAGGAAATTGAAGATACCATGCCAGATGCACAGTTATAAAGGTTATAACGAGTTCCATTAGAACTAGTGGATATTGTTGTCTTTCTATGAACATGTATGACACTAGAAGGAATGAAATCCTTGGAGAAGAAACAACTTGCTATATGCGCAGCCCCTATATGTTAATTAGCAATGACATGTAAAAATTAGGCAGGGATGAAGTATTGTGTCGTTGTGTATTGGAACATGAGTGCACATATATTATGGAATAAGATCTTAGTGGTATTGCAAGAGGCCACTATGTCGGTGATGCCACTGTCCGCAAGATTCTACTCACTGGATTATGATGGAGACCCTGTATAAAGATTATAAGGAATTTAGTAAGGCTTGTGATAATTGTCAACATCTTGGGAAACCAGGTCAACCAGATGAAATGCCTCTGAGACCTATTACTAGTGTAGATCCATTTGAGAAACGGGCTATAGATTTTGTGAGTCCTATTTCACTAGCTGCATGCAGAACAAGATCTCACTACATCATAACTTGTACAGACTATCTGACAAGGTGGTCAAAAGCAGCACCTACAAAGGATTGTATAGTGACTACAATAGCCAAGTTTATTTGGGAAAATATTATTACAAGGTATGGATGTCCTTTAAGTTTGACCAGTGATAGGGGCACGCATTTTCTTAATGAGACAATTAGAATTTTATTGGATGAATTCATGATTGCACACCATAAGACTACACCCTATCATCCTCAGGAAAATGGGACTACTGAGGATTTCAATAAAATTTTGAGCCACACATTGACAAAAATATGTGATGTTCGAAGAAAGGATTAGGATAATAAAGTATCTGTAGTAATTTGGGCATATCAAACAACATATAAAAGGTTGAACAAAGCCACACCATTTCAGTTAGTGTTTGGCGTACAAGCAAATCTTCCTATGGAATTTATGTTACCTTCTTTACGTATTACATGTGTTGGAGGTCTAGCCAATGAGAAAACATTAGAAGAACGGATTGAAAAGTTAATCAAGTTGGATGAGTGACAAGCCATAACATGTTGGAGTCATGTTATCCTGTAAAATTGACAAGGGCAATTTTACCGATAACCATACCGAAAATTTTGTTCTGATCCCTTGTTAGGGATCCCTTGCATTCGAAACGTTGTAAAATCCCTTCCCGAGAAATTACGAACTTTGCAACACTAACTTTTGATGCGCCCCCTTAGAAGCCTTTGGCGCATGGTTTTCAATGTCAAACACAACTTTTCATGCGCCAAAGAATGTTGAACCTCCCCTGCATGCGCCAAGGCACATGCGCTTGTGTTGGTACAAGCCTTTTGTTGCGCCACCCTTTGGTACGCCGAAGGGCGCACATAATCTTAGTGCAACAAAAGGTTTTGGTGCGCCAAAGGGCGCACATAACTTCGTGTTGAAAATGCTTTTGGTGCGCCAAAGGCGCACTTTGTCTCCTGTTGTCAAATACTTTCGTGCGCCAAAGGGCGCACGCTTCCTCCTGTCGACAGCAGTTTTCATGCGCTTTTCAAAAGTGGTGGCGCATTAATGACCAGCTAACCTATATATATATATATGGTTTGCGCGCCCAAATGTCATTTTCATTATTCGTTGAGCACGTGATTTTTCTGAGCCTGTCAGCCTCTGCCTTGTCGTTTTCATCGCCTTGTGGACCCGTTCCCAAGCTTTTGCTATTTATCCAGGTATGAGGTGTCTTTCTCTCTCGTGCGTTTTGTGTTTTCAGTTCTTGGTGTGTTCTTGGTCTGGTTTTAGCTTGCTAGTTCGTTTTGAAATATAAATGTGTTGGCCTAGCCTCCTCCGTTTGTTGTCTGCCCCCCCATGCTATCCTTCCTCTTTCCAGATCTGTTGGAGAAGAATGTTTTCTTGAAACAGTGGTTGTGACCCTCCTGATCTAGATCATTTTACCCCACTGAGCCTTTCAAATAGGAACGAAGGAGTAGAAGGAACCTACATCATGTAAAACCCCCTTTGAGAGTTTAGTTCTCTGTTTTCCTCCTTGGCGCATCTGTCACCCCTGCAACATTATGAACATTTACGCCCCTTTGGCACATCTGACCGCCTTGTAATCTGCAACATCCCTGCGCCAGAGGCGCACCCAGCCTGCTTGTTGCATCATTAACCTCTGCGCCCTTTGGCGCGCCTCTTTCACATGCTACTAAGTGTCAAATCTCGCGCCCCTTTGGCACACCATCCTTTTGTGCTGCATCACGTTTCCATGCGCCCTTGGCACACCCAGCTTCCATGCAACACAAGCTTTATCTGCGCAAGTATGAAGCTATAAAGGTGCAGGCGCATCCCTGATTGCAATAACATTATGTTGTGTAAACTCTTCGAGCGCCGTGCCATATCCCTTTGGCGCACGAAAATTCAATGTTACACGATCCATCCATGCGCCGAAGGGTGCACCAAATCCCAATGCAACATGAAAATTCCATACACCCTTTAAAAAATGCAATCTGCAACATCCATGCGCCATGCGCCTTATCTATTTAGCCTGCAAGTTGCAATTTTCATGCGCCCTGCGCCCTGAGCCTTAAAATCTCTAACTCTTTCTTCTGTTGACATTCCAATGGAAGATCAAATGGCTAATTCAACCTTTTTGGATTGGGTCTCACTTCTTCTTCATGCAGATAAGCAACTGAGTTCGAAAGAACATATGTCTACATCCAGCAAGAGACCCACCAAACCAAGAGGAAAGGCTAAGCTTACGGAGGAAGAGATGAAGTACAAATATCAAAGGGTCAGGATGCCCGAATCATAGGCTGAATGCAGTATGGATGTCAGAGACTCAGAATTGGGTCACATTGACATGGAAGAATTCTGGGTTAGAACTCAGAAGGTTACAAGAAGTCCGTGGATGGACAAATTAATAAGCAGTGCCCTGCACTTCGCCAGAGGTATCCCCGTCAGTGCCGTCAACAATGAATTCATGATGGTGTTTGCACAATCTTACAACAAGGACACAAGATGTGTCGAAAACAGCAAGGGCGAGGTAGTCATAAACCTCACTGCCCGTCATTTTGAGATAATGCTCGGCATCCCTCACCACCGGCACTTTGTGGCCGTCAGCCAAGAAGAGTGCATCAAGGCCTGGGAAGACGATGAAGACCAATGCATGCAACTGATGAACGAGGTATACTTGAAAAACAAGAAGGTGGTAACCCGGTGGCCCTAGATTATCCACCGCAGTGATTTCTCAGAAGAGCTCAGTGATACTATTACTTTCCTGAGCAGAGTCTTCGGGCTTTCTGACGCCCACTACTTCCATAAATGGATGCTGAGGTACTTGGAGACAATGAATAAAAATGTGCCTGAGCAACGCTTTTGCTGGGGGGAGATTATAAGCAGCACCATTTCCGAGCAGTTACAACAGTTCAGCACAACGGGAGTATTCCATATGAACTCCTACGTGGTCTACGCTGCAGCGTCGGAGAGGGATTATCCAGGGCTAAACCGAAGTGGAATTTGGCCTCAGGTCAAGATATATGAATATTATCCAGAACTGAGGCTGGAGAATAGCATCCCTCAATTCACCAAAATTAATGATGCTTTCTTCTATCACATCATTTGCCTGTTGAGGCCAAATCTGACTCATGGTCGTACGACCAAAAACATTGTGTCAACCGTGGAGAAGTGGGGGGCCCTGTTCACCCAGTTTCCCACATTTACCTATCTGAGGGCGGTCAACTTCTTGGGCGAGCCAACCAGGCTACCGAGGTATGCTGGACCTAAGCTGATTCTGCTGGAGCTGTCAAGGCAGCTAATCACATATCACGAAAAGTGCCTGAAAAGAAAGAAGGGTGGAACTCCTTTCCCCCTCACAGTAGGCCGATACACATGCTCTTCTCACCACAAGGCGAAGGAAATGTTTGCAGAGCTGGAGTTACTCAATTTGAAGCATGACTTCCCAGCTAGGCCCACCTTCGACCCAAGGGGCTACCTGCCAAGGGCTAAGCTTGATCCGATCCATGTCCCTCAAATTGAGGATATTTACATTGACGTCATCCACGAGGTGGAACTCAGAAGAAAGGATCATTCTCGCTTAGCATTGGCAGAAATTATCCAATACGGAGTGGCCATTGTCCCCAAAGGCTTCCAAACTACGGAAGATGAAGTAGACAAGGTGTATAATGACACGAAGGGGATGATTGGCCCTTCCCGGCCATTGACAGAAGCAAGGCTCCTCAAACAATTGAGGAGAGGGTCAAGGAGACTATGCGCAGAACAGAGCACTGGTGCCGCATGAACGGACTGATCTACCTCGGGGTAGATTTCACAACCTCCCCATTGGGCAATGCACCTCCAAGGTCCAAGAAGTAGCTAAAAGGCAAAGGTGTAGAAGGTGAATCTAGCACCATTCAGGAAGAAGCCCCTGGAAGTCCTCCTTCCACAGCGCCAGAACAGGTAATAACTCTGGATTCGCCAGAGAAAGAAGCAGCGGAGGATAGTCCCATACGCCCATCCACTCAGGATGTCGGCATTGCTACAACCACAGAAGTCCCTTCTATCCCTTCTTCTTCTCTTCCTTCCCCTCCTCAAGTGACTCACGCGACCACCCCTTTGGTCGCGTCCTCTGTCCCTTCTTCTACTCTTTCCCCCACCTCTTCGTCTATCTTCTCCTCCCTCGCTGATTTATCTTCTTCCATTTCTTCCCTCATTTCTGGGCTCCCTTCCCTTCCTATGTCTTCTAAAGCTACGGTTTCCCTTCCTCTCGTGGACACTTCTTCGGCTATGCTTTCAATGCCGCCGCCGCGTGTCTCCACGTTTTTCCCCTCTTCTACTGTTGCCCCCTCCTCCTCTGTCTCTGGTCCTTCTATGGGACCAGCCTGGATCTCTCAGCAGCTGGGCCAACAAAAGAGGAAAGTTCCCATCACTCCGATGGACTTTTCAGTAATTCCAGCCAAAGGGGCAAAGAAGCAAAAGCCTGTAACACGCTTCTCTCAAAGTGCTGCAGGTGAGAGAGTTATGGAAATAGCATACCCTGATCCCCTCAAGGAGAAAAAAGATCTGTCTCCGACAGATTTTACTGTGACTCAAGTCACAATGGGGATGTCTTCTGAAAGTCTCCAGGGGGAAGCTCTTTCCGCAGTCGATGCCCTCTGCAAAAAGCTTCAAGAAATAAAAGAAGAGAAAAGGCTATTGAAGGAGCAGAACAAATATCTGCTTCAAGCCTTACAGAAGATGGGTAGTGCACCTCCCACGACTGCCGCCGAGACTTCTGAGCTTCTCAGCCAGGAGAAAATCAATGAATATTCAAAGATCGGCGAGCAGGGTATGGCCGTTTCTGCTTGGAGGAGCCAGATCCTCAAGGACAGTGAAAGAGTGATCGCCGAGTATGTCAATTCATATCTAAACATCAGAAAGGTGAACAAGGAACTCCAAGCATTAGCGGGTCCCATATCAGAAGAGCTAGAACATGCTAGACTCCAACATGAGACCTTTCAACAAATGTTCGACTGTTCAGTCGAAGATCTGGTCAAGTTCGGAGTTTTCGGCCATCCAAGGGCCCTCAACAAAACCATGTCCACTCTGGACTATCGGATAGATCAGCTGGAATTTGTTCTGGAAAAGATAGACAAGGTGAAGGAAGAGGCCCTGGATGCGATGCATCAAATGGAGCGAATTGTTCTTAATATGTCTCCAGGGCTGCTCACTCCTTCCTTTACCATGAGATCAACTGATGAAACTATCTGGATCTTCAAGGAGATCGCTTCTCAAGGAACGGGGCCAGAGGTCACATTTGACACTGAATCTATCAACAACCTGCTGGCCTGTAGGGACTTCATCGGGTTCCTCATCGAGGCGGAGAAAGATTATTCTAAACTCCCAGAAAAGCTCATAAGCGAGCGGGAGACTTGCGAAGCAATCAGCGAACGGCACAAGGATCCATCACAGGATCAATTTGGGCTCATGATTAACAAGTTTTTGGAATACCGCACTCAGTTCCACATATCATCTCCTGAGCAGCATCAGAAGCAGGCAACCCCCTTTCGGCCGCAGGATGACGATGATGAGTAGCTGCTTCTTCTTCTTCTTCTTCCTCTTCTTCTTCTTCTCTCTATTCTCCGACTTTCTTGTTGAAATGTCTAAAGTGTGTTGGCACAAATGATGACATCATCCATGTTGCATCATGGGATGATGTCATCCATCAAGTTGTCAAAAGTCAACATGACTTTTAGATATTTTGTAAATATCTTTGTAAATATTTGTTGGCTCCTTTTTGCTTTCCTTCTCCTCTCTTCTATAAATACTGGAATACTTGTTGTATTCGTGGGTGAACATTTTTTAGATGAAAATAGAAGTGAGGAGAGAAAGACTTTGAGCTTTCTTGTAACAGAAGAAAACAGTAATACAAATATTAAGACTTTGTGCTCAATAGCTGTGTTATGCATTAGATCTTCCTTACGTTAGATCTGTATGTGTTTAATCTGTTGGATTCATATCTACTTTTCTGTCATTTGCTCATCAGTATTGCTTTGTTTATTTATGCAAGTAGGTTTGGCTCTGTTTACTACCAACCCAAAAACATAAATCTTCTGACCTTTCTGCTTTGGAATTCATTTCTTTTCTTCCTTCGGATCTGTTCTTTCTCTTTTCCCTCTTTCATTCCTTTCTTTTCGCAGCCTGAAACACTCTACTGGGATGAGATCCCAAACCCCCGAAGGCAGAATCTGTGAGACTTGCATAGATTCCTGCTGGTAGAATAGCAATAAACCAGTTTCGCTTTGCTGACTCAAAGAGGGGCTAAGCCCTGCACACTGTTGGCTCGTCTATCCATAGATCTGTCCAGGCGACAGATTTTCGGACCAACAGTTTTTGGCGACTCCGCTGGGGATCGAATAGATCTGTCAGATCTACGATGGTAGTAAGATAAAAAATCAGAAAAATCAGCAGATTGCTGCCTGTTTGCAAATCTGAACTTTTTGTTAAAAATCCAAAAATTTGCAAAAGCGTTCAAATTGAAAAATTTTCTTCTGAGAGTCATAGATCTGGACCAGTTAAAGATCTTTAGTTCGCTGAGTTTTTGAAAAAATCAGTATTTTGCCATAGATCTGAGTTTTTGACTGTTTGCAAAAAGTTTGAAACCCTCTGAAAAAAGTTAAAATCAGATCAGAAAATCAGCTTACTAATCTTTCCTGCCATCTTATCCTCATTGTTATTTGTCATTTAACCGCAATCAGTTTTCTGAAGAGGATAGTTTTAAATATTTAGAAAAGTATTTGCTGCTGGTTTTTGTCAGAAAAACCAGAAAATCAGCAAGTACAACCAAAAAAGAAAGTTTGAATCTGCGCCATAACATTGCAGATCTGGAAGGAACACTGGCGAGTGAACCTTTTACGCGCAGCAGGAGAGCCCGTGGAGAAGCTGATCCTACTTTCGATCTGCTTCAGAGGCACAATTTCAGCGTAACACCGGCACGTTTTTCAGCGCTAAGCTCGGCTAGCCGGTCGTCCAGGAGTGTCTCACCTTCACGAAGAAAAAGTCTTTTGCAGGGGGCATCCACATCCCTTTGTAGTGCCTTGTTACTCAGCAGAACCACACTTCCAGCTCGTGTTCTCTTTCCGGCTTTTCAGATGGCGGTTCCATGGGGAAACGCGATGGGTCCTTTGGCTTTACCACATCCAGTTCACGCGCTCCCTCACGGAAATCGAAAGAATTTTCCTAAATTCGACGGGAGCGGAAATCAAAGCACGGATTCCCACATATCTGCATTCATCATGTCATGCAGTATTTTGGATGTGACCCACGAAGATGTGTCGGTTCACCTTTTTCTGGAAACCCTACAAGGACCTGCAGCTGAATGGTTTCAGCATTTGCCGGCCGGGTCTATTACCAGTTGGGCCACCTTACGGGATGCTTTCGAAGATAGATACAAGCCTTCAGAGGATGCATTTGCATTATTATCATGGATCACTCACCTAAAGAAGGAGGCGAATGAGACCATGCGCGATTTTGTCACCCGGTTCAATGCACTAATCAACCGTGTCCCTGTTGCCATGCTTCCAACGCCGGAAAATCAAAAGTGTTTCTTCGTAAACGCTATGAGCTTGAAAGTTAGTTTCTTGCTCCTTCAGGAACGAGTTGCCACCTTGGTTCTCGCCCAAGCTGCTGCCATTCGCATAGAGGATAATCTGATAATATCCGGTGAATTAAAAAAGGAATCAGCCAAGCCTAAATCTTTGGGCCCTTCGCCCACCACTTCGTCTGATCCAGCATTCCAAAAGATGGCAAATGATTTGCTCGCATTAAAGAAACAGTTGGCCCAGGCCTCTCCCAGTTCCTCATACCGGGATATTCCGCGGAGGAATTTCGTTCCTAACAATGTTTCACAAAGACCGCGCTTACCTACAGCTGCTCCGCGGTTGGCACTTGAGGCCCCTCCGGTCAATGCTCTGGCCGAGATTGAAGAAGAAGAGCAGTATTATGAAGAACCTTCGTCTCAAGGCGAAGATGATCAAGATGTCGGTGAACCGACTGGCGACTCTACTATCGGGTATATGGAATTTGATGAGGAAGAATCTGATGAAGAAGAGGGTACCCAGGGGTACGCAAGCGGGCAGTCATATGCTGTTTTTACTCGCTCACAAGGAAAAGAAGCGGAAGTTGCTGCCCATGTCCAGCAGGAGAAGGCCATGTCAAACGCGCCTCCGATCATTGCTAAAAGAGGTAATCCTCTTCCTACTCAACTCCCTGGCAAATCTTTTACAAAGAAATCTTTTCCCCCTATCTCTCCTCCAAATCAATCCTCTCACATTCCTACTAAGACCACCAATCCTATTCCATCATCGCGAGGTGAGGGACTCATTCCTTTACCAACGCAACCCTTGGCCGCGTTTGATATCATAGATCATGCAAAAAAGACCAAGATCCAAATGTCTGAAGCTGAGTATCTTCAGTCAAACCCCGAACAGCTTGTAAGATTGACTAAGTATATCCAAAATCAAGCTGTTATATCTAATCAGGTTTCCCCAAAAGGAATCCTTTCCACTCCCCCTGAATCCCATATAAATGTTGCTTCAACATCTGCGTCAGGCAAGATAGAACCTTTCTATCTCTCTCTGCTGATCAATGGTCACAAGCTGAGTAATTGCATAATTGATTCCGGGGCTTCTGACAACGTCATGCCGGAAAAAGTCACCCATGCTTTGGGTCTCACCCTTACCAAGCCTTTTGGTAGGTGTTATTCCTTGGAAACCAAACAAGTGCCGTTGGTTGGCCAAATCAAGGACGCGCAATTTGCATTCGCAGCCTTCCCGGATAAAAGAGTAAAAATGACAGTCCTCGTTGCTGACATTCCGGCAGCATATGGAATATTGCTGGGAAGAAGTTTTTGCAGCGAAGTTGGTGGAGAAATTCATATGGACTGGTCCAAAGCTAGAATTCCAGTCAAAGGCGTAATGCAAACTTTGGAGCCAGAATCACAAAAGAAATACTTGGTTACCAGCTCGGAAGACCCCAAAGCTCAAATCCTTTTTGAATCATCAGGGATGGGGAATTACTTCTTATCTACTGAGACGGATAAAACGGGTGTCCTCGTTCAAGAAGGAGATCTTAATAAAATCTGGACATTGCAATTCGATGGGAGCTGTGCAACTAGTGGATGTGGCACCGGGGCCGTGCTGATATCTCCTGAGGAAGAAGTCATTCCTCTCTCTTTCAAATTGCAGTTTTTCAACACTAACAATACTGCTGAGTATGAGTCTCTCTTACTCGGTATGCAAGCCGCAAAGGAAAGAGGAATAAAAAATCTAAAAGTGCAAGGTGATGCTGAGCTAGTTGTAAATCAGGTCAAAAGGATTTACCAAGTGAAGAATGAAAGGCTCAGACATTACCGTAATGCAGTATGGGACAGCATCGAAGAATTTGATGCTTTTTCAATAGGGGCAATTCCAAGAGCTCAAAATGACATGGCTGATTCATTGGCTGTTTCAGCATCTCTCATGCTCCCGCACCCAGGTTTGAAAACAAACAAATACACCATTGAGGTGGTTTTCCACCCGAGCGTGCCAGACAACTCTCAGCATTGGCAAGTATTCAACGATGATAATCAACTCATTGCCTTTCTGGAAAAATCAGAAAATTTTGACGAGTTGTATTTCGAAGGATCCACCTCTACATGCCGTGAATCAATCAACGGTCAAAACCACGAAACAAAGGAGAACGATGGCATATGTCAGCTCAAGGGAAATAAAATTCCAAAGGGCCTGGTTTCTCTGGAGTGCTTGTTTGACAGGCATGACCGTTTTGTGAAAAAGAAGAGCGGGACGACCCTAGCTCGTCCCCAGAAACCGAACCGGTCAATATAGGTTCGATAGCACATCCGCAATTCGTGAACATTGGCAAATGTTGCACGCCTGAGGAGAAGCGAAAATTTGTCAAGTTGCTAAAAAAATATATGGATGTATTGGCATGGTCTTATGCCGATTTAAAGTCCTTCAAGCCGAAGGACGTTCAGCACGATATTCCGTTGAAAGACGATGTCAAAGCCTTCCGCCAGAAGCAGAGGCACTATAATCCGAAGATTTCGGGCACCATCCAGGCCGAAATTCAGAAGATGCTGGATGCAAGAATCATCTTCCCTATCCATCACAGTACTTGGGTAGCAAATATTGTGCCAGTGCGCAAGAAAAACGGTGAAATACGCATCTGCGTAGACTTTCGAAATTTGAATCAAGCTTCGCTGAAAGACAACTACCCTCTTCCGATAATGGATCAAGTTCTGCAAGCAGTAACTGGATCAGAGATGCTGTCCATGCTTGACGGTTTTTCAGGTTACAATCAGATTGAGGTTTCACCTGAAGATCAGTTTAAAACAGCATTCACTACTCCCTGGGGTACATTTGCCTACAGCAGGATGCCTTTCGGCCTAACTAATGCTGGTGCCACTTTTCAGCGGGCCATGGACTTCGCGTTCAAAGGTATGATGGGGAAAGTCATTGTGGTTTATTTAGATGACTTAACCGTGTTCTCTAAGCAGCGAAATGATCATTGTGATCATTTGGAGCAAGTGTTGGCCAGGTGCCGAGAACATGGGATTTCCCTAAACCCAAAAAAGTCTATTTTTGGAGTCACGGAAGGGAAGTTGCTAGGCCATGTGGTTAGCAAAGAAGGAACAAAGATAGATGCCGAAAGAGTTAAGGCTATTCAAAGCCTTACTCTGCCTACAAGCAAGACTGGTGTTCATTCTTTCTTTGGAAAGGTGAACTTTCTCAGGCGTTTTGTTCCTGACTTTGCCGAGAAGACCCGTCACATATTAAACATGATGAAGGGGTCACCAACTTTCAGATGGAGTGAAGAGGGGAAAAGGTCATTTGAAGAAATAAAAGCTTCTGTTGCTCATGCACCAGTCCTGGTATGTCCCGATTTCTCCAAGGACTTCATCATGTATAGTTATGCATCTGAGCATACTGTGTCTGCAATCTTAATGCAAAAGAATTCAGAAGACATTGAGTCCCCGATTGCATTCATGAGTTCTCCCCTCAAGCTTCACGAACTAAAGATGACTCAATTGGAAAAGCACGCCTTTGCCGTTGTCAAAGCAGTGAAGAATTTCAGGTATTACATTCTAAACTCGCATACGGTGGTGCTGGTCCCTGACACGGCGGTGAAATCAATTCTAACTCAGCAGGAGTTAGGAAGTTTGCGGGGAAATTGGATCGCAAAGGTCCAGGAGTATGACCTGGACATTAAACCAACCAAGCTGGTAAGGGGCAAGGGCCTGTGTCAGCTAATGGCTGAAAACAAAGATTCAGAAAACCCTGGTGAAAGGGGTGACTATACCGATGAAACACGGGACCGGCAGGGAGAGCCTGATTCTCTGCCTCTGGTTCTATTTGTTGCAACTAGTGATGAGTGGTACTCCGACATCGCTTTCTTCCTTACCTACGGCGAATGCCCGATGCACCTAACTGCAAAGGAGAAGCGCACTATAAAGCTCAGGGTGGCTAAATATGTCATCTGGGATGACGGCTTATATAAGCGCGGGATAGATGGCATCTTCCTGCGATGTGTCGACAAGCCCCAGCAAGTAAAACTACTGGAAAGTTTTCACAATTCAGCCTGTGGAGGGCATTTCTCTTCCTCCGTAACTGCACACAAGATCATTCGAGCCAGGTACTATTGGCCGACGCTCTTTCAAGATACAGCCATCTGGGTGGCGAAGTGTGAACCCTGCCAGCAATTCGTCGGCAAGCCCAAGTTGGCTGCCTTTCCCCTAAGGCCGGTCATTATCAATGAACCATTCAGGCAATGGGGAATTGATTTTATTGGTGCACTCAATCCTCAATCGAGTGCTAGACATAGCTATGTCCTTACAGCAACGGATTACTTCACCAAGTGGGTGGAAGCCATACCTGTCAAGCATGCCACTTCTGAGGTGGTTTGCAATTTCATTAAAGAAAATATCATTGTCAGGTTCGGTGTTCCAAACAAAATCGTTGCTGATAATGCTTCTAACTTCTCCTCACGAGAAGTTATTAGTTTTTGCTATGAATATGGGATAACCTTGGCTCACGCATCCGACTATTATCCTCAGGGAAATGGTCAGGCAGAATCCAGTAATAAGAACTTGGTGACCATCATACGGAAGTTAGTAGAGGAGAATCAGCGAATGTGGCACAAGTCTTTGTACGACGCTTTGTGGGCCGATCGTATTACTCCCAAGAGATCGCTCGGCATGTCACCTTTTCAAGTGTTATATGGCATTGATGCCGAGCTTCCCATTTCTGCGGAACTTCCTGCTCTGCGCTTGGCACGAGCCATAGAAGATGAAACTTTCCAGAATTCTCTAGAAAAGAGAATCATGTATTTGACAGAACTTGAAGAAAAGAGGGTAAGAGTGGTCGACAGAATCACTGAACATCAGAATCAAGTTAAGAAGCTTTTTGATAAGAAGGCCAAGCAAAGGGATTTTCAAGTGGGAGATCTCGTCCTTTTATGGGACAAGCGAAGAGAACCAAAGGGCATGCATGGAAAGTTTGATTCCCTGTGGAGAGGGCCCTTCAAGATCAAGCAGCTCAACGGAGAGAATAGTTTCTATCTCTCATATCTGGATGGAACCGAACTCCTGCTTCCTTATAGCAGGCAGCATCTGAAGATCTTCAGGAAGTAGAGCTTGCTCTCTTCTTTGTACAGTTTTGCTTTTGTTGTGTGTTTGCTTCCGTCGTGTGTTTGCTTTTGTTTCGTTGTGTGTTTTCTTTCATTCCCCCTCCGGTCGCCCTTGTTTTTGACTCTGTTACCCAATGGATAGGCACAAGTGATCTGGGATTCTCTACCCCCGAGTTCACTCAGGGATAGTCCCCAGAAAGAGCCAGCTGTTATCCCGTAAAATTGACAAGGGCAATTTTACCGATAACCATACCGAAAATTTTGTTCCGATCCCTCGTTAGGGATTCCTTGTGTTCGAAACGTTGTAAAATCCCTTCCCGGGAAATCTAGTTTTCGAACTTAGTCTTTTTGAGTCTTTTTTGGCTGGGCGTATGAAATTGCTTTGCAACACTAACTTTTGATGCGCCCCCTTAAAAGCCTTTGGCGCATGGTTTTCAATGTCAACACAACTTTTCATGCACCAAAGAATGTTGAACCTTCCCTGCGTGCGCCAAGGCGCATGCGCTTGTGTTGGTACACCTTTTGTTGCGCCACCCTTTGGTGCGCCGAAGGGCGCACATAATCTTAGTGCAACAAAAGGTTTTGGTGCGCCAAAGGGCGCACATAACTTCATGTCGACAATGCTTTTGGTGCGCCAAAGGCGCGCTTTGTCTCCTGTTGTCAAATACTTTCGTGCGCCAAAGGGCACACGCTTTCTCCTGTCGACAGCAACTCTCATGCGCCTTTTAAAAGTGGGTGGCGCATTTATGACCAGCTTGCATATATATATGTGTTTTGCGCGCCCAAATGTCATTTTCATTATTCGCTGAGCACGTGATTTTTCTGAGCCTGTCAGCCTCTGCCTCGTCGTTTTCATCGCCTTGTGGACCCGTTCCCGAGCTTTTGCTATTTATCCAGGTATGAGGTGTCTTTCTCTCTCGTGCGTTTTGTGTTTTCAGTTCTTGGTGCGTTCTTGGTCTGGTTTTAGCTTGCTAGTTGGTTTTGAAATATAAATGTGTTGGCCTAGCCTCCTCCATTTGCTGTCTGCCCCCCCATGCTATCCTTCCTCTTTCCAGATCTGCTGGAGAAGGACGTTTTCTTGAAACAGTGGTTGTGGCCCTCCTGATCTAGATCATTTTACCCCACTGAGCCTTTCAAATAGGAACGAAGGAGTAGAAGGAACCTACATCATGTAAAACCCCCTTTGAGAGCTTAGTTCTCTGTTTTCCTCCTTGGCGCATCTATCACCCCTGCAACATCATGAACATTTGTGCCCCTTTGGCGCATCTGACCGCCTTGTAATCTGCAACATCCCTGCGCCAGAGGCGCACCCAGCCTGCTTGTTGCATCATTAACCTCTGCGCCCTTTGGCGCGCCTCTTTCACATGCTACAAAGTGTCAAATCTCGCGCCCCTTTGGCGCGCCATCCTTTTGTGCTGCATCACGTTTCCATGCGCCCTTGGCGCACCCAGCTTCCATGCAACACAAGCTTTATCTGCGCAAGTATGAAGCTATAAAGGCGCAGGCGCATCCCCGATTGCAATAACATTATGTTGTGTAAACTCTTCGTGCGCTGCGCCATATCCCTTTGGCACACGAAAAGTCAATGTTACACGATCCATCCATGCGCCGAAGGGCGCACCAAATCCCAATGCAACATGAAAATTCCATGCACCCTTTATAAAATGCAATCTGCAACATCCATGCGCCATGCGCCTTATCTATTTGGCCTGCAAGTTGCAATTTTCATGCGCCCTGCGCCCTGAGCCTTAAAATCTCTAACTCTTTCTTCTGCTGACATTCCAATGGAAGATCAAATGGCTAATTCAACCTTTTTGGATTGGGTCTCGCTTCTTCTTCATGCAGATCAGCAACTGAGTTCGAAAGAACATATGTCTACATCCAGCAAGAGACCCACCAAACCAAGAGGAAAGGCTAAGCTTACAGAGGAAGAGATGAAGTACAAATATCAAAGGGTCAGGATGCCCGAATCACAGGCTGAATGCAGTATGGATGTCAGAGACTCAGAATTGGGTCACATTGACATGGAAGAATTCTGGGTTAGAACTCAGAAGGTTACAAGAAGTCCGTGGATGGACAAATTAATAGGCAGTGCCCTGCACTTCGCCGGAGGAATCCCCGTCAGTGCCGTCAACAATGAATTCATGATGGTGATTGCACAATCTTACAACAAGGACACAAGATGTGTCGAAAACAGCAAGGGCAAGGTAGTCATAAACCTCACTGCCCGTCATTTTGAGATAATGCTCGGCATCCCTCACCACCGGCACTTTGTGGCCGTCAGCCAAGAAGAGTGCATCAAGGCCTGGGAAGACGATGAAGACCAATGCATGCAACTGATGAACGAGGTATACTTGAAAAATAAGAAGGTGGTAACCCGGTGGCCCCAGATTATCCACCGCAGTGATTTCTCAAAAGAGCTCAGTGATACTATTACTTTCCTGAGCAGAGTCTTCGGGCTTTCTGACGCCCACTACTTCCATAAATGGATGCTGAGGTACTTGGAGACAATGAATAAAAATGTGCCTGAGCAACACTTTTGCTGGGGGGAGATTATAAGCAGCACCATTTCCGAGTAGTTACAACAGTTCAGCACAACGGGAGTATTCCATATGAACTCCTACGTGGTCTACGCTGCAGCATCGGAGAGAGATTATCCAGGGCTAAACCGAAGTGGAATTTGGCCTCAGGTCAAGATATATGAATATTATCCAGAACTGAGGCTGGAGAATAGCATCCCTCAATTCGCCAAAATTAATGATGCTTTCTTCTATCACATCATTTGCCTGTTGAGGCCAAATCTGACTCATGGTCGTACGACCAAAAACATTGTGTCAACCGTGGAGAAGTGGGGGGCCCTGTTCACCCAGTTTCCCACATTTACCTATCTGAGGGCGGTCAACTTCTTGGGCGAGCCAACCAGGCTACCGAGGTATGCTGGACCTAAGCTGATTCTGCTGGAGCTGTCAAGGCAGCTAATCACATATCACGAAAAGTGCCTGAAAAGAAAGAAGGGTGGAACTCCTTTCCCCCTCACAGTAGGCCGATACACATGCTCTTCTCACCACAAGGCGAAGGAAATGTTTGCAGAGCTGGAGTTACTCAATTTGAAGCATGACTTCCCAGCCAGGCCCACCTTCGACCCAAGGGGCTGCCTGCCAAGGGCTAAGCTTGATCCGATCCATGTCCCTCAAATTGAGGATATTTACATTGACGTCATCCACGAGGTGGAACTCAGAAGAAAGGATCATTCTCGCTTAGCATTGGCGGAAATTATCCAATACGGAGTGGCCATTGTCCCCAAAGGCTTCCAAACTACGGAAGATGAAGTAGACAAGGTGTATAATGACACGGAAGGGGATGATTGGCCCTTCCCGGCCATTGACAGAAGCAAGGCTCCTCAAACAATTGAGGAGAGGGTCAAGGAGACTATGCGCAGAACAGAGCACTGGTGCCAGCATGAACGGACTGATCTACCTCGGGGTAGATTTCACAACCTCCCCATTGGGCAATGCACCTCCAAGGTCCAAGAAGCAGCTAAAAGGCAAAGGTGTAGAAGGTGAATCTAGCACCATTCAGGAAGAAGCCCCTGGAAGTCCTCCTTCCACAGCGCCAGAACAGGTAATAACTCTGGATTCGCCAGAGAAAGAAGCAGCGGAGGATAGTCCCATACGCCCATCCACTCAGGATGTCGGCATTGCTACAACCACAGAAGTCCCTTCTATCCCTTCTTCTTCTCTTCCTTCCCCTCCTCAAGTGACTCACGTGACCACCCCTTTGGTCGCGTCCTCTGTCCATTCTTCTACTCTTTCCCCCACCTCTTCGTCTATCTTCTCCTCCCTCGCTGATTTATCTTCTTCCATTTCTTCCCTCATTTCCGGGCTCCCTTCCCTTCCTATGTCTTCTGCAGCTATGGTTTCCCTTCCTCCCGTGGACACTTCTTCGGCTATGCTTTCAATGCCGCCGCCGCGTGTCTCCACGTTTTTCCCCTCTTCTACTGTTGCTCCCTCCTCCTCTGTCTCTGGTCCTTCTTCTATGGGACCAGCCTGGATCTCTCAGCAGCTGGGCCAGCAAAAGAGGAAAGTTCCCATCGCTCCGATGGACTTTTCAGTAATTCCAGCCAAAGGGGCAAAGAAGCAAAAGCCTGTAACACGCTTCTCTCAAAGTGCTGCAGGTGAGAGAGTTATGGAAATAGCATACCCTGATCCCCTCAAGGAGAAAAAAGATCTGTCTCCGACAGATTTTACTGTGACTCAAGTCACAATGGGGACATCTTCTGAAAGTCTCCAGGGGGAAGCTCTTTCCGCAGTCGATGCCCTCTGCAAAAAGCTTCAAGAAATAAAAGAAGAGAAAAGGCTATTGAAGGAGTAGAACAAATATCTGCTTCAAGCCTTACAGAAGATGGGTAGTGCACCTCCCACGACTGCCGCCGAGACTTCTGAGCTTCTCAGCCAGGAGAAAATCAATGAATATTCAAAGATCGGCGAGCAGGGTATGGCCGTTTCTGCTTGGAGGAGCCAGATCCTCAAGGACAGTGAAAGAGTGATCGCCGAGTATGTCAATTCATATCTAAACATCAGAAAGGTGAACAAGGAACTCCAAGCATTAGTGGGTCCCATATCAGAAGAGCTAGAACATGCTAGACTCCAACATGAGACCTTTCAACAAATGTTTGACTGTTCAGTCGAAGATCTGGTCAAGTTCGGAGTTTTCGGCCATCCAAGGGCCCTCAACAAAACCATGTCCACTCTGGACTATCAGATAGATCAGCTGGAATTTGTTCTGGAAAAGATAGACAAGGTGAAGGAAGAGGCCCTGGATGCGATGCATCAAATGGAGCGAATTGTTCTTAATATGTCTCCAGGGCTGCTCACTCCTTCCTTTACCATGAGATCAGCTGATGAAACTATCCGGATCTTCAAGGAGATCACTTCTCAAGGAACGGGGCCAGAGGTCACATTTGACACTGAATCTATCAACAACCTGCTGGCCTGTAGGGACTTCATCGGGTTCCTCATCGAGGCGGAGAAAGATTATTCTAAACTCCCAGAAAAGCTCATAAGCGAGCGGGAGACTTGCGAAGCAATCAGCGAACGGCACAAGGATCCATCACAGGATCAATTTGGGCTCATGATTAACAAGTTTTTGGAATACCGCGCTCAGTTCCACATATCATCTCCTGAGCAGCATCAGAAGCAGGCAACCCCCTTTCGGCCGCAGGATGACGATGATGAGTAGCTGCTTCTTCTTCTTCTTCTTCCTCTTCTTCTTCTTCTCTCTATTCTCCGACTTTCTTGTTGAAATGTCTAAAGTGTGTTGGCACAAATGATGACATCATCCATGTTGCATCATGGGATGATGTCATCCATCAAGTTGTCAAAAGTCAACATGACTTTTAGATATTTTGTAAATATCTTTGTAAATATTTGTTGGCTCCTTTTTGCTTTCCTTCTCCTCTCTTCTATAAATACTGGAATACTTGTTGTATCGAGTGGTGAACATTTTTTAGATGAAAATAGAAGTGAGGAGAGAAAGACTTTGAGCTTTCTTGTAACAGAAGAAAACAGTAATACAAATATTAAGACTTTGTGCTCAATAGCTGTGTTATGCATTAGATCTTCCTTACGTTAGATCTGTATGTGTTTAATCTGTTGGATTCATATCTACTTTTCTGTCATTTGCTCATCAGTATTGCTTTGTTTATTTATGCAAGTAGGTTTGGCTCTGTTTACTACCAACCCAAAAACATAAATCTTCTGACCTTTCTGCTTTGGAATTCATTTCTTTTCTTCCTTCGGATCTGTTCTTTCTCTTTTCCCTCTTTCATTCCTTTCTTTTCGCAGCCTGAAACACTCTACTGGGATGAGATCCCAAACCCCCGAAGGCAGAATCTGTGAGACTTGCATAGATTCCTGCTGGTAGAATAGCAATAAACCAGTTTCGCTTTGCTGACTCAAAGAGGGGCTAAGCCCTGCACACTGTTGGCTCGTCTATCCATAGATCTGTCCAGGCGACAGATTTTTGGACCAACAAGTCAAAAACCAGAGAAGACCAGATAGAAAGTATGGTATGACAAGCACATTAGGGATACAAAGTTGGAGATAGGACAGATGGTGCTCCTTTACGATTCTAAATTTGTGTGCCATCTAGGAAAACTCAAGGTACATTGGTTGGGGCCGTATGTTATCACTCAATACTTGAAACATGTGCTTGTCAATTAGAGGCACTTGATGGAATACGATCACTTGGTTACTTCAATGAAAGTAGGCTGAAGCCCTACTATAAATAAGTCTTCTTGATGTTTGTAATAAGAAAGTTTTGCCATTTAGATTAGGTTTTCAATTATGTATTTATTTAATGTGTTTCCTTCTTTGTTGCTATGATTTTTCAATTTAGTTGGTTTATTTGTGTACTTAGCGCGTATATGCGCCAGAAGCTAATTACTATTTGAAGAATTTTTATGTGCAGAGGACTACACATACCCTTAGTGTGGGGTAGGTTATTGATATCTAGGTACAAGATTGATGGAAATAATTACACATAAAAGGAACTACCTATGGGTGCTATCCAAGGTTGGAGAATTGAAAAAAAAAAGATATTTCTTCTGGACACAAGGACCACAGATAAAGAGAAATGAAGAAACAAGTACAACACGAGGTAAGTAGAGGTCGTGAAGACTACTAGTGGAAGGGGCAGTGATGAGGTACTCAGGCATATGGAAGCACGCTGAAGAGAAGTCTGTAGCCTAAAGGTAGAAGGGTGTGCTAGAAGGTTATGGCTTGGGCATGAAGATGTACCACACAAAAAGAACAAAAATGGTCAATTAATGAGAGGATTGTTGGTAGGTGGAGGAGTAATAAATACACTAATTTTTTGAAATTGAGGTCATTTTTACTGTTTCAATTGAGATAATTTGAAAAGGATTAAGTGTGAATGAGCTGAGCAATCATGTTGAGATGTGAAGAGTGTGAAACCAGATGTGGAGAGATGGGTTGTGTGCAGGAGAAGCTTGCATTCCTATAGGTGAAGGGTTTGAGCGAAGTAGACACGTTACAAATGAGTTAGGGCACATGATTTCCACTAGGCACGAAGATTTAAAGCTAGGGTTTCAACTTGCTTGATTACATATGGAATAAAAGAGAGATTTTTTAAATGGCACTAAAGAAAGCACCCACAATAGGAGATAAAGGGAAGAAGAAGGTTGAAGTGGAAGAAGAAATTACTTCTGAGATTAATTTCTCAGAAATGTAGTATCTAGAGCATGTGATTGTGGGACAAGAATGGGATTCCCATATCCGTTAATGTAAAATCAATGATTATAAGCATTGAACATCGGATAATAAGAAGGATCTCGATGCATTGCTGAGAAAAAAAATGAACAAGTGCACGACAAAGGATATGCTGGTATATGATGATGCATGTGAGAATTTGTTGAAGAAAAATGGATTCTACCAGCTGTACAAGCTGCCATATTTTGGAAAGTATGAACCATTGTATCAGTGGTTGATGAGAAGAGTCCATGAGGACATCTTCTACTTCATAGGACAGAGGGTTAGAATCACAACTTCTTTGATTTCAACAATGACAGGACTAAGGTCCTTAGGGTTGGATCTGGATAGTGATTTAACTAATAAGGCCACAATCTTGGAGATAAGGAAAGAGCTGGGGTATACTAAAGGTCAGCGCAGTATGAATATTGATAAATTGAAAAAGTACCCAGTAGTACAGGCAGCTGCACATCTTGTAACAAAGCTAAATGACCAAGGAAGGTGGTCATAGGTAAACACAATATGGTTGCATGTAGTAAAGAAAATGTCTCAAGGAGTGGTCTACAATATTTCAGATCACATAGAAAAGACAATCATTGAAGAAGTGCAGACAAGAGACATAATAATTTTTGTCGTTGTGTTATTATCTTTAGTGTTTATGGAGATTAGGATGCCTAATGGGCCAAAGGAGAAGATTTGGGAGTACCCCATGGAACACAAGTCACATGTGGAAAGATTTGGCAAGTACTTGTGAGATGGATCAATCTATGGACCATTTAAGTAGAGTGTGGAGATGTGGTATGATAGACTCCGTGTGAAATTCGAAGAAGAGCGGTGCATACCAAAGGATTTGCCTTTGGTGGTGGGTAAGGCAGTTCAGTTTGTAGTCTATCAACATTTTTTCATTGCGTGATTTGTGATGAAGGATAAGGCTTGGAGCCCCATATGCCTTCACAGAAAGGTATTTTCAGGCATCAGTTCACTGGTTTTCAGATGCGCGTCACCTAACCTTCAATGCAAACAAGGTAGATTGCAACTTCCACACTCTGAGAAATAAATATGTATATCCAGAGCAGAATTCCTACATTGAAAGGCTTATTTAAGATATTATAAGCATGAAGCCTATGAGCTTGGCAGTTGGGGACACTAAGACAACACTTGTTTACATGTAAGTCAAACCCAAGCTAGAGAACACTAAGTATGTGGAGAATGATTTCACACTCCCAGGGCCACCAAAAGGTAAGCATACAATGGAAAATGTTCCAACACCTAAACCCATAGAAACAATTTAGGTAGATGATGAAGAGGAAGAGCATGAAGATAATGGTGGTTTGGAGCACAAAGGCAGATGAAAACCCCCAAATAAGGAAGAAGCTAAGCACATGACTACACCACCTCAGCCACAAGAAGGAGATGATGAGGACTTAGAAGTAGTCTAAGGAGAATGCCATTTCAAGAGAGTGTTAAGGATAATAAGGACCTAAGGTGTTACTCCGCAAACAGTACGCAAATCACCTTGACTCTCTTCAAAGAAGGAGACAACTGAGAAAAGAAAAAGGAAATTTAAGATGAATGAGGAAGCAGAAGCATCTGAGGAAATCATGCCCAATTATCCTACACCTCTAGAGAATGTGGATGAACAAAAAGATGAAGAAATGAAATATGGAGAAGAGGGAGAAAAAGGGGCAGATGAGACATTGACCGAGACTGCTCAGGACATAGCAGCACAAGTTCCAAATCTTGAAGCCCAAGTTCCTAAGCAACCTAGATCAAGTAGAACAAGTGGGTAATATATTCCACTAGCCATGGGCTATGCTAAGGACATAGGTAAAATTATCCACACCCGTTTCTAGAGCATAATGACACAAAAGGAGTTATATGGATGGGAGTTGATGGATGAAGATATGACAACTGTGCACACAAGGAAGCAATTTTTATGGTCGATGCACATGCACATGGATGAACCATACTTTGATGTGAGTGAAGAGTAATGCATATCAAGGAGGTTGAAAAATAAACCTCAGGTCAGACACATAACTTTAAATCCTACTGTTATGTTAGATGAACAAGTAAGCAATGCTTTGGTGAAAGTCTTGACAGAAGTTACACGACAGAATATGGATAAAGCTTCTATAATTAGGACGCTAAGGGAGGAGATCAAGACTAAGGATGAGGAAATAGCATGGCTAAAGTAGGAAAGAGACTTGGCATAGAAAAAGAATGTTGTTTTTATTAGCATGGCAAAGGAAATTGGGGACAATGTCATGAAGGCTAATACACACTTAGAGCCAAAGGTACCTAAGACATTTCCTTTTGCAATACATTATGTAAGTACATTAGTGGAATTAGTGCTTGAAGATGAACCTCTACACATGCCAGCACCAAAGGACCCAACATAGGAAGCAGAGCAGGAAAAGGCTTCGGTGATGCGGGGGATTGCATCATATGAGGGGTTGCTTCAGAGATTGTAGGAGGAACTAAAGAAGAAAGATCAAGCGTTGGATATTTATACAATGCCATAAGCCATTATAAGGACCAAGACCACAATGAAGTCCTGAAGGCCATGAAATATGAGACATTAGGCCACGCAAAATGATTATCACTTGTTAAGAAGAAGCGCAAAGCCCTTGCAATGCTCAAGAACCACACAAGAAAAGGCTGGATGATCTTGGGAAACTCATCACTCAAAAGATGGACATGTTAGAAGGGAGAATGACTGACATGTCCAACATTGTGGTGGTCTAACAGAATGAGAAGCGAGAGATTGAAAGGGATGAATTAGAGTCAATTGCAGTCGATATTCTAGAGAAGGCAGAGGCCCCGCTCAATGATTGGAAAACCTTAGAGGCAGAGATAAAAGAATAATTTCCTGAATTGATTATTCAGGTTGAAGAAGAAGATATTGCAGGGTAAAGACATTCTTTTATTCATCAAAATTATTTCTATTCTTCGATTCATATTATTTGATTCATTTTGGAGACAACCATAATTAGGGCTGTAATGCAACTAGTGTGGGGTAAAGTTGATCAGTCATAATCTGGCACTTAGCAAAGGAAATACATAAGGTTCTCATGAGAGAGCATGCCACATTCAAAGTTGTGGGAGTATCGGAAAGGATCATGCGCGAAGAAGAGAGACGAGTTTGGGACTTATCTGTTTTCACGATAAGGATCTATTTTTGGAGATAGCGTGCGGAGCACTCAAACCGATTGAAGACTTGTGTGACATGCATTGGCTATTTTTGGAGGATTGACTACGAAGCACTTTACAAGGACACTGGCCGGGAATAGATCTATTATTGTCAGTTAACTAAACGTAGTCTATTGTTAGTACACTTGTATGTGTGGCTATTATTGTAACAGCGCGTGGCTAATAATAACATGTGACCTATTTATGGGTTAGCTAAGTGGTGAAGGGAAAGTCCCCATCTTTATAAATATGTAGAAAATTGTGTAGCAGAGAGAGAGAGCATAGATATAGGTGTGAGAACTAGGTTATAGTGAGATTATACAGCCAGATCTGTTATTGCGCATGAGCGTATACTACTATTATTTTAAGGAAGCTTCTTTGTATTTACTACAATAAATATAATGGAGATTATGGATTGAAACAAGGTGTTATCATGGTTATAATTTAGTATTGCATGCTTGATTCCATTATGGTTATCTTTTAAGTCTGAGATGTTCTACATCTAGATCTGAATATGCAATGTAGAAGGATATATTAGGCATAGATTTGAATGATTTAAGTCTTTATCATGCTAACATCCTGCAACAGCAACCCTAAGGAGGGGCCTGGTACCTTTGCGCGCTTTGGGTGAGCAATCAGTCTATGCTAAGTTATGTGCCGTTGCACTTGGGCTTGTATTGGTGAATTCTAGGATGCATCATAATGTGATGAAAAAAACATAATTATTAAAATTAAATAGTCTATAAATTATCAATTCAAATATCCCAATCGTGAATATGACATAGAGTCAATGCCATCAATGGAAGTGAAAATGGTGGCCACTACATCCCCCTCCCCTAGAAATAGTATTCCTCATAGAAGTCATTGGAAGGGGTAAGAATAAAAACCCTCACTAGTGTCACATCCTCCCACATAGTTGATTTTTTCAGTTAAAATGTCCCTTTGAAACCAAATTTGATTCAACATCATCTATATAAAGGAATAAGAAATTATTATGCAAGAAGATTGTAGCTATCAAAAATAAGGCATCATTTTCATCAAAATTTCTCTACGAGGTTTTACATAGTTGGATGTATAACATATGGACCATTCTTAAGGAAATTGTTGATGGGAAGGTCAAAGGACAAAAATTATTGTCAAAGAAATGCTGACAAGTTATGCATAAAATGTGCATGAAACCACCTATGGGCATTATTATATGCCTATTTTTGGAACACCTACAAGATGTATTAGTTGATATAACAATCACCAAATCAATTCTACTACAAAATAATGGGATTACGCTACCATTGAAAAAGTGAAGGACATTCATGGGTTTTTTAATGAATAAAGTGGATAGAAAAATTCCTAATTTGAATCTATAACCTGCACACAAACACACTTATAAAAATGTTATTAGTTTTTGGTGGTTAGGGGACCTACCTTAGTCAAATCCCTAACCATTTAAGGAGATAAAATACATTTTATTGAAGTAAAAATGATAAAACAATGCATGCAAATGAAAAGTATACCAAACTCAATCATAGACTAGTCATAATTGTGATTCACTGAAAATTACATGAAAATCGTAAGCCAATCATAGTTGTGACTCACATGTGTGTTGATATTTCGCTAAAATAGTGATGAAACAAGGTGCACATCCTTTTTGATCTACCTTCACCTCTCCAAGACCTTCTATACCAAAATATGTGAGAAAATAAGAAAAAACACAAGTATAGGCTCAAGTGCACAAAGATTCAAGGGTGTCTAAGAGGGTGAAATGATGGGGGTGAGTGTTTTTTTATAGTTTTTGAGTCCATAGGGGATTGTGACACATATGGGTGTAATGTGCATAGGTGGGCGAGATGATAAGGGTCCATAATGCATTGGGCATGTAAATGGGTAAGTGGGATGGAAAAAATTAAATACAAGTGGGTGAGGGTTAGTAAATGAGTGATGAGGTGTATTTTATCACCATTATGTGGGGTTTTTTATATTTTTAAAATTTTCTTTTGTGGTATTATTTGATTTTTTGCGATTATTGTGTTTTATGATGTTTTTGGTAATTTTTGAACAAGAGACCTTACACGCAAGGTGCATTTTCAAGTGTCTACATTTTTCACCTTTTGGGGTTGTATGTTGCTACATGAAAGATGCAATGAAAAAATTAAGCACGATGTGGGGGTCGTCTAACCCTATGAAAATGGTTATCGTAGTCACATGCTTAGATGGTTGACTAGATAGACATGAACCTATAAATACAATCGATGGGACACATCATCTGAATTATGTGAAGGGATTCATAGGTTTATTTCATAAGGTAGAGACTATTGAGTCAATTGAATAAGATTATTTGATGATTGGATGTCATAATATTGATGAGAAGGGTTTTGTATGATATTCCCCTTCAAATGAAAGTTTTGGGAGCCGTAGGGGCCCTAACATAACATAGGACGAAAAGAGGAAATTGAATATGATTGAAAATGAACCTTGACTAAGGTATGAATGGAGAGCATGGGAAATTCTTCCCTAGCCATGTGTAGGGGAAAATGTGATTGTATATATGTACAAAATTGGATGCACTTTAGAGAGTGTGAGAGAAATGTTTCCCTAGCCTAAAGTGATGAGAAATGATTGTAAGGTGAATGCCATGAAAAGTGGTGAATATGAAAAAGTGTGTAGAGGGAAATGAATTCCCAAGGATGTCTATTCCAAGAGAGGTGGAATGTAATTATAAAAATGACATGGTTGTAATAATGGAGTGCAAGAGGTGTGTAATTGAATGAACATGGTTTCCAACAAGAGTTTTGGTGAACACATAATGAGTTGGAAGCCACGAGTCATGAAACAAAAAGTGAGCTAAAACGGGAGTTTGAACAAGGTCTAAACATTAAAATGGTTACATACTAGCCACATTTCTCATCGAGATCATGTGTGCAGATGAATTTTAATTGCTGCTTGAAGTGAAGACCTACAAGACAATGAGTGAAACAACAAGCCAATGTGTAGGTATGATATAAACAGGTGATTGGTGATAGATGTAATAGAAGTAAATTGTAAGCCATGCATTTCTCTACTGCCATATAGGCATCCATATCCTTGATAAAGATACATTTGATTCTAGTTATAGTATTTCTCTACTATTCCCCAAATGTCCATAGCCTCAACAAAGATACTTGAAAGACCACTAAGTGAGAGTGTTTGATATTGCTCTTTATTTTTTAATTTTTGGAATTTTTATTTTGATTTGTTTGATTTTTATTTTGACATGATATTCAACTCTCTCATTTTTCCAAGGGGTTTAGAACCACTAGTGTTAGAAATTAGAGAAAAAAATACGGAAACAATTCCTCAAACCATAGCAGTAGGAAACCATATAGCAGAATTATACTTGCAGAAATATAACAACATAAATAAATAATGCACAAAATAAGACAAGACAAGATTTAACGTGGTCCACCCAATGTGGGCTATGTCCACCAAGAAATTTCTCAGATTTTATTATCAACAAGAGTAAAACAACTCTCACAATCTTCTCTCAATTATGAACTCACAACAGAATCCCAAAGATGCTAAACCACATCTGAACCATTATTGACACCTAATTACTTAACCTTGATCACTCTTGATCACCTCTTGATCATTAAGACTCAAGACATCTTGAACACTCAAGATATCTTCAAGATACCCTAACACCTCTATTTATAGGATTACAATCCTTATAAGAAGCCCTAAAGACAACCCTAGAAGTTTGAAAGTCGTGATCTTTCAACTTCCCATGGCTGGAAAAAATAGTGCCGACGTTAACATCAATGTTGCAGCAACGACATAGCCATGTCACAGCAAACAACTGCAGAATGCTCCTGAAGTCTCCAAACTTAACCGTTCGAGCTCCAGCACTTCAACACTGATTCAAGAAGACCAAAAAATGGCTCCACACCCCAACAATCTCCCACTTGGAGACTATTTCCACTGTGCAAAGTTCTTAACCCTTCATTATCAACCATGAAGGCCAATAAAAATTGAAAAAAACTTCAAATTCTCCCTTGTGACCGCCTTGGTCATCATATTCGTAGGATTCTGAATAGTATGAATCTTTTCCAGCTTCAACTTATCTTCTTCCAAAGTTGTCCTGATGAAATGATATCTCTAGCTAAATGTGCTTTGTCCATAGAGTGGAAAGCAGAGTTCTTCACCAAATGAATAACGCTCTGACTATTACTGTGTAGTCTCCCAACTTCCTGCTTATGACCTAAATCATCAATGAAAATTTTGTATCCAAATCATCTCCTTGCTTGCCTCTGTGGCAGCAACATACTCAACCTCTGTGGTTGACAAAGCCACAACCTTGTGTAACCATGAAATCCAACTCACCATTGTATCACCAATTGTAAATACACAACCTGTCATGCTCCTCCTACTGTCCAAATCTGCCTGCCATGTCTGAATCTACATATCCACGTAATGTAGTGTCTGATCCACCAAAACACAATGCTGCTCCCATGGTCCCTCTCAAATACTGAAGGATCCACTTTACTGCCTGTCAGTGCTCTCTACCTGGATCACTCATAAAACTGCTCACTACTCTCACTGCGTGGGCAATGTCAGGCCTAGTACATACCATATCATACATCAAACTACCAACTCCTGATGAGTATGGTACCCTGGACATCTGGATTCTATCCTCCTTAGTCTTAGGACTCTACTCCTTTGATAATTTAAAGTGACCTGCCAAAGGAGTACCAACCAGTTTAGCATCATGGTATCACCAAATCACAGCAAAGACCTTCTTTATGTAATCTTACTTGAGATACATACCAGCTTGAACTCACGGTGTGATTGGATTCCATGGGTACTATCATACCAAGGATTGTGGGACTTGCTACTGTCCCCATAGATCCTCCAGAGCAAAGCTGGTCACTTAGCTGCTTCTAAACTACCTGCCACAATCTACTGCTAATGTTCTTCCCTACAACTAAGCATATTATAACTTAAATTTCCAAGGGACCAGGGAGAGAGAATGCATAACTACCATGAAAGCCTAAACTAAAGTGGTGATACACCAGAAAAGGAGGGTGTGAGACCTGGAGTCTCCCAATGCTCCTGAGATAAAGACTAGCAAAATGCACATGTACCACTAGGGTGTGATGACTTGTTTCAGGCCATACAAGCTCTAGCTTAAATTTGCATTCACTAACAATATCCTTCCCTTTGACATACATAACCATGTGATAATGGATCCCTGCAAGCCACATAATTCGTTTTCACAATATTCTTATAACTAAGATTGGAGGGGCAAGATTAGAATACAAGAAAACACAGTTAGGGTTAGAAGATACATCCACAAACTTGTATTTTATTGCTTCATGATATGCACAGTTCAATCTATTACCAAGAAAGGGGCCGATGATGGCACCATGCATAGGAGTCCACAACAAGGGCCTGCAACACATTGGCTTCACAAAGGGAATTCAACGCTAGAGCTATGTGCTACAAAAATACCCCCCCTTTTACAATGAGGGGCAACCATCTAACAGAGTGTTATAGAATACTAATCTTCGAAGGGAAATGCTGAATGGGAAAATGGAAATCGCCGAAATTTGTGCTACCTTCAACCCACTATGTAGTGAGGCATTACCATATGACGGAGTGTTACATGATTGTACTATTACTTGAAAAGGATCTCCATACTGTCCCAGGTGCTGCAGCAGAGAAAGAATGATGACCATACCTCTTAATGTGCACTCCCAACCACCAGAATAAAACACTGTTATGCTACCATAGGGCACGAGGTCTAATTAAAATCAATATCAATTTCTATCAAATCTAGAAAGGGCATTACAGTATGATATGCATTGGAATCTAAGTTGCTGCCAGTATTCCAATGGTAGCTTACAATTTAAATGGTGTGATCTTCGTTGAGACAATGCAAATCAGTTATGAAGCCTTCTAGAGTGCGGGCAGCTATTCTGTGTCTGGCAGTATTGTATTTTTGTCCATTTGACGGGCAGCATACAGCATTAACTAGAATAGCTCAGAATATTCCTTAAAACTTATTTAAATATATCATGATACCTCATTAAAAATAACTAAATTTAGTTTTTGTGGCATAGAGGACGTTGTGACTAACGTTCCAGAAAGTCCAGATTTTGTGAAAATGCGGAGCTCAGAGTCAAATGCATGAATTCCATGACACGTTTGAATGTTCATGGGTCAGCACAGGTGTGACTTTTTCTCTTCTAAAAATCGGCCGCTTGGGCTTTTCGCAAAAATCCCACGCGTCCCTCGCATACATTTTTTCCTGGCATAGTCCTAGATGGAAGGAATGAAACAATACCCACCATTGGCTGATTTTTTTGTCTTTTTGGATTTATGAATAAAACATCGAATCTGCTTAAGCAAAAATGTAGAAAATAGAAAACTCTAATATGCAAAATCTGAACCTAATTAGACAAATGCAGATTACACAGCACTAATTCCACTGAACTCACAATCTAGACTAAAATCACCACTAGTTGTTGTCTTACAAACAAGAAGCGATGCCCGAGATAGGAGGCCTTCATTCCTCGAAGCAAACCCAGAGCCAAACTGGCAGCATAACAGTATTGCAGTCCCAACATGTCGAATGATGCTCAAAGGCTTCCTTTTATAACTTCCTGTTGACTTCATGAAACCCTAAAAAACACTTCAACATCCAAACCCTAATCCTTTCTCCAAGATTGGGTCCTTTTCCTTTCAAGCTTAATATTGATATTTTAATTAAATTCAATACCTTGATAAATGTGCCCACCTTAAGCTTGCTTTGAATTTAGAAATTAATAAAATAATCTTAATGAAGGTGCCACCCTCAAGAAACCCACTTTTCAAAACAACATAAAGTCAATAGACTAGGCCAAGGGGTCAACGTTCGAATATAATATTAAAACGTGACCTTTAATTAAATATATCAAGTTAACTCTTCAATCATGCCCTGAAGCCAATAATGACCAGTCAACTGACCAAACTGAAGTAGGAAGTCAACCAAGTTGAACCCAACTGAAAACTGCCAAAAATAGAATTTACTAAAAATAGTAAATTCCAGAAAATACTCAGAATGCCGAAATGAACATACCAATGTGAAGCTTTCATGAAAACCCAGAAAGAATCCTCCTTTGAATCCACCAACTCCGAGCAAAGACATCCTCAAAAAAAGGAAACCCTAATTTACCTTCTGACTAGCCTTCGGGTTTCCAAAAAAAAGGCCAACGGTCACTGGAAAGATCAGGTTTGAGAAGGGGACATTACACCATGTGGATATTGCATGTATAATTCCTCCTCCAACTCACCATGAAGAAATTTAGTCTTCACATCCAACTGTTCTAAGTGCAAGTCTTCTACTGCAACTAAACCAAGAACAATCCTAATAGAAGTCATTTTAACAACCAGAGAAAAAATTTCATCAAAGTCTATACCTTTCTTCTATGCAAATCCCTTGGCCACCAACTGGGCCTTGTATCGTTTCTTGCCTCCATCTTCCTCTTTGATTCTATAGACCCACTTTTTCTATAATGCTCTCTTGCCCTCGGGTAGCTCCACTAGATCCCAAGTCTAGTTTTCAATAAGAGATCTATGCTCTTCATCCATGGCCTGCTCCCAATTCTTCTTGGAATCCAACTACACTACTTCCTCAAAGCACTCTAGCTCTCCACTGTTAGTGAGAAATAAATAATTCAAAGATGGATTAAATCATTCAGGTTCCCTTCTTACCCTAGAAGACCTTCTCACCTCAGGAGTTTAGGGTTCCTGATGAGTAGGTACCTGAACTGGCTATGCTAGAACATGTTGTACCTGAACCGGCCCCTTGGATACCTTGCTGTCCACAATGTCCTCTAACACTGTGTATTCTTTCTTTAATTCCTCTTTCTGTTCCTGCAACTGATCTTTATACATGAATTTTTCATTAAAGACAATATCTCTAGACCGAAATATTTTCTTTATTTTAAGACTCCAAACACGGAAACCAAAATCATCTTCACCATATCCAAAAAAGGTGCATTTCTCAGACTTAGCCTCTAACATGGTCCTATCATATTTATCAATGTGAACAAATACCTCACATCCAAATACTCTAAGAAATGAGTAATCAATTTTCTTACCAGACCAAGCCCCATCAGGTATACCTCCATCCAAAGCCATAGATGGTCCTCTATTAATCAGATAAATAGTTGTGCTTACCACTTCCACCCAAAACATGAGTGGCATACCTACATGTAACCTCATGCACCTAGCACGCTCCATGATTGTCCTGTTCATTCTCTATGACACTTCATTTTCCTATGGAGTATTTGGAACCATTCTTTGCCTGTGGATCCCATTTACTGAACAGTAATCAAAAAATTCGTTGTTGAAATATTCCCCTCCATTATCTGACCTGAGACATTTCAACTTGAGACCTGTTTCATTCTCAACCAAGGCTTTCCATCTTTTGAAAGTTTCAAACACATCAGATTTCTTTCTAATGTAATATACCCAAAATTTTCTAGTTGCATCATCAATGAAAGTGACATAATAACATGAACCACCAATAGAATTTACCTTAGCTATCCCCCATACATTTGTATGCACTAACTTCAACTTACCCTCCTTCTTGGTAGGTCCAACCTTGAGGAATCTCACCCACTTCTGTTTCCCATAAACACAGTCCTCACATAAGTCCAAATCTAACTCCTTTAATCCGGGAAATATTTCCTTTATAATCTATATGTCTTTATGAATCATATGATCGAGTCTCTGCTGCCACAAAGTTGCATCTCCATCTGCAGTAACTAATTTGTAATAATCAGCACCACTGGTTAAATACAAAGTACCGGTTTTCTTACCTCTTGCAGTGACAAGAGCTCCCTTAGTAACCTTCCAAGAATCCACTGTAAAACTAACTGTACAACCATCACTACCCAGTTAACCCACTGATATCAAGTTTCACCTCAACTTAGGCACATGCATGATGTCCTTAAATAGCCATGTGTTCCCATTTTGTGTTTTCACCCAAACACAACTTTTCCTTACTATGCTGCATGGTTCATCATCACAAAGATATACATGTCCAAAATCACCTTGAACAAAATCAGTAAAGTAATGTCTATATGGTGTGGCATGGAAAGAAGCCCCTAAATCTAACACCCAAGATTCAACAATATTATCTAAAGAAATAATTAAGGCATATTGACAAACATCACCTTTTTCCAAATTTACCTCTTTAGTTTCCTCCTTGTTCGTCTTATCCTAAAGAGCCCAACAATATTTCTTAGCATGACCAACCTTCCCATAGTGCCAACATTCTAACTTACTCTTGGAATTTGAATTTCTACAATCATTCAACTTCCCATGGTTACGTTTCCCTCTGTTCTTTTGTCTCCCTCTGCACTTCACCGTCAAAGTGTTTCCAAAAGTAGAAGAATCTCTGGTGCTCTTCCTTCACATTTCATCACTTAAGATCACACCTATTACATCCTCAAACTTAAGCTTTGAATTATTAGAAACTAAATTACTTACAGCTGTAACCAAGTTGTCCCAGCTATCCGGTAAGGAGCACAAAATAAACAAATCCCTAACCTCATCATCAAAGTCAATTTTTACTGAGTTTAACATACTCACAACCGTATTAAATTCATTCAAATGATTAGCAACAAAACCATTCTTAGATATCTTCATATTAAATAACATTTTCATCAAAAATATTTTATTAAAGGTAGAGGTTTTTTCATGTAACTTCCTCAATGCACTCATGAGACCTTCTATGGTCTTCTCCTACGATATGTTGAAAGAAACTGAAGATGCAAGGCATAAATGAATTTCCCCAAGTGCCTTTCTATCTAGTAACTCCCAATCCTCATCTGACATGGCTATAGGTTTCTTTACTTTTCCAGCCAAAGGAACATGGAGGTCCTTCTGATATAAGTAATCCTCCATTTACATCTTCCATAAACCAAAGTTATACCCATTAAACTTCTCAACCCTTGATCTTCCCTCATCTGCCATAGCTACCACTCAAGCTAAACTGTCCCTGTGATTTACATCTTCAGTAAAAAACCACCAAATCTCTGATACCAATTGTTAGGAATTAGAGAGCAAATATGTGGAAACAATTCCTCAAACCACAATAGTAGGAAACTATATAGAAGAATTATACTTGCAGAAATATCACAACATAAATAAATAATGCATAAAAGAAAACAAGACAAGATTTAATGTGGTTCACCCAATGTGGACTACGTCCACCAAGAACTTGCTCAGATTTTATTATCAACAAGAGTAAAACAACTCTCACAGAATTCTCTTAGTTATGAACTCACATCAGAATTCCAAAGATGTTATACCACATCTAAACCATAATTGACACCCAATTGCTTAACCTTGGTCACTCTTGATCACCTCTTGATCACTAAGACTCAAGACCTCTTGAACACTCAAGATATCTACAAGATACCCTAACACCTCTATTTATAGGATTATAATACTTGTATGAAGTCCTAAAGATGACCCAAAAATTTGAAAGTCG
This sequence comes from Taxus chinensis, assembly GCA_019776745.2. Classification (NCBI taxonomy): domain Eukaryota; kingdom Viridiplantae; phylum Streptophyta; class Pinopsida; order Cupressales; family Taxaceae; genus Taxus; species Taxus chinensis. Next base: position 730,687,122 of record CM034153.1, on the reverse strand, counting down.
CGACCTTTCAACTTCCCATGGTTGGAAAAACTGTCACGATGTTAACAACCAATTAACAACATATTAATAGCCACATCACAACAACGACACAACAATGTCACAACAAACGACTACAAAATGCTCCTGAAGTCTCCAAACTTAACCGTTCAAGCTCCAACACTTTAACACTGATTTGAGAAGACCAAAAATAGGCTCCACACCCCAACAACTAGTGGCTTGATGGAAGGAGCAGAAGTGATTATGGGGTCAACAGTGGAAATAATCAACAAATAATGCCCTAGGGAGATTCAGGTTAAGTTTTAAAGTTTGTAAGAGTGCATGGATCTCTAAGAGGAAATTCATTCTTAATTCAACAAGTAAGGAGAGACCAAGTTCAATCAACTGTTAGTAGAGACTATTGGCTCATAAAACATGAAAACAAGATATTTGGGAGTTCACCAAAATATATGAAACAAACCAAGGCATGGAATGTGAATGAAATGTAAATGAAGTATGTAGTAGTGAAATGAGAAGTGGATTGAAATATTAATTAATGGAAGAAAATCCATGAACAAGCATTGTTTATTACAATTTTGGGATATATAGATTTTTTTAATATTTTGGAACATTTTTAGCTATTTATGGAGTTGTGTGTTTGTGTTTGTGTTTGTGTCAATGATGATAGTGTAGGATGTACATATAATTAGGATGACATAAAATCTAGGATGGATGAAGAAAATTGGAATGTATGGATCTTGCATAATGCAGTAGTGTATAGAAAAATGATATTCCCCCTAGTTATTGTAGGGAATAGATGAGTGAGATACATGGTATATGAGTAAGTAATATATGAGGTAGAAAATTGAATTAGAGAGTGTGATGTGGATGAAGAGTGAAGATGATATAAAATAGAATCCATAGGATAATTGTGAGTGGAGAACATGAGTGTGGGGATGAAGAAAACAAGAAAGATGTCGAGTGTGGTGAATGTGCAATAATGTTGGGTGGATGAGGACATGAAAATATATCAGTTTTAGAAGATAAAGTGATATGAAGAAGGGTGCTAGTGACAATGTCAGGTAGAAGAGGAGTGGATGATATATTGATGTATGAAGGAAACATGAGAAATAAGGTTGTGGTCTTATAATCAATGGGTGTGATGAGAGGAAGATTTCATGGAATAGGTAGGGGTATGTAAGAGTGGATGTTAAACAATTGGGAATATGGAAGAAAAAAAATGATTAAAAAATAGTTGGATTTGGAATAGAATTGTGAGTTAAATGTGTAAGAATAAATGGTTGTGTGGTCCTAATAGATGATGTGAATGAAGGAGGATCTGATAATAAGAATGGTTCTTGAATGAGTGGAAAGGGAGACAATAAAGTACATATGGAAGAATTATCCAAAAGTTGTGAATAAATGAGAGTTAGTGTAGGTGACTTGTGAATAATATACATGGCAATACATAGATATAAATGATGGGGAATGAATGCAATAGGAGTGTGAATGAACACAATAGATGGTATATGATGTAATGGTGGTGCTAATAGCAAGAAGGTTTCCTAAATGAGTGATGATGAAGGAAATAATACATGTATGGAAGAGGGATTTAAGATAGATAAATTAGTGATTGGATTGAGAGGTTAGGATGAGAGAAATGTAGGTCTGGTGATCGGTTTCTCACAAAGTGAGGTGTATTTGATCAAATAAATTGATGAATTATAGGATGTGGTGGTCAAAACAGAATCACATAATGATATAGGTTAGTGGAAATGTAGATAGATGTGGAAAAAATGTGGAGGAATCCGGAAAGGATGTGGTTAAGACCACGTCCAAAGTGGAAGCACATGATGGTGGAGATTAATAATGGGATGAAGTAGAGGATGAGACACTAGGAGACCATAATGGTGTGGATTCCAAGGTGGAAACATATGATGATGTGGATTGTGGAGTGGATGACATATATGAGGAGACACTAGGTGAACATGATGATTGGGAGATTATGGGTAATGATGACTTGGATGATGAAGCAATGACACATGGAGAAGAGAGAATAGTAGTAGTGTGGGAATTGATTGGATTGGTGTTAATAGGTGAAATGAGAGGAGATGGAGGATCAAAAACAATGTCCACCTTGTCAAAAAGGTCTTGAATGATGTTGTAAGGTTGGGGACATGAGTAGGTGGAATGACCATCAATAATATGATAGGAACATGTTTCATGGGAGGAATGCCACAATGGTAGGGGTGGTTTGGGGGGGGAGAGTGATGAGATGGGAATCAAGCGACTTGTGGAGACTAGAAGAAAATGAATTGGTCAAAGGAGTGAATTTGTGAGGGGGTTAGATGAAGTTATGAGCCTTAGGAGAACAAAATGAATGAGAATATGTGGGTGTAAAAGGTGATGAGAGGTGAGGATGATCCAGTTGAATGACATTGTGAACATGGAAATTTGATGGTGGAGTAGGTGGAGGAGAAATCGAAACACACGACAAGGAAGGAGGATGACCAAGAAAGATATCCTTGAGGCACTATGCCATGTGCACAACATTATCAAAAGTGTGTAGTGGATGAATTTGTAAGTGGTTTGAGATGTTGGGGAAGTTTTTTTGAAAAGAGGTCAATGAGCTTAGATTATGGGTGTGGAAATGAGAGGTGGTAAAAGATTAGACATCAATTCTAAACAAAGTCAATACTAGAATTGTTATGGGATTTCCTAGGCATGCGAAGGTCAACTAGTGTTTCTTTGGGTGCAATATGGATGAATAAGTGGAATAATAATGTGTCAGTAAGTTGTGTGAATGTGTAGAGGCTATGCTATGGGATGCATGAATACTATTCAAGTGTTTGACCGGTGATTGAAAGTGGGAAAGTGTGGATAAATAGTATGTTGTCAAGGTGAACGAAGTGGCATGTATAGTAGAATAGATGCAAGTGATGTTAGTGGTCCTTGGTGCCATCAAGAAGTGTGAAATATGGTGGATAAGGGATGTGGAGTACCATGGGGTGAATGTGATAATTGTAAATGGTGTGATAAGTGAGTGTATGTGGAAGTCCCACCAAGTGTTGGGACTCAAATTTACAAATGCAGTCAAGGAGGTATTGGTGGAGCAAATCAGGGTGTAGGTGAGCATGGGGTGAATACAATCCATGAGGAATGACTAGGTAGATGGGGTAAGTGGAGAACATGTAGGGTGATACTATACTATGCAAGGAAGAAGAGCCTACATAAAGGGGATTATGGTGAGAATGTGGAAGGTAAAGGGGAAGGCCCTCCTAATCATCCTAGTGACTGGGAAATTTTTATTAGGGGTTGTTTTGATTTTTATTGGTTTTTTTAAGGGGTGGAAGACCAAGTGACAGAGAGGGAATATGTGATAGAGAAATATTAAAGGTGATGGAGGTATAACTAATATGATGGAAACATAAATAATATGATGGAAACAAAACTAATGTGAAAAAAACACAACTAGTGTGATGGAAACATAGCTAATGTGACAAAAACACAACTAATGTGACATAAATGTAGATAATGTGATGGAAACAAATCTAATATGATGAATACACACCCAATGCAATGGAGGAAAACCTAATGTGATAGATGCACAATGACAACAGTGAGGGGTGGAAGAAATGAAAATGCAACAGAGGTGATGGAGATGCACCCAATACGATGAAGACATACTCAATGTGATGGAGACACATCCCAATTCAACGAAGATGCACCCAATATGATAGAGATGCACCGAATGTGTAAAATATTCACCTAATGTGATGTAGGTCCACCCCAATGTGAAAGAGATGCACCCAATTCGATGGATATGGACCTAATATCTTGGAGAAATTTTGGAATGTAAATTTCTATCTAGTCGGACATGTGACTGACCCATGGAAAATTGGGGAAATGTAAATTTCTATCAAGTTACGCCCTCAACTAGTGTGGGAAAAAAATGGAATGCAAGTTATAGGACAGATGGGTGAAAAAAAGGTTATATGACATGGTTTTGTAGACCATTTGCATGAAGTTTTTAGGGTGGTTATGGGGAAATTGCAAGTTGGTTGTGCCTGTAACCAAAAAGAGGTGATACAAGGGGATGACCAAAACATGTAAGGGACCAGAGTGCACAAGGGACTAGAGTATGCAAGGATATGATCGAAGCACACAAGGGACCATAGTGTGAAATGGACCGAAGTGCACAAGGGACCGAAACACAGAAAGGGATGACTGGAGCATGCAAGGGGATGATCGTAGTGTAAAAGGGACTAGAGTGTGCAAGGGGTAGACTGGAGCATGGAAGGGACTAAAGTTCACAAGGGGAATAATAGAGCACATAAGGGACTGGAGTGTGCAAGGGATAGACCAGAGCACATAAGGGACGCACATTTCTCACAAAGTGAGGGTATTTGATCAAATCAAAATTGAGAATTATAGGATGTGGTGGTCAAAACAGAATCACATAATGATATAGGTAGTGGAAATGTAGATAGATGTGGAAAAAATGTGGAGGAATCCGGAAAGGATGTGGTTAAGACCACGTCCAAAGTGGAAGCACATGATGGTGGAGATTAATAATGGGATGAAGTAGAGGATGAGACACTAGGAGACCATAATGGTGTGGATTCCAAGGTGGAAACATATGATGATGTGGATTGTGGAGTGGATGACATATATGAGGAGACACTAGGTGAACATGATGATTGGGAGATTATGGGTAATGATGACTTGGATGATGAAGCAATGACACATGGAGAAGAGAGAATAGTAGTAGTGTGGGAATTGATTGGATTGGTGTTAATAGGTGAAATGAGAGGAGATGGAGGATCAAAAACAATGTCCACCTTGTCAAAAAGGTCTTGAATGATGTTGTAAGGTTGGGGACATGAGTAGGTGGAATGACCATCAATAATATGATAGGAACATGTTTCATGGGAGGAATGCCACAATGGTAGGGGTGGTTTGGGGGGGAGAGTGATGAGATGGGAATCAAGCGACTTGTGGAGACTAGAAGAAAATGAATTGGTCAAAGGAGTGAATTTGTGAGGGGGTTAGATGAAGTTATGAGCCTTAGGAGAACAAAATGAATGAGAATATGTGGGTGTAAAAGGTGATGAGAGGTGAGGATGATCCAGTTGAATGACATTGTGAACATGGAAATTTGATGGTGGAGTAGGTGGAGGAGAAATCGAAACACACGACAAGGAAGGAGGATGACCAAGAAAGATATCCTTGAGGCACTATGCCATGTGCACAACATTATCAAAAGTGTGTAGTGGATGAATTTGTAAGTGGTTTGAGATGTTGGGGAAGTTTTTTTGAAAAGAGGTCAATGAGCTTAGATTATGGGTGTGGAAATGAGAGGTGGTAAAAGATTAGACATCAATTCTAAACAAAGTCAATACTAGAATTGTTATGGGATTTCCTAGGCATGCGAAGGTCAACTAGTGTTTCTTTGGGTGCAATATGGATGAATAAGTGGAATAATAATGTGTCAGTAAGTTGTGTGAATGTGTAGAGGCTATGCTATGGGATGCATGAATACTATTCAAGTGTTTGACCGGTGATTGAAAGTGGGAAAGTGTGGATAAATAGTATGTTGTCAAGGTGAACGAAGTGGCATGTATAGTAGAATAGATGCAAGTGATGTTAGTGGTCCTTGGTGCCATCAAGAAGTGTGAAATATGGTGGATAAGGGATGTGGAGTACCATGGGGTGAATGTGATAATTGTAAATGGTGTGATAAGTGAGTGTATGTGGAAGTCCCACCAAGTGTTGGGACTCAAATTTACAAATGCAGTCAAGGAGGTATTGGTGGAGCAAATCAGGGTGTAGGTGAGCATGGGGTGAATACAATCCATGAGGAATGACTAGGTAGATGGGGTAAGTGGAGAACATGTAGGGTGATACTATACTATGCAAGGAAGAAGAGCCTACATAAAGGGGATTATGGTGAGAATGTGGAAGGTAAAGGGGAAGGCCCTCCTAATCATCCTAGTGACTGGGAAATTTTTATTAGGGGTTGTTTTGATTTTTATTGGTTTTTTTAAGGGGTGGAAGACCAAGTGACAGAGAGGGAATATGTGATAGAGAAATATTAAAGGTGATGGAGGTATAACTAATATGATGGAAACATAAATAATATGATGGAAACAAAACTAATGTGAAAAAAACACAACTAGTGTGATGGAAACATAGCTAATGTGACAAAAACACAACTAATGTGACATAAATGTAGATAATGTGATGGAAACAAATCTAATATGATGAATACACACCCAATGCAATGGAGGAAAACCTAATGTGATAGATGCACAATGACAACAGTGAGGGGTGGAAGAAATGAAAATGCAACAGAGGTGATGGAGATGCACCCAATACGATGAAGACATACTCAATGTGATGGAGACACATCCCAATTCAACGAAGATGCACCCAATATGATAGAGATGCACCGAATGTGTAAAATATTCACCTAATGTGATGTAGGTCCACCCCAATGTGAAAGAGATGCACCCAATTCGATGGATATGGACCTAATATCTTGGAGAAATTTTGGAATGTAAATTTCTATCTAGTCGGACATGTGACTGACCCATGGAAAATTGGGAAATGTAAATTTCTATCAAGTTACGCCCTCAACTAGTGTGGGAAAAAAATGGAATGCAAGTTATAGGACAGATGGGTGAAAAAAAGGTTATATGACATGGTTTTGTAGACCATTTGCATGAAGTTTTTAGGGTGGTTATGGGGAAATTGCAAGTTGGTTGTGCCTGTAACCAAAAAGAGGTGATACAAGGGGATGACCAAAACATGTAAGGGACCAGAGTGCACAAGGGACTAGAGTATGCAAGGATATGATCGAAGCACACAAGGGACCATAGTGTGAAATGGACCGAAGTGCACAAGGGACCGAAACACAGAAAGGGATGACTGGAGCATGCAAGGGGATGATCGTAGTGTAAAAGGGACTAGAGTGTGCAAGGGGTAGACTGGAGCATGGAAGGGACTAAAGTTCACAAGGGGAATAATAGAGCACATAAGGGACTGGAGTGTGCAAGGGATAGACCAGAGCACATAAGGGACCAAATTACACAACATGATGTAAATATGCGGGGAAGCCACACTTGTGACTAGGAATATGAAATATGAATTAATCAAATGAACATGATGACTTGAATGAAAGAAAATGGGAAAATTTTCTGACTAGAAAATCATAGGGCAGTTATGTATGTGATTATCTCTAGGAAAATTTTGGAAAATGACATAATGTAGGAAAAGTGATTAATGGAAAATCATAGGGTAGTCACAGTTGTGACTGAGTCTTGGAAAAATATAGGATGTAGAACAAAATATAGAATGGGTTAACTGTGGATCTGGAAGGTTATAAACTAGTCACAGTTATGACTAGATCTGGGAAAAATATAAAATGAAAAGTCATAGGGTAGTCATAGTTGCGACTGAGTTTGGGAAAATTTAGGGATGTATAACATAATGTAGAATGGTTAAACTATGGATCTAGAAGGCTACAAACAAGTTACAGTGTGGATTTGTTCTCAGAAAAATATGAGATGAAAAATAGTAGGGAAGTCAGTCCTACGACTGAGATTGGGAAAATCAAGACTCAAAACAACTGTTGGAAATAGATATGGAAGTGTGAGAGAATATTTTAAATAACAAAAACAACCACATATGTGACTTAGATATAGTGAAAATTTAGATGACTTGTGTTTTAATCAGGATAATGTTGTTTTATTTGTTTTTTAGGTTGAATATTGGCTCAATTAGTTTTGTTTCCTATGTAAAGATCTATCTTTAGCTACTAATGTTATCTGACTGAGTATCGTTCACCAGAAAATTTCTAGCCACGGACTTTAGCCCTTGATTAATCAAAATGGGGCCATTACCATGGACAATATTGGATCTACCTCATGAGTGGAACTAGTCAAATAGGTTAAGAAATTGACCCTTTTCATCAGTGATTCCTCTTAATGTTCCATCTACTTTAGGGTTAATGTGGTAATCCTCACAATGAGTCTTAGGGCTTATGGCTAAGTACTTACCAAAATTATGCTACTGGGTATTTACCTGATTTCAAACATGTATTTAATGTGTATTCATTCCCAATTCTTTCCCTTAAGAAATAACAAGTATATTTTTATGTTTTTTGCATAAACAAAATTATAGAACATATGCATCTGTGACTACCCTCTAATAAGATTGTTATATTTTTATAGAAAAATTGTAACATAGTCATGCCTACAACTGTTTTGCGACCAATTTTGTGTTTTTTTTGTATTTTTATCAGATTTACAAAACCAAGTGTTAGATCTATAACTAAAATGTTAGGGAAAAATAAAACTAAACTAGAAGGACTATAAAACCCTAAAGAAGACACGATTAGATTCAAAAAACAATGTAATTTACCCATAACCAAATTAGTCCCACCGTGTCCACCAAAATATATTCCTAGATTTAGATCACCCATAAGATGTATTAGTTGATATAATAATCACCAAATCAATGCTAGTAAAAATAATGGGATTACACTGCCATTAAAAAAAGTGAGGGACAATCATGGCTTCTTTAATGAATAAAGTGGGTAAAATATTCTTGATCTAAATTTATAACCTACACACAAGCACACTTAGAAAAATGTTTATTGTTTTAGGTGGGTAGGGGACTTGCTTCATTTAGACCCATAACCATTCAAGGAGATAAAAGATATTTTATTGAATTAAAAAATGACAAAAAATGCATGCAAATGAAAAGTATACTTGAAACAATCATATGATAGTCACATTTGTGATTCACTAAAAATCAAGTGGAGATCACAAGCCATTCATATTTGCATCTAACACATGCATTGATGTAGAGAAAATATAAAATAACCATATATTCATCTAATCAAGAAGTTTGTAAAAAAATACCCCATCCATTCTCTGCATGAGAGGATCACTCACTAGGGAAAAAAGGATAAAAAATTACAAATAGTAACAATATCACTTAGAATGACACCATATTCATCATAACCTATCCTATCTTCCTCATACCATGTCCTCTCATGTTCAAAAGTCCTCTTCTTTCATGAATTATTCACAAACACTCACCTCTCTTGAACTTGCTCTTGGTATCTCTTCACTAGCTATTTCTCAAGAATGCAATCTTTAGAATTTTGATTCCTTAACACTTTCTAGGCCTTCTCCCATATTTATGCACTTCAAACCACTGTTATATCCACTAAAGAAATTAACTCCAAAGAAATCAAGAGACTAATCTGCGCGTCTTTATCAAAATGTTCTCTTATACCCTTAATACTCTATATTCTTGCAACAATCATGCCTAGAGACTTCTAAGGATTACCAAAATAAGATGTAAGCTTCAATGCACCTCTTTCCACATCCCTAAGATGATTGCAAAATATTAGACCCAAATCTTGATTCTCACATAAATTTTGATGAAAATGAATTCAAGGCACAAGATTTATCTTTTTTTATCACCCATTAAGTATTTTTAAAGCATGTGAAGTTGTGAGTTTTATCTCTAAAGAGAAGTGTCACTTCCTTTCTAAATAGGCCTCTAAACTATGCATATACCCCTCCAGTGGACTATCAATATTTCCATAAAAAATCACCCCTTGAAAATTTAAATTTGTTTTTTCATATTCTATAGGATTCACCAAACTTAATTACTCCCAAGTTTTGAGTTTTAATTCCTTGATTTGGACCATAAGATTGCAAGCCCTAGTACTACCACTAGATTTCCTCCTAGAAACCCGGTAGCGGTTAATTAGCCATAACATTTTTTGTACTTAGTTTAAAGGCACCTAAATGGAAATGTAGACTTATAAAAAACTTACCTTCTTGACGATCTTACCAATATGTTCCACTTATGCACCTAAAATTTGAACTCCTCCTTGTTCTTCCTTATCTGAACTGAGACAATAGATTGCTTGAAAGAATTTTGTCCTTTTTTCAATGAATCTTTTTTCTTTCCACTATAATGATTGCTCACAGAGTCCCCACAAATTCTTGTATCTCTAATTTTGATCACTCCAATCAAACATGGATGGTTAGCTCATACAACCACCTTACTGTACAGTGAAAGATAGTGAATAAGGGTTTTAAGACCTTAATTTAGCAAAACAGAGTATGTAGACTTCTCCTTTATAACCTATATAACTTATTATCAACATCTATGTGTACATTAATCATTCAGCACGTGATGTAAAAAAAATCTTCTCAAAATTATCACCAAATAGCTACTTTTATCACACAATACACTGTTCCAAGCATTTATAGGTTCAAACAATCCTTTGACAGTCACATACAACAAGTTCAATACTAAACCTCAAAATCTTGTTCCAACCTTCCATCTTTCTCCCTTCAAGGATTCCATGCAACATTTCCCAAATATAATGAAAGATTCAATCTTCAATAACTTAACACAAACTAAGACCAATATAAGATTATACTACAAAAAAGAGTTTCTTCATTAACATATATATTTCTTTTCATACAAAATTTCAAATTACATTCAATACTTGCCTTCCTCTCCTCCTCCCACATGAGGAATGATAATTTAATTACTCCTATCCCTCACATATTCCAATTCCCATATGCATTTAACTCCTACTTACACTTCTTGCCTAACCCAAAAGTCTTGTAATGACTCATAACTGACATTTTGTGACTCTTAAACTTCCTATATGCCTCTTTTAGATATTATGACAATTTTCACAACTTTTGACATGTCCATAACTCTAATAACCCATGAGACCCCATACAGACACTTCACTCACTCTTACAATCCCCTTGTGCCTTCATGGCAACCTTTAAAATTTTAAATTCCCTTTTGGAGGGAAAGTACAATAATGAGGTAAATTCAAATTTTAACATTCTCAATACCTTAACATGACTCATATTTCTCCCCAAGAACTTAGAACAACCTAGGATCATGATAAAATGATAATCACCACATGCATTCTCTTCATTCCCTGATGCTCCTACATCATACTCCCAAGGTGGATAAAATCCTTCATACAGTTTGGCTCTCTTGATCACGTCTTCATATTTTTTTCTTGTCTCTTGTCTTCTTTCCTTACTCCCAATGTTCTTAGCTTCTTCATAACCACATGGGTCCCATGAAGTTTTTTTTTCCTCCATTTTTATTCCCTTAGTATCTTTCCTTTATGATATTCATCTTCTTTTGCACCATCTCCAGGATTTGACCTTTTTTACCCGCATACACAATCAACAAAACAACAAAAATATATTTCTCTTCAACATTTATAAACTCCTCCATCCTTGCATATCTCACATTCAACTTGTATTAATTGATTTCCTTAATGAAATATATATTTTTATAAACTATTTACATGTATATTTTCACCCATATTCACACTATGTTATCCTATATCTATTATTTGTTCATCATGTGCCCAAGAAATATCTATGTCCTCAACTACATCTTCTCTTCTCACTTTTCCATCCAACTCATCTATCAAATTTTGTAAGATTTCATCAAAATCACTCATAAAAACTTTCTCATCACCATGTTTATCATCTTCAAATGCACAACTAGAGTATTCTGGAAAAATTTAAAGGAATTCACTCACTCCACCTTTAATATCAATCAACAATGAATAAACCATGTTTACCTTGCATTCATCCTTTGTTTGATTTTCTTGTTTGATTTATGGAATTTCGATTGATTTCTATGAGTGTGTCTTCCTTGTTCTCCATTCCATCTTCATTTTTCTGCTCCATGCTTGTGTTATTTATTATCCATACCATCTTCACCTCTTTATTCTTGACTTGTGCTCTCAAGAAGTATAATTTTTATCTTTTATCTTATCTTGGTTCACTTGCTCATGCATTAACTTTCTTTGGTTTGTCATCTTCACTCACTGCTACTGGTTTCTTCCACCATGTAGGAATTGTGTATCCATGGTTTGGAAATGGTTTCAAGTTCTTATCTTGGTTATTTTCTTCATTCTTCTTCTTATCAACATTTTCCTCTTTCTTTTCTTCTTGTATAAGCTTTTCCTCTTCTTCTTTGATCATCTTCTTTAAATGACATCTATGATTTATTCTTTGAGTTTGCAACATAGGCCATTTGGATTTATTCTTCATCACAAACTCAAGCCCATACCTTGGTCACTCCATAATTAGCTCTATCAACCTATCTATATCTACTCCCAGCTTCTTTATTTCTGATTCCATCCACCTCTCATGCTTCCTCTTCTCTTCTTTCTTCTTGGCTTCATCTCTCTTCTTCTTCTCTAGCTCTTCTTGTCTTATCTTATGGCTAAATAACTTCCACAAATCTCTTATTACTTCTTCTTGATCCATATTCTCTCTAAAAATTCATTTTCACCTTTCCTTTCCCTCCACACCTCACCTTGTCCTCACCAGGTATTTTTGTGGTCTTCACTTAACTCTTCATCTGTCACTTCATTCACTACACACACTTCCACGACATTGTTATTCATAATGAAAATATTTCATTTAAATCTCAACACTAAATCAAAATAATAGCCTCAATCTGATACCAAATGATGCAGAGAAAATATAAAATAACCATATATTCGTCTAACCAATAAGTTTGCAAACAACTATACCAACCATTCCCTACATGAGAGGATCACTCACTAGGCCAAAAAGGTGAAAAAATTGAAAATAATGACAATAACAATTATAATGGCACCATATTCATCATAATATGTCCTATCTTCCTTATATCATGTCCTTTCATGTTCCAAATTCCTCTACTTTCATGAAGTATTCACAAACATTCACCTCTCTTGAATTTGCTCTTGGTCTCTCTTCACTTGCTAGTGCTCAAGAATGAAATCTTTAGAATTTTGATTCCTTAACACTTCCTAGGACTTATCCTTTATTAATGAACTTAAAACCACTTTTATCTCCACTAAATAAATGAAATACAAAGAAATCAAGACACTACTCTACACCTCTTTGTCAAATTGTTCTCTTATACCCTTAAAACCATGTATTCTTAGAAAAATCATGCCCAAAGACTTAAAAGGCCTCCAAAAAAAATATTTAAGCTTAAATGGACCTATTTACACACCACTAAGGTGATTGCAAAATATTATACCCCAAATCATTGATTTTCTCTTACTATCTCACTTTTTCCTTTTGGCTTGTTAAAACCCAGCTAGGTCTGAGACAGTCTTGATGCTCACATAAATTTTGATGGAAATGACTAAAAGAAACAAGATTTAGATTTTTTTTTCACCCATTAAGGAGTTATTAAATCATGTAAAGTTGTGAGTTTTATCTCTAAAGGGAAGTGTCACTTATTTTGTAAATAGGCTTTCCAAATATGCATCTAAATTGTGCATATGCCCCAAGAGTGGACTGTCAAGATTTCCCTAAAAATAACCCAACAAAAAATTTAATTTAATTTTTTAATCTCCTATAGGATTCACCCAACATAATTACTTCCGAATTTCTAGTTTTAATTCCTTTATTTGGACCATTAGATTGTAAGCCCTAGTACTATCACTAGAAACCCTCCCAGAAACCCGGTAGGGGTTAATTAGCCATAATGTTTTTTGTAATTAGTTTCAAGGAACCAAAATGGAAATGTAGAATTATAAAAAACTTACCTTCATGATGATCTTAATTTTACATTCCATGTATGCACATAAACTTTGAACTCCTTCTTGTTCTTCCTGATTTGAACTGAGACAACAAATTACATGCAAGAATTTAGTCCTTTTATCAATGAATATATTTTTTCCATTGTAATACTTGGTAACAAAGTCTCCACACATTATTTTTCCTCTAATGGTGATCACTCAAATCAAACATGGATGGTTAGCTCATACAACCACTTTACTGTACAATAAAAGACAATGACTCGTTGTTTCAAGACCTTCTTTTAACAAAATAAAGTATGTAGGCTTCTCCTTTACAACCTATACTTTGTTATCAACCTATATATATGCATAAATCATTCACCATGTGATTCAAACAAAAAATATCCTCAAACTTATCACCAAATAGATACTTTTATCATGCAATGCACAATTCTAAGCATTTATAGGTTCAAACAATCCTTTGACAGTCACATAAAAAAAATCAATGCTAAACCTAAAAATCTTGTTCCAACCTTCCATATTTATCCCTTCAAGGATTCCATGCAACGTTTCCCAAATTCAATATTCAATAACTTGACACAAACTAAGACCAATACAAGATTATACTGCAAAATAGAGTTTCTTCATTAACATATATATTTGTTTGCATACGAAATTACAAGTTACATTCAATACTTTCCTTCCTCTCCTCCTACCACATGAGGAATGATAATTTACTTACTCCTATCCCTCACATATTCAAATTTTCATATGCATGTAACTCCTAATTACACTTCTTACCTAACCTACAAGTCTCATAATGACTCATAATTGACATTTTGTGACTCTTCAACTTCCTATATGCCTCTTTCACATATTATGACCATTTTCACAACTTTTGACATGTCCCTAACTATAATAACCCATGATACCCCATATAGACACTTTAATTACTCTTACAATCCCCTTGTACCTTCATGACAACCTTTACAATTTCAAATTCCATTTTGGAGGGAAATTACAATAATGAGGTAAATTTAAATTTTAACATTCTCAACACTTTAACATGACTCATATTTATCCCCAAGACCTTAGAACAACCTAGGATCATGATAAAATGATAATCACCACTTGTATGCTTTTTATTCCCTGATGGTCCTAGATCATGTGTTGAAAATTTTCTTAAATGGTGATGTAACAAGTCGCACCTTTCCTTTGTGATCCACCTTAACCTCTCCAAGACCTACAATACCGAAATATGTGAGAAAATAAGTAAAAACTCAAGTATGAGATCAAGTTTTAAGGGTGTCTAAAAGGGTGAAATGATGGGGGTGAGAGATTTAATGGTTTTTTAGTGCATAGGGGATTGTTACACATATGGGTTCAATGTGCATAGGTGGGTGAGATGACAAGGGTCCATAGTGCATTGGAAATGCAAATGGGGTGGGTGGGATGGAAATATATAATTATGAGTGGGTGATCGTTAGTAAATGAGCAATGAGGTGTCTTTTATCACCATTTTATGGGGTTTTTTATTTTTTATTTTATTTTTTGGGATTATTTGATTTTTTATTATTATTATGTTTTATGATGTTTTTGGTATTTTTGAATAAGATACCTTACGCGTAAGGTGTGTTTTTTAGTGTCTACAGTTATATACACAATTTGATAAAGATAATTTTTCCATCTTGTGTGAAGTTCTACTTGAAGTTCATCTTATTTCTTGACAGAATGGTAAACTACCAATATGACCCTCAAATGTGCACTAGAATTTAGAAACTTCTGCAAAATTCTAATGATGTCGATGCCAAGAAAAATAAGACTAGATGAAAAGCTGATACCTAGATTTAACAAAAAATTCTAAAATATTATATAGAACACATCTAAGGTACATAAAATAAGACAAGAGTATCTCCCATGTAACCACATTAAAAATATTCACTATCTTTATCTTAGGGTTTCAATAGCTTATTCCTTTACCCCTATATCATAACACCCAAATATTTTTGTTTAGAGGACTAAGAAAGGATGGTATAATTAGTAAAACCATTGTCCTGCCTTTCTAACCCAAAGTCCATACTTCCACATTCCAAACCATGCCACCATCATCTATTGACAATAATTAACTTATTTCAAACCCAACATGGCCCAATAGAAGTTTAAAATCATCACAAGATTTAACTTTATAATCCATAAGAAAATCAAATGAAATAGATGGATTGGGTGTCTAAAGAGGTACAAGAACTAGAAAAAAATTTAACTAGGGAAACCCCTAAAAATATCTATTAGGTAATCATGAAAATAACCTTCGCTTTCATACTTTCCAAAGAGGTTAAAAGGAACAAAAGTATGTTCCCTATAAATGGAAAGAAAGATTCCAATATTTCTCCACACCCTTAACATATGTTGCATAAATTTGCTAATTAACCTAGGTCACCAATGACCCATTAAGTCCAAAGGGAGGGTAATTCCCTCAAAAATAGAGGTATAAGCTCATTTTTAGTAAGGGAATACAAGTTTACAATCATATTGAGCTATAAACAATAGGGCTACGATGGTCAAGAATGACACTATTAGCCAAAATCATTCACATTCAAACTCCAAGGATGCATTACATGAATAGAAGCAACACCATTTTCAAAGCATTCCATCATCCATGGTAGGTGAAGGATTACATAGTTTCCACTTTTAGCATGTTGTAATGTGGAATCAAATCATTTGTTTATTAACAAGTTATAAGGTCTATCATGGAAATAAAACTTTACACATATGTCTTCTGAGCCCATAGTAATCAATGGAGGATCCATAATGAAAATCAATGTGTATTTATGTTATATGCATTATATATGTTTATATTTTTGTTATATCAACCTAAGACATGGGGAATTACTAATCAAAATAACAACCAAAACTCGGTATGTAATGGTGATTAAAAGTTCACAAGGTAATGAAAATTTCACATTTCAATTGGTTTAACCATTCAGATCACGTCTTTTCTAGATTTTAGGGGCATAAGCAAAAAAAAAATCCTTCCACTAAGGTGGTTTATTTATATATTCTACTCGTTCTCAAATACAAAAAGTTATCCAAATTGTATTCTTATTTATAAGACATAAGTTATAATTACCCTTATAGATACAATTATTGTGAGTTTCCAATAATTGCATTCCTAGTTCTTAGTATCCCATAATTTTGCACCATTATGTACCAAAAAATAATGATGGTATGAAATCTCTCCTCACCATGTGAGTGAATGAATAACCATTTTTCTTCTAGAGAGGTGCGAGAAAAAGGGTGAAATAATAGTTTGTGATTTTTCACATAATCAGTTTTTCTCCTTTTGAAAATAAGGTTTGAGTGAAGATTTAAATTCATAATGTTCGCATTTAAGAAATAAGTATTGAAATTCACATTTTCTGAATAGATTACTTATAGATTCATGTTTATTAATTTCACAATTTAACTTCAAATGAGCAAAAAGGTCTAATCCAATTGCATTACAATGTTCAAAGTGAACAAGGATAAAAAAGTGACCATTAAACAAAACCAAACATACCAAGCTAAATATAGGGGTTCATAAGAGCTTTATAAATTACTAATGCACCCCAAAAAAATTCTCATAAGTCACAACAAGAGATTTTATGAATGCTAAATGTTTAAAGTAGTTTTTGGTTTAATGTTATATATGTAGAAAGTAACTAAAAATCAAATAAATAGGGTTTATCGATACCTTCTCCGAAAATCAACACGTCGGGATGATGGAATATGGAAAATGTAAAAATGATCCTCCTTTTGGTGAGTGAAGAGACCTGCAAGTAAGGATAGCTAAACAAAATATATTAGACAAATATAATAATGAGTTGCTTGGAAAGTGTCGATCCTAGGAATCCAGAGGGACTTCCTTGAAGGGTGTCAACACATTTGATATAATTAAGTTTATTTGATAATAATAATAAGATAAATGATAACACATATATTTCAAAATTCAAGATGGATAGGAATATCCTATTCAACTTCATAAGCATCCCAAGCTAGGGAAGTGGCAATCTCGAAGTCCTCAAAATAGTTGAACCATAACTCCTCAGTTGCTTCTCATATTTATTTGAGGATCTCTAACTACTATTCAATGGCTTATAAGTTTGGTTTGGATGTGATTGTACACAAGGTGAGTTCATGGAAGATGTCAAATTATTCCCACATGAACAACTACTGGATGATCGAAAGATCACATATGCTAGTGATAGGATGAGATAGACCTGTAATAGTCATCTACAGAAGACCCATTCTTACAAATAACTTGTTAGATCAAAATCAGATTTATTTAATATGATAATGCTAAAAAAATTATGAATGAAAGGGATAAATGGTGATTAGTGACAAAATGTTTGCTTTGATAAAGTAATTGATAAAATAGATAAAGTGTAATATCCCTGTTGTCTTATCATTCATGTTGTGATATAATGTGTTTGGTTTGGACATGATTCATCAATGAAATTACATTCTAATGGATTTATTGCTTAGACAACATGTGTGTTCATTGTTGAGGTATGTCGACACATTGTGACTGAACTCCTTTGATGTGTTATACTTGCATATCTTGGTTGTTAAAATCGGTACTTTATGATGTGATGATTTGATATACTTGTGGTCCAAGATCACATTGTATTTATCCACTTAAATTTGGTTTGTTGATCATTTGGATGATTTTAGTAACTCTGGCACTTGAATAATGTGATCCGGATTCAAGAGCAGAGAAGTGTTAACATTGATAAGGTAAGCTTTATAAGTATTACTATTGTACTATTTCAATAGGAATGATCTTAGTAAATATGGGCCTGGTTCAGTATATGATTACATAGACCATTAACTTGTGTTATCATGTCAAATATGACTTGCAATGTTAATTCACTATTGATTTTTCAAAGGCTCTAAGGTTACAATATGTAAGGACCAAAGTTGATATGGGACCTAATCTTAATTTTGACTAAAGTTTACATTTTTATGTAAAACCATGAAGGCTTGTAAGCCTTGGCATACATGTATTAAGGGGACCTAAAAATGTGTGACTATGTTGCATTTGATTTATTAAATCCTTACCTATGAGGCAACACCTATTTGAATATTTCGAATCATAAAATCTGAGCTTATTGTTTAAAATGTTGGGGGGATAATATCAAATCAAATGTGGCATTGGGTTCAAATAGGATCCTTATCACTATGTACTCTACCATATTAATGAGGAAGTAATAAATGGCCACATCCATTAATTTAGTTGGAAACCTAGCTAAAGTTGGACGTCATGGCCACGGAAGTAGTTGTTTGGATTTTTTTTACTCCATTAAAATTGAAAGTGGAAGTGGACGACAGGAAAGGAGTGATAGTCCTCTTGTTCATTGAATAATCTCGAAATACCCATCACTACCTTGGATAATGCATCAACATTTTTTTGGGGGGCGGAAAGTGTATGGTGGTTTCATTGTTGTTGTTTCGTTTTGTTGGCATGGAGGCTCTGTATGTTATTGTTTCTTCCTATTTTTGATGTTCAATCTATATTCGAGTGTTGCATGTTATTTTTGCTATGGTGGAGAGAAAATATAGGAAGCTATTATTATCTTTGATTAATAAATACAGAGAATGGAAGTTGGAGGAGTTGAGGTTTTTGTGGAATCAATTTTGGATTCTCTGTGGATTGCATTTCGTTCGAGCTTGTAGAGGATAAATTGAAGGAAAGAAAATGAGATCTACCAGACATGATAGGATCTAACTCTTCTTGATGAATTTCTATATTTATTACTTTCATTAATGAAATCCTGCTCTAAATTTTTATCAGTATTAGTGGTTATGGGTTTGTTTGCTTGAATCAAAATGGTATACTTCGTGTTCCCTACAACTTTTCAGATATGGGTATGAAGTGATACTTGGAAGTGAATAAGATTTGAACCAGTCGTATCGTTGCATGCATAAATGGGTTTGAGTATATGTATTTTACGGTATGACATTCTGTGTAACTTGGGATGCTTGATTAAACGATTTTCAGGTATATCTTACCCTTATATTTATATATGTGGAAATCTGGGTCTGTTATTTAAATAAAGGTAATACTTTCAAGCATTTCGTAAACCTATGAAGAGGTATAAGATATTGATATACCTAGTATAAACCATGTTTTCCCTCTGCAATCGTGGGTTGCTTCCAGATTATAAGTATGTGTATATTTATTCCTTTTGTGATCCTTTAGTTATACTAATTACTGGTAGTTCCAGGTATGGAATCCTATGGTATTTCCGATCTAGGTACCATCGTGTCCTAGAAACCTTATCGTTTTAGCTCACTATTGCTTGGGGTCCTTAATATGTTTAATAAGATGGTAGTTGTACCATTTGGTCTTTGTGAATATCAAGGAGACTGTATTATTTTTAATTGCTAAAATGAAATCATAATGATTTCATGGTTTAATAATTTCTTCTATGGCTTAGATTGGGTCTATGTGCCATAATGTCTTTGAGGGATTATTTTGATGAAGTATAACTTTCGACTATTCGTATTGCTTAAAATTTAACCGGTTGTTAAAGTTATATTTTCTAGGTCAACTGGTATGGACTGATGTTGATGGGATGTGTGAGAAATCTGTGCATACTTTAAAGATTTTTTGTAGCAAGGATTGGTTTCTTAATCCCTTCGTGATTATTAAGGTGAATCTATCACCTAGGTTTTCAAATAGTGAACCTCTAGGTAGATATTGTTGATGAACTATTTTTGTTTATGTGGAAACCACGATGGTAAAATATCAGATCATATTACTATTTAGGAAACGTATTGTGGGGTTCCTGTGATTAATAACAATTAATGAAAATATTGATACCCGTTTACTGAGAGGTAAACTTATTACTTGATACCTTAGTAAGATATACTAATATGGATGAAATTTGTATAGGTAATCTGTTAAGTACTATTTAGTACTATGGGATAAACTGAGTGGATATGAATGATTGTATCGATTAAAGACTAAGTATAATCTAATTAGTATTATCCATTCAAGTAGTTATTTAATTGGAATAAGAACTATTTGACCCATATGGAATAGAATGATTGGATAGTATATTACTACTTGAATGTAATAAGTAATGCTGAGCCTTGAATTAAGAAAAATGAAAATATAATTGTAACCAAAACTTGATATTATTATGGCATATTAGTAATGTTGTTACAAAAATATATAGTCAGATATATAGGGAATGACAAATTTATATTATGCAGTTAGTAATATAATGATACCTTAAGTATACTTGAGTGTCTTAATCAAGTTGTTATTCTTAGTAAAGTAAACCTCAATGAATGTGAGTAGTTCTTTCTGAAAAAGTCAAATGTGATGTGTGTTCCTTTTTGGTACATTATGTGAATCTAATTTATTACACTATTTCCTTTATGAAAATACTAGATATTGTAAGTTGTTACAAGAAATTTATATCTTTTCATGCCAATTCATATGAATTGACAATTGCTAACAATTTTGTAGATGGACTTCGTGAAAGGTGAAAGAAAGATGAAGTGTAAATTTTTACATTTGTTCTATTGTCTGAAGAAGCTGAATTTATTTCACTTGATTGTATTTATCATTAAAATAAGTAGTCTTATATTGTTTGATTTACAAAAGGCTAGTTATCACAGTTAACTGTATGAAATCTGAAGACGAGAAATTGTATGAATTACTTTGTCTTAGGGAAATTTTGTTTTATCTGATTCAAGAAATGAATAATAGGTTGTTTTTATATTTATTGTCAAATGAAATGCTTGAATATGAAAAGGATGATCATAAACTTTGGTTCATATATGATCTATATTTAAGATGCAAGATTATATTCCATTAATACAAATATATATTGTTGCATTTGATTTATGGAAATGGAATGAGGCTTGATGAATCCTTGAGTACTTTATTGCCTTA
The DNA here is from genome assembly GCA_019776745.2 of Taxus chinensis. Classification (NCBI taxonomy): domain Eukaryota; kingdom Viridiplantae; phylum Streptophyta; class Pinopsida; order Cupressales; family Taxaceae; genus Taxus; species Taxus chinensis. Next base: position 730,665,598 of record CM034153.1, on the reverse strand, counting down.
ATATAAAAAGGAATTTTATAAAACTAAGTAAATATATGAGTTGCATTTATATAAACCTTGGTACTAGTGTTAAAGTATTGTATACTTGGTATGATAAAAGCTTGCTGTAATATTGTGAATTAAGGTGAAGTGTACATTGTTTGCAAGCTAATTAATTAGTATCTATAACTGGTTGAGGTAATTCATTAGAACATATACAAAATTGATATATGTGTATAATTACATCTATTAATTTATGGAAATAAGTTGATAATTAAAGGTATAGATTATTGTCTTTACCTAGTTTCAAATTAGTATGGAAAAAGTTATACTTAACCATATTTACTTAATTAGTGATCAAAGCATGATCATGGGGACTAATACATTCTGAAGATTTAATTTTGCAGCTTGTAATTATTTAGGTCTATATGTACTACCTCTAGTTAAGTAAATGAAAATTACAAAACTCTCGTTAGTTCCTTAGGTATGAAACCTATCGTTGAGAGTAACACTGGTTAGCAAGGATTGGCAAGTTGGGAACTAATTAAACTAATTAAACTTGTTAAGATATGATGTTTTGATTATCAGAACTCGGTGGGCTTTCATAATATATCCACTACTGCGTAGTACCTAATTAATGACTTAGGTCATTACTCGGATACTATGGATTAGTTATTATGATGTGATAACTCATCAAGTTCCACTAATCGTAACTGTCGTAAAGCCATGGATTCAAGTACGTCATAATTGAAAATGTAATTTTTTTATGGTTAAGTACTGATGTCATATTATGATGACTACGGGAAAGGGAGTGGATGTGTAGATGATGCAAGTCATTTCGGACACACTTACTTCCCCTTAGTCATCCTAATACGACATATCAGCTCTTGCCCATGCAGGATGATCCGAATTGGCACCTAGTGCACAACTTGAAAGTGATTGATACAAATCAAATTAGTCCTAATCTAGATAACATATTTTCAAGTGAAGGGTGAAAGACAAATTCCAATTGACGATTATGCCCTCATGGTATTGAGCATGGATTACATGAATCAAAACTTTGACCAAAGTAATGCAAGTTGTTGATTGCGTTGTCCTAATTTAACCTAGACTTAAAGATGTAGGATATCAAATGGGTAATTGGTAACAGATGCCTAGATATACACTTTAGAGAATAAAAAATTGAATGCCCTTGAATGAATAAGGGAACCATGGTATACTTAGTAGACATATGTAAATGAATTAGATATGAGGGATCGGTTTTAATCTAACTCATACAACCGCATAACGTTTACTGTTATAGGATGGATTGACTAAGTTAATGTTGGTTCTAAATTATGTTAATTTAGAACAATGAAACATTAAAATATGAAATAGGAAATTAAGATTTATTTTGGATTTAAATATATGGGTATTTAAATCAATGAAGCATAAAATGTAAAAAAAAATCCCTTGTATTGAAGTCTTAAAATAAGGATGTTACATAAATATGAACGTAAAAGATAGATTGATGTTGCTAAGACAAACTATGAAGAGTCTAGGAGTTTGTAAAACCTACAAATAGATATTCAAATGTGTTTGTGAGGCCAAAATATAAAGCAAATGGCTATGGACACCAATAGACAACGATCAGGATCGACCACAATCAAATAGAAAATGTTTGTAGTGATAAAAAGATTAATAAAATAGACACAAATGAAAGAAAAAGAGGCTTGAAAATACAAATATGTGCTATAGGAGATATAGACGCCTATAGAGTTATGAAAATGGAGGGTTAGGATTATTTAGGAAGCTAAATGGGAGAATTAAAGGCCAAATGACTAATCAACGATGATCGGGGGGTTGACAATGATCTCTTTATACATTGCAGGTTTTTTAGAGTTGGTATATTTAAGGGAAAAAAGAGATGTAATTCAAGAGAGAGTGCATGATGACATAGATAACAAGGTACAAACTACATATGATATGAAACTAATTGATAAAATGAAAAATAAGGGGTAAAAACCTTGATAAATAATTTGGAGGTGATGAAGCTCCTAAGAGACTTTCTGATGCTCTAAATGAAATCTTGAAGGCTTTGGCAACAATGTATTGGTGATATTTAATCTTCGTGATTTTATTTGAAGGGTGAAGTAACTTATCCTCACACATAGATTTTGAATAACTAGATAAGGGAGATAAAGGTTGGCTAAATAGAATCGCCGATGTCCATAACGATCTTCGTCAATCATGGATCGTCATCAATTTTAACACAGAGGTTAAAACCAAAAAGAGGAAGAATGGAAAATGGTTAAAACCACTTTCTAACTGGGAAATCAGTTTTTTAGGAAATGGTGGGAGGTTGGGGATTTAGTTTATAATAGGTTAGGGGGTTGGGATAAGTATGGTAGAATAGGTTTAGGTTATTTTGAGTGGTTAGGGGAGGGTAAATGGGTTTTTACATAGGTAAATAAGATTTACAACAATAAATTACATGATACTTAGGATAGAGATAATAACGATAGGTAATGATAATGTGATTGATGTGCATCAAGTCACCTAGGGGTGAAAAAGGGGTGTCTAAAATAAATTATGGAGCCAAATGTTTAATTTTAAATTTTTAAGGGAATTTGTTTCAGTAGCATGGAGAATAAAGTGGGTAAGGACTAACCCCAAAATAAAGATCACCCAACGAGTGAGTTCCAAATATATCACTTCCAAAACACTATCCTCAATCATGAGTCTAAGATTACATGAATATATTACCCTATATACACCACACTTCCTCACTAAGAGGACATCCACATACCAAGGAGGGGATCGTAACTGATCCCCTGAACACGGTCTATGAAGCAAGGACTTCATACCAATAGTTTTATCACATGGTAAGAAAAGAAACAAACAAAAAGAGTAAGACATAAAAATGTCTATAATTGTGTCCCCATGAAAAAAAAAAACAAATTTCTCCATGCAAAATTTCTAAAAGAACAAAAGTATATCAATATTTTTCATAGAAATTTTGTAGTCTAGTACATCAATCTCCTCTCAAGGAAAACTAAAAGGGAAAATTTAGAACATCCAATATGCCTATTGATGAACCCTTTGTTGGGAATAAATAGTGTGTAGATTTAAATGTGCTATATTAATGTTTAGGTTATATGAGAATAATAAGGAAATTGAGATCAATTAGATCTCACGTCGGTATTACAATGAGAAATTGTAGGAGTGGTTAGTAGTTAGGAGAGAATCTAGGAGGTTGGAACAACCATCCTAGATTAGTGCTAGTTGTTTGAGGAGTTGTTAGAATTAAACTCTTATATATTTGTAACTCATATTGTTGTGATATGTTGAATGAATTATTTGAGTGTATGCTCTTTCTCTAGATATGGGGTAAAACCCACCTTTGGTATCAGAGAAGGTTTTCAAGCCTCTCTGAATCTCACCCTACTCATGCTTGGTTTGTGAAGTTTATTAATAAATTGGTTAATAGATCCCATAGACCTCTCTTACCCCATCCCATTCTTCTGTGCCCATTCATTTTTTGTGAAGTCAAGCGGTGCAAATGAAAGACTAGTGGGATACCATGTACCTCTCATGAAATCTAGAGTTTTTAGCATCCACGCTTCTTGCATATTTGTCAATGGTAATAGAGGATACCACCGACCTCACAGTGAACCTAGTGACATCCATCATTCACGTGCATCATCTTCTCTCTTCCATTTTGTTTGATCTATCTGTTGTATTTCCTCCATTTTTTTCATTGTGATCATTCTTAGTTTAGGTTTATTTTTCCTAGCTCCATGTTTTTTCTGTATGTTTGCACTTGTGTAGGTTAATTTTTTTCTTCAGCACTCTTGAGAAATGTTTTATGGAATCACACATAGGGTGATTGAAAGGAAAATTAGTTACAACCCATCTAGTCTAAATCTTTGCAAGCTACCTTTGCATGGATAGATCGACCCATACATCTTTTGTTTAATCGGTGTATCAACTTATTGAACAGTTTAATCCTAAGATCCATTACTGACTTCCATATGACTTCAATATTCCATTAAACCCTGCAACATGAGGAACCTTCTCTGAAATTTTGGCCCTGTTTTGGATCTTGGTGATTAGAAACTCGATCCAACTATTTGATCATTCATCTCCTCATTTTTGTTTCCTCGATGACCTAGATCAAATGTTTTATGATTCATGGTAAATCAATCAATCGATGTATCTCAATAGCTGATCCTTGCAACCCATATCTCTATGAGATATTACAACTCATATTGATCGCCATAAGGCTCATCTCCTGTATCCTGGCGAGTGTGATTTCCTCATTTGTGGTGATCAAGTATTGGAAAGGTATCCTATCAATTTTCATTAAGGCCATATAATTGGGAACTTGGTCAGATTGTGACCTCCTCGTGAATGTTACACCTCCCCTCCAGATTCAATTTGCTATATTTTGGTGAATTGATCAGTGAAAATTAGTCATAGTTCTATGGCAAAGAATGATGTGATTAAGGTCCCTACAAATATCCTCGGCATCAAAATGACTGAGTCTTATTTAGATCAGTTCTCATAAGATCAAACCATAGATATGGTAGATGTAACAACTCTTCAAATCCTCAGTCAAGCGCAAAAAAAATCACAATAGAGAATCTCTTCTCCTCAACTTAAAAATGGTTAATCTCGATAGAATGGATTGGCTCCCTCCACATAGTCCTGTTTTTTTTTATTCGATGGATTTTCATCCCCCAAATATGATGGAATATCTTCATTGTATTTGTGCCACAACTAAGGCAAGATGTGGTCTAACCCTAATTGGTTAATTTAGAGCATGATTGGGTGGAGCATTTTGTGAAGGGGATAATGTAGTGTAAGTATTGGGTTTTAATCCCTCAAGAATATAGTTTTAGGGATTAATAAAATGGTCAAGTTTTGGATATAAAAAATTTAATAAGGGAGATATAAAAATATATTTGTAAAGGGGAGATAAGTTATTTTTCGAAAAAGGGGGAAGTTAATATAGTTTCAAAAAATTTGTATTAGAGATTATTTTGGATGCATTATCGGTAAAAAATTGACATCCAACAACTTTTAAAATTGGGGGGGATATAAAACAAGAGGACATCAATTAATTTCAACAACCTAGATAGAGGAAATGATCGACTAAGGATGACCGCCACTATATGGCTCCAAAGTGTTCCTCACCCCATGTGCACACTAAGGGAGGGAATGTTGGTAATAAATAGTGTGCACATTTAAATGTGCTATGTTAATTTTAGGTTATATAATAATAATAAGGAAAGTGAGATCAATTATATCTCATGTAGGTATTACAATGAGAAATTGTAGGGGTGGCTACTGGTTAGGAGAGAATCTAGGAGGTTAGAACAACCACTCTAGATTAGTGTTAACTGTATGAGGAGTTGTTAGAATTAAACCCCTATATATTTGTAACTCATATTGTTTGTGATATGTTGAATGAATTATTTAAGAATATTCTCTTTCTATAGATATGGGTAAAAACCACACCCTCATATCCCAACACTACACCATCCTCCAGTAAACCATAATTATGAAAGAGTAAACCATCCTGAGCATAATCCATGAAGTTTAAATTGATTAGCATATCCATATCAACGGTGAAGAATATCATCATAAAAAGTAAAGAGAGCACAAATCAATTTACAATCCACTAATAGATAATGCAATCATAAAGGCCAATCCACCCAAGTGAACATAGCATCATGAGGGTCACTCAACCATAGAGGACTGAATATCATAGAATTATCTCAACCATAGAGGACTCAATATAATATATTTATCTCCACCATATGAGGACCAAATATCACGAGTGTAACTCCACCATAGGAGGAAAGAGTATCGAGTATCCAAGTGAGGCTAGATCACTCCATGGGCCTGTACATAGATTATCATCACCTCAACATGAAGGACATGTCCTATAGTACCAAGCATAAAATCATGACACCTTGGGCGTACCCCCATACGACATGTGTACACAATACAAAAAAGATATAACTTGCTCATCAAATAGGTTATAAAAACCACGTAAAATTCTTGATGACATTTAGCCAAGTGGGCCTAAAAAAACATAAAGCTCTGAGTTACCAAAACAAATAAAATTCAAGAAATATCAGAAATAAAAAACAAATGGATAAGTAGTTGCATTCAAACCATAGAAATTTTACAAGAAGAACAAAAATAACAATGAACATCCTTGAAGTTTTTTAATAAATCAACTAAATAAAATGTTGGTAATGATGAGAGTAATGTTTAAAAATAAAACACATATGAAAAATACCTAAAACAATCACAAAAAATACTACTGCACAACCTTTTTTAGGCCAAATTGTAGGGGTACTATAGCATCAAGTGTGCATATTGACATATAAGCATAATAAACTGATCAAATAATGTAGTTGTCATAGTCTCTGAATGAATTATAACATCTGTAAACATTATACCTCCCACATTACATTCACGTGGCTCAAATGGTGAGCATTTATCTCCACTTGTAACAACATCCTCAAAGAATTTCACCACTGACTAAAACATAAGGGTTTTCCATTAAGGGTATCACTTAGCAAGTCACATGTTTATAAATTTAGGTAGTCAAATAGTGTTTGTTGTCATTTCCAAAGAATTATAGTTAGAAGACCTAAAAGAAGACCATAACTGGTCAATACATCACTGTAGTATAAAATAATGAAGAAAATTTTATAATCTAGAAGGGAATCATGTTATTATAGTTATTTGACTATCGAGTGTCACTAGAAAATAGAAAAGGGTCATCCATGGAATTTTGATGGGTAATGTTAATTGTAACAAATGTACAAGAATAAGTCCACGATCCCTAAGGACTGCAACATTAATCACACCATGATAATTCAATCGTGTATCCACAAAGTAGTGAAAAGGGTTGGGAAGAAAGTCCCCTAAGCCAAGTTAAGCATTTTCTAACAAGGGAAATAAGTCTTCCAAGTACGAAATATTGCCAAATGTATGATGCCACTCTAAAATACCATACATAGTGTCAAAACCATTGATGAAAAAATTTAATAGTAACTAGCCAATCTTTTGATAAATTCCATATCGATCTCTAAGTGTTACCCATAGTGCCATTGTTCAAAATTTGTACCAAGAAATTAAGGAACTATAATTTGATTATCTCTATTGGGTGATCTTAAAAAGTACCAGACTATAACATAGGATTGGGGACTTGTTAGATAAAATGATCATCATGAGCCATATAACTAACACCATAAGAGGACTAGAAAGTCACCACAAATGACTTTGCATTACCTCTCAAAAGGGCTTGATATTTCACCCATATAATACACATACTAAACCAAGAACACTAGAATTATAACAAGTTATCCCAGAGGTTCATGTTTTTAAACATTTTCTCTAATACCACCTATCATGCACAATATTTTTTGACCCAATAATGTCCATACACTCATATAATTAAACCATTAAACCCGGTAAAATAATTTGGTCAATTTTTATTGTTAAGTAAAGGGCATAGGATGAGATTCACTTGTTTACTTTATTAATGAAGAATTAATAGTCGATTCTCCCAAAATGATTTAAACCAAGGGAATAAAACATAAAAAACCATGGAAATTTGATTTTAAGTCACTCCAATCTTCTAAAGAAATAATCCAAGGTATTCCTAATATTGATCACGATATCTCAAGTAAAATATTATTATGATAAGTCATTTATCAAATTTTGGGAAGGGTCCTAAAGTAGTTATAGGATCCCAAGTGGGCCCCATAGGGTGTAACAATGATCACAGGTGTTTTCAAGGTATTAGGAAGAAATTGCAAGTGTTTTGGAACATTCAGGATGCAATTTGGCCATTCAGGGCCACCCCGGGATCACAGTCCCATTGCAGTGTGAAATGACCTCCAGCCCCAAAAATGGTTAAAAATGGATCATGATGGAAAAGTTTAGCATTTCGGGGTTCTGAGCACTAATTCCCCTCTCCTCAATCAAAACATTCAAAGAAATCCCTAAATAAGGCTTGAAAAAATCATAAAGAAAAAACCTCATTTGGCCTCTAGAGCCAACCAAGTTGAAAAACAACTCACCTTGCTAGAGAGGATGCATTGGTGGGGAAGGAGTCAATGGTGAGCTTTGTGAGCTCATCAAGCTCAGATGGATTGAGAACCAAGGGGCCGGGTATGAGCGAGGCCGAGCTCACCAATATTAGCCAGATATAGGGCATCGCGGAATGGGTGATGCAAGTTCATCAAGGGCGAGCTATGGCGGGAGTGTGAACATTGAGCCAAACTCCTCAACATTACAATAGGCTAGGCAGAAAGTGAATAGGACTTCAAGTCGGTGCATAGGATAAAGTTGGTTAGCTGAATTTCATCGTAATCTCAACTATTACATCAATGGATAACAAGTAGTAGGGCCACAAAGACAAGCCCGCGATGATAGTGTTGAAGGACTCGAATGAGCTAGCCGAGTGGTCTTAAAACATTGTAAGGACTCAGCCCCTGACAGAGCCAAAGTGGAGAAAAAATTAGTGGAGGTGAATAGGCTCATACATAGAGTGGGCCAAGGAGAATGACTCAGTCGAGCTCGCAGAGTGAAGAGGAGACTCCGAAGTCCACGTTTTGGACTTCAGAGGTGTTGAGTTTCGGAGATCTAGGCGGTGGGGGAGCAAGTAATATATGAATGCAAAAATATCTAAAACCCAAAATTTTGGGATTCAATGAGTTTGGATTGAGTCAAACTTCAGGTTTCAGGAATGACCAAATTCAGAGGTTTGCTTCGGAGGTTAGAATGATAAAATCCTGAAATGGGAATAATGAGAACTTTGAAAAGGTGGACTCCGAAACCCTGAACATGAGGTGGACACATGGCAAGTCAGAGTGTTTTAAGGTTTCAGACATGTTGGGATTCAGAGGTTGTGGTGATTTGGTTTTGGGTTTGCATTGCTCTTCAAGCCCGAAGAAATGGATCTAAAACCCTTGAAATAAAACAACTCCCACCCATTCCATTTGAGACCCGCCCAAGTATACGGTCTAGCCACATGGGAGGTCGAGGTACATGGGATAAGTGTGTTGAGTTGAGGGTAATTTCATAATGACATGGATTGGTGGTGCAAGGAGGTAGCTCAGAGATGAAGAAAATGAGCTCAATGGCAAAGGATCTAGCTCAGTGTAGTTCTAGAAAACCCTAAATGATGCCAATCTTCAAACAAAACATATCTCATGTAATTTTTATCCAAATTTGGAAAATTTTTGCTTTCTAGAAAGGTAATTTAGAGAATGTGATGGCGATGAATAAATCTAGTTCCCAGGAGGTTAAATGAAGGATAACTCTATTCAAGCATCTAGAGTAAAAATTGTGATATCTTCCAATATTCTCATCTATTTATTGCAATATTACAGTCATTAGAGAGGTGATTTCAGGATCTACAACATGGAAACATCAATTTCAAATTTCAGGGTTTTTGGACCTCTAAAAATGGAAGACATGCTCTTGGTAGGTGAAATCTATTAATGAGGTTGGTGGAAAAGTAGGGTTCATCATGAGTCTATAGGGGCTAGACTAGACAGGAGGTGTAATCACAGTCAATTTCTTGAAGCTCGAGGCAAACAATTAATTAAAAGAAAGATTTTGAAGATCTGAAAGCACTCATTACATGATTAAACAAATATTTTTGAAGTATTTTTTGGGAAAATTAAGGATTTAGTTTTCTCTCTCCTCCTTTGCAAAAATTCCACTATAAATTGTAATGAGGGGCATTGTTTCTAATGTTGGATAATTCTTATTTGCCCCTCCCTTATTTTATTGTTTGTAAGGAATTTTGTAGAGTTTCAAACTTCCCATTCAAACTATAATGCAAATTTGTACCTCTTGGCCATTGTGATGTACTGTATCAAATCTGTGGAGCAATAATTTAAGTTCGTGGATGAATTTCAACCCTCTCTTGTGTGCATTGCATTCTCTTGATCTCTCATTACAATCTTGGTTATATGTGCATGGTTAGTGTGTTACATGTTTAATGGTTTATGTTTATTAGTTAGTAGATTTACAATAGTAAATTGATCTATGATGTGTGTTCATCCTCCTTAATCTGATTGTTGTTTCCATCTCCAAGAAAATCAGGTGTTCAAAATTCCTTATTGGTGCATCAACTCTAGTAGAATTACGTTTACTTTTCTTGCAATTCCTTCTTCCCTATCTCCTTGGAAAAATTTAGAGTAAGATTTATACTATTTTCTATGCAATTGGTGAGTGGTGATAGATACAAGAATATGAATCTGACCTTCTCTCTAGAGAGCTCCTTTCCGTTTGTAAAGTCCCACACTCTGGGAAATGCTCCATGTTATGCAATCAAACTAACAGCTTCAATCCACCAAATTACAAACAATTAGGGGTGCTGTGATTCTGCATCAACAATTTCCATTTAATTTCAGTACCCTTATTAGGGTTTTAATGGATAAATATATATATATATAATATATATATATATATATATATATATGAGAAACGTGTTGCGACTAGGGTAGAGTAGGTCATGTGGACTTGAAGTTTTTTGGTCGATGGTTTGGTAAGCCCACAAGAGCTACATAATAGGAACCAACCAAAGGATTAGTAGGTGAAAAAAAACATGGCTGAGACCTATACCAAAAACATGAAGTTTGGGGGGTCATGGCCCCTGGATTTTTTTCTTTTATATTTAAACATTAATAAAATTCTATGTGTGTGTGTGTACATATTTGTGGTGTTACCAACACATGCACGAATAATAGCTTACTCCTTTCTATATTGTTTTATCCACCACTCTAATCAGGTCTACATTATTTTACATGCTTATATATACTTTGACATATATAGGAATAAATATACCAATCCTCCGGGTATAATAGAATCAATTCTATTCTTAGATCAACATGTTTAATATCTATTGAATCTTTATCCAATACAGAAGATAACCACTGAATATATCCTAAGTTACATATGCATATATATATATATATATCAAATGAGAGGTATAATGATGATATATCTAGATTAAAAGGGAGAATTATAACATTGTAAACTTTAATGAAAGTCAAAGTAAAAACATATGCAAATATATATACCGTTATCACATTTATACCTACACCAATTTGTAAATGGATATAATGGAATCTACATATGTTTGTACACTTGTAAAGTAAATAAATGTTCTTTCCTAACCATGGAGATTTAAAAACACCATCCTAAGATGTAAATATATATGCTTCAATGAAGGGGAAAATCCACATTTTACTCTAATTGAATTCCAACTCTTAGATGAGGAGATACATAAACTCTCCATAACCATTAACCATGATGATTTGAACAAGAAGATAAAATAAGAATGTATTTAGGATCTTTATCTCAAATCTATTTACACTCAACCTAACTTACACACGCAAAATGAATGCACTTTTCTTTCTTCAACTTAAAACCCAAAACCAACTAAAATATCTACTAGTAGGATTATTAAAGATTGATGCATTTAGATTTTACATCATCTATTTTTCTTTAAATATGAATTCTAGAATGAAGACAATGTTCTCTACAAGCTCCAAATTTTAGTAACTCAATCCATTCCATTGGAGACAAAAATGGAGAAAAGGCTTCTTTTACAAAATCCTACATATTTAAACCTTTATAACATAACAAAAAAAAAAATTATTTGTAACATAATGAAAATAAATATCTTTTCCTTATATTGTTATACCATTTTCCTTTTCAAATCAAGCTACAATAGAAGAAGAAGAAGAATATCTCTACCCTCAAAATGTTGAAATAAAAAGGCAATCAAATGTCACTTGTTAACAATTTCTCACCTCTTCTTTTTCTCAAGAAAGATTTATATAAGAAATAAAAATGAGATTTTCCATCTAACATAACCATTTCATACTCCTTTCCTTACATTTTACAAGAAAATTACAGCCTAAAATACAAGTGGGAAATCCTCCCTAATATGGGAACAACATTTCAAATTTTTGATTGAATACACCATGCAAGGATCTAGTGTCATGATCCAACTACGAACAAGATATCTAAATACACAAGAGAGGTGGATTTTTTATCCACTAAACCAATTAGAATCATTAAATGTCATCCCCATAAGTGGAGGACATGTTATCATCCCTCCAACCCCATGGGGAAGAGAGGTTGTATGCCTTCAAGATTCACAAGGAAAGGAAGAAAATAAATGATTTTCATAACAAGCACCAAAAAATAAATCAATTCCAATAAGAATATCCAAGCTTCTCATGAGGGGGGAGAGGTAAATAATTCCCTTTTGATCACATTTTCAATCCCAAATGAATTCATCACTTTGCAAGAAGTCTCAAGAATCCCACACCTTATTTCTTCCAAAACCCAAGGCATAACTAAGAATCTACATGCTTCTTAAGAGGGTTTATTCCCTCTTCCCCACAATACAAAATCCATTTCAAGTGAGATGTATGGAGAAAAACAAGGAAATACAAGAACAAACATCCATAAACCAATCACACAATAAAATTCCTAAGACCAAAACAAGAATACTAATCAATAATTTTCTTAAACAATATAAAGTCAACCAAGGGGTGTGAGGACTACCTCATAAGCCAAGTAAACCAACTTCCAAGTTCAAGACAATATCTCCAAGCTCCTAGCTCCTCCAAGCTATCCTCCAAAACTCTCAAGTGAAAAATGAGGCAAGGAGTACTCACCCCCTCTAAAGGGGAGGAATAAGAATAGGAATATAAAGTATCCTCACCAAGAAGAGGGTGACATGTGTCACCCATATCCTTCTAAAAACAAGACACCCCCATGTACCCATCATACATAATATAAAATATTTAATGGAGGAAAATCCCACAAAAATAAAAATTAAACAAAATAAAATCTCCTCCAAATCTCAAGGTGGCTCACAAAACAAGTTCATAAATTTGGATGTGGACAAGAGAGGCTCAAATGGGAAGAAAAGGCCCATTTGAACCTTGAAAAGGGCCCCTTACCCATAGGTAGGGTCCAAGGGTTCCATTTTTATGTAAATGAGACCCCCAATGGGTTAAGAACCCCTTACAATATCTCTGTTTAGCTCAATCTCAGGCTTGGAAAAAGTGGTATGCTTTGAGAGGTGGTAGGGCCCACCTAGCCTATGTTTAGGTGGTCCAACACCTCCTTATAAAATATTAATAATAAAAATGACCACTAATACAATTAGGGATCATTAGACCCTTAAAATTACTTTAAACAAAAGGTAAAATAATTAGCACGAAAATGAGTCCAAAGAGGCAACAACCCATGGTGCATGTATCAAATGATGAAACATACATAAGGAGAATAGTTTTCTCATATCCACTAAAAACCAAGGACAAACAAGAAAAATTTGATCAAACGAAGGGGTGAGGATTTAACCAAGATGGTCAATTGTACAATCTTAGAGGTATAAACTATGAGTCCTATATTCTCTTGTGGTAAACTTGTAACCTGCACACTTGATTCACACATCATCATACTTGCTCGATATAATAAACCAAGTGAAATGATAATACATATGTCTAAATAATCAAATCAATTACAAGCTTGTTCATTAATATTAAATAATCATTAATATCCATAACAAGATAAATATCTAAACGAAATACACCATAGTATACCAAGGTATAATCCATCTAAATATCATCATCCAAAACAACATCACCAAAACAAGCAATAATGGTAACAATAATAATTAGCACCGTTTTCCTCATACACAACTTGTCAAGTCAGGTTAATATATTCAAGATAAAGAGACGATAAAATAATATAAATATATATTCAAATCAATTAGCCATTATGAAAAATATCCAAAATATAGTTCATGTAAATCTTATATCAATAATATCCATAACATTATATCAAAACCAAGTGGTAATGATAAGGACAATAAATCAGCATTATATGCCTCATATATCATCCTAAAAAGAATGAGTAAGCAAAAAATAGTAATGTGACTATAGAAACATAATTATTCAAATCAAATAGTCCAGACAATATCAATTCAAATATCTCAATCATGAATATGACACAGAGTCAGTGTCATCAAAGGAAGTGAAACTGGTGGCCACTACAATAATTTCACATTATTATTTTGGATATTATCTAATGATTAGATGGATACTGCCATACTATTATAACACTTTATATACTAGTTTTAATTGCTTTAGTTATGATTATGACATGTTTTGGGAATAAAACAATTATTGTCATTTATTTTTTGTAGTAGATGTTGGTTTGATTCATATTACTTATTTATTTCCTTAGGGTTCCTCATTCAAAGATCTATTTTTATTTATATGCCTATCATATAAATTACTCTAGTATATTTTCAAGTCCTTTATTGGTTCATGGTTTTACTAAATGCATAAATTTTAGTAACCCTTCGTGTGTATCTTATGGTTACACGTCTCTTATGGTTATAAGGACTATTCTATAAAATGGTTGATTTTATCTCATATACTTTAATTCATATAGCTAACCTTGAAGTATTTCAGAAATAATGTAATATTACCCTTGAGGAAAATTTGAGCTTACGACATAGATTCTCCTTCCCTCGTGTTTCTTCTCTAGCCGAGATAAATAAGAATAATTGTGTATTCCTTTATTTTGTAAGTAACAAGTGAATGATCAATTAAAATGTGCAATCTATGCGAAATAAGTATTTTTTTATAATACATGTATTGGTCTAATAATGGGATTTAACCATTGGAAATTTAGAACACACTCAACTCTATGACCTCTTAGGAGGGAATTTTTAGTTAGAACCTTGTAACTTATAACAACCAATATTGGGCTTAATAAGATTTGATTGCTTATCTTAATGAGAACTTGAGTTGCTCCCTTATAACTTTTTTATGAACCTTTAGACTCTTATGAAAATAAAGTGGGGTTTAGCCACCTTTCCTTACTCCCTTTAAACCCCAAGCACGTTGGAACATCACCCAACCTTGACTAGGTGCTCACCTGAGGTGTGCGAGGGTGCTGAGAACCTCCTTCATATGAGCCTTACAATAATGCTTCACCATAAATGGAGGAATGTTTATAGAAATAAAAACACATGCATTCATTTGAGCATAGAATTGAAGAAACTAGATCTAAGCGCATACACACCATAATGTAGGAGTAAACACTACAACATCACAAATAAATCAGATCTGAACCATGAGAACCATGAATAAAACTAGGTTTGGACCCATAAACAAAGATATCCAGAATAATCCATCATATTCATTGATTCACAACTATTTACAGTAGCCAGATTACATTAGAAGGGTCATAGCAGACCAAATACATTATTAAATAACACCCTAGCTCTACAAAATGACTCTCTTCAAAGGGTTCTATCCATTCTCTCTCTTATGCTCCCAGAATACCTCATGCCTTGCATCACACATCTTCTTCCTCATGCACCACCTCTCATTTCTTCTTGGTCCTTCACACGCGCCCACCTACACATACGTTTCTCTTGCATCACCCTATTTTGGACCCAAGCACAATCTTAAATAGAGTAGGATTTCTTCCTCACCACATCAAGATCACTCATGAGCAATATGCATGCTAAGAGGGATCATGCTCCTCCATACTCGAATGCCTATGCTAGCTTGCCAAATCCATCATTAGTTTCCACTTTACATCTCCTTAAGTACAATGATTAACCCTTGATTATTCCCTAGAATATTCTTTCCTTAGGCCGCAAGTCTTCATGCACTAACCTTATCCACTTATCACACCTACCCACATCCTCATGTGTTTTCCACGCAACACCATATTCCATAATGTGGCTAAGTATCATAACCCTCCTCTACGTTCACACTCCAACCTCCATGCGCTCCATGTTTACTCAAGTCCTTCACTCAAACTGGTTAACTGTTCAACTATCCATATTGTACACGCGCACATAGTTCTCCCTGTGTACTCTTTTTCATGCACCTTATTCCTATCTTTCCTTTCGCGTGCGCTCATACTCTGCTTTGGGACTTGGTCATTTTTGGGCTCAACATTAACTCACACTAAACATGTTGTCCTTCCTTGGAAACAATTTGATCTCCAAAAAAGAATAAAGAATGGAATGAAAGAATAACCTGTATCCAGATTATGCCAAAGAATAAAAGATTTTATTTACTGTTGTACAAGGATTGGGAAATTCTTATTCAAGGATGCTTCAATCTCATTCCAAGCAACCACCTCCTTCTGCACCTATATAAACAAATACCCTATCAGCACATCAAATTCATCAAATGTAAATTCTTCACTTAGCCTTCAATGTATCAATGATATTCTCCATATGCTTGCTAAGGCCATTTAGCACGTCCATCTTATGTGTAACCTGGGGATAAACTTCCTTTACCTTATTTTTAATAGAGGTAATTAGAATCTCAATTACCTCGGATTTATTCTTAACCTCTGCCAAGATCTTATTGTGTTCCACCCTATTTCATTTATTCTTGGCCTTGAACTCCTTCAGATCCGCCTCGTGCGTAGAAACCAACACACTTGATACTTTGTCTCTGTATTCATATTTGTCATACACAACTTTGGCTATGTGCACCACATTTTTAACTGAAGCATGGAGCTTAGATTACCAAGTTATGGTTTCCTCAATCTTTGATTTTTCCTGTTCTTTTTTTCATGCCATAAATTCCTCCACTGACTCCAATGTAAGTGGTTGCTTATCTATAGTGATTAATCGTGTTAAATCCTCCAGGTAGTGGAAGACCAAATCATACTTCTGTTCAGGGGGGCTAAATTTGGGAACTTTAAAATAATGGAGTCTGAGATATTTTCCACTTTCTTGTAAGCTTTGCGTACCTTCCCCTTGTCTTCTCTAAACTCCACCCTCAGCTACATAATTATAAACTCCTTCCTTTTTATCTCCTTGTCTCTTTCTATGAGTTCCTTGTTCTTCTCCTCCAACTCCTTCTCTAATGATTTGATTATTTTATTCCTTCTGAACAACCATGCTTTGATCTCTACCAACACCTTGCTCAACGCATTACACGCCTACTCATCCATTAGCTGGTGTGAATCCACAATGGGATTTACCTCCTTAGTGTTTGGTGTATCAAGCAATACACCTGCATTGACTTCGAATTATGGTTCATCAACATGGGACTCAAAATTCCATGACAACATCTTCCTGGTGCATGGGTATGTGCTATATTTGTCAAATGATGACCAACATAAGAGTTAGCTTGAAGGCATCGTGCTCTGGAAATGCGCACGTAGGACCTTGTTTGGATCATCATCGTAAGTCATTACATGTCCTCTAGATGTTGGTGTGGTGCCCTTTCCGCTTGTACGCACTCCTGTTAGGAATCCAACTACTAAGATTGTTTCTCCACCCATGCTTCCATAACTATCCTTTTCTATTTCTCCCGTGTTGTGCTCCACCTAGTGCTCTATAATTCATTGTTGATTCCCACCACCTCCTTCTCTATTGTGACCTCTAATTGTTCACCAGACAGGTGCAAGGTCTCAAGTGCCTTGGTCCCCACTTATTCTTCACTTCTTTCTCCCTCATGAGCACCCTCCAAGGATTCATCCTTCTCCACATCAGATTCATGCACATTGTATACAGGTGGGTTCTTTTCTTCCTCATGCTCCTTGTCCTCCATCTCACTACCCTTCATGCTCTTTTTATTCTCAAAGTCTGAACTCTGTGCTACCTTATGCTTCTTTTTCACTAGAGATTCCTCTATCACTGGGGACTTCTCCTTTATGGGAGACTTCTCATTTACTGGGGACCTCTTCTTCCGAGTATAAGTACTCGTGCCCACACCTGAATCCTATGATTTTGTGGTCTGAACCAAACGCAATCTCGGTGCCTTGGTTGTTGGATTTTCCTCCCTTTCTCTCTTCGTCCCTTTATTATTTCTGGCAGGGTCTTCAGGGATGGAGACATCGTCCTCAACATACGCACCCTTCTCAAACTTAGGCCTTAGGTGTATGTACACCCTCGTCATCATTTTTCCTACAAGTGGTAATGTTACGGAACTTGGCATATGTATGTCATGGGAGACATACTTTTCCACATATGCCCACTTATTAGTATACACCAATGTCTTGCGCAACACATGGTTCTCCTGATCTACTTCACTTAGATCAAATCTAAGTTTCTTCACCTCCTTAAATTTGTTTACTGCACTCTAAAAATGTTGTGCTGTGAAGGAAAAGGATAGTTTACACTATGTGATCTTGGTGCCATATGTCAAGGTGAACTTTCCAATGAATAATTATTGGTACGCTAAACATTCAGCCTCATCTTTCATCAAGGCTGGAAGTTTCTCTATAATTTCCACTCTGCTCCAAATGCATCGTGCATCTGCTTGTACCATTTATCCAAGCATGCCTTGTAATAAGATTTCATTGTTTCACAAGTGTATGCCTCAAAGCTCTCTTAGTAGAGGAGGGATTCTCATTAGGGTACTCCCAAATGTAGTTGTTTGGCCCATTGGGCAGGCACTCAAATCTTTGAAAATAAAATAGTAAGAAGAATATTATCATACATGATTTTATCTCCATCGCACGCTACTTCTATGATATCCTCCACAATGAATGTCGAGATGTTGTATATGGTTCCTTTTGAAATCTTTCTGCAAATGTTCAACCATCTCTTGTTCACTTGCATCCATCGTTCTTGTCCATTCAACTTTGTGAGAAGGCACGTGGCCATCTTCATAATTGGGTCAATGATCTTGGTAATATCGAAGTAGTGCCCTCCCTTCTTGTATGCAAATGCCTTATCTCTTTCGATGACAACCTGCTTATCACCCAAGTCATCATTCTGTGACTCTCCTATGTAGATAAACCCAATGTACTTAGAGATCAAAGGTGCAGTTATGCACATTATTCTTCCTATGAAGTAAAATTAATATTCACACATGCACAAAATCAACCCATAGTACAACCTTTCAGGTTTTCTAAAAAATGGCAACTCATAGAGTTGAAAAAGCTCAGCCTTCTCCAATTTCCTCTTCATAGAGTCATCATACATCGGTCTTTCATCCTCTGTTATTTCTCCTATAGGGTGAACAAGCTCTAGCATCATCTCTTTTTTAGTTGTATCTCTCCTATGGTTATAATATCTTATAACCATCTTGCACACGTGAGATACCCATTCCTTCCCCAATGACACACCATCTGGGTATTGCATCTCCACATACCATTCTTCATTAAAATTGTTTGATGCGACTGGTTTTCCCCTTCCCTTATTTTTGGGTGAAACATTTGATCCTTTCCTTGGTGTTATTTTTCCTTATCGGGTCCTTGATAATTCTTCCTTGTGTCTAGTTTTCTTACTAATTGGTCCTTCGATTCCAAACCCTCTGTGTAACTTCCTTGAACTTGTGCCCTAGTTTCAAAAACCCTAACCTGGAAACCCCTTATTCCAAAAGACAATGTAATAAATCACATGAATCCTTCAAACAACCACTTATGCACATGCCTGTGTAGTCCATTCCAATCTGGGTCACAAATCTGTCTAATTCTTCACTTCACATGTAACTTTCACATATTTCTCGCAAGGATGCCCTAGTTCACAAGAGTTATTCAACAAATAAATGCAAGGTGAAAAATAACATACCCCCAAATCCCTATTTATAGTTTTCTACTTTTTCCGCATTAATTTCCATGCCCACCTACCACTATACTTCCACACTCAATTTGGATTTTTCCAATGCTTTCATCCCACACATTTTGTCTAGCACTTTTTCTTCCACGTGCACACTCATGTGTAACCTCATCAACCTTCTTGCATGCCAAAATATATCGACCATAGACCCTTATGTGTGTTCTTAGCATTGAAGTCAATCCTCTGTCTTAAAATAGATTTCCCTCTTGTTGCCTACCTCTATTTTCTCTATGTGTTTCACCAATGTACGTAATTTTTATAAAGCTTTCTTGACAAAATTTCATCTCTAACCCTAATCACTCCTGCTATGCACGTTCCTTCTTAGATACCCCACACTTTATTTTTCTCTTCTGGGCCACCAATCAACATTTCTCCAACCGTGTGCCACTTACTGCATTATATGCACTCTCCTACCCCACACTAAAAGTATGTGTGATCCTTTGTGCATGAAAACCCCTTTAGATCGTAACTGACTATAGGCATGCAAATGTGCTTATTACACAACACACTAAACCAAAAGACAAAGCATAACAATGATTAAAGGAAACACATTTAAAATAAAATGCACTTCAGCGAAACCTAAGATTAATGGCAACACTACCTTATTTACAAACACCAAGAAGGCTTATTTATATTAGGGCTTAAACCTACTCCTATTGAAGTAATTTGATAACTGTGTTCCATCCAGTGCTTATAACTAGAAAGTTCCTGAATCAAGTATATGTGTTATAACATATGGTCTCAATCAATGCACTTTGAGTTTCCCATGATGGCGCATAAATTTTGAATCGTACAAAAGGACCATCTACCCAACCTCAAACTTCTTGTTTTTAATATGCCGATCATGCAATGCCTTTTGTTTAGCTTTCTTTGTCCTCTGACTCCACATAAAAATGACTCACCTTTCATCCAACTTCATAATTTTATCAATGCACTCTTCAAGTGGTTGCTTATCATCCAACCCTCCACGCCAAACACCAGATGAAAAATGTGTGGCCTTATTCAATATTTTATAATTCATTCGATATACCCATAATACTACAGATACTTTATCATCTCAGTCTCTCCTTCCGACATCACAGATCTTAGTCAATGTGTGGTTCAATATCTTGTTCAAGGCTTTAATAGTCCCATTAGCCTGAGGGTGATAGGAAATAATTTTGTGATGGGCCACCATAAACTCTGTCAATAAGATTCTAATAGTCTCATTCAAGAAATGAGTACCCTATCACTTATTAAACTCAACTGGCATCCATACATGTTGATTATATTCTCCCATAAGAACCTAGTTGCGGTATCCACCATGCAATCCTTCGGAGGCACTGATTCTTCCCACCTCATAAGATAGTATGTACAAGTGATAATATAGCACAAACCTATCCTACGTGCGGCTAAGGAAGTAGGGCCTACAAAGTTAATTGCACATTTTTCAAATGGCTTTGCACTAGTAATAGGTCTTAACAACATTTCATCTATTTTCCCAGGCATTCTGAGGCACTAGAAATGGTCACATGCCTTGCAATATTCTATATAATCCTTATAAACTGTCTCCCACCAAAGGCCTGCCAATAAGATTTTGAATGCGATTGCATTTCCTACATAGTGACCACCTGCAATGCAACCATGAGCTTCTTCCATGATTTCAATACATTCATGCTCTAGCACACATCGGCGTAGAACCTCATCTCAACCTAGTTTGTACAGGTCTCTGTTAACCAACATATAGTGTGCGACACATATAGCCAACCGATTCTTCTCTGGAGTCTTCATTCCTTCAGGTGCCACACGTGTTCACAAGAAAACAACAATATCTTCCAAATCAGAGGGTGCACTTTGTAATCTAAACAAATTTCCATCTGGAATTGTGTTCTCAATGCTCTACGCGTCCTCACTTGAATTAATCCACGATAGGTGGTTAGGTCCTAAATTACTCTTTCTTGGTTTTACTACGACCGAAAAGTCAAACTCTTGAAATAACAAGATCTAATGGAATATGCACCCTTACAAAATAGGTTTGTTTACCAAGTACTTGAGCATCATGTGATATGTGTAAAATATAAATGGAGTATCCAACAAGTACTGCCTAAATTTATGCATCGCATAAATCATTGGCAACACTTTGCACTCAATTGTGGTGTAATTCTGCTTAGTTGGGGTTAATTTTTTACTTGCAAAACACAAAGGATGATGGAAAATCCCTTCCCCAGGATTTTCTAACACTTCTCCTATTTCCATTCCTGATGCATCAACATACACATGAAAGGGCTTGTCCCATGAGGGAAATCAAAAAATGGGCACAGTAGTAAGTTTCTCTTTAATGTGTCAAAATCAACTTGCTGCGCCTCACCCCAATAGAATTTACTCTTATGTTTCAACAACTCTTCTAATGGTGTGAAGATTCTAGCATAACCATTGATGAATTTCCTATAGTAACTTGTATGCCCTAAGAATCCACCCATGACACTTTGATTGGTAGGCTCCTCTAATCCTAAAATAACAACTTTGGCAAGATCTACAAATAAGCCTTCCTTGAAGATAATGTGACCTAAAAATGTGCCAAAAAGAGTATTAAAGAAACATTTCTTAATGTTTAGAGACATACTTAACTGTCTACACGTCTCAAACATCAATCTTAAATTGTCACGATGATGTCTTACTAACCCATACATAGTCCAATCATCCAGGAAAACTTGCAGAAATTTTTGGACGAAGTCTTGAAATGCTTGCACCACAATGTGTGAAAATACAACAGGAACATTCTTAATCTCAAATTGCATAACCATCTAAGAAAAACTTCCCCATTCAGTGGTGAAATTAGTATTCTCTTATTCTTCCTTCGCAATCCTTACCTGGCAATAACCTGATAATCCATCTATAAAAGAATAGATCTCCCACCCTGCCACACCTTCCAAGATCTCTTCAGTAAACGGGGTTGGAAAAGGATCTATGACACATACATCATTCAAATCTATGTAGTCTACACATATCCTTATCCTCCCATCCTTCTTAATACTAATCACCATTGGACTCACCCATTCAGATTCTTCAATAGCTTCAATGATCCTAGATTCCAACATCTTGTCAATTTCTTCTTTTACCTTTACACGTAAATTCAAATTCATCCTATAAGGTCTCTTCCTAACCAGAGCGCGCACCTTCCTTAAACCTAATCCACATTTATCCCAATGATTGATGTACTCCTTTCAACTCATGGTACCCGTGTGGGAAAAAATCTTGGAAGTTACACAACAACTCAATTATTTTTTAAACTTTCTAGTCAATCCAATAATCTCTAATGAAAACTTCTTTTGGGTATGCTTCTGTACCAATGTTGACTTTCTTCATTTTCAAGGGCTCATAGTAATCACACATTTGCTCATCTACACTTTCCAAGAATTTGTGTGTACCTTCCATATGATCAATATTAAATTTTTCTACTTCCTCATCATCTATCATGTACACCAACTTTCCTTTTTCTTTCTCCAGGAAGTCATGCTCAGACTGTATCTCCTCTATTTTTTCCTTCCTCAAAGTGCACCTCCAAACCAGGTTCCCCTAGAAAATCTAGGATTCATTTTTCAACCATAACACAATCTCCCAGAGTAAGGTGTTTGACTACTTACAACGTCTCATTCACCGATGGATTAAGACTTAGATACTCAAAATTTTGAATAATTTCTTCCATCAAATCATGTCAATTTCTCGTTTGATGACATAGCTCAAAATGGGGTATACCATGCGTGCGCACAACCTTGTAAGGTGGAATAAAACTTATGCACCCATAGTGAGGGAGGTAAGGCTTCCGGACCTACCATCCAGGATCTCTCACATTCCTGGACATGAAATGAGTCAAATTCCTTCCCATCATAGTTGTGTATTTTCGAGGGTGCATTGCTCTAGAGAAACCTAACAGAGAACACGATTCTCACTTTGCACCATTCTAAAAGATTGCCTCAATGAGTTGCCAACTAACGTATTGTTGTTATGTGTAAGGTATACATTAACATATTCCTCCTTTCCACTTAACATTTCCAATGGATCTCCATCACGCACAGAAATACATCATGGTTACCTTCCCCAGTATAACTTGGTAACTATCTTCCTCCCAAGTACCTAATTGAGTGCACTCTGGTAACTCAAGTTATAGTGCACTTCAATTGTCTTCCAACCAACTCATAGGTCCCATGTGCCCAATTGTTACATGCAATGCTAGTTGTATCACTTATAGATTGAGCATCTTCCTAATGAATGACTCCTTCTCTTGATGGACGAATAGCCTCGGGGTCTCTAATGGTGCACACATATATTTTATCTAGGTATTCTTCTTCAGAGAAAATTTTAAAGAACCCCCCTAAAAAAACTTATAGAAATCTTGGCGAATATAGTTATAATCATTTTCGTGGTTTTGGCAAATATCCCTTTAACCTATTTCATTCTTTCAACGAAAATGGTAAAAATATTAAAAATAGTTGGAAATTGAATGGTGAATCTCTTGTAACTTGTTTGGTGAGCACCCTCTGTCGAATTTGACTTTAATGAGGCCCAAAAGTTTTCATTTCTTTTGCATGTCTTACCTTTATGCTCAAGTTCCTAGAATGTGTGACACTTGGCCACTTGGAGGAATAGGAAAATGACACGTGGTATCTTTTTATTACTCGCTGCCACTCTGCCTTGCCTCACCGACACCGCGAACGCTGAAACTTTATTGAATCGGTTCATTCTGCGGAGCTTGGAGTCTGGGGAATGCCTTTGACTTGGGGAGGCCCGGAATCCTGCCACGTGTTTGTCTGATGGGCAAGGAAGGATTAATAACTTTAATAATAAGGAAAAAATAACTTATATTTAATAATGAAGGATACGTCTTTGCGGTTGGTTGTTATTAATTTTTTTATGTCAGGTATGTACAACAGTAAGAATGTGTTTTTTTAACAAGGCCATGATATGGAAAATCTTGTCGAAGCTATTGTCTTTTGATAAATAATGAAAAATAGTATGGGGGGACCTAATTACTATGTCTAAAATTAAAAATCACATGTATTTACAGGGTCTTGGCCCAAATTCTCATCGTTAATCACAACAACAACAATAGATCATTCAATAATCAATGATCGAATCGAATAAAGATGTCAAATGGTCATTTGAATGCACAGTTAGCGTCACATGCATGGGAATAGGAATAAAGATGAGTGTCGAGTATGCCTTTGCATGCAACTATGGAAAACAATAGAATTCAGAAATTCTAAAAACATGCCAAAAACACATGAACCGAAAATCATGCCACTAAAAGAGAAAAATTAGTTTCTAATAGAGAATAATTGCACCTTAAATATAGAAATTTCCATTTTTTGGATGCTTGGATTTTAGAAGATAAACCATAATAGTAAAAATAAGAAAATTTGCTACAAATATGTAAGTTTTTTTTAGGAAACATATTTGTAGTTGTCTTAAATCAGCCTGGGCTCAAAGGCGATGCCACCATTATAACAAGATGCTAGTTGTGTTTATATATTCTGGAAGCCACAACCAAGACATTTGCTTTAAATAAAAAAAAAGGATGAGGATATTTCTGGAAAACACCTTTCTGAAACACAAGAACTCTCCCATCGTAGTGCAACTAAATAAGAATATCTTTTTCCTCGCAAAAATAAACTGGCACATTATGTGGGGCATCTTTGTAATTTATTTCCAAGACCAAACATTTCTCTCCTCCTTCTAAACTCAAGCTCGAGCTCAAACAAAATTATGTTCTTCAAATGGTCCCCATCTACAATTGGTGCTGCAAGTAGTACCCTCTCTTTAGATAAAACCAACTGTGGTCTGTAGTGAGGGAAATGGTCTCTGCCATATCTTACAGGTAACAACACAAAATGCATAGTAGCATAATCTTGAGTGTTATAAATTCTCACAACCAACATAGGTTCATATGACATTAAGAAGAAAAAAATTGTTGCTGAAGACAACGGGTCCATAGAAGAAACAATCGCTCAATTGTGCCACAATCATCCAAGTCCTCGTAGAATAATCATAAATTTCTATAATACCATTGTCTACATTAACTCTAGATCTATTAGCGCCTGCTTGAACCACTTTGTACCCCTTGTTGTAATCTACAACCAGAATGCCCTACGCATAAATATAAAATTGTCATTCATTAGTTGATAACATTCGAGGAAGCTTGAAGGAGGGTTCCAGCCTTCAGTGGATTAGATACCACTTAAAAACGTGATTCGATCCGCTCAAACAAAATAAGATTATCCCTCGATTGTGAATCTTGAAACCATACCTCATCAAAGCATGATAACCATGAAAAGTTTGAGAATTTTCCATGTCCTACTTCAATATTTATATCTCAGCCAATGATGACCACTATCATTGATTTTACAATTATCAATGGATGTTTTGCTCCTTGTTTTGCTTGTAACGCTTGAAGAGTGTGGTGGAATACACGAGTTGCTTTCCATTCCTTAGAAACTAGAGAGAACCTACATATGGATTCTAATGGAAGCCAAAGCAATACATTTTCCCAAACATCTTAAGGCAATGAATGATCCCACAGAAACACAATTTCCATGCTACTCCTCATTCTTTGACATTAAATCATTATTCATTTCCAAGGATTCTCTTTTTCCTTTTCTCGGGTGACAGCTGGAAAGAAAAGGCAAGAGAAAACTCAACGTCGATTGATGATGCTAAAGAGCTAGCACGTAACAAGCACACGATACGAAGCAGGGGGTTTAGGGGTTATAGATTGAATGGTCAAGCAGGGTTTTTAGTGCTTACATTGGAAATAACCTAGAATGAAGAAAAAATTATGGGTGTTTCAAGAAGGAGAAGACAAATAAAAAGGCTGCGACATAGTAGCAATGCAAGAGTATCCACATGAGTATCTCATATATTTGTTGTTGAAACATAAACATTACATTGCATAAATATTACATATCATAACATATGCATTACATATCATAACATAGGCATACCAAAAAAAGCTATAATCCCTTAGCTTATAACTATAATATAACATAAATAATACATATCATAGTATATTTATCAGTTCTTGTGTTGCTTTCCTAACTTGCATCGGTATCAAATCTTCTCCGCTAGAGTGTCCAGCCAGGGGTTAGTATGAAGACAAATTCTTTATCAATAATAGCTTTGCATGTGTCTGTTAAGTCTTGTCAGGTTTTAATCACCTCAAAATATCGTTGAAGACTTGCAAAGGATGGAAGACACCGTTTCGACTTGACTGTTCATACTGAGGGATCTCTGTCAGGGATTGATTGCCATCAAATTTCCATATATCCACATTGTTTTATAGCAGTATGTGAAGAATCCATAGGTTCCAAGTCTGGGGATTCTGGATAAACAACAGAGAGTTCCAGTAATACTTTGGGAATAGGTTGCTCAAGACAGCTAATCCAGTTGGAGCTTTACAAAAGAAGTTCCAAGAGAATGAAGAGGGGAACAATGGTGGTAGTCAACTAGCTAGGAGAGGGGGGGTGGAAGCACCATCAAGAAGAGAACTAGAAGTAGAGAGGCCAAATGATTTCCCAATAGTAACCTTGTCTGAGTCCGTATTAGAACTAGAAGAAATCACGATGTATTTATGGCTTGATATTGGTTCTATGCGCTCAATTTGATCCTCCATAATTTTGTAAAAGAAATAAAGTGTCGAAAAATGACCTATGGACCTTGAATTTATAAATTGTCGAGCAAAGTTCTTCGACTAGACCTTTACACGTGTCAACCAAACCCGAGTATGAATTGATGGTTAATATTAAATGCAAATCATGGCGAAAAATTCACATTGAAATTGGCGTCACTATCCCACATGCCTCCACCTGCCTTTTAAACGTCCTTTTTATCATGATGAATATGATAAGGATGGAATGTTATACATTAAATCAATAATACTTAACTTCCTTCATAATAAACATTTAACATATCGAGATAGTGACATCGGTGAACAATTATCGATAGCCTTGGCCCTTGACCTGAGTTTTAATTAATTACTAATTTTACCTATTCATGACACATGTAAAGTGTGTCGCCAGAAGATTTAATCGGTACCCTCGCAGTTAATAAATGTTCTTATCAATTTTAATTCTTGGTGATGTTATATTTTCTGGCATGAAGGTCCAGGGAAACGAGATATTTAATACATATGGAAAAGTCTTATTTCATAAAAGTGACATATTTAATAAATATGAAAAAGACTTATTTCATACAAGCGACATATTTAATAAATATGTATATTCAAAAGTTATTAAGATTTATGAAAAGGGCACTTGCGTGCAAAATATAATGAAATGGTCATCATTGCATTTAGTGATCAAATTTGAAGGGCTCCCCATACTTTAATTTGAAATGGCTAGGTTAAGCTTTACCCATCGTAAATGAGACATTAGAAAACACATTACCCTTCAACAAAAAAAAAAATGAAAATGCTAATTTTCTTTTCAATATATAGTTGATTAAAAAATATATGAAAAATGTCAAAATTATGAAATATATAACATCTAATAATAAATTTGAAAACACTATATTTCATCAGTAATGACATCAACAATTTTGAATTCTATTTAAAAACAATATTTTCGTTAGTTATTCCAATTCAAATAGCAAATAATACTAAGCAACATTTGATTTTTATTCATATTCATTTTCTTTAGAGAGACTTTCTTTTGATCTATTCTCATCTTAAATCTATGGATATTTGGTTTTATATTTTAAAAATTGAACTTGTGTAAATTATTTATATATGTATTAATAATATTTAATAAATCTAAATTATATATAGATATATATACTATATATAAATAATATATTTATATCATAATATATATATTGGAATTTGGGATGGTCTCGAAATCATTAAATATGGAAGGGCCTTAAATATATGATGTCGCCAATCTTTTCGAGCGTGTGAAGGGCCTTGTTTTTTGCCTATTTATTGTGGGTCGATTTTTTTTTCATTTTCATCCTTTTATTCAGTGGGCACCTATGGATTTCCCTCAAGTTCCCATGTTGTCTTTATTTTGCAATAAAAGGGAAATGGTTTTTTAGGTCGTCTATATCCAATAATCGTCTACGGCAGATCTTTAAAATTGGTAATGGTAGCAATCTGGAGGCAATTAAATTGGTTTTGGGAGGAAAATATTTGTTTGAGGATGGATGGTGTAGGTTTAATAGTAGTGTGGCATCATTTTTGTAGAAAATATTTTGATAATTGAGCCATTGAAGCATGATGCGGTCAACGTTGCTCTTTACTGGGTTCGGTCCGTCTTTCTACGGAAATTTGGTTGCAAAAGTGCAAAATTGTAATGTTACTTTTTGGGCAGCAGGGGAGGAGGTGAAGCTCTGGGATGGCGTGGATTTGAGCGTTGTTAGGGAACTGGAATGTCACCATGGGGATCTGATGGCCTTCGCAGAGAATTTGGCGTTGTTCAGCCGTGACAAGAATGTTGGAAGAACGCGCTTAAAACTCCCTAATTTGGCTACCCTCAATTCTCCCATCGAGCCAATGCCACTTTGGTGGATGAAAATCCATGAAACTGAAAGGGAATCTTATAATCATCTTTAGCATAGTTGGGCCAATGAAGTTGCTACTCAGGAATCTGAGGAGGGTGTGGTTGAGAGGTAGGGATCTCCCATTGTATTTTTTATTTGTGTCTTATGATTCAAGGGATTAATCTAAATATATGTTGTAATGTCTATAGTATAGTATAGATATAGTATTCCTTTGTTATGGCTGGATTTTTCTCGATATACCTAGCAGTCATGATTGACGAAGTTTTTTACATCTTCATATTGTATCTGAGGTTCACCCTTTCTCTTTTGTAAAGGGAATGAGACCCTTTAACCCGCTTTAACTAATAAAAAACAAGGCCATTATATGGCTAATATTGTCAAAGTTTGAGGTATTTGAGTGGAAGCTATGGGACAAAAATATTGTATATGTTAAGGAGTTACACTGATGTAATTGCAGTTTTACTTGCAAATTCCCCAAACATGTTTAGTAAAATTGCTGAAATTAGTTTCGATGCCTCCAAAATCCCATCTCAATTTCCTTTTTCTTCTGCTATTGATACTAAATTGATAGGCAACAAAGATTTATTGAGCCTGCAAAATTAGAGATAAAAATGAAAAATATGTTATGATGCACTTGAAAAAAATAGAAGAGAACTTGTTTGAAAATTATTTTTAAAAAATTGTGAAATATTTGTTGGTATCAGATCATTAATCCCCAATCTTTAGTAAATTGCATATTACCATTGAAGTGATGTGTGAACAAAATGTTAACAACCCAAATGCCATTAGAGTGTCCATGGTTCTTCATGCCAAATGCTCTAAATTAAAATCCATAACTTCAACTGCCTCCCATGTTATGAAATATAAGCTTCCCTTGCAGAAAATCCGCTTCACTCCAAATGCAAGGCAACAACCATAGATATTTACACTTGAATCTTTAGTTTAAATGGATTCTAAAAACACATGGCATTCCATTTGGTTGACAAAGTGATTATTTGTTGGTGTGAAGACTATATTACTACCTTCAGTAGTATAAAAAATAATAATATATATTGTACTTAAATTATATTATTTCATCCATGTGGCATGGGCAAAAGCGGGGGGATAGCTTTTTAATTTATTGAAAACTTTAAATTAATTTAAGAAAGAAATAATCTAATTTAAGAAGTCAATAATGTAAACACAAAAATAATAATTTACACTTGAATCTTTAGTTAAATGGTATCTAAAATACACATGGCATATATAAATGTTGGTTTTTGTGACTAGTATATATTTGATGGTGTGAAGACTATATATACCGCCTTCGACAATACAAAAAATATATATATATAATGTATTTGATGTTTAAACAAAGGGTGATAACTTTTTTTACCGAAGCTATGAACCAAAGCTATGGGAGGGTTAAGGGACCCCACCCTTACAACTATACTCTGAAAAAAATTGAACATAAACCAACAACACAAGGCCCCACTGAATGGCCCACACGAAGAAGAAGGAAACACCATTTGAACAAACAAAAGTGGCTTCAAGACAACAAATACACATGGGCACAAAACCAAAAAAAACAAGCTAGAAAAGAGTATTAATCCTCATCCGAAATAACTTCCTCCTCTTGAAATGACCCGACCATCACCATCATAAATGCCGCCTTCTAGCTACTTGGCCTTACCTAGTATAAGAAAAAAGGCTTCACTAATATTATCCCAAAACTCATTGAGGTGGTCAATGGCCGAGTCGATAGGTGAATGGGCATCGGTGAGATCCAGAGGAGGTAATCTACAAGGGTTCGGACTACCATGCTAGAACAGAACATGAACAACCTCTGC
The DNA here is from genome assembly GCA_019776745.2 of Taxus chinensis. NCBI lineage: Eukaryota > Viridiplantae > Streptophyta > Pinopsida > Cupressales > Taxaceae > Taxus > Taxus chinensis. The sequence goes on along the minus strand of CM034153.1, from coordinate 730,634,605 downwards.
ATACAGTAGAAACTCCCTATAGCGCTTGCCTCGAGCCAATATTCCCCACGCTCGGTGCCATTCACCTGAGCATCCACCTCCTCCAACCATAGCAGAGTGTCTGGGATGCGACACTTGTCCATTTCTTCACACAAACTGACTTGATGGATAAGGTAAATAAAGAACTCTGTGACAACCATGACATCCAATTTGATCGAATGGTAGCAAGAGGTAATTAGAAATGAATGTTGCAACAAGTTCATAGTTGACTCTGGCCCTGTGAGAGTCCTACATATAGGAATCTCTTATCACACGCTCAATGGCCTTGGCCTCAAGAAAAAAATCATAGCGAAACACCTCTTGAAGTTGCCTATGGGAAATGGCCAAAGTAAAGGCAATTTCCCTTCTCTCCCCGCACAGAGCAACGAAAGGAAACCCCAAAAAAACCATTTTCTCACCAGCCCAAAAACACAAACAAACAGAGGTAGGGAGAGAGAGGAATGTGAGCGGCCACCAATAATAAAGGCCCAAAGTGTGGCACATGCCACCATTAATTCTTCAAGCTTTGTGTTTGCCACCCATCATAAATGATAATATCTTCCAAGTCATGCCAATCTTCTATATTATTATAAATTAATTCAACTCTCGAGCCATCAATTGCCTCATTTTTGATAGTGCTTACTTTGCAAAACTTGAGGGGGGTTAGATTTGATAGTCACCCCTACCCGTCAAGAATTTTTTTACGGTTTCTTAAATAATATTACCTTGCACATGACGTTTACTTTTCAATTTTTCCTATTATCTTATAAGCATATGTTAATATATCTAAAAAACACTAAGTTGTCATAATATTGTAGATGCATTTATATTGAAACCCATAACCATCAAATCAAATGATTTCAATAGAATGCATAGAATAATTTAGCATTAAAAATTATGATATAAAATTTGATAGTAACAACAATAATAATATCAAAAATAGGACGATAAAATTCCAATTTAAACAAGCAATAAAAATATTTAAATAGTTTTACAAATTTGAGTAAACTAGAACATGTTGGATTCCCATTTTGTTTGTTTCAAATACCTATGATTTAATAGTATGGTCTTTGCATACTTTTTATATTTAATGGAATATATGTTTAATATCTTAAACTTAAGTTATACCAATTAGAATTATATTCTCTAATCCATACAATGTTGTAAATGCACATTTCTATTGAATATAGTTTTACCTTGTTGCTTGCTAAAACGTTGAAAATAAACATTTATATTTAATTCATTTCTACCATTACTATGTGGGATCGAGATGGTGTTTACAATAACATGTTATTCAATTGAATTGTGAGAAACATTGCTTTTAAATAAAAAAGAAACAAAAAAAGGAAAGTAATGCATTAAAACTTCTTACCAGGGATTATGTTGTAGAAGAAATTGATTTTTATCCCGTCCTCCTCATTGAACTTGACCTAAGATATATGAATTCACAGTTGAATTAGTGCTGAACATGATCACTACAAGAATAATGTCACCTCCCCTCTCTCCATCTTTTTCTTTTGTACTTAAAAGTCTTTCTTGAAAACATCTTATTCCCAAATAATAATTTAGCTATAGATAATAGAAGTTAAGCGCAACTATAACTCTAACAAAAAAAATTAACTACTTTTAAGTTCTTATAGTTTAGAAGCTTATGGGCATTTTGATATTCTACCATTTTTCTCATCTTCTTTACGATGGGTCTGAGTGAGGCCCTAAATGTTAATAGTAGAAGTGTATTTCTTATTAGAATTTTAACTACTGTGATGCGTTTTAAGTGACGCTATAATATTTTTGAATAATTTGATGATGGGTTTCAAGATTTTTTCTAGGATTTTTGATCAATGAGATATTGGGTTTCAATTTTTGAGTAATTTGACAATGAGTTTCAGGGTTCAAAAAATAAAACTAATGATTTAAAACTTCTTACCAAGGATTTTGTTGTAAAATAAATTGATATTTATCATGTGCTCTTCACTGATATTCACCTGATCTCTATGAATTCTTAGTCAAATCAATTAAAACTGAACCTCAGAGGTTTCCTTCAATGGCTCCACTCTTAAATTCTTTATCTGTTCCAGTAGGCATCAAATTTAATCCCTAAAATAAATGATATAAAAGACCCAAATGACAGGCTGAGGAAATTGGTTTATTTGGAAATTGAGAGATAGGTGTTAGATTTTGAACTTACATGTTTAATTTTTTAGGGGAAAAAAGAGAGTTTACAAAATTCCTAAGAGACGTAACATTTTTATCTAAAAGGTGGTGTTTTAAATATGTAAGCTTGTGAAAAAAACGTTTTCAAGTTTAATTTTTCTTTAATGAATAGATTTGTTAATTTGTATCATCTATACATCTAGCTTTTTGAAACTTCTCTCTAATTATTAGGAAATTAAAATTCTTTTGTTTAACCCTAAGCAGGGTGCCAACATCTAAACCTAACAAAATATGGGGTTTGTATTTGGGATGCATATTCCACTTAGCTTAATTCTTATCAAATGCCATCCTTCTATACAATATCAAAGACATCACTTCAAATTTATATATATTTTTTCTAGCCAGGAAAATGTAAGTGTAGTGCAATGTGTCTATACCATATATGTTAATGCTTCAATGAATGCTATAAAAAAATGCGCAATTTATTTGTAATACTTTTAATGATCACTACAACACTAGGGTACTTATGTATGTGTAGAAAATTCAAATTCACACACTACAACAAAAGGGGTATTTAGAGACATTAATTAGAGGAAAAACTATATTTTTATTTCTAAATACCATCCTCAAATCTTACCCCTTATAAAATTTTATATTAAATAAATATATCTTCTCCCAAGATCAAGGCGAATCATACTATGATGTTAATAACACTATTAATTATTGTAGGATATTTCAATCACAATTGATCTTCAACACCTTACATGGATACTTGAATCTTGAATGGCTAGCAAATATTCACTAATTTACTTCTTTTCATTTCTCCTCCTATATGCCTATCGACCTCTCACAAGAACCTACAGATGCTTTTACTAGTCTATCTTATTAGAAATTAATTCAACTCCTAGGCCATCAATTGCTTCGTTAGCTAAATGATCGGTCCAATTCCAATGTCCATGACCAAAAAATTAACAATGAACAATTAATCCCAAACCCAAAATTATAATTCATCCCACCTAAATCCAAGAGATTCACGTCCGTCGAGGCACGAAAAAAATAAATCCACAAAATTCTTCCACGTGGCATGGGAAAAAGTGGGGGTTTATTATTTGAAATGTTTCAACGACCCCCAAAAATTTAAACTATCAAGTCATTAAATGCAAACACCTGTCATCGCAGACTCAAAACTTTATTATTGAGTCGGTTCATTCCACGGGCTTAGAGTCTGGGGAATGCCTTTTCCTTGAGGAGGCCTGAAATCGTACCACGTGGCCATCTGATAAGTGAAAATTGTCATCCACTGAATGGAATTTGATTAATGACTAGATTTGACATCTACAAAGTACGGTGAAAGACCTAATTGTTTATAGTGATGTTGACAATTGAAACTCTATTTCTGGAAGGCATACTGCACCGGAAGGAAGAATAGATTCATAGAAGTTACGAATCGTGTAACACTCAAAATTTTCATATTTTTGAGTAAGTTTCATCTTGCATTCCAGTCTTGATTCTTTAAATATTATCTTTTTTATAAGTAGCACTGTATAAGCCTTCACTTTCAAATATTTTAATATAAGGGTTGAGAAATTAGGGTTGAGGGTTTACAAAATCTAAAATTCTAAGCATGTCTACTTCCACAGGATCCCAAAGTAAAAGTAAAACCCAAATCCCATACACCAAACTGCTTAAAAGTAAAACCTTAGTTTTACTGATGAATATCATGATATTTATGATCCTGTAATCGGCACAAGAGCTTCACAGCTTAGATACACGTCTAAGACGAAGATGAGGGAAAGTAGAAGTTCAGACCAATCAGGTAGACATAAAGATTTCGGTTGGATAACATGCGTATCTGGATTGGGACACATGATGTTCCACGAGGTTTTCCCCTACTCTGAATTTGTCAATATATGTGCCCAAAATTACGGTGAGACAAAAAAAGTAATTGTTGCAAAGGGAAACAGACAAGAACTTTTGTACATTACGGAGGTAAATCTTGGTAGTGTGTTGGGGTTTGAAAGCAAATATTTAGGAACCGTCCACATAAACCTAGAAAAAATTGCTAGTGATTATCATGCCACAAATAAAAAAGAAAGAGATGCATTTTTATGAAAATTAACATTTGATGTAGAGGTACCAAAAGGGAAGGCTCCGTATACAATTAATATATTTAAACCGTGGGTCAAGGATACCATTTCTATACTAGTATTTTTCCTTGGCTTCGATAACGATGAGTCAATGGATAAAACCCTCCTGAGAAATGGTATAGAATATCCATTTCGTTAATCCACCTTGTCAATACAAATTTGTTGGGTACATTACAAAATCTATGCATAAACAATTATTAACAATCAAAGAAGGTTCCGGAACTAGGACATTTAGGTTCACTACCTACTTGTGCTATTTAATTCTATGGTTGTTTATTGGATGGTTTGAAAAAAAAAACTTGCAATTGAGCTCCAACAAGAAGTCGTGTGTCCATTAACTGAGTGGGCCCCCAAGATAAGGATGTATGATAATAGAGGGACTACAATCAATTTGTAGATTATTTTTGGGTTCAAGTGTATGAAGCATTTATAAAAAGTAAAATGCCTAGATTTCCTATGAAATGTAGAGATTGCATTCAACTGGGATCATAAATACAATTGGAAGATTGGTACTTCACAAAGGATTATACTGTGCTAAGTTTTTATGGATTAGGAGTACAACCTTAAAAATTGTCTAATACATGTGACAGAGAGAGCTTTTGCCTTGGAATATATACGGTAGATGGAAAGCATTAATACTATCTATTTTGTTTCTCAGCAAAAGAAGAGCATATTCCCTTCCTCACTATTCTCATGTGGAGGGTTTGTATTTGAAAGAAAAGCATTATATGTGGCACATGAAATCTTACAGATTTTTAAGTTTAATGTTGACTCTCACTGGGTGTATGACCCATGTGAGGTGATTAAAGCAAGGGTAGTAGTGAACAAGAACTCTGCCACTAAAATTCAACATGAAAACAAACCCTTGCTAGAAAAATTGAAAAACAAGAACTCTTGGGATGAAGTACAAATAAAAATGAATGAATTTTTTTTTGAGTAAGGAATTAGTTCTCAAGAGTTGTCAAAACAAATTTTTGGATTACCTGAGCCTCCACAAAAAAGGCAGAGGATTTTCAATCTACAAAACCTAATAAAAAGTAATCTAAAAGCATTCCAAAGGCATTACAACAAGAATTAAAAGATAGAAATTGGACAAGGTCAAAAATTATTGCCTTTTGGTCTATGAGGCAGGACCAAGGCCATTAAAAATATGTAGAAGACTATGATTCTATTCCAGAAGATGCATATTTCAGAAAATTATGGAATAAAGAGCATCCTCGAGAGGAAAGTAGTGATGATGACACTGCCTCTGAGGAATTTAACAATCCCCCTAGCAGTAGCACATATAAACCAAGTCTTGATGAAGGTTTGAAAGAAATAGATACTGCAAGAGTAGTTATTGTTGAAAAGTTTGGTTTTACTGGTGGTGGTTTGGATTTAAGAGGACAAGGCATTTGGCTTCCACCAGAGGTACAGTCTAGAAAAGTCTTCGACAGGTTAGGCCTTCGAGATTGACCTTTGGAGAAAGGACCACTGCATACTACAACATCTACAAGTGCTAATCCAGTGTAATTTACTCTAGATTCAAATCCTCAGCAAACAGTTCAGCCACATTTTGAAAATCCTAGTGGAGAAGTTGGCCATGAATCTGTTACTATTGCTAAGGTTGGCGGTTCTAGTGATGATGGTAGCAGTCAATAGAGTGTTGGAAACTTAAAGAGGGCAATAGAGACAGTTGAAGTTGCTAGGGCTATTGTCCAACAAGGAAGCGAGAAGAGGAAGAGGACAGAGGCAAACACAGGTACAATTACTCTTGGCTCAAGGCAACTATTTATATAAGGCAGTACCACTGCCACCCCTAAACAAACTACATTCGACAAGGAAATTATCCCCAAACTTCAATTAATGATTCTCCATTAAAGGTGGAACAGTTCACTCCTACGAACACCTCAAGTTTCGATTATCGAGCTGAGTTTTCCAATAAATCAGAAAGAGATAAAAAAAATAAGAAGCATATTCTACAAGCTACTGGAACTTCAGATCCAACCACAATGATGGTATTTCCTACATATAGCCCAAGGACAAGATACACTGGAATACATGTATGATGTGCCCAAAGTTTTAAAACTAGAGAATGAAATGCTTCACACTAACTATGATGTGACCTCCCTTCAAATGGATCTTAAGGCAATGGAACCTTCTAAAAAATTAATGTATCAAAAAGGAACAATGATGTGGTTTACACAGCATTACTAAAGGCAGAGAGGGAGAACAATAAGTTGAATAATAATATTCAAAAGTTAGAGGTAGACCTGAAAATGAGAAAGTAAAAGGAAAAGCAACAGTTAATAAGACAAGTGAGTTGGAGAGGAAGATAAAATCATCTACCTCTATGACTGCAGTTGCTTTGAATGAACAGGCACATGTAGAACTAGAATATGCGAAGAAAAAGTTACAGGAAACAATGAGTAAGAATAATAGATTACAAAAAACATTGGAAGAATTGAAAGAGGCTATGAAGGAAGAGAAAGAAAAGGTCAAAAAATGGGAACAAGAATTTGCGAAAGCAAAAAAGGAAATAGAGTCTTCCAACATCAAACTATCTAGATTTCAAGAGAGCCTAGATGATGAGAAAAAAAAAAAGAAATATTGCAATAGGAATTGGCGAAAGTAAAAAAGGAAATAGAGTCTTCCAACATAAAACTATCTAGATTTCATAAAAAGGCATTGATTAATATGACGAATAATGTTTGGGGGCAAATAAACCAAAAAATGATGATTTGATTAGATTGTTTGTATTCATGACTGATCTAGAGATAATATTTGATAAGCTCTATGAATACGTAATAGATAGCAGAAAAGTGATGGCTTGAAGAGAGGATACATCAAAGAATTTTTTTGAATCTATCTACAAATTCAGTGAGACATAACTGACATCCAGAGGAATTTAGAACCGGTTCGATGCCTTAATAAAGGTATCATCTATCATTCGTAAGTGTGTGATGCTGAGGCGAAGCACAAGAATTGTTGAATAAGTGTTAAAGAATATTACAGGAGCTGCATAGAAAGGTACATGAGTTCACAAAGCTTGGTTTACCAATGCCTTTTGACAATACATGCCAATTCATTAAGAAGGATGCATTCCAAAAGAAGATGAAAGAAAAAATGACTCAAGAGAAGGACCGAATTCATGAGAAGCTAGATGAGAATTTTTTTTTGACTCTGTTAAACCATTGATAACCTTTTCAGTAAGTTTGCATTCAACAGTAAAGGAAAGCTCCAATATCAGTTATGAATTGCTAACAAAGTTACATGTCAGTCACTCTGATTTACAACAAATTGTAATTCCAACAGATGAAGAGTGGAGCATGCTACAAAAGATGATATAATTTTTTTAAGTTGTGGAGCCTAATTCCAAGTTGAAGTGGAAGTTTGGTTTTGTTGTTTCTATTATTTGGGAGGAAATCATGGTCATGGATAAAAATAGTAAATTGTCTTATTAATAGACTAGAGTTATTTTTATGTTTATTGTATTAATAAACATGTGATATTTAGGTTGCTTGTGGTTGAAGAAAATTGAAGCAAACTTTTACAAAGAGGTGAAAAAATTATATATATGTGATTCACAGATAGCCAACCAACCACGGTGTATGCTTTCTATAAAAGAGATCAATAACATTGTATGCGAAATATATTAAATACTCATTAAAACATGACTTTGTAATGTTTTTGCAATCAAAATGGAAATGGAATCAATATGATTACCTTTAGGCACATGTTTGGGGTGAGTGTTAATCCTTGTTTGAGATTAAGAACAATGTACTAAATATTTGAATATATTAATTATTATATGAACATCCATATCATGGGATATCCACCAATGGAAGCTTCAAACTTGATGGACCTAGATCATCTCTATTATTTGATTCACCAGATCTCTGAGATCGACTATCTCTTTCTTGACAGTCAACTATTGCAATAAGGTCATCTTTTGTATTTGTGCCATTATTTTCATCCCCTCTCCTTTGAGTAATCAACTTCCATACTGCCAGAGCCATGTCGTAGGGAAAATTATCCACTTCGTACCATGATGTATAAATTCTCAAACAATTTTCCAAAAAAAATTCAAGCTTGTTTCACAATTTTGACTTTATAAAGGCCAAGGCACTGAAAATTCTCTCATCTTCAACTAAACCCAAAATCATTATTTGACATAGATCAACCAATGAGAAAAACTTGGACATGGTTTGCTATAAAATAGTAATCACCCCAACATTTTTCCATAGTCAGGTTATTGCTCCACACTATAAGGGATTATCCAAATCTTTGAATTGCTGTATTATTGTAGTGGAAAATTCATGAGATTGAGCACTCAAACTATCCTTGCTTAAAATACCTACAACATTCATTCCATTGATATCAACATGGTTACAAAAATGTTGAATCAATGTATTCAACCTCTTGAAGTAGTCTTCCTACATATGTATTTGATTTTGGACAGGATTCCAAAAGGTCAGATTTACTATAACCATTACTTCAAGTAAAGCATCCCTTCTGAATCGCTCCCTTATTTATTATAGTAGGGACACTACAATTTCTCTTAATCTCACCCTTGATGATGATACAATGTTATAAAACAACAACCCAGTGACTTTTACCTCCTCAACCTTACCGACTACTACTTTAAACAAGTACATTGATATCTCATATCCACGTACAAAAGCACATACTTCCCCAAACAAGTTGAGATTTAGAAAGCTACTTGCATTTCCAATATTTATCAAATCATTCCAACCATCAAACGTTGGACCTGTAAAAGCAGTTTCATTGAGATACAAATATTCTATTGTCATACAAACTCGTTTCCTCAAACTTAAAAAATCAACAATATAGATAGTTCTTTCATGTGCTTTTTTAATTAAATGACACATTTCTTCCAACATGGGAAAGAGACCACACAACATCAGAAATGAATCTATATCATTCAAATGATGTATCAAATCTTGGGCCTTGTCCACTACCATGTGATTCTACCACATCACTCCTAATAAGGATTGATACTCTTTGCACACCCTACAAACCGGTTGGTACAATGAGATCCACTTGGTGTCGACATATTTTAATAGTTTATGCCCATTTTTTATTCCTTCTGAAAATATTTGGAATTCCACGAACCTTTTAAGACTACGACAGAAATAAGCATGCACCTCTCGGAACAAGGTCTTCAACTTTTGTTATAGGTTTAAATTTGCCAACTATTCTGTAAGCTAGGTTTATTCTATGAGCCATATAATGAATGGAAATCATATAAGGGAAATGAGATGTTTGGAGTCTTACACATAGACCATTATGATGACCTTGCATTACAGATGGCCCATCTTCCCCAAACACATACTAGCTTTGATGTAATTGCAGCATCATCCATGTCACCGATCTCCTTCAAACTTTTTATCACCAACTCACAAAGGTTTTCAACATCAGATTTCTCTCTCATCTTGTGAAAGAAAAGTAAGTTAGGTTGTCTAATAGAATTATTGACAGTATACACATGCATACATACCCAAGAAGTATTATCTGATGTTGTAACCTCATCAATAGACAAAGATATGTATCGTGTAGACTTCAATTTCTATTTCAAGTCTTCTTTCTCAACCATAGCTAGGCATTTTTCCCAATCCTAACCACTACTTTATGACCAGTGCGAATGAGGAAAGTGTGGGACACCAAGGAAAGAAAACATATTTTGTTTAGGAAAATATGTTATAGGAAGACCTCTTTTCAAAATGTGAAAAATGGTAACTAGCTGAATTGTTTTACCCAAAAGATAGTTTTGAACAATCTTGTTAAATTGAGAGGTAATTGTCCCTCCATTTGTTGCAACTATTATTTCATTTTTCTTGTGCTCTTAAAATTATTTTTCATACCTAATATGAAAAAAATAATCTGCATTTTTCCATCTAGAAACATTCTTCTCAACGTCATCTACAATTATCTTTTCATATATATTTCCTACATGTTTCTCAATAGTATCCAACTTAAGTTGCATCGTCTTGTCCTTGCCCAATTTCCAGCTACAAATTGTGCATTTGCATTCTTTGGGAGGTTCAAATTTATTCTCATTTCCAACAGGTTCAATAAATGGAGACTTAGAAACCCAATATAACCTGAAACTCCTTCCCAAGTCTCATTTTCTTTCCTTTCTCTTTATTCTAGAAATAGGTGTCCGCTGAGTATTTGCCTTAGTGGAATTTATACTTCCTTGACTATCACTACCATAATTTTCACCTTAAACATTCACTTGGGCATTGATATGTGATGTGATGCCATCTTCATTCAATTGGGCAGGTGGTATAGTGTCAAACTCAACATCATTCAATGGAATGTCTTCAAGGGGAGGCATTTCATTGTTGTTGTCATTGACAACATCAAGAAAATAAAAAATGAACACATTCTCATTCTGAGTTTCATTTTGAATGTAATCATTATCCCTTGATTGTGATGGTCCTACTGGAGAATGATGGGTTTCCTTAGATGGTTTCTCAAAATAAGATGTCATTTTTGAAGGCCGGTACCACTACCAAGAGGGGTTGGAATAACATTTTTGCTTGAGGCTGAGCTTCCCTTTTTAGGTTCCATTTTTATGAATCAGTGAATCTTGTAGAATTGAAAGAAAAAAATATACAACATATTAGACTAAATGATATCGATATGTGTATAAACATCTCAACATGAGAAATATGTATAAAGAAAAATTATGTTGTGTCGCTTAACATGTACTCATTTTTGCAAGAGTGTTACATTAGTATAATAAAAATTAGAGCATACATAAAACAAACTGAAGATGTATTAGAGGTTTGAGAAGAGAACAAGCAATTTAAAATTTTAAAAGATTTTTTGAGCAGCCAAAGACAATCTAATGATAAGACACTTTAGTGATAATAAGTCTCTGTTGTAACTAATCAAACATGAAATAGGTGATCTCAGGGTCTATGCTCAGTTTGAAATAAAAGTATAGTATGTATCTGCTCATGAAGGACTCTGAGTTCATTGATTCATCCAAGGTATGATATATCTTTAGTTGATTAATGAAGGATTCTCGATGACCGAGGTTTGTCCTATTGTATAGAGGTTCCAAATGTTGTCATCAAGCAAAATAAGGTGTGCATCTTCTCATGAATAAATTATTGATTCATCAAAGGTATGAGGTCTATCATAATCCAATTACCAAGAGTGTTCATCATTTCAAAGGAGCGGAGACAGAATATATGGTCTTCCAAAAAAATTGCTGAAATTTAAAATTACACTTCAATACTAAAAGAAATTAAAATATTATAAATTTTGATTAGAAGGGCTAACTAAAAAAATCACTTGTCATGTAAATTGTATGTTGGTTACTAATTTACTTTTTATATTTTGTTAAATTTATTTTAATAAATAATAATTGGAGCAACAAAATGCATGCTTGCTAGCTTTCTATTTTCTATATTAAAAAAATTGCATTCACTTCACACAAATTATGCAAAACATCACTATGAAAAAGGATAAATCTCTAGAAAATAAGAAATTACCTTACTCTTTATATTTTCAAAAGAATGATATTCTATTGTAGCTTTTGCTTGCTTGTAAATTATGTTTGGAATTTGGTAGTTTATTCTCAATACCCTTATTTATTTTATAAATTGGTCATTTAAATATTACTTATTTTTATAAATGTTTGATTACCAAATGCACAACCTTATGCATGAGTGAAAATTTGTACAAGAAACAATAGAATTCAAGTCCTAATGAGTTTTATTGCTCAAAATATTATCAATGTAAATGTATTGTCCAAGACATTGTTTGATTAAAATATTATCTATGCCACATGTCACCATTCCTTCCGTCTCCCAAGGAAATGCCCCTGGCGAACGTGAAACCTGTGGAATGTACGACATTTTATATATCCTTCGGGTCCACTGTGGGACGAGGCAGTGTCAGCAGACAACGAAAAATGGTCATGGTATTGGTCATGGAATAAATGGAAAGTGAAACCGCAATATATATATATATATATATTACAGAAGAGAGAATATTAACAAAAAGATTCAAAGAAGATACGCTGATAAAGCAAGGAATATATAGAGCAACAGCTTGTGGAGATGTATGAAGTGATTTTAAATTATATATATATATATATATATTACATAGAATCTAGATGTATCTAAGATAGGAATACTAGTTATGATTCTCTGTAAGCGGAAGACTATTCTAGATGACATAAAAAATCATAGTGTTTATAAGGATGAGGATGTTCAAGATTTGTAATAACTTACAAAGGTAGAATTGCAGATAAAGCAATGTGACATGACATAAAACAGGTCTCAAATTGTTATCCCGTAAAATTGACAAGGGCAATTTTACCGATAACCATACGAAAAATTTTGTTTCGATCCCTTGTTAGGGATCCCTCGCGTTCGAAACGTTGTAAGATCCCTTCCCGAGAAATCTAGTTTTCAAACTTAGTCTTTCTGAGCCTTTTTGGCTGGGCGCATGAAATATCCTTGTAACACTAGCTTTTGATGCGCCCCCTTAAAAGCCTTTGGCGCATGGTTTTCCATGTTAGCACATCTTTCGGTGCGCCAAAGGATGTTGAGTCTCTTTTGTGTGCGCCAAGGCGCATGCGCCTTATTGTTGACACAACTTTTGTTGCTCCACTTTTTGGTGCGCCAAAGGGTGCACATAATCTTATTGCAACACCATAGTTTGGTGCGCCAAAGGGCGCACATAACTTCATGTCGACAATGCTTTTGGCGCGCCAAGGCGCACTTCGTCTCCTGTTGTCAAATACTCTCATGTGCCAAAGGGTGCACGCTTTCTCTTGTCGACAACAAATCTCATGCGCCTTTGAAAAAGTAGTTGGCGCATTTATGACCAGTTTTTCTATATATATGTGAGTGCGCTCCCAAATGTCATTTTCACTTTTGTTGAGCACGTGATCGTTTTGAACTTGTTAGCCTCTGCTCCGTCATTTTCATCGTCTTGTGGACCCGTTGCAACTTTTGCTATATATCCAGGTAAGAGGTGTTATTTCTCTCTTGTGCGTTTTGTGTTTTCAGTTCCTGGTGTGTTCTTGGTTTGGTTCTTGCTTGTTGGGTGGTTTTTTATATATAAATGTGTTGGCCTAGCCTCCTCTGTTTGCTGTCTGCCCCCCATGCTATCCTTCCTCTTTCCAGATCTGCTGGAGAAGGTCATTTTCTTGAAACCGTGGTTGTAATCCTCTTGGTTTTAACCGTTTCGTTTGCCCACTGAGCATGTTAAAAAAAAGAGAGAGGAGAAGAAATCTAAGAATCATGTAAAACCCCTTTAAGAGTTTAGTTTTCTGTTTTTCTCCTTGGCGCGTCTGTAACCCCTGCAACACTAAGAACAGTTGCGCCCCCATGGCGCATCTACCCGCCCTGTTACATGAGCAAAATCCGCGCCCATGGCGCACCCTTTCGGCCTGCTGCATCATGAGCTCATGCGCCCTCAAGGCGCGCCTTTTCCGTGAGCTACAAGTACTGAACCTGCGCCCCAATGGCGCACCATCTATCCATGTTGCATCCCTTTTCCATGCCCCCCATGGCGCACCCAGCTTCCATGCAACAAAGGTTTTTTCCGCGCTAAGTATGAAGCTATAAAGACGCAGGCGCACCCCCGATTGCAATAACATTATATTGTGTAAGCTCTTCGTGCACCGCGCCATATCCCTTTGGCGCACGAAAAGTCAATGTTACACGATCCATACATGCGCCAAAGGGTGCATCCTGTCCCAATGTAACACACAATTTTCATGCGCCCTTCTATAAAATGCAATTTGCATCATCCACACGCCATGCGCCTTATCTATTTGGCCTGCAAGTTGCAATTTTCATGCGCCCTGCGCCCTGAGCCTTAAAATATCTAACTCTTTCTTCTGATAACATTCCAATGGAAGATCAAATGGCTAATTCAACCTTTTTGGATTGGGTCTCGCTTCTTCTTCATGTAGATCAGCAACTGAGTTCGAAAGAACACATGTCTACGTCAAGCAAGAGACCCACCAAACCAAGAGGAAAGGCTAAACTTACAGAGGAAGAAATGAAGTACAAATATCAATGGGTCAGGATGCCCGAATCACAGGTTGAATGCAGTATGGATGTCAGAGACTCAGAATTGGGTCACATTGACATGGAAGAATTCTGGGTTAGAACTCATAAGGTTACAAGAAGTCCATGGATGGACAAATTAATAGGCAGTGCCCTGCATTTCACCGGAGGAATCCCCGTTAGTGCCGTCAACAATGAATTCATGATGGTGATTGCACAGTCTTACAACAAGGACACAAGATGTGTCGAAAATAGCAAGGGCGAGGTAATCATAAACCTCACTGCCCGTCATTTTGAGATAATGCTCGACATCCCTCACCACCGACACTTTGTGGCCATCAGCCAAGAAGAGTGCATCAAGGCCTGGGAAGACAATGAAGACCAATGCATGCAACTAATGAACGAAGTCTACTTGAAAAACAAGAAGGTAGTAACCCGGTGGCCCCAAATCATCCACCGCAGTGACTTCTCAGAAGAGTTCAGCGATACTATTACTTTCCTGAGCAGGGTCTTCGGGCTTTCTGACGCCCACTACTTCCATAAATGGATGCTGAGGTACTTGGAAACAATGAATAAGAATGTGCCTAAGCAGCGCTTTTGCTAGGGAGAAATAATAAGCAGCACCATCTCCTGAGCAGCATCAGAAGCAGGCAACCCCCTTTCGGCCGCAGGATGACGATGACGAGTAGCTGCTTCTTCTTCTTCTTCTTCTTCTTCTTCTTCTTCTCTCTATTCTCCGACTTTCTTGTTGAAATGTCTAAAGTGTGTTGGCACAAATGATGACATCATCCATGTTGTATCATGGGATGATGTCATCCATCAAGTTGTCAAAAGTCAACATGACTTTTAGATATTTTGTAAATATCTTTGTAAATAGGTGGTTGGCTCCTTTTTGCCTTCTTTCCTTCTCCTCTCTTCTATAAATACTGGAATACTTGTTGTATTCAAGGGGTGAACATTTTTTAGATGAAAATAGAAGTGAGGAGAGAAAGACTTTGAGCTTTCTTGTAACAAAAGAAAACAGTAATACAAATATTAAGACTTTGTGCTCAATAGCTGTGTTATGTATTAGATCTTCCTTACGTTAGATCTGTATGTGTTTAATCTGTTGGATTCATACCTACTTTTCTGTCATTTGCTCATCAGTATTGCTTTGTTTATTTATGCAAGTAGGTTTGGCTCTGTTTACTACCAACCCAAAAACATAAATCTTCTGACCTTTCTGCTTTGGAATTCATTTCTTTTCTTCCTTCGGATCTGTTCTTTCTCTTTTCCCTCTTTCATTCCTTTCTTTTCACAGCCTGAAACACTCTACTGGGATGAGATCCCAAACCCCCGAAGGCAGAATCTGTGAGACTTGCATAGATTCCTACTGGTAGAATAGCAATAAACCAGTTTCGCTTTGCTGACTCAAAGAGGGGCTAAGCCCTGCACACTGTTGGCTCGTCTATCCATAGATCTGTCCAGGTGACAGATTTTCGGACCAACAGTTTTTGGCGACTCTACTGGGGAACGAATAGATCTGCCAGATCTATGATGGTGGTAAGATAAAAAATCAGAAAAATCAGCAAATTGCTGCCTGTTTGCAAATCTGAACTTTTTGTTAAAAATCTAAAAAAATTGCAAAAGTGCTCAAATGGAAAAATTTTCTTCTGAGAGTTATAGATCTGGTCCAGTTATAGATCTTTAGTTTGCTGAGTTTTTGAAAAAATTAGTATTTTGCCATAGATCTGAGTTTTTGGCTGTTTGCAAAAAGTTTGAAACCCTCTGAAAGAAGTTAAAATCAGATCAGAAAATTAGCCTACTAATCTTCCCTGCCATCTTATCCTCGTTATAATTTGTCATTTAACCGCAATCGGTTTTCTGAAGAGGATAGTTTTAAATATTTAAAAAAGTATTTGCTGCTGGTTTTTGTCAGAAAAACCAGAAAATCAGCCAGTACAACCAAAAAGAAAGTTTAAATCTGCGCCATAACATTACAGATCTAGAAGGTACACTGGCGAGTGAACCTTTTACGCGCAGCAGGCAAGCCCGTGGAGAAGCTGATCCTACTTTCGATTTGCTTCAGAGGCACAATTTCAGCGTAACACCGGCACGTTTTTCAGCACTAAGCTCGGCTAGCCGGTCATCCAGGAGTGTCTCACCTTCACGAAGAAAAAGTCTTTTGCAGGGGGCATCCACATCCCTTTGTAGTGCCTTGCTACTCAGTAGAACTACAATTCCAGCTCGTGTTCTCTTTCCGGCTTTTCAGATGGCGGTACCATGGGGAAACGTGATGGGTCCTTTGGCTTTACCACATCCAGTTCATGCTCTCCCTCACGGAAATCGAAAGAATTTTCCCAAATTTGACGGGAGCGGAAATCAAAGAATGGATTCCCACATATCTGCATTCATTATGTCATGCAGTATTTTGGATGTGAGCCACGAAGATGTGTCGGTTCGCCTTTTTCTGGAAACCCTACAAGGACCTGCAGCTGAATGGTTTCAGCATTTGCCGGCCCGATCTATCACCAGTTGGGCCACCTTATGGGATGCTTTTGAAGATAGGTACAAGCCTTCAGAGGATGCATTTGCATTATTATCATGAATCACTCACCTGAAGAAGGAGGTGAATGAGACCATGCGCGATTTTGTCGCCCGGTTCAATGCACTAATCAATCGTGTCCCTATTACCATTCTTCCAACGCCGGAAAATCAAAAGTGTTTTTTTGTAAACGCTATGAGCTCGAAAGTTAGTTTCTTTCTCCTTCAGGAACGAGTTGCCACCTTGGTTCTCGCCCAAGCCGCTGCCATTCGCATAGAGGATAATCTGATAATATCCGGCGAATTAAAAAAGGAATCAGCCAAGCCTAAATCTTTGGGCCCTTCACCCACCACTTCGTCTGATCCAGCATTCCAAAAGATGGCGAACGATTTGCTCGCATTAAAGAAACAGTTGGCCCAGGCCTCTCCCAGTTCCTCATACCGGGATGTTCCGCGAAGGAGTTTCGTTCCTAACAATGTCTCACAAAGGCCGTGTCTACCTACAGCTGCTCCGCGGTTGGCACTTGAGGCCGCTCGGTCAATGCTCTGGCCGAGATTGAAGAAGAAGAGTAGTATAATGAAGAACCTTCGTCTCAAGGCGAAGATGATCAAGATGTCGGTGAACCGACTGGCGACTCTACTATCGGGTATATGGAATTTGATGAGGAAGAATCTGATGAAGAAGAGGGTACCTAGGGGTACGCAAGCGGGCAATCATATGCTGTTTTTACTCACTCACAAGGAAAAGAAGTAGAATTTGCTGCCCATGTCCAGCAGGAGAAGGCCGTGTCAAACGCTCCTCCGATCATTGCTAAAAGAGGTAATCCTCTTCCTACTCAACTCCCTGGAAAATCTTTTACAAAGAAATCTTTTCCCCCTATCTCTCCTCCAAATCAATCCTCTCACATTCCTACTAAGACCACCAATCCTATTCCATCATCGCGAGGTGAGGGACTCATTCCTTTACCAACGCAACCCTTGGCCGCGTTTGATATTATAGATCATGCAAAAAATACCAAGATTCAAATGTATGAAGCTGAGTATCTTCAGTCAAACCCCGAACAGCTTGTAAGATTAACTAAGTATATCCAAAGTCAAGCTGTTATACCTAATCAGGCTTCCCCAAAAGGAATCCTTTCCGCTCCCCCTGAATCCCATATAAATGTTGCTTCAACATCTGCGTCAGGCAAGATAGAACCTTTCTATCTCTCTCTGCTGATCAATGGTCACAAGCTGAGTAATTTCATAATTGATTCCGGGGCTTCTGATAACGTCATGCCGGATAAAGTCACCCATGCTTTGGGTCTCACTCTTACCAAGCCTTTCGGCAGATGTTACTCTTTGGAAACTAAGCAAGTTCCGTTGGTTGGCCAAATCAAAGACGTGTAATTTGCATTTGTGGCTTTCCTGGATAAAAGAGTAAAAATGACAGTCCTCGTTGCTGACATTCCGGCAGCATATGGAATATTGCTGGGAAGAAGTTTTTGCAGCGAAGTTGGTGGAGAAATTCATATGGACTGGTCCAAAGCTAGAATTCCAGTTAAAGTCGTAATGCAGACTTTGGAGCCAGAATCACAAAAGAAATACTTGGTTACCAACTCTGAAGACCCCAAAGCTCAAATCCTTTTTGAATCATCAGGGATGGGGAATTACTTCTTATCTACTGAGACGGATAAAACAGGGGCTGTTCTCGTTCAGGAAGGAGATCTTAATAAGATCTGGACCTTGCAATTCGATGGCAGCTGTGCAACTAGTGGATGTGGCGCTGGGGCCGTGCTGATATCTCGTGAGGAAGATGTCATTCCTCTCTCTTTCAAATTGCAGTTTTTCAACACTAACAATACTGCTGAGTATGAGTCTCTCTTACTCGGTATGCAGGCCGCAAAAGAAAGAGGAATTAAAAATCTAAAAGTACAAGGTGATGCTGAGCTAGTTGTAAATCAGGTCAAAAGGATTTACCAAGTGAAAAATGAAAGGCTCAGGCACTACCGTAATGCGGTATGGGATAGCATTGAGGAGTTTGATGCCTTTTCAATAGAATCAATTCCAAGAGCTCAAAATGACAGGGCCGATTCGTTGGCCGTTTCAGCATCTCTCATGCTCCCACACCCAGGTTTGAAAACGAACAAGTACACCATTGAGGTGGTTTTCCGCCTGAGCGTGCTAGACAACTCTCAGCATTGGCAAGTATTCAACGATGATAATCAACTCATTGCCTTTCTGGAAAAATCAGAAAATTTTAACGAGTTGTATTTCGAAGGATCCACCTCTACATGCCGTGAATCAATTAACGGTCAAAACCACGAAACAAAGGAGAACGATGGCATATGTTAGCTCAAGGGAAATAAAATTCCAAAGGGCCTGGTTTCTCTGGAACGCCTGTTCGACATGCATGACCGTTTTGTAAAAAAGAAGAAGCGGGACGACCCTAGCTCGTCCCCAGAAACCAAACCGGTCAATATAGGTTCGATAGAACACCCACAATTCGTGAACATTGGCAAATGTTGCACGCCTGAAGAGAAGTGAAAATTTGTCAAGTTGCTAAAAAAATATATGGATGTATTGGCATGGTCTTATGCTGATTTAAAGTCCTTCAAGCCGAAGGACGTTCAGCACGATATTCCGTTGAAAGACGATGCCAAAGCCTTCCGCCAGAAGCAGAGGCACTATAATCCCAAGATTTCGGGTACCATCCAGGCCGAAATTCAGAAGATGTTGGACGCAAGAATCATCTTCCCTATCCATCACAGCACTTGGGTAGCAAATATTGTGCTAGTGCGCAAGAAAAACGGTGAGATACGCATATGCGTAGACTTTCGAAATTTGAATCAAGCTTTGCTGAAAGACAACTACCCCCTTCCGATAATGGATCAAGTTCTGCAAGCAGTAAGTGGATCAAAGATGTTGTCCATGCTCGACGGTTTTTCAGGTTACAATCAGATTGAGGTTTCACCTGAAGATCAATTCAAAACAACATTCACTACTCCCTGGGGTACATTTGCCTACAGCAGGATGCCTTTCGGCCTAACTAATGCTGGTGCCACTTTTCAGCGGGCCATGGACTTTGCATTCAAAGGTATGATGGGAAAAGTCATCGTGGTTTACCTAGATGACTTAACCGTGTTCTCTAAATAGTGAAATGATCATTGTGATCATTTGGAGCAAGTGTTGGCCAGGTGCCGAGAACATGGGATTTTCCTAAACCCAAAAAAGTCTGTTTTTGGAGTCAGAACTTTGAGCTTTCTTGTAACAGAAGAAAACAGTAATACAAATATTAAGACTTTGTGCTCAATAGCTGTGTTATGTATTAGATCTTCCTTACGTTAGATCTGTATGTGTTTAATCTGTTGGATTCATACCTACTTTTCTGTCATTTGCTCATCAGTATTGCTTTGTTTATTTATGCAAGTAGGTTTGGCTCTGTTTACTACCAACCCAAAAACATAAATCTTCTGACCTTTCTGCTTTGGAATTCATTTCTTTTCTTCCTTCGGATCTGTTCTTTCTCTTTTCCGTCTTTCATTCCTTTCTTTTCGCAGCCTGAAACACTCTACTGGGATGAGATCCCAAACCCCCGAAGGCAGAATTTGTGAGACTTGCATAGATTCCTGCTGGTAGAATAGCAATAAACTAGTTTTGCTTTGCTGACTCAAAGAGGGGCTAAGCCCTGCACACTGTTGGCTCGTCTATCCATAGATCTGTCCAAGCGATAGATTTTTGGACCAACACAAATAGAATGAGGACTCACCTACAGTAAGTAATTATAGGATCCAAACTATAACGCACTAGCTGGGTGCTGACAAGACCTGGATTTATTTGAAAATTTGTAAGCAAATTACAATATGAAAACTCACTAAATCCCTTTCTACTACTTTGCAAATACGTAAATTAGAAAATGGCAAGAGAACATCACCTCTTTGTATTTATCGGGAAAATTTTGAGAACGTTTTCTTGACCACATAAGGTTCCATAGATTTCTTGGCGAAACATTAATATTTTCAAAACCCGATGCATTGATTTCTTGGTGAAACATTAATGTTTTCAAATCTCGACGTGTCAATTTATTAGAGAAACATTAATGTTTTCAAATCTTGGCGCGTTGATTTCTTGGTGAAACATTGATGTTTTCAAATCCTTGTGCATCAATTTCTTGATGAAACATTAATTTTTTCAAATCCATGTGAATCGATTTCTTGGCGATACATTAATGTTTTCAAATCCCGACACAACGATCATGCGATAATTTAATATAAAAAATATACATTGGGATTGGAAATTCCTTGGTGATTTAGATGGGACAGATTATTGTTTATGGGATTTTTGGTGGGTGAAACCTAGGAACTACCGTTGTTGTAGTATTCACCAAAATCAAATTCCTAGAATTATACTATTCGCCAAACTAAGAATATTCACCACTAAATTTTTCCCTATTCTTCTCCTAAAGGCTCTACGTAGGGTGCATACCTCCCATCTGTTAATGGAATAATGATGTGCTCATCTTTGATCTCAAGATTTATGTGTCCGTTTTTAAAGCGCAAGTCAACATTATTTGCATAACACCAGGGGCGTCCAAGTAATGCTGGGAATTTATCTTCCTCGGCAAGCACTAAGACTTCAAAATCCCCAGTAAACTTATCCCCTTGAATGGTTATGGAAGCATCCTTCAAGACTCCGATGGGCATATCCTTTGTCATGTTCACCATATACAACACATTTGAAGAGGGATTCAATGGATGCCTCCCCATATGATTTCATGCATTCAAAGTAAGGACATTCACATCTAAACTCATGTCAATTAGTATGTTGCTAAGAAGTCATCCATAAACAACTGAATTCAGTGTAATTTCCTTGTCATAATCAATACTGTGAGGGGTATATTAGCATGTAAGACCTTCCTCTCACGCTCATATCCCGTGTGTAGTACATTCTCTCTCAACCACTCTCCTAAAAAAGGAATAATGTTTTCCTGGTGAAAAATCCTACACACTTCTCTGACCTCATCTATGTCTTTCTGGGGGACCTCAACATTCTTTGTTTGTTCTAACTTCCATGACTTTTCTTTTAAACATTGAATCTCTCCTTACAGGATCCTAATCACTTCCATGGTCTCTTGGTAAACCTCTTTTTGATGGGTTGGATCAGGATATTTCCAATGTAATACATCTTCTCTTTTAATGAGAGGTTTTTTCTTTGGGTATTTCTCTAGCTCATGCATCTTTAGTGCATGTAGTTACTAATACAAGCTCTAACTCAAGGTTAAACACTACCCTAGGCATCTATAGTGGGTTAGTTCTCTTCACACTAACCATCCTTACGCATTTTTCATTCTTCTGGTTATGGCTCATGTGGTCATACAATCCAGGACACTCCTCATACTTGTGCTCCTTTCTGCACCATGAGCACTATAGCAATTTTGGACATTCACACTTGTAGTGTTCAGTAGATCCATAATTATAACAAGTCCAACGGGGGAATTCACCCCTTCCTCCATGACCACTGCAGTCTCTAAATCCTCCATGAAAACCTCTTCCTCAACCTCTGCCATCTACGTGCCCTTCATACTAATGACCTTCGCCCTTAGAACTACTCCCAATGCTGGTCTGGCACACACCAATATCGATGACATCATGAATTTTAATATGAATCGGCAGTCCTTCGTATTATGAGTAGTGGATGTGTAAATTGTACAATAAGAAGACACATTCTTATGAAGCATGCATTGTAACAAAGGGCGTCTACTTGGATCATGATCCCCATGACAGATTTCACAATCTAATGACATGACACACATTGACCTTTGAGGACAACTATCCTTTGTGTGTCCTTCCACTTCACAATCTTTGCACACAAAGTCCACGGTGTGTTTCATGAACTGAATTTGTAGACAATTTTTCAAGTTGCTTTGCCATGGTAGAAATATATTCTTCTAAAAATGGGCTTACCCCAATGTACATGCTTTCGATAGCCTCATCCTGGTAAAACATCCTCCAAGAATTCACGTGGATCCATGAAAGTCTTATAGGAGAGAAAATTTCTTAAAGGTGTTATCAATCCTCCAACAAACCACTGAGCATGCTGCAAGGGATGGATATCATAAGATATATTTGTCAAGAGAATCTTAAAGCACACATCATACTCTCGTACACTCTCTGCCATACCCTATTAAATCTCCTTGAGTATGTTGATGCTCTTCTGCTCAAATTTAGGAATATGGAATTCTTCCAAAAAAGCATCATGTAATGTGGTATAATCCACCACCATCTGATGTGGGTCATACTTCTAGTACTGGCTATGCACGCACCCTTGCAACGTGGTTACAAACTAACTTACCTTTTTCTCTAGGGAAGTGATACCCTTAGTGTGTCATAACAACTCTCACTTTTGTACATGCTCTGCAGCATCCTCAAAACCTTTGTAATCAGGTAAATGCAAAGACATCTCATAAAACACCTGCTAAGGTGGTTGACATCCTTTTCCACCAAATCTAAAACCATGATTCCCCCTGTGTTTCCTCCACCACTAGGTGTCACTATATCCACTATCTCCTACCCCTCTGAATCCACCAGATCCTCCTCTTGTAGTAGGTAATGAGCCCGAAGAAGTTTTAATCTACACCCCCACCATTGTGTTGAACTATGCATCAATAGTTTGTGACGTTGAACCACTTCTAGACATGTACCAAAACTCTATGTACCCCCACCTTGCCCAAATGGCGTGGTCTAACAGGATTCCACCAAACACCAAAATTTTTTGCATAGCCATAGATGGATGTAATGTAAAATGATATCTACCTAATGATGTTTTCTTACCAATGCCAACCGAATTAGAAATACTTGTCTCAGAAATTGGGAAACTAAGTGTAAAGGTTTGGTCACATGGTGGGTTGTAGATGTGCACCTATGATTCTTCTCCTTTCTTCATACGATGATCTCTCATCAGAAGCTGAGGGGTTTCTTATCCCATGCTTTCCAAGATGGGGGTAACACAGATTGTTCAGGATTTACATCCTCCACATGAACCTCAAATCCTTACCACAACGTCTGCCTCCATAATTCCATTAAACCTGTAATTTCACGTTGTCTTTCCAATTCCCTCTCTCTTCAATTATGTCATATGATCCACCATGTCACACCACACTAGCTTCCATGCCTCGCACCTAGTGGGAATTTGGCTAGCCATAGGAAATGCTTCCAAACTTAGAGTGATGATCAAGATCTTGAGTGCTAATGGTATAACACACAAGAAATATGCTCTGGTCCTTCCAAGAACTTAAACTCAGTAACCTCTGGGAAATAATACATAGAAACCATGTACTATAATGTATAGGTTTGTCAACACACCACTCCACCAACTATCAACAACATGAGTCCATATCAGATCACCATAATGAAGCCGCTGATAATATTCTTGGGTCCAAACACGAGGGTCAATAATACCGTCTCTTCCTCGATGCATATGCCGACAACCATTCATAAAGCTTTACTAGAAAAAAACAAAAGAACGTTTTATAGAGTTCATGATACAGATGCTCCTCTAACCATTTATGTGCATCAAACTCAAGTCCAGTGTTGAATTATTGTGCAAAATCATCCTCCATACTCTTAAGCCAAGTCTCAAATTGTCTAAGGTCAAGCGTTATGTCATCACACACCATTCTTACAACAACTTCAAAAGAGATCCCTACAATGGAACCAAAATGTAGCCACATTTCCCTACTCCCTTTAAACCCCAAGCACACCAACACATCACCCATCCTTGACCGGGTGTTCACCTGAGGTGTGTGAGGGCACTAAGCCCCTCCTTTATGTGATCCTTGTAATAATGCTTCGCCATTAATGGAGGAATGTTTGCAAAAAATAGAAACACATGCATTCATTCTAGCACAGAAGTGAAGAAACTAGATCTAAGCATAGATGCACCATAATGTAGGAGTAAACACTACAACATCATAAAGAAATCAGATCTAAACCATGAGCAACATGAAGAACACTAGGGTTTGGACCCATAAACAAAGATATCTAAAACAATCCATCATATTCATTTATTCACAACTATTTACAGTCGCCAGATTACATCAGAAGGATTATAGTAGACTGAATACATTATGAAATAACACCCTAGCTCTACAAAATGACTATGCCCAAAGGGGTTCTATCCATGCTATCTTTTATGCACCTAGAATACTGCATTCCTTGCATCGTACATCTTCTTCCTCATGCACCACCTCTCATTTCTTCACACTCCTTCACACTCGCGCACCTACACATACATTCCTCTTGCATCCCCCTATTTTGGACCCAAGCACACTCTTAAATAGAGTAGTATTTCTTCCTTTCCACCTCAAGATCACTCATGAGAAAGTTGCATGCCAAGAGGGATCATGCTCCTCCATACTTGAATGCCTATGTTAGCTTTTCAAAGCCATAATTAGTTTCCACTTTACAGCTCCTTAAGCACAATGATTAACCCCTTGATTATTCCCTGGAATATTGTTTCTGTGGGCTGTAAGTCTTTGTGCACTAACCTTATCCACTTATCACACCTACCTTCTTCCTCATGTGTTTTCCATGCAACACCATATTCCAGAATGTGGCTAAGTCTCAAAACCCTCCTCTACATTCGTGTGCCAACCTCCACATCCTCCATGTTTACTCAAGTCCTTTATTCAAAATGGTTGACTGCTAAACTGTCCAAACTATTCACACACACTTAGTTCTCCATGCACACTCTTTATCACGCACCATCTTCCTATATTTCCTCTTGCATGTGCTCATCCTCTACTTCGGGACTTAGTCAGTTTTGGGCTCAACATGGGTTGCTCCTTAAGAGAACACATGTATAACTTGAAATGGAAAGTCATAATTCATAACTTGAAAACAAGTGGTATGTGGCACTTATATGCTTTAAAATGTCATACAAAACAAAAGACTAAACAAATAATTTTAAATGTAATATAAGTGTAAGTTAATTTCAATCTATATAAATTGTAGATGAAATCCCTTCTTCTCTCACTTAGTGGTTTAGTTATTGTGGTGTGATTCTCTCCTTTGAGAAAATGTGGAACTAAATTATTTCTTTCATGCTTGTATGTAAGTGTGTATTTAAGTGCGATGAGACTACATCATTGTTTATTATAGGAATAAGGGGTGGTTAGTGAAGGGAGGAATATGGTTTTGTGTGCATTTTCACATAAGAGGAACCAAGGGAATTCATGGCTAGTCTTAGTGGAGGTATAAAGGGGTGGTTTTAATAAAGGGATAATGGGGTATGTTTTTGTTGAGGTGTGTCTTATCCTGGAGAAACTAGAGGCTAGCCAATATTCCTTCATGGAGATAAAAGGGTAAGTACATATGACGGTATCTCCCCTTTATAAGTCTTATGGGTATGCTTGGTGGTAGGTTGTCTTTATTTTTTTATGTAATGTATCTCTCTTATCTCATCGCATGATTATGTCCATGCTTGTGTAAGTGTAACATGCATTATTGTGTCATACCAAATGATCCTTGAGCGTTGTGTATGTAAGTGTTCTATGTAAAAATATCCTTTTTTTGGCTTGTGAGTGTGGTCTATACATTGTGGGTGTTGCATTCAATATCATGTCTATTTTTAGATTTGATCATTACATGATTTAGGATCTAGGTATTTACTACATATTATTGTATTTATGATTCCATATCATAGTGTTTACACATAATAATAATTGTCTTAATTAGATTAACACTAATTTTGATATTACAATCATATGAATTAATATATTTTAGGAGCACATAAAATTGAAATTGTTGAAACAATTAGAAAAGGGGGTTCCATGGTGCTACATGTTTTGTCACAATTCAAAAATCAAACATAAAAAATAGATAGTATAGAATAAGTCCAAACAATGAGACAAATTAGACCTAGATAAATAATTGTGAATAGAGAACCTTGACTAGAATCATATCACTCCTTGGGTTATAGGACTATAACTATAGAAAAATGGTTATGGAGACTGGTGTAGCCTAGAATTTAGTGATATGAATCCAATAAGACCCTAGACGCGTTGGCACATCACTCAGCCTATACTGAGCACTCACCCAAAGCGTGCAAAGGTACCATGTCCCTCTTTAGGGTTACTGTTGTAGGATTTTAACATGATGAAGACTTAAGAGATACATATAGTTCCATTACTAACACATCATTCTACAGAGCATACCATATCAATACCTAAGGGAGAACATAAGTAAGTACTAACCATGATGAGATTAACAACATACTATATTCAAATACACACATATCTAATACTTAGGTTCAACCAATATTCTCCATCATATTAAATGTAGTAAGTATACATAAGCTTCATTACAATAATAGTAGTATGCGCGTAATAGATTTAAAAGCATACCTTTGTATATATCTCCTCTCTCTATCACATAGTTTACTACATATATATTAGGGTGGGGTCTTGCCCTTCACTGCTTATCCATTCCAAAAACAGGTTGCATGCCACTAATAGCTACATGCCGTTAGAAAATTAGGCACACATGCAAGTGTTCTAAAAATATACTACTACTAGCTAACTGACATTAGCAGATCTATTTCCTACTTGTTTCTATGTAAATTTCTTTGTATCTAATCCTCCAAGAATAGTAAATGCATGGCATGCACATCTCTGCCTCATTTGTGTGTTCTGCATGCCATCGTCTAAAAATATACCTTCATGAGAGAAAAATGGCTAAGTCCTGAAAAGTTGAACTTCTATTTTGCAAGCGCGTTCTCTCTATCTGTTTGCACCTTTGAATATGACTCACTTTCCTGCGTGGAATTCTTGTGTGCTTTTTTTTTAAGTGTTCTTTGATCAACATTACCCCCACACTAATTTCATTGTCACCCCGACAATGGTCATCTCCAAAACTAAAGTAAAGAATATAAGAATGGAAATAATGAACGAATGTTTTTACTCTACAGTTTCTTCTTCTACAGTCTGAACAAATAATTTAGGATATTCCTATTTTATTTCAGCCTCCAATGTCTGCCACTCAGTGAGTGCTTCCTCTACTCTTTCTGGAATGTCAACAACAATGGACTCTAGTTCATCTTTCGTAATCTCCCCTTTTTTATTTTTCAAGACCAACATAATGTTGGACATTGCAGTCATCCTTCCCTCTAGTAAATCCATCTTCTGTGCAATGAGCTTCCCAAGCTCTTCCTGTCGATTCTTGTGTGGTTCTTGTGATATTATTAGGGCCTTGTGCATTTGTTTAACCATTAATAATCTTTATTAGTGGCCCAATGTTTTGTCCTTCATCACTTTCTGGACCTCATTGTTCTCCTCTAGGGTTTTTATGTTAATTAGCGCCTCTGGAGCTGTGCATATGTTCAAGGCTTGGTTTGCTTTCTCCATTTCTTTCTTGCAGCACTTGTAGTAGTCCTTCATATGATGCAATCTTCCATGCATCACTGAATCCTTTTCTCACTCTGACCTCTTGTGTTGGATCCTTTGGCCCTGGCATGCGCAGAGGTTCATCTTCAAGCACTAGGTCCACCAATGTACCTACATAGTCTATTACCGAAGGAAATATATTTAGGTACCTTTTGCTCCAAGTGTGGCCTAGCCCTTACAACACTATCACCGATTTCCTCTGAGATGTTGATAAATACAAAATTATTATTTTCTGTGCTAAGTATCTCTCCTATGTTAGGCGTGTTATTTCTCCATCCTTAGTTTTAATATCTTCCCTGAGAACCCTAATTGTGGCAGCCTTTTCCATGTTCCACCTCACCACATCTATTGAGACTTTCACTAATGCATTTCTTACCTATTCATCTGACATGACAAGTAGGCTTTACTCGTCATGTGTCTAGGTTGAGGTGTCTTCTTCAACCTCCTTGATACACACGGACTCCTCACACACATAAAAATTTGGCTCATCCATGTGTGTGTTGCATGGACCATGATAACTGCTTCCTGGTGTGCACATTGTAGCCATATATGCATCCATTAGTTCCTAGCCATATAAGTTCTTTTTGTGATCAGCATGCTCTGGAAAACATGTGTCGATAATTTTACATGTGTCCTCTACATAACCCATGGCTGGTGGAATGTGCTCACCACTTGTTCTTCTAGACCTATGGCTACTTAGGAACTTGAGCCTCTAGATTTGGGACTTGTGTCTCCATGTCCTGAGCAGTCTTTGTAACTATCTCATATGTTCCCTTTTCCTCCTCTTCTCCTTGCTTTATTTCTTCATCTTTCTATTCTTCTACGTTCTTTAGAGGAGTAGGAGAATTAGGAACGCTTTTCTCTGATTCTTCCACCTCCTCATTCAACTTCAGTTTCCTTCTCCTTTTTGTAGTTGTCTCCTTATGAGGAGAGATTCTGGGTGATTTGTGCACTATTTTTAGAGTATCACCTTGGGTCCTTGTTCTCTTGAACACTCCTCTTAAACCCATGCTCTCCTTGGTTTGAATCCAATTTCTCATCATCCCCCTCTTGTGGTTGAGGTGGTGTGGTGGCATGCTCATCTTCATACTTATTCAGTAGGATGTCTTCTACCTCTATTCTCCAAACCACCATTATCCTCGCACTCATCCTCCTCATCCTCCACTTAAATTGGCTCCTGTGGGTTTAGGAACTGGGATGTTCTCCATATTGTGTACTTACCCTTTAGTGGTACTGGAAGTGCAAACTCATCTTTCACATACTTGTTATTCTCTAACTTGGGCTTTAGTTGGAGGTACACTAGTGCTGCCCCAATATCTCCCACAACCAAACTTACCTGGATTAATGCTCAATACATTTGAAATGATAGCCTTTCAATGTACGTACCTTGCCTAGGATACACATATTTCTTCCCTCAGTGTGTGGTAGTCACAATCTACCTTGTCCGTATTGAATGTGAGACACCGTGTTGCACTTCTAAGAACCTATGTACTGATGCACCTGGAAGTACCTTTATTGTGAAGGCATATGGTAACTTACACCAAGGGATCCATGCTCCATAATTCATGGTGAAACACACTGTGTAAAAGTGATGGTATACAATGAACTGAACTTCCTTTCCAGCCACCAAAGGCCAAGTCCTTAGAGGATGCACCATTCCTCTTCAAAGGCCGCACGGAGCCTGTTATACCATTTCTCATGCCCTTTGTTTGAACTTTTTTTTCATGGATCCCTCACACAAGTAATTTTTGAAGCATTTTTTGCAGGTGACTTGTGCCCCATGGGATAGTCCCATATCTTCTCCTTTGGTCCATCAGGTACTCCAATCTCCATGAACACCAGTGACAACAAAACAGATCCAAAAACTTGATCCTTCCTCCTTGTACGCGCTTCCTCAATGATTGTTTCTGTAATGTAACATGAAATGTTGTAAACTACCCCTTCAGACATATTTTTAGCAATCTGTAGCCACATGGTATTCACTTATGACCACCTTTCCTAGTCATTTATATTTGTAAGGAGATGTGTGGCTACTTGCACAACTGGATATTACTTCATTTTATCAATGTCCATGTCTATGTGGACCCTTTGTGTACCCTAACTCCTTTCTGGGTCTCCAATATTATATCCTTATCTGTTAGATTATCTACACAAATCTTCTCCTATGTCCTTCAATCCCATTATCATGGATATGAGTGTGGCTTAAATTCTAGCTTTACGTCCTACAAAGTAGAAAAAATCTTCGTGCACTCTGCTCATGAGA
Organism: Taxus chinensis; assembly: GCA_019776745.2. Classification (NCBI taxonomy): domain Eukaryota; kingdom Viridiplantae; phylum Streptophyta; class Pinopsida; order Cupressales; family Taxaceae; genus Taxus; species Taxus chinensis. The sequence goes on along the minus strand of CM034153.1, from coordinate 730,604,038 downwards.
CACTGGTACAAGGGCTCATATTTCCTGATAGTAAGGGGAGTTCATATAGCTGGTAAACTATAATATTCTTCAAGAGCTTCTCACCATCATCGTCATACAACTAACATGTCTTCCATCATGTGTGTATTTGTCTATGTGTTTAGCAAGGCATCAAGTTCCTACTTATTCTATTGTGGTACGGTGATTATACTCACTCACCTTGCTTTTCCTTATGTGAGAATCCCACTCCTGACCTTTGATAACCCCCTATAGATATTTCATTTTATAAAAATTACTTTTGGGAGCCATATCCTCTTCTTATTTTACCACCTTCTTCTTTCCCTTCACTCCCACTGATAACTCACTTTCTTAGGTGTGCCATTTCTAACTTGTAATCCTCTGTAGATACTCGCCTCTTGAATTCTGTAATGTGTGAATCGAACCCTAGCTCGATTTAGCATGCCCTAGGTGAAATAACGTGCCCTTTCTCCTCTCTAACACCTGGCTTTCACTCAAACCCTTCACCACCATGGGGATGCAAGCTCTTTCTGCACACAGATCTCTTCTTCATGACTGGTTACACACCTCTCCCACCTCAATTCAATCACTCAGTCACTTCAAACTTATCTCTTTATCAAATAATTTTAATCACAATGGTAAAAATGAATTCGCATCCCATCCTTATATATGATTTCCAAAAATTTGATGCATTTCATTGCTCCTTCACCTACCAAATATCCTCTCATTAATTGATCAATTCCATCATTTCCGTGCATGTTATATCTTCGCGTCCTAGATATAACCTTCTAGCACGCCTTCCTACCCTTTGGTCATAGACTTCTCTTCAGTGCACTACCTTGCACCCGAGTACCTCATCACTACACCTTCTAGTGGTAGTTGTTATGGCCTCTGCTTACCTTGCACGTTATATTGTTCCTATCATTCATCTCCATCTTTGGTCACTTTTTATAAGCAATCCTTTGACTTGAAGAGCACCTATAGTAGCTTATTCCTTTCATCTTTCAATTTCCACAATTTTGTACCTAGATACCAACAATCTATCCACTTCACACACAAAATTATGTCCAATCCTCTATGCATAAACATGCTTCATATAATAATTAGCTTCATGCAAGCAAGAACATGCTTATTACACAACACACCAACTAAATTGACAAAGCATAGTCAACAAATAAGGAAACAAATTAAGGAAATACAAAACTTGAAAACCTAATATAAATGGAAAATACTACCTTATTACAAACACCAACAAGACTTATTTATAGTAGGGCTTCAACCTACTCCCGTTGAAGTAACTGGGTAGTTGTGTTCCGTCAAGTGCCTCTAACTGGCAAGTGCACCTATTTCAAGGATGTAAGTGACAAAAATACGGCCCCAACCAATGTACCTTAAGCTTTTACTGGATGGTGTAAAAACTTCAAGTCACAGAGAATTACCATCTATCCAATCTTAAAATTCTTGTTCCTTATGTTTCTGTCATGCCATGCCTTTTGCCTGGCCTTTTCTTGCTTCTTACTCAAACGTGTTATGGATCTTTTTTCATCCAGATGAATTATATTTTTGATTCCGTTATTCTAAAGCTTTCTCCTGAACTAGACCTCCAGTGTGTGGAATACACAAATAAGGTAACATAAAATTCCATAAGAAGAACAACTTCTACGCCAAACACTAACTAAAATGGTGTTGCTTTGTTCAACCTTTTATATGTTTTTTTGATATGCCCAAAGTACTGCATATACTTTATTGTCCCAATCCTTTCTTCTAACATCACATATTTTTGTCAATGTCTAGCCCAAAATTTTGTTGAAAGCCTCAATAGTTTCCATTTTCCTTGAGGATGATAGGGGTGTAGTCTTATGGTGTGCAATCATGAACTCATCCAATAAAATTATGATTGTCTCATTAAGAAAGTGTGTGGGCCCTATCACTGGTCAAACTTGAAGGACATCCATACCTTGTAATAATATTTTCCCATAAAAATTAGGTTGTTGTAGCCACTATATAGTCCTTGGTAGGTGCTTCTTTTTCCCATATTGTTAGATAGTCTATGCAAAGTTATAATGTCGCATGATCTAGTTCTACAAGCAGCTGGTGAAATGGGACCCACAAAATCTATATCCAATTTCTCAAATGGTTATGCACTAGAAATAGGTCTTAGAGACATTTCATCATCGTTGACCTAGTCTTCCAAGACATTTACAAAGGTCACATGCTTTACAAAATTCCTTACAATCTTTATGGAGGGTCTCCCATTAGAATCCAGGGAGTAGAATCTTGTGCAGTTGTGGCATTACCTAGCATAGTGGCCACCTACAATTCCACAATGAGCTTCTTCCATAATTCTCGTGCATGCTCATGTTCCAATACACAACGGCTGCAATACCTCATCTCTGACCCAATTTGTACAAGTCACCATTGATTAACATATAAGGTGCGGCGTGTAGAGGGAGTTATATCTTCTCCAAGGATTTCATTCCTACTAGATGTCATCCCTATGCGTAGAAAGACAACAATGTCCTCTAGTTCTGATGGCAGCGAATTGTAACTTGTATAACTGTGCATCTGGCATGGTATCCTCAATTGTCCTATGCTTCTTCTCCTGACTGTATTCTTGATAAATGGTCTGGTCTAGAATTACTTTTTCCTAGTTTTACCACAACTGTGAAATCAAATTATTGAAATAAGACCACCCATTGACATATGTGCCCTTGTAAAATAGGTTTATTTACCAAATACTTCAATTCCATGGGATCTGTATAAAATATGAATGGTGTAGCTAGTAGGTACTAGTAGAATTTATGTAGTGCATAGATCATTGACAAAGCTTTACACTCTGTAGGTATGTAATTCTATTTTGCAGGAGTCAGACTTTCTACTAGAAAAATAGATATGAATGATATACAATACCTTCTCTAGGTTGGGCCAACACCGTACCAATGGCCATGACAAAGGCATCAAAATGTACATGAAATGGTTTGTCCCATGAAGGAAAACATAGAATAGGCATGCGATAGTAAGTTTCTCCTTCAATATCTCAAATGCGCACTATCTGTTATTCTCCCTAAGTAGAACATAAATTTCCCTTTCAGTAAATCTTCTAATGGTACGGAAAATTTGGCATAGCATTTGATAAATTTTCTGTAATATCCTATATGACCAAAAAATTTGTGCACCTCACTTTGACTAGTAGGCTCCCCTAGGCCTATAATAAATGCAACCTTTTCTGGATCAACCAACAAACCCTCCTTGTAGATTATGTGTCCTAAAAGTATCCCAAATGGTGTAGAAAATATCCACTTCTTGATGTTCAAATAGATACTCAATTTTCGACACCCGTTCAAACATTAAGTGCAGAATTATCATAGTGATCCTTGACTAATACATACACCGTGCAATCATCTAAATATACTCTGTAAGAAGTTTGTGAATAAATTATTTGAATTCTTGGACAACTATGCGTGAAAAATACAACAGGCATATTTTTCAGACCGAAAGGCCATTACAGTATAGGAAAAACTACCCCCATTCAGTAGTAAATGTAGTCTTTTCTTGATCCTCTTGGGAAATCCTAACCTGATGATACCCAAAGAACCCATCTGTAAACAAATAGATTTCACTGCCTTGAAACTCCTTCTAGTATTTCCTTAGTAAATGGCATAGGGAATGCATTTGTTACACATGCAACATTCAGCTCCCTGTAGTTCATGAATATTCTAATCCGTCTATCCTTCTTAATACTAATCACCATTGGACTAACCCATTCTAACTCATCAAGGGGCTTGATAATTCCAGACTTCAACATGTTATCAATCTCTTCTTTGACCTTTTCGCACAAATTAGGTTTCATTCTATAAGGTATCTTCCTAATTGGGTGCGCACCCTCTTTAAGATTTATCTTCATCTGCTCTAATGATTCATGCATGCCTTTAAGTTCATGGTAACCCCTAGGAAATAGGTCCAGGTAATACCTTAGTAACTCTATGATTTTTTGCCACTTCAGGATCTGACCAATAGTCTCTAATTATGGCTTCCTTGGGCTCAGTATCTATTCCAAAATTCACCCGCTTTTTCTTCATAGGTTCATGATAGGTGCGCATGGTCTTATCTGCAATTTCTAATACCTCGTGCCTTCATATTGAATGGTTTACATCTAAATTATCTACTTCTTTATCATCCACTAAGTAGACCATTTTTCCTTTCTCTCTCTTAAGGTAAGCGCATTGAAGTAATGTTGTATCGGCCTCTAGTCCTTGATCAAGGTATGCTCCTGAGTCCTCTTTATCTAATAATTCCTGAAGGCGTTCTTCAACCTTGGCACTATCCCCCATAGTTAAGCACTTGATAACTTTTAATTCTTCTTCCACTGGAGGCTTTGTAGAGAATAAGTCAAATGTTTGGGCCATTCCTGAAATTAAATTCTACCAATTTCAAGTTTTTCTATGGAGTTTTGCATATACATACCAAACATGTGCACAACCTTGTAAAGTGGAATAAAAACTGGTGCACCCAAAGGGAAGGTGGTAAAGCTTCCTTCCCTTCTATCCAGAGTCTCTCACACTTTTGAATGTGGTGCTGAACAGGTTGATTACCGTGATAATACATATTTGTGTAGGTGCATTTCTCCTAAAGAATCTAGTAGTAAGAGCAATCCCAATTTCATTCCATCCGAAAAGATTATCCTTGTGGACCACCCACCGGTGAGTTGTTATCCCACGTAGTGTATATGCTAGCATATTTATTCTTTCTAGTGGATCTATCCATTTCTCTTCTATGGCACGTAAGAATACCATGGGATCCCCTTCTCATGTGTAACAAGATACCGAGTTGTTACCTATCCTCTTGACATAACATGGTTTTGTGCCTCAAGGAAATATGCTCTTGACTTCGTGCCCTACCAACTCATAAGTTTTGTGAGCCCAATTATCAAAAGCTACACTTGAATTATCACTAATAGACTGTGCATCTTCCCACTAAATTAGTCCTTCTTTGGTTAGTTCAATCATCTCTGGGTCTCAGATGGTGCATACATAAATCTTATTCAAATATTCTTCACTTAAGGGCTCAACATAGGGCATTGAATTTCCATCTGTTAAAGGGATAATAACCCTTTCCTCTTTATTTTCAAAATTGATATAGCCCTTGTTAAACCAAAGATCAAAATTATTTGCATAGTACCAAGGTCGCCCCAATAGAGATGGAAAGCTATCTGACTCTATTAGCACTAAAACTTCAAAGACTCTAGTGAACTTTTCTCCTTATATGGTAATGGATGCATATTTTAAAACTCCAATGGGAGTGGCCCTAGTTTGATTATCCTTGAACAATACGTTAGAGGATGGCTGCAATGGGGGTATTTCCATTTGTACCCATGCATCCAAAGTAAGAAAATTGACCTTCACGCTTGTATCAATCAGTATATTACTCAACATCCACCCATCCAAAACAACATTCAGAGTTATTTCCTTGTCATAATCTAGGCTATGAGGAGGGATATTTGCATGCAAGATCTTTCGTCCAATCTCAGTACTTGCGTACAGAGTGTTCCCTTTTAACCAACTCCCTAATAGTGGAATGATGTTCTCCTGGCGCAACATTTTACACACTTCTCTTAAGGTCATCTATATCAGTTTGGACTGATCTCTGATGCTTTCTTCTGCTCCTTTAAGTATTGTATCTCACCCTAAAGATTCCTTAGAACTTCCATGGTATCGTAATAAACCTCCTTTTGATAGGTAGGATGTGGGTACCATGCATGAATAACCTCATCTTTAGTGATGGTAGGTTTCTATTGTAATGCTTCCCTGGCACATGTTGCCTCAATGTGGAGCGTGATCTTCACTTGTAGTGCCTCAGATTCTACTTCCATATTGGGCATCCATTGATTGTCCACAGTGTGTTGTATCCTAACAATCCCTGCACCTTTGTTTTCTTATTTATGTTGCTTACTCAGATGCTCATATAAGTCTGGGAACTCTTCATAGCTATGGTTCTTTCCACAGAAAGAACATGTAATATTCTAAGGACATTCACACCTATAGTGGTCAGGAGATCCGCATGTATAACATGTTCCATGAGGAAACTCACTTCTTCCACCACCATGGCCTCATCCTCTGAATCCACCGCAGTATCCTCGACCTCTACCATGAGTGCCTTCAAAATTCCCCTCATTCCAATCATAGCACGCCTGATTGTGCTCCTCAGTCCTGATGTTTATTCTTTCCCTTAGAGTTATCTGAAACTCCTGTCTGTTGTACACTAATATCTATAATCATCATGGATCTGTCCCAATCAGTCTAACAGTCCTCTCATGTCATGAGTCATGGACCTGCAGATTTTACAGTAGCTTGAAACGTTCTTCCTTATCATGCACGTTGTAATAATGGGTAGCGACTAGCATCATGGTTTAGAGTGGCATATTTCACAATCCATCAGCAATGAGCATATTGTTTTGTGAGGGAAACTATCCTTTGTGTGACCTTCTACTTCAAAATCTATGTGCACCAAATCCTTGTGCATCTCTCATGTGCTAAATTTTTTGATATCTTCTCCAACTATTTTTCCATTGCTTCTATTTGTGCTTCTAAAAATGGGCTCACCCCCGTATCTATGCTTCCAAATTACCTCAGCATGCAAGGATTCTTCAAGTGATTTGCGCAGATCAATATATGTCTTATGTGATAATGCCCTCCTAAAAGGGGTAATCAAGCCCCCAATGAACCATTGTGCATGCTGACTTGTGTGTATGTCATAAGAAAGCTTTGATAACAATGTTTTAAACCATGTATCATACTCTCTAACACTTTCATTAGTGCCTTGCTTAATATCCTTGAGCGCACTTATACTCTTCTACTCAAACTCAGGGATATGAAACTCTTTAAGGAATGCATCCTTTAAAGCCATATAATCTACGCAAGTCTGATCAGGGTCAAACTTTCTATACCAACTGTGTGTGCACCCTTGTAACAGTAGTGGAAAATTGGATTGCCCTACGCTCAGAAGCTTGTGATCCCTTTTGCACGCCACAATATTTCACACATGTGCACATGTTCAGCAGCATCTTCTATGCCCCTATATTCTAGGAAGATAAAGAGACATTTCCATGTAAATATTTTGGGGTTGGTGCAGACCTTGCCCCACCTGATCCAGAACCTCCTATATTTCCCCTGCCTCTAGAACCACCAAATCCACCTGAACCAGAGCTACCTATGCCTCCTGATCTCGAAACCTGTAGCTAGGGTAGAACCTAGGAGATGTACTTCCCTATGCTCCAAATAGTACTAATTGAACTACACCTGGATAGTCTGCGAAGCATTACTACTCCCAGAAGTTAATCCAAAAATTGGTGTGCTTGTATTCTATGCTAATGATACACTCTGAAAAGGTATTTCCATATAATAATGAAGTCATTTGTGCTAATGTCATCGATGTACATCTTATACCAGACTCTATCCTACTCTTCCACTTCTTGAACTAGCTTTTTGACTACTTGTTGTACTAGATGGTGAAAAACCAACATGCAAGGGCAAGGTTACCAGGTGGATTCAGATGCGTGCCCGTATGGCCCAGGTAGTCTCTGCTGGCATGCTTCTACGTGAGGCTGAGGGGGGATCCCTTTCCTATGCTTTCCAAGATGGGGGATTCCTGATGCTCTGGCTCCATGTCTTCTACGTGAGCTTCAAATCCTTCATGAGCCATCTCTCTCCTCAACGCCATACTTTCTGCAATGTCTACGCTGCTTCTCTATCTCCCTCTCATGTGCACCTCATTATACTTAAGCAACCTTTCCTCTCTCTGCCTTTCTACCACTAGGTCTTCCATCTTTTAACCAATCCTACTCAATTACCCCTGCACATGTGATGAGGTTTAGTTAGCCATCGGTTTACTCTCTAGATTCAAAGTTACCATCAAGATCTTGATCATCCAGTGGAATTCCTTATAGGTAAGCTCCCCTTGGATATCGTAAGAACTGGAATTCAGCTACTTTTGGACACAAATAAGTGGAAATTGAGTATTCCAAAATATAATTGTTCAAGACACCACATGGAACCACGTATCCACAAGCTTGAGTCCAAATCATATCACCATCATACAGGGCCTAGAATTCTTCCTACATCCAGACAAGTGGGTGATACCTCCAATTCCACTTAGATGCATAAGCAATCAGCCACTCGTATAATTCTACTGGAAAGATAGTGAAAAAATCTCTCATATAAACTATCATACAGATTCTATTCCACCCACATGCGTGCATTAAACTCAAATCCAGTGTTGAATCACCATGCGTATTCTTCTTCCATATCACGTATCCATTCTTCAACACTTGGTAAGGTCAACCGGTATGTCTTCATCGCTCGAACCATGCTGAAAACAACTGAAAAAGAGGTCTCTGGAAACAGAACCAATGATGCAGCCTAGAATTCAGTGATATAAATCCAATAAGACCCTAGATGTTGCTACCGCACATCACTCAAGCCTAAACTGAGAACTCACCCCGAAGTGTGCAAAGGTACCAGGTCCCTCTTTAGGGTTGTTGTTGCAGGATGTTAGCATGATGAAGACTTAAGAGATACATATAGTTCCATTACTAACACATCATTCTACAGAGCATACCAGATCTATACCTAAGGGAGAATATAATTAAGTACTAACCATGATGAGATTAAAACATACTAGATTCAGATACACACAAAAACTAACACTTAGATTCAGCCAATATCTCCATTATATTCAATGCAATAAGTATATAGAAGCTTCATTACAATAACAATAGTATGTGCACGTAATAGATTTAACACCATATCTCTGTATATATCTCCTCTCTCTCTATTACACAGTTTACTACATATATATAAGGGTGGGGTACTTTCCCTTCACCACTTATCCATTCCAAAAATAGGTCGCATACCACTAATAGCTATGCGCCGTTACAAAACTAGCCACACATGTAAGTGCGCTAACAATAGACTACTAGTAGCTAACTAACAGTAGCAGATCTATTTCTGGCCTGTGTCCATGTAAATTTCTTTGTATCTGATCCTCCAAGAATAGCCAATGTGTGGTGCACACATCTCTACCTTGTTTGTGTGCTCTGCACTCCATCTCTAAAAATAGACCTTCATGAGAGAAAACGGCTAAGTCTCAAAAAGTTGAACTTATGTTCCACATGTGCGTTCTCTCTATCTGTTCGTGCCTTTGAATATGAATCACTTTCCCGCGTGGACTTCTTTTGTGATTTTTTTCAAGTGTTCTCTTATCAACAGAGACTATTAAATAGGGGGAAATAAGTGTTTGATAATGCTTGTCTTTTTGGGGTTTCTAAAAACTTCACTCACTTTTCTAGAATTTATTTTGGATTGTTAGGGAACCACTCTACTTCCATGAAATCCTATTATATGCACAACACCTTCGAAATCTGAAAATATGGAGGGAGTTAATGGGACAATATGTTATCCCTCCATTATTATTAGACCTATAGGATTTCAAACATTTTGGAAAACAACACACTAAGTATAAAGCAACTAAACAATTAGTCCAATATAATGCATGTGTCCAACCCTTATTATTTTCAATGCTTTAATTAATTAAATAAATAAATTCTATATGTTCATATGTAAATAATTCAATTATACTTTTGGCACATGGATGCTTCACTGTAAAATGAGTTCTTTACTTTTACAACTTATTATTATTTGTTCTTTTATATTCTAAATGCACTAATATACCTACATATTTATATCCTTCTTGAATTCAAATTTAAATTTTATTAGCACACACACCACCATATAATAGGCACAAAAGGTCAATAAAGAAGGGTCAAAGGGCTCACAAAAAGTAGATAGAACCTTAGTAACAAGAAACATTGGTGATGGCTATGGTAAAAAAACTTAGAAAGGAGGGAAAATAAAGGAAGGGAAAATTAAAGAGGAGAGATACCATGTATAAGAGGAATAAAATATGGAAAACATAAAAAAATAGGGAAAAACGTATCAAATGCTTACCAAGAGTAAAATCTTAATCTAGATCAATAATCATAAACACATAAATACATTAACATTATACTAAATAACTTGTCACATAAAAAAAATTAAATATCTATACGATGATAAAACATATTTGTCACACCATCCATCTAAATATAAATCCTTCGTTTTTAAATATCTATGCAATGATAAAATATATTTATCACATGATCCATCTAAATATACATCCTGATATTTATAAAATGATAAAATGGGTTTGAATTCAAGATAAATAATTTTTTTATTGAATTTGAAGCTTGTGTGGATTAGGTACAATTTGTTTTTTAGGTTTATGTGTCAAGAACTTAGAGGTTCCGTTCCAATAAATGTTTTGGGGCGTGATCCTATTGGTCAGTAAAAATATGGCACTTAGCATACAGAAGGTTCACGCAAAAGAGCAGAGCATATTTAAAGGCGCGGAAGGGTCAGGAAAGAATCACGCATGAAGAAGAGAAATAGATTATTTTTGGAGGATTGGCTATGTAGTGCTTTGCATAGGTACAGATTGAGAATAGATTTACTACTGACATTTAACTATAAGAAGTCTATTGTTAGTGCACTTGCAAGATGTGGGCTATTATTGTAATGGCGCATGGTTAATAATAGCATGCGACCTATTTTGGGATTAAATAAGCAACGAAGGGAAATTCCCCACCCTTATAAATATGTAATGAACCGCGTAGTAGAGAATGGTATGTGAGAACTGAGTTATTGTAAAGTTATGCTGTCAAATTTGATGCATGCATAAACTATGGTATTATCTATTATAACAAGCTTCTGTGTATTTATCATGTTTAATGCAATGGAGTGTATTAGCTAAATTAGAGTATCAAATCCTGAGTATAATTGGTTCTTGCATGCTTGATTTCATCATGGTTATCTTTTAAGTTTGTTATTCTCTAGATCTAGATCTGAACATGAACTGTAGAATGATATATTAGTTATGGATCTGAATGCATTGAGTCTTCATCATGATAACATCCTACAATAGCAACTCTAAAGAGGGGCTTGATACCTTTTCGTGCTTCGGGTGAGCGCTCATTCTAAAATGAGTGATGTTCTAGCATGCCTGGGCTTTTACTGGTGAATTCTAGGCTGCATCATTGGTTCTGTTACCGAGAAAGATGGCGCTCCTTTATGATTCTAAGTTTTTGCACCATCCAAGAAAGCTCAAAGTATATTGTTTGGGGTTGTATGTTGTCACTCACATACTTGAAACAGACACTTGTCAATTAGAGGAGCTTGATGGAATACGGTTACCTGGATACTTCAACGGGAGTAGGCTGAAGCCCTACTATAAATAATTCTTCTTGGTGTTTGTAATAAGGCAATGTTTCCATTTAGATTAGGTTTCTAATTATGTATTTTCCTTAATGTATTTCCTTATTTATTGCTATGCTTTGTCAATTTAGTTGGTGTTTTTGTGTAATAAAGCATGTTTGTGTGCCAGAAGCTAATTATTATTTGAATATTTTTTATGTGTAGAGGACTACACATACCATTAGTGTGGGATGGTTATTTATATACAGGTACATGAATATTGAAAATAAGTACACATGAAAGGAAAAAACCGCTACGAGTGCTATTCAAAGTTGGAGAATTATTAGAAAAGAGATTGCTCCTAGAAAAAATGATCATAAATGGAGATAAATGATGGAACAGTATAACGTGAGGTAAGCGAAGGCCATGAAGACTACCAGTGGAAGGTGTAGTGATGAGGTACTCGAGCGCATGGAAGTGCACTAAAGAGAAGTCTGTAGCCAAAAGGTAGGAGGGCACGCTAGAAGGTTATAACTTGGGTGTGAAGATGTACTGCACAAAAGAATGAAAATGGTCAATTAATGAGAGGATTATTAGTAGGTGAAGGAGTAATAAATATAATTTTTTTTTGAAAATCTATAAAATGAGGGGATGCAAGTTTATTCTTACCATTGCAATCATGATAATTTGAAAGAGCTAAGTGTGACTGAGCTGCGAGAAGATTATTCAGGTGCGAAGAGTGTGAATCAAGATATGATGAGCATATTTATGCGTTGAGTAAGCTTACTTCCCCGGTTGCGAAGGATTTGAGTGAAGCAAGGTGTTGTAAAAGAGCTAGGGCATGTAATTTCAACTAGGGCACACTAAATCAAGCTAGGGTTTGGGTTTACACGTTGTAGGATATAAAAGGCAAGCATTTGAAGTTAGAGTATTGCAGGTTATAGATGGCACCAAATAAAGCAGCTACCCTAGGAGCTAAGCGGAAGAAGAAAGTGGAAGTAGAGGTTAAAATGACTCCTGAGAGTAATTTCTCAGAGATGCAATATCTAGAGGGTGTTATTGTGGGTCAGTAATGGGATTCCCACATTTGGAAGAGCAAGATTAGTGATTACAACCATCGTACACCTGAAAATAAGAAGGAGATGGATGTGTTATTAAACACAAAAACAAATAAGTGCACCACAAAAGACATGTCAGTGTATGATGATGTTGGGGAGAGTTTGTTAAATTATATTGGATTTTACCAGTTGTATGAGCTCCCCTACTTCGATAAATATCAAACCTTATACCAGTGGTTAATGATCAGGGTACATGAAGATATCTTCTACTTTGCAGGATGTAGGGTAAGGATCATAGCCATGTTGATCTCAATAGTAACAAGGTTGAAGGGCATAGGGGTAGATTTAAACGGTGATTTAATTGATAAGGCCACAATCCTGGAGACAAGGAAGAAGTTGGGGAAAACCAAGGGTCTGCACGACATGAAAATTGATAAACTAAAGAACTACCCAATCATACAAGTAGCTGCACACTTAGTGACAAAGTTAAATGACCAAGAAATATGGTCACAAGTAAACACATTATGGCTACACATTGTGAAAAAGATGTCACAGGGAGTGACTTACAAAATCTCCAGTGACATTGGGGAAACTATCATTGAAGAAGCGCACATAGGAGAGAAAATAAGTTTCGGGGCTGTTATATTGTCTCTGGTGTTTATGGAAATCAGGGTGCCTGATGGGCCAAAGGAGAAAATATGGGAATACCCTATGGAGAACAAGTCACTTGCAGAAAGATTTAGAAAGTAATTGTGTGAATGATCAGTGAGCATGCCATTCAAGTAGAGGAAAAAGAAGTGATATGATAGGCTCCACACAGCGTTCAAAGAAGAATGGTGCATACCCAAGGAGTTACCTTTGGTAGTAGGGAAGTCAGTGCAGTTCGCGGTATACCAACACTTTTACATCGCATGGTTTGCCATGAAAGATGGGGCTTGGAGCCCATGGTGCAAATTACCATATGCCTTCACAACATGATATTTACAAGCATCAATTCACCATTTTTCGGATGTGCACCGCCTAAGCTTCAATGCAGACAAAGTACATTGCAACTATCATACACTAAGAAAGACATATGTATATTCAGGATAGACTACCTACATTGAGAGGCTAGTCTCAGATGTTATAAACATGAAGCATGTAAGCTTGGTAGTTGGGGACATTGGAGTAGTGCTTGTGTACCTTAAACTCAATCCTAATCTTTGGAACAATAAGTATGTGGAGAATGATTTCATGCTCCCAGGGCTGCCAAAAGGTAATCATACAGTAGAGAATGTGCCAACCCCATAGCTTGCAGAAAATATAGTGGTGGATGATGAGGAAGATGAACAAGAAAATAGTGGTGGCCTGGAGCATAGAGGAAGAAGACATCCTTCAGACAAGGTAGAAATGGAGTGCGTGACTACGCCACCTCAGGAGAAGGAAGGAGAAGATGAGGATCTGGATGTCATAAAAGGAGAGTGCCACTTCAAAAGGGTATTCAGGAGAACAAGGACCTAAGGTGCTACTCCATAATTAGTGCACATATCACCATGACTCTCTCCACAAAAGGAACTAACTGAGAAGAGAAAAAGGAAGTTGAAGCTAAACAAAGAGGCAGAAGAGTCTTAGGAAAGCACACCTAAATCTCCTACACCTCCAGAGGATGTAAAAGAGCCAAAGGATGAAGAAAAATAGGATGGGGAAGAAGTAAAATAGGTAGATGGGACAACGCCCAAGACTACTCAGGGCATAACATAATAAGCTCCAAATTTTGATGCTCAAGTGCCTAAGGGGCCAAGATCGAAGAGGAAAAGTGGGAAGCATACTACACCAGTCTTGGGCTATGCTAAGGACAAAGGTAAAATTGTCTGTGCTCATTTTCAAAGCACAGTGACACTAAAGGAGTTGTATGTGTGGGAGCTAATGGATGAAGATATGGAAACCATGCACACAAGAAAGAGAATTTTATGGTCTATGCACATACACATGGATGAACCAGACTTTGATGTATATGAAGAGTCATGTTTATCAAGGATGTTGAAGAAGACACCTCAGGCCAGACAAATAATAGTAAAGCCTACTATTATGTCAGATGAACAAGTGAGTAATGCTTTGGTAAAAGTCTTGACAGAGGTAGCATGATGTAAGGCTGCAACAATTAGGGTGCTAAGAGAAGAAATCAAAACTAAGGATGTAGAAATAGTGCACCTAAGGAAAGAAAAAGTACTTGGAGCAAAAGAATAATAGTGAATTTATAAGCATGGTAGAGGAAATTGGGGACCTTGTCCTGAAGGTGCGACCACACCTGGAATCCAAGGTACCAGAAAACTTTCCTTCAGTGATGCATTATGTACGTACCTTTGTGGACTTTGTGCTTGAAGATGGATCTTTGTGCATGCCAACACCAAAGAATCCTAAGCAGGAAGCATCATGAGAAAATGCTTCAGTGATGAGGAAGATTACATAATATGAGGCATTTCTCTAAAGCTTGCAGGAGGAACTGAAGAAGGTACATCAAGCGCTGAATATTTGTGCAGCCCCAGAAGCCGTTATAAGAAATAGGAACATGGAAGAATACTATGAAGTCCTAAAATCCATGAAGGATGAGACCTTGGGCCATTCAGAATGATTAGTGTTTGTCAAGAAGAAGCGTGAGGCCCTTATAGTAGCACAAGAACCACACAAGGAAAGGTTAGATGAGCTTGGGAAACTCATCACACAAAATATGGACTTATTAGAAGGAAGAATGACTGCAATGTCCAGCATTGTTTTGGTCTTGCAGAATGAGAATGGAGAGATTGCACAAGATGAGCTAGAGTCAATTGCAGTGGATATCCTAGAAAAGGTAGAAGCCACGCTCAATGATTGGTAGACTTTAGAGGTGGAAATAAAAGAATAATATCCAGAATTGATTCTTCTTATTGAAGCAGAAGATGCTGCAGGGTAAAGTAATTCTTTTATTCATAAAAGTTATTTCCATTATTCTATTCTTTGATTCATTTTAGAGACAACCATTGTCGGGGTGGAAATGTAATTAGTGTGGGGTTATGTTGGTCAGTCAAAATATGGCACTTAGCATACAAAAGGTTCACGTGGAAGAGTAGAGTGCGTTTAGAGGTGCGGAAGGGTCAGGAAAGAATCACACGCAAAAAAGAGAGATAGATTTGGGACTGGGCCATTTTCACGTGTACGAGCTATTTTGGAGATAGTGTGCCAAACACACAAACCCGGTTAAAGACTTGTGCAACACGCATTGGTTATTTTTGGAGGATCATCTATGAGTTGATTTGCATGGGTACAAACTGAGAATAGATTTACTATTAATAGTTAACTAGAAGAAGTCTATTGTTAGCGCACTTGCATGTGTGGCTATTATTGTAACGGTGCATGGTTAATAATAACATGCGACCTATTTTGGGATTAAATAAGTGGTGAAGGGAAATTTCCCACCCTTAAAAATATGTAATGAACCATGTAGTAGAGAATGGTATGTGAGAACTAAGTTATTTTGAAGTTATGCTGTCAAATCTGATGCATGCATAAACTATGGTATTATCTATTGTAACAAGCTTCTGTATATTTATCATGTTTAATGCAATGGAGTGTATTAGCTGAATCAGAGTATCAAATCCTAAGTATAATTGGTTCTTGCATGCTTGATTTCATCATGGTTATCTTTTAATTTTGTTATTCTCTAGATCTAGATCTAAACATGAACTATAGAATGATATATTAGTTTATAGATCTTAATGCATTAAGTCTTCATCATGCTAACATCCTACAACAACAACCCTAAAGAGGGGCCTAGTACCTTTACATGCTTCAGGTGAGCACTCAGTCTAGGCTGAATGATGTTCCAGCATGCTTGGGATTTTACTGGTGAATTCTAGGTTGCATTAAATCCCAACCTCAACCCTTATTACTTGATATCTCTTAGAATTTATACTTTGGTTAATGGTATGGAAATGCCTTTATTGCCATCATACATAAGACTAGACTAATAGCAATCAGACGTAAATAGTGCAATGGAGGAGTTGAAGGGGATGCATCAAATAATTAAAATAGGATGGAGTAAATCATTGCATGAGAAAAAGTGGAGACAAAGAAGGGGTTAGTGGGAGGAGAATTCATGGGGTGGGAAAAATGTTAGGGTAACCTATATGAAACTCTTCTTTCTGATGACCTGAGACAAATGAAAGACATGTTATTTATACCAATCATATAAAGAAGGAAAGGGGTGTAGTACAAGTTGGTGGTTGTAATTACAATGGTTGTTATTTGTGGGTAGCTAGAAAAAAATGTTAAATTAAGGGGAATTCACTTGTCAAAAGTAGGGACATGTGGAGTAGACTCAACACCCTAATTTGATTTGATGTAGTAGTTGAATTTGATAACCATGAAACATGATTGTTTATGTCATTTTGTGTTAGATTTATAGACCATCATCTTACTCCATTTTCCATTGTTGCCTAGTAAAAATACATACTGGGGGGAAAAAATTCATTGTAGATTTGTAGTTGACTTGGAACTCTTTTATAGTGATTACCTCATTGACCTAGTCAGAAAATAAATGATACTACCAATTAGTTTTTGAGTGGAACCCATAGGTGTATTAGGTGGAGAGGTGGGTTAGTTGGTCAAAAAGTAGATTCAATTTCAAAAATGCATGTAGATAAGGAAACATGCATATTTTTGGAACCTTGAACTCAACATATGTTGAATATAAAATGTATGTGTTCATGGCTCCGTAATTCATTAATTTCATGCAAATTTGAAATTATGGTTTTACACTTTCTTTAATGACCACATACACAAACCTTCGATCGTCCATTTCCCCAACTTAACTATTCATTTCTTCAGCTCGTGTCAAACACGACCACCGATACTCCCATTTGGAAATGAATATTAGAATAAGTAATGTTTGAGTTATTTTCAAAAGAATAAAACTATTTTTTTTTGTATGCATTCTTGCGGCATCCTTAATTGCTCTAGGTCATCTAAGGTTATAAGTAGGTAATGCTTTAATTTGAAGATTATAATTCAGCTAATCAATTTGATGATTATACTTTGGTTAATCATTTTGAATATTATAATTTGGTTGCTAGGTTTGAAGACTATATTTACATTATTTATCATGGTGATATGTACTTGTTGAAGACTATAACGTAGATAATTTATCATGGTGATACGTCCATCACAAAATTGAAATGAAAATCAAACATTGGATTTTTCATCTCATACCTCATTGGTAGAAGTATAAAAATGTGGCATTGAGAGTATCAAAAGCATCATCAACAAAATATGATTCCCTACTCAAGTTTTATTTTTAGCATTTACATTATACAAAATCAAGTGTTCCCAGATCATAAGATCTAATTATCTAAGAGAGGAGGGAGCATGCATTGTTGTTGTTACATTACTTCATACAACACAGTTGGGACTTTCATGTGTGTATGAAGGGAATGTATAATAGAAATGTCAACCATTGTGATTTATGGGTAGTTAGAATAGGCATAAATTTATGGGGAATCCACTTGCACATATATTGAGGCACTTTAGAGATATGGATATATGGAGTGAACTAAACATTCCATGTCAAGTCGATGTAGTATTTGAATTTTATAACCATAAAACATGGTGGTTCATGTGGTTTTTCATCATATTTATAAAATATTATCGTATACCATTCTTTATGCTTTCCTAGGAAACAATAGGTATTAGGAGCAAGAGTTCTCCTTTTGGATTTGTAATTTACTTGGAATTTGTTTATAGTAATTACCCCACCAGGGTTCATTTTAAGACCCCCTCACAAAAAAAATTATAGAATGGGTGGTGAATCTGACAAAAAATTCATTTGCACTATAGGCAAAAGTGCAAAAACAGGTTTCGTGACAACATCGAAAGGAATCCATTTTTCTGAAAAATGACGGACTGTGATTTTTTTTACTAAGAGTATGAATGACAATAGAAAAAAAAATGTTTGTGTTACCGGTCGGTAACACTTACTATTGTTTTCGACTGGTAACACTGAAAAGTGTTGTCGACCGGTAACACTAGAAAGTGTTACTGGTCGACAACACTTTTCAGTGTTACTGACTGACAACACTTTTCAGTGTTACTGGCTGACAACACTTTGCAGTGTTACCAGTTGGTAACACTAGTTGGTGTTGTCAGCTAGTGACACTGAAGAGTGTTTCCAGTAACATTATGTGGTTTTTCCGGCTGGTAACGTGTGATTGGCATTTCCAACCGATAACATAAGTTAGTGTTGATTGTTGGTAGCAATGAAATAATTGTTGGTCGGTAACATGTATTTTGTTTCCCTGGATGGTAACATTGAAGTACATCTAGAATTTAATATGCCACATGTGGTGTACCTTCCTCATTTAATGCACTTTCCTCTCCTATATATATAGCCATCTCCATTCATTTTGTCTCATTTTCACCTTCAGGTTTCTACGAGATAGATTTTTTTAGAGAGTTCCAGGCTTCTCATCTACTTCCAGTCTTCCACTCTTAGGGTCGAACTTGATCATCAAGATTCAAGGTGAAGGCACATTTTTCATCATATACAGGTATCTTAATTTGTAATTTACAAACCGCTTCTTTTATCAAGCAATCAAGTTTCAACATTCAAGAATAATGGCCCTAGGAAAAAAACCATTAATCTGACTCCCTATGTTTACCGAAACATTTTATATCCCTAGTTTCTACAACTGCTACAATACCCTCAAATATTTAGCCAATTCGGTTGGATTGTTAGCTCATGGTTCCATGGTATTATTTACATGCCCCAGTATCAAATAGAGCACACATTACTAAATAATTTAATGCAAATATATAATCAATTTGATGGCACATTCCTAGTTCAATTACCCTCCCACGAATTTATCATCAAAATAAAACCTGAAGACATTCATCATATAACAAGCCTACCCCATCAAAACGAATTGCATGTAACCTCCAAAGTTGTTCTTCTTGATGAGAATTTTTTTTAGAGTCTCATTACAATCTCTTTATTGAGACTGAGGTAAATAATCTAGCCAAAAGAGGCATTAAATCTCAATCTATCAAAGACCCCTTTCTCCTGGCCATGGTGGAATTTTTCTAGTCCCGTATTGTGTCACAGGGAAGATACACCAACATTCCTCATTGGAAAATGCACTACCTTCTTCAAACCATTGTCGGCATTAGATTCGATTGGTGCACATATCTAGTGTCAAAGATTCATTTCGATCTCTGAAAGGCCAAACTCAATCCTATTACAGTTATTTTTTCTTCTCGTTATGTTCTTGTTTTATATTATGAGGGTTTTAATGGACTCAAATCAATAGCTATTACAACTGCTCTTCACGATAAGATGGAAAAACATGGAATGTGTATTGACCAATAGTTGGTGAGTATTTTGTTTTATAAACATTTAATCTTGATTCCTTTCAAAAACAAAATCATTATGAAATTAATTCTTGTATTGTAAATATGTAATCTATAATTCTATTTTAAACCAATGAACAGGTCAAAGAAAGTGAAACACTAGAACTTCTTCATAAGGCAATTTGCTTGCATAACTCTATTAGGCCTAAGGGGTCTAGTGACAACCATACAATTGATGTCTCTGATTCTGATGACTCTGTGGCTCAAGAGTCGAGATTAGATAAATGGATGTGTGGTTCTTTGGATTCATCGCACTTGGCCCAGTCCCACAACAAGGAGAGAAGTATAATCAATCATTTCATTTTTATTTAATTATTTTACATATTAATGATATTGATAATTTGAATCTCTAATTTTCTACAATGTCATATTTCTAATTTCATTATCCTAATGTGCAGCCTTTTTTGACATATATGCATCACCTTGGAGAGAGTTTTCTCATTCTATAATAGACACCACACACATACCTAAGGGCCAGGCTGATTATGAAGAGATTCAGTCTGTTGCAGTAACCAACCCAGGCGTATCAAGTTCTTGTACAAAGCAACTAAAAAATAGTGACTTAAACTTTATTTATATTAGTGTTTTTAAATTATTTTACGATTTATCAATATTTTTAAATTGTTTCGTAAAATCTAGGATTTGTCGTAACAGGGCTTGTACCACCACAACCCTTCCACCATTACCAAACCAAGATTTTGTTGACTACAAACAACATTCATAGTGTAATAAATTCTTTCTGTTCACTTTTTTGTCTTTTAATTTCAAATTTTTAACATATTGATTACTGATATTGGTAGTTAAATCTTATATTGTTAAAGTATATATGCTTACAGATCTTTTTCAATCTGAAATTCATCCTTCGGCCATGCTCACTACCACCACCTATGCTCTGAATCCTCAGCACAAAAGGAGTGCATCAGTTCTTGCCCTCAACCTCCCCTTCCACCTCCTTCATCTTCTTATGGTAGGGGGAAAAGGCTTATGCTCCCTAACACTGCAATGAGTATGAGCAAGGGAACTCAGAATATGACAACATCTGATTTCCCCAGTTTTAATGTTGAGGGTGTGTAGAGTGCCAGAGGCACTCCTATTCTAGACAATATAGATGTAAGTGAGGAGTTTCTTGGATTGGAATAATATTATGGGATGCAAGCATCAGGGAGGAATGTTGAGGATCTGACAAAATCTATTTGTAATGAAATGCCACATCCGGTAGGCTTTTAAGATCCTCCTTCCCCAACTCCATAGGGAACAGATGATAATGCAAAGACCAACTTTTCACTTGAGATCCTTGTGTTAGATATTGATATAGCCCTTGTCATGGAAAATGTTATTCCTAACCTCAAGGAGATGAAGATGTGGGAGATCAGAGTGAAATCTATGATAAAATAAATTAATGATAGATACCATAATTTTGAAAACAGAGAACAACTATTTTCATTGGTTAAAAATCAATCATTAGTGATTGATAGTATTCTTTCTCAAGCACAAAAATGAAATGCAATCATCGACAATGTCTACAAAAGGGATGATTTTTTTGCAATAATGTTGAACAGATTGGCTAATTTGAGTTATGAGGTGCAGTCATACTACAACAAGTGGAATCGTGACAAGAATCTTGTCACTATTGATAATGTAGAGAAAGACTTGGTTGTGGTAAGTTATACATTTTTTTGTAGATTGTTACATATACATATAGTTATTCTTTATCTTATTCTAAATAATAATTATGTGATTTTTAAATGTAGTCAAAATACCAGACTTTGAGGACAAAGGTGCATTTGTTGGAGGAGCACATAAGAAAAGAGAAAGAGAGTGTCAAAGGGGCTATTGGTTTTAAATAAAAACTTGTTTTGCTAAACAAGCAGAACAATACTTTGCGTAGGATTATCAAGGAGCATCATATGGATCTGGAAATTCTTATGAAAAAAATAATTAATGAGGATCCTTATATCCTTTCAGCAAGAGATGTAGCTAGGGAAGATAGAGAAAATTTAGAAAACATTAAAGTTGTGTAAAAGGAATTAGTAGAGTCTGGTGTAATCCGAGATAGTGAGAAATTTGTAGTTGTTGTTGAATCTGGTCAAGGACAAGGGTGCACTTAACTTGAATTAAAACTTTTATCTATGTTACTATTGATGTATTTAGTATTTGACTATGACAAATACAATTTGAAAACATTATCTTTATGAGAAATTGTTGATATTTTTATTATGAGATCTCATGTGAAATGGTTTATTATCTTTATGTGAAATAGTTGATAAATAGTACACATGGATTCTAGAATTTAGTTTCAAATATATTTTTGATTATTCCTAATAATCACAATGTTATATAACATATATGGATTATAATATTTTTGCGAACAATTGTGCTTGTGGAATTGTGATAGTGATATTGGATTATAATTGGAATTTGAAAACACTGTCTTTATGTGAAATTGTTATTTCTTGATTTGTTTATTTCTGTCATGAGTGTTTTCGAATGAAAACTCTAGTCGTTTATTTTTTCAAGCTTCTACAGTATTAGAATAGTACACATTGATTAGGGAATTTGGATTTACATTCTTCAATTTAATTTCAAAAATGTATGAACTCAATAATTAAAAATTTTGTCTTGAAAGTTGCATGTGCATGTTGTTGTCAATCTTTATAATTGTCAATTGATTCTTGAATCTCTATTCTTGATTCCTCATGTAAAGATTATCTCCAATAATGATGGATCAAGTGATGTATTTGTAGACTTCCATGTTTTTTTATTAATCCTAATAATCACAATGTTGCTACGTGTATATCATATATGGATTATAATTTATAAGATATTTGCCAACAATTGTGCATGTGGACTTAAAAGTGAGAAATTAGCTAATGAACATACTTTATTAGTAACGAAATTTAATATTATTACATCATACAATTTACATATTGCACAAATATGAACTGTCTGCCATTTGTTATTTGCAAAGTTCAAACATTATTAGATATATAGAAGGGATTAAACAATTTCCAAACATTATATGCCCAATATATGTGAATGAAAAAATATCAAGTAATAATTTATATTTTAGAAAATGAATACAATCATTTGTTTGGTAACTGGAACAACCCTATCCTGGATGGTCCTTCATCACTTCTTATATCTGGTGCAGTTTCTTGTCTAGCAGATTCCAAGTCAATTTCACCATTATTAGAGATTTCATTGTTCGCTAATTGATTAACAACTCTACGTTCTACAATAGATGTCCATGTAGCAAGTGCTCTTTCATACGGAAATGTGTCCACCCTATATCTTGAAACATAAATTCTCGAACAAGTTTCCGAATTCTTTTCCAATCTATTGCGAAGTTTTGATTTGACAAACAAAAGTGCACTAAATACCCTTTCATCTTCAAAATACCCAAGAATAATTGTTTGTGTGAGTTCATATAGTTTGAAGTATTCACTTATAGTTTCTATAAGAATGTTGCTCCGATACATCCTTCTCCACAATAGCGTGACAACTCTCATTTCTGTTGGGTCATCTATAAGCTTATATTGATTAGACATTGTAAATTCAAAATGTTGTGATTGAGACATGAGTAATTTCATTTCCAATATACAATTTAATTCCCCTCCCTCAACATGTGAAGATTTGCAAAAATGTTCCATAAGTGCAGTCATGGATTTTCCAAAGTTTGTATTTCTTTGTTCTTCATCAATCATTGAGTTCCAGAAAATGGGATTTACAACTCCCATCACCTCCAATAGATCAATGTTTTTAAAACACTCTCTGATCTCAAAAGATAATGTTTTAGATATTTTCATCATTTTTTACGTACATCAGAAACTGCAGCATCAAAAATACAACTCGTGATAGGTACTTCCTCAAGTTCAAAACCTACTACATAAGGATCTTTGTATAAAGTGTGCATTTTAATATTTTTCCCATCAACAAAAATACAAGATGAGTACTAATATTGAAATTTAAATAGTTGTTCAGATATTTTGTGTCTGTAAAAACCTTGAAGCTACTAAAAAATGGATTTTGAATCCAATCTTGGGTGATATACAAGGTATCTAAAATCATGCATACTTGTCTTTTTAATTTTAGAAAATCAACAATGTATATGGACTGTTCCTGAGCATGTTTCGCCAAGTTGTTTATTTCCTTTAGCATTAGAAAAATACCACATAAAGTTAATAATGTCTCTATATCAATCAAGCGATACAAAAAATCTTTAGCCTTATCCACTTGTCTTCGATGCTTGAACATATACCTTATTAAGGACTTGTATTCCTTAAAAATCCTACAAGCTGGTTCATACAATGATATCCATCTCGTGTCAACATATTTTAGAAATATTTTACCATTTGTTATTCCAATAGAAAATCTTTGAAACTACAGAAATCTTTTAGGACTGCTTGACATATATGAATGCAATTCCGGTATCAACTCCTCCACCTTAGCAACATTTTAAAAATGACTTGCAATCTTATAAGCCAAATTCATTCGGTGAGCCATATAATGACTAGGTATGATGTAAGGGGATACTCTTGTTTGTAGATGGATACAAAGTCTAGTTTTGTGACCTTACATGACAGAAGTGCCATCAGCAAAGGAGAAGGCTACATGACATAGAGTTACCGGTCGGAAATACAGATAACTGGTACCGGCCAACAACACATATATCTGTTACCAGCTAGCAACATATATCTATTACCGTTCGGCAACACATGTATATGTTACTAGCGGGTAACATGTATATCTGTTACCAGTCGGTAACTCATATATTTGTTACCGGTTGGAAACATATATATATATATATATATATATATAACACAAATACATGTTTTCAGCCGGTAACACTTGCATAGTTGACTTGTTGGCCTGTAACACTGATACCATTTTCTTACCTATTGAGTCTCTCACTTTTTCCTAAATCCTTCAGCTTGTGGTCTTATACTTTTGGATTATTCACACGCTTATAATGTAAAAAATAGGACTATACTATGGTGAATTAATCCTATATATATTAGAATGTTATAACATGAAGGAGAATTTACTAACTTTAGTCGGTCCCTGGTGGAATTACATAGGAAAAATTATATTCAATTTTTTTAGGTCTCGTAAAATTTTGGCGAACGCGCTCCCGTACGGTAGTACAAAATTTTCCATATTCAAAATTGAAAATCCCTTATATTCACCTTTTCATGAATATCGCCCCTAAATTTTACCCTGTACCCCACCAACCTAGTTGATAAATAGCTAATGCTATTAATTTTTCTTTGATTTGCACCCATAGGTGTACTTCATGGAGAGGTGGGCAGGTTGCTTGCAATGAAAAGTCTCCTTTGTCACACTTATAGGCATGGAAACATGCATAAGTTTGAATCCTTAACTCAATATATGTTAGATACATAAGCTCTTTGTTTAGGGTTCCTTATGTCATTAATTCTATACACATTTACAATTTGCAATTAGTGTTTTACATCTTTTGTCAATGACCATTACCATGAAAACATCAATAGTTCATTTCCTTCAAATCGTGTCTGATACATCCAATGAGAGTACCATTTGGAAAAACCTATCAACGTAATTAATGTTTGAGGCATTGTCAAAAGAGAAAAAATATTTTTTAATGAGCATTCATAGGTCCTCCTTTGATGCTCCATCTCATCCAAGGTTATAAATAGGGAACACTTCAAGTTGAATATTATAATTAAGTTGACCAATTTGAAGATCATAATTCAATTGATTAGTTTGAATATTATAATCCGGTTGATGGGTTTGAAGACTATAATTTGAGATATTTATTATGGTGAATTATACTTGGTTGAGATTTATTACTTTGGTCATGGTAGTATGGGGTAGTGCATTAGGGAGGGGGAGATGTTATGTTAGCATGTTCGTCACTAAATTGAAATGAAAATGCAAACATTGGTGTGTTTATCTCATGCCTTAGTGGGAGTGATATAAACAAATTGAAAAGTCTTTGATATTAATAGAGTCTCAACATCATCATCATTTATCATCATCAAAAAACTACAATTCGTTGCTCAAGTTTTCTTTTTAGGGTTTTTTGGTATGTGAAGCTCAAGCGTTCCCAAACCATACACTTTGATTATCTCAAAAAGGAGGGAACATGTAGTGATGTTAGTGTAGTGTTGCATATGACATGGGTTTCATGTTTATATGCATAGGTTGGTGTTGTTCAGTAGAAAACAACATGGTGAAAATCATAAAATGGCCATTGTTATTATTTTATTTTATTTTTTATAGCCTCAAGGTTTTCAATAGGATGTTGTTTTATTTGTTAGATATGATGAAAATTTGAATGGAAAATGGAAAGAAAAAGTGGATATCAAATACCTTTGTACCACACCTATTCCATGTCTAGATTGTTACCATCCAAATAATATTTGCTACCTATGCTCCACTTTATTGTCTCAATCTCACTCACATTGTTCACATGAGTGCAATTAGCATTTGCAGGTGCCAAAATAAAAAATGTAGAAAATCAATAGGTTCCACGGTTGAAACCCAACTGCAATGTATGCTTCTTGTTGCACTTTGTAGCCTCTCTTTTCATTTTTAAGCTTGAGTAATTGTAGGAAAATAAGTGATGGGTGAACAATCATTAATAATTGATCCCCTCCATGGGTTTTTCATACGAGTGATACATAGATTTTATCTTCCAATTGAAAGTTTTAGACAAAGACTCCATATAATTTCTTACAGTTTTTAGTGCAAATTGGTCTTTTATTTAGGAGGAGATTTTTATTAATAAAACCATAAAAGTGTACCATGTAATGTCAACATTTAAAAGAGCTTAAAATTATGTGAAATTTTTTTCTTACTCGCGCCAAGGAAAAAAGGAAAAAAATAACAACCCTTCAAGAATTATTTTATACTACGATTTGTTGAGATTTGCTTCCTTCATGTTACATAGATCGCAGGTCATGCATGTCCCAACTTGCACTTTAGAGATAGGGATATATAGAGTGGACTCCACATTCCATGTTGATTCAATGTAACTGAGTAGAACTTTGATAACCATAAAACATGGTCATTGAGGTGGTTTTGCGACATCTTTAAAGACCATTTATCTTACACCATTCTCCATGCTTGCCTAGAAACAAAAAATAATTAGGTGCAAGATTTTTCCTTGTGAATTTGTAGTTGACTTGGCATTATTTCTATAGCAATTACCTTCCATCCTAGTTGACAAAAATATAATAGTACTAATTATTTTTGGAGTGGCACCTATAAGTGCATTGTATGGAGAGGTGGGTCAATTTTTCGCAACATAGAGTCTCTATCACCACGTCGTGTAGGCAGGGAAACTTGAATATGTTTGAATATTGAACTCAACATATGTTAGAAATAGAAACTTTACATTTAGGGTTTCCTTTATGTCATTAATTCCATGTGTATTTGCAATTAGGGTTTTAAACTATATATAAGTGGCCAATGCCACAAAAACCTTTCCTGTCAATTTCTTTGACTCGTGTTGAGACACATCCATTGAGACTCATGTTTGGAAATTCCTATCAACATAGTTAATGTTCGAGGCATTTTCAAAAGAGGAAAACTATTTTTTTTGTGCACTCTTGGGTCCTCCTTATATGCTCTCAGTCCATCAAATTTTATAAATAGGGAATGCTTCAATTTGAAGATTATAATTCCATTGATCGATTTGAAAATTATATTTTGAATGACCAGTTTGAAGATTATAATTTGGTTTATGGGGTTTAAGACTATATTTTGGTTTATTTATCATGGTGATGTGTACTAGTTTGAGATTTAATATTGTGGTCATGGTGGTGTGGGTTGTGAATTATGAAGCGGAAGATCTTATGTCAGTATGTTTGTCACCAAAATGAAATGAAACTACAAACATTTGAGTGTTCATCTCATGCCTTAGTGGGAGTGGTGCATAAAAAAGTGACATTAAGAGTCTCAACATCATCATCATCATATATCGTCATCAACAAACTATGATTCCTTATGCAAGGTTTCTCTCTCATAATTTTTGGTATGTGAAATAAAGGGCTCCCAAGTCGTACACTTTGAGTATCTCTTAGAGGAGGGAACATGTAGTGATGTCAACGTAGTGCTACATACAACATGGGTGGGACATTCTTTATGTAGCATTGGTTGGCATTGTCCAAGTGGAAACAATGTGATGAAAACCATAAAATGGGCATGCTATTATTTTATTTTAATTTTTATGGTGTCAAGGTTTTCAATTGAACGAAATTTAATTTGTTAGATAAGACTAAGACATGGGTGGAAATTTGGAAATAAAAAGGTTGTGAATTAAATAACTGCATGTCACACACATATTGCATAACTCATATTATTCTCATGCAAATAATATCTACTATATGTGCTTCACTTTATCATCTCAATCTTGTTTGTATTATTCATGCGAGTGCAATTTGTGCTTAAAAGGGCCAAAATTAATTATGGGTTGAATCCAAAAGTTTCTAGGGTCAATACCCAACCACAATGCTTGCTTCTTGTAGCACTTTTATATCCCCAACATGCATCGGTTCTAAGCTCGAGTAATTACAAGAAAACAAGTGATGGGTGAACAATCTTGATACTTGATGCCCTCCAACAATTGGTCATATGAGAGATAGATTTTTTCTACTAATCGAAAAATTTAGAATGAGACTCCATACAATTTCCTACATTGTTGAGTGTGAATTACTTTCTAATTTATGAAGGATTTTTATTAATGAAACCATAAATGTGTAGCATGTAATGCCCATGTCTAGAAGAGATCAAAAAATACGAAAAACACATTTTATGATATGCACGTCAAGGGAAAAAAGGAACCTTCAAAAAATATTTTATACTACATTTTGTTGGGACCTGCTTCATTCATGCCACATGGATCACAAGTCATGATTTTTCTACAATGCATGTGTGTTGAGTTGGCATTTTACACACATTTCATTCATGCCACATGGATAATAGGTCATGTTTTTCCTATAATGCGTGTATGTTGAGTTGGCATTTTCCACACGTGTAGATAATTAATTGGCATTTTCCAATTAGCTCAATGTAACTCGTTAATAATAATCTCAATCCCAATATTAACTCCACCACGAAATATACAATTGCAAGGGAACACTAAATTAGGTTCTCCATTTGAATGCTAAAAACAACATTGCATGGAAAAATGAAATACATAATGAAAAGTGAGCATGTGTTCAAGAATGATGTGTAAATCCATAATTGTGCCCCTCCAACACTTGGTTTAATATGAGTGAAAAGTAAATATTATGTGTCACTTGAAAGTTTTACATTGTGACTCCATATAATTTCTTAAATTGTTGAGAGCAAACTACTTTATGATTTATGTGGAGAAATTTTTACTAATAAAACAATTGAAGTGTTCCAACTAATGTTTGGGTGTAAAAGAGTTTCCTTAGGGGAAAGGAGCCAATAATCGTGAACCTAAAGTTAGGGGGCTGCCAGAGTCACTTAACTATTATATACTTTTAAAAAATATACCCTTTAAAAGATTATGATATTTTTAATGTGCAGATACCCTTTTGTGCATTTAAATTATGTGGAAAATAATTTTTTAAGGGGTTTAAAATAGATACTTTTGAATACAAACAAAATTAATATGAGCCCTTGCTTGTGAATAAAATCACCCTTTTAGGACAACCGATGTGTCACCATTTTATTGGTTGATTTGTAGATGTGACTTGATGTGAGTTGTGTTATTGGCTACCTTTTCCCCAAATTTTAAATGTGAAAATAATAAATGTTGACTTTGATTTTTACAATTAGTGGTAGTATACTTCACATAACTACTCATAGTCATTGGCTTATACATAGGCATTAGCTTTTTTCCCCTATTTTCTTAATTGTGAAAAGTATGTCTGAATAGATTCACCTATTTAAATTCTAATGACACTTTACAGTATGCGAATTTAGGGGAAAGTGCTAGTATGGAATGTTGACCAAACAAAAACAAATTAAACCATATTCCTTATCATAGAACGTTGTGACGTGTATTCCTTTGGTTTTCACTTGTCAACTTGTAATAGGTTTTAAAACATATTCCTTCAGCTAAATGTTTCCACCTGTCATCCTGTCATCTAATGGTGGAAATCCTGACCATGTAATCCATGAAGAAAAGAACCTAACCATCTCGTTACTTGTAATTGTCAACACGATAAAAATGACAAAAAAAACATAATACAAAAACGATATTTAAAAAATTCAAACATATAAATAGAGTTAAAATACATCAACTAAAATCAAACTAAAAACAATAAAAAAAACACAAAAAAATATTTTTAAAAAAATAGTGAAAGCATAAGGTAAGATTCTAACATTTCTTCTAAATATTCTTTTAAATTGTGTGCAATCACCAATGTCATTTTCATTCTCATTCATATCTAGAAACCCAAAAAATTCAGCTCATGCTTCCAATCAAGGGCTGAATTTGACGGCCATTTAGATGTCATATGTGACTTCTAAATTTAAAATTTGACCTATAAATATATCTTTAAAATAATTAAATAAATATAAAATACTTGTTATAAATAATACTATTTTGTATTTTTGAAAGGCAATTTTGAAAAAGTAGAGTCACTCGAAAAATGTTTTTGAGGAATAAAAGGAAGTCAAATTTAACCCCCTGCTTCCAATCATTAAAAGAGTTGACCATCATTTAATGGTTTAATGCCCATGTCATGATAAATTCTGTGAATTGCCGTATGACATAAGATGCCAAGTCAAAAGTTATTTTTGTTGGATTCTTGGAAATAAAACGAATCCAATTTCTTGTGACACCGCAAATTATTATTTTTTGCACGGGAAATGTGTTTGTAGTGCCTCCAAACTAGAGAAGAAGTTTTTTATCTTTTCCGTGAAAGTAGTTACTCATCTGTCATTTATTTCATTGTTTATTATCAATTGTCTTCTAAGGTAGACGTTAGGAAACAAGTTTTTAACAGGTTAAATTATCTCATTCTGAAAATTGAGATGAAAATAATTTAAAATGCCAAGCTTGTACAATTCATATTGTTGGAAATTCCGAATTAATATGTATTTAAATATTTTATGGAAAAAAATTTAAGTATTAAGATATATAAGATGATGGTGGTCTGAAAAAAGTTCAAAAACTTGAGTGATGGAGCATGAGAGAAATGAGTTAGAGATAATAGCAAGGATATAATGTTAATTACACTCTTATTTCATGAGAATGAAAATGGTTTTTATGTGAATTACATTATTATTTTATGATATTGTGTTGGTGTGCATTCGAAATATAAGTAATTCTTATGGATTTTAGAAAAAAGTTGAAGTTTGTTTCAAAATATAAATGAAGTTTATACGATTGAGGAAAAAATGTTGTTTTTGTATGAAGAAAATAAAAAAGTTTGGGTGTTGTATCTCGCAGAGAAGTTTCGCACATTAAAAATAAGGGGTTGAAAAAGTTAGAAATATTTTTATGCGAATGAGAAACATCAAAATTTAAGAATTAGCTTTTGGAAATTGAAGAAGTTGAAGATGATGAACCAAGGATGATTATAAAACTATTTATCATGATGAGTTGATGAAGAAATTGAAAGTGTTCTCTATTTATCATTCAAAGTTTGTCTTACATAATTGAGTGTCTCCAATCAAGAACATAATTCTCCTGAGCTAGTTGGATTACTTCAAGAATAAAAAGCAAAACACACATATATGATGATGAATTAAAGGAAAGTTGTCTGAAACAAAGAGGCGAGGTGGTATTGTAGTCAAAGGAAAAAATTAAGAATGCAAAGGATTTTCTAAGAATTGTAAAGAATTACAAAAAATTAAGAAAAGTCACATTTTTAGAAAGTCTCATGATGCTAAAGTCCTATGGCGCTCTAGACGATAAATTAAAGAAACATAGTCAAGAATGATAATGTCAAGAATGATGATGTGAACATAGAAGAAAGTGATGATGACATCATCTAAGTGTTTATCCAATCAAAAACTGCAACCAACAATGAAAAAGACATTTGATACATAGACTCAAGCATAACAAAACATATGTTTAGAGGGATAAATTGGTTCTTGGAGTTAAAAAGAGCATAACATAGTGGGATGGTAAACCTTAGAGGAAATTCCTCGATGGAAATCATAAGAATATGTGGTGTTCCTCTTACTCAAAATAACAACGATGTGATATGTGTCATGTTTATTTGTCAAATGAAGAGGGAATTATTGTCTACTACCTAAATTTTTTAAATAGAAATTTGAAAGTTGAAAGTTGAAAGTTGAACTTGAAACATGAAAGATCATTTTTATGATTGATAAGTTCAATTACAACGAAATTGTAGCTGAAAGATATAAGAAAGGAAAATTATTTATCTTTAATGTCATATCTAATCAAAGACACTTAGCTCTAATTATATATGGTGCTCAACTAATTTCTCTATAACATCAATAGTTTAAACATTTTATTTTTTCAAATATATAAGAAATGTTATCCACATGCTACCAACTATCAAAGACCCTAACAAATTTTATTAAAGGTATGCCATTGGTAAGCAACATAGATTGAAGTTTGAAAGTGGAAATTTGCATCATACTAAGGCTACTCTTCAATCAATTTAGGTGGACCAATTTCTAAGACTTTAAGAAATATTTGGTATTTTTTTCTCATTGAAGACTACTCTCAAAAGGTGTGGGTGTTTTTATTATAAACTAACTTTAAAAACTTTAGTCAACACTTTAGTATTTCCAAATCTACATTGGAGAAATATATTGACCACCCCATTTATGGAGTACATATTGAAGGATATTGATAAACTTTTACTCTTGATGCACTATTTCCTACACTCCACATCGTGAGATGCACACTGAAAGGATGAATAGGATTGGGTTCAAACAATGATCAAATCGGTATAATTACTCAAATGAGTACCCATAAAAGCGTCGAATTATGTTACACTAAAGAAACATGGTCATGATGGGAGATTATTATGAAGCACCTCAAGAATTTGGGAGAATGAGTAATGTCTATGATTTACCCTAAAAATAAATAAAAAGGTGTAGATGTGATTTTCCCTATTTAAATTTAGGTCAGGTTATAAATAGGATGTACATTCAAACTATTAAATAAATATTCGCATTCATACATGAACATACATGTTAAGTATTAAAATATGGATTAATTAGAATATGTGTAAAATATAGATATATAGATGAATAAGAGTGTAGTTAGTTGTTTGACTATCTGGAAGTTGATTTGGGTGTGATACAAGGATATAATAGCTAGAAATATTTTGCAGATGCTTTGTCTTTAGTTTTGGAATTGTGTTTTTAGAATGGACAACTATTTTACATAAGAATAAAAAATTTAACAGTTTGGTTTGGGTTACAAATGCGATGATATAACTTAGAAGCCCTGTGTGAACAATTAGTATTTGGATCGTTGTGAAATATTAGGTCTTATTAATGTGTGAAACAATTTGAAATCAACTACCTTGACCCGAAACCATAGTATTTAGTGAAAACTTTATATAATGATTAGTGGTTGGGCTGAAGTGCAATTTGTATGCAACCTATGTTAGCACTACTTTAAAGAGGTCTCAAACCACATATAGTTTTCCCCTAGAGATGCAACATACTACTACATTGATGTAACTATATTTGATAACTTGAACACTTGGTAATCGTTTTGTATTGACTTGGCTTGATTGTATTTGACTTAACTTTGTGGGCTCTTGATTGGGAATATTAACTCTTAGATCTGGTTTAGAGTGCTTCATTCCTATTTAGGGTCTGCTCCTAATGCCTTATCTTTCTTTAAGGAATATTAGGAGAGATTTTTTTCTTGTTCTTGAGGAACTCTTGAAAATGTAATTTGAGTGTTAAGTGAGTAAACAAGTGTCTTAGACTTTCTCATATAGGGTTTTATGGATATAATTTTCATTGAGGTCATCCTATAGTGGAGATGTTGACCCATAAAAGATACAATAATTGGAAATCCAACCATTGGGAGATCTAGGACATGACTATTATAATCAGGACATGACTATTATAATCAGGACCTAACCATTTAACAATCTAGTCTTGTTAAACGGTTTGGTCTAGCAGTGAGGGATGATGGTGTAGAGTTATATGCATGATAATTAGTAGTAATGGACTCCTTGTTATTGATGTGAGTGGTTGAGTAGTGTAATGATGAGAGAAAACATTGGAACAAACTAAGGATGGACTATGATATAACAATTAAGCTCAAAGTAGGTGTAACAGTCATTATTAAAGGGATTAAGTCAATAATGACATTATCAAGTGCTAAATTACCAAATTTGGGTACTACAATCCCCCCATTTAATCTACTAAATGAAATTTACTTGCTTAATGGAAATATATAGAGTATGTAATCACACCTTTTCTTTTCTTGATTTCTTGAGATGTTTGAGTGGTTGCAAGATCCCTAAATTGAAACTTGCAACATAGAGTATAGTCAGTATCCATACAAAAATAATTAAACTCTAATTATGAATTGAAATTGATGGTTCATAAATTGAATAAAGAATGGAAGGAGTACACTTACGTCCTTGTGAATGTAGGAACTTCTTGATGAATCAATCGGAGCGAGAGATTGGAACTACATCAATGGATGATTGGAGGTGATCAGTCCATAATTTGTAGAGATAACATGAATTGAAAGTTGGCTATATGCCACTTGCCCCTAAAAAAGTAACCAATGGAGGTCGAGTGTCAATTGACACAACAAAAATGATAACAAAATAATTTTGATGTCATTTGAACCAAATATCCTTAAACACGAGTGATAGGAATGGTTTCCAAGGGTTTCACTAGACCCATAGTATAAACATCCACCCATAGAACCTGCTACACACATATCTAAGATTCTAAATGTGGAAAGTCAAAAGGTAATGAAGAAAATACATGCCAACACTGTGCATTGTAACTTTGTAAATGTAAAAATAATTATGCTCATACCCATGCCCCTACTATGCCAATTTGATAATGCAAATGTATGCCAAATAGAAAATATACAACTTGATATTAGAGATCTAGATTGAAACTATCACCATGCCCCTTGCATTTATTATATGATGTAGTGAAATTTTTTGTTGACACTATGTATTTTTCCTTGAACCTATATCATAGACCTTTGAAAAACTTGTATTTTTTAAAATTATGAAATTTAATGCCTAAATTTTTCCAGGACTGTATTGTCCATTAGGTTTAGTATCATACAAAAAAATAATCCTATGTTGGATTGTTCTACTCAAATTGAAGTTATGTGCTAGATTTTTATCCATACCAATAACTAGGTCCATGTAGTTTGTCACATTATATTAAATAATTTGTAAATCTACATGTGTTACTTGATCACATTGATATTCTTGTAATAACCCATTGAATGCCCCAATTTTAAAGGCGAGTGAGATATATTGTATATTTCTTGGCTCAATAGAATTGAAGTGTGTACATGTTAGATACAACATATGATCATCACCGAAACATATATAATATTATTGTAGATGGCTATCATGTAGAACCTAGACATACAAGAGAGTCCATGACATAAACAATGGAACAATCAAAATCAAAGACAAAACATATACATGATAGTTCTAGTCTTCTCATGACTCCATCACATCGAGATCAACTTCCACATTAGCTAAATAGATAAGAGCACACATCTTCTCATGCTCTACCATATTTATCACGTTGATTTAAAAAAAATAAAATAGGGTGTAAATTACTTTGTTAAATTCTTATGTATGCTACAATAAGAAAGATATGATAGTAAAGTACATCAACGACTCAAGAAAATAAGAAATAAAGAGTTAGGTTACTTAGCTGATTTCAGAATAATCCTGACAGTGTGTGAAGGTGGAAGACTGGCAGAATGGCAGTACATGACCTTGAAATTGAACCCAGAGAAGTGAAGGAATGCAGGAGGATCAGGGACTAGGGCGCCTAAGCGCTAGGATCCCTTCCTAGGCGTCAGGGTTTGTGCAGGAGGTCCAAAGATGAATTTTACATGTTTATTGGATGATCTGAAACCTGCATTGTTTGTCACTAGATTTTCACACTATGATCAAACGATGTCACTAATAAATTTTGTCATATGCATGTGATGCAAAAAAAACATCTCTTGTCCCTTATAATGGTGCTAGATGAATGCAAATATGCTCTTGAGTGCTTGTGAGATGCAACCTTAGATGATTATATAGATGCTTAGAGCTTGGTCATTTAATTTGGTCACATAAATTTATATTTATAAGCTTCTCTTGTTCAAATTTCATAATTGATCACTAAAAGGTCGACCCCTAAGAGATCGGGATGCCTAACGGCTAGAAAGGACCCAAAAAGGAGTGATCAAAGTATAAAGAGGTATAAGGTGCCCAAAGGGGATGAGGGCACCTGGGCGTTGGCATCCTAGCTGGGCGCTTGTGTCCAAAGCTAGAAAAGGTGAAGTATGAAGGGTTAGACTGGGCAGTGAGGTGTGTAAGGCCAAGAGGGATGCTAAAAAGGAAAATAAGAGGCCAAGTATAATGATCAATTAGTACTTTTCTCCTGTAAGAATCATATGAATAGTAGTATGTGATTAAGACCTAGTAATGTACCCAAAGTGCGTGATTTAGTGTCTACTTTTTTCCCCACTTTATGTTGGTGAGTGAAAGCTCAGTAACATAAAGTAGATAGAGATGCGTACCTGATATCCATGTAGATCAATGTAGAAGAGCGTGCTAAGACAAGAAAAGTGTGGAGTGATAAAAAGCTTGAAGCATGGATGCTAAAGAAGAGGAAGTAAAAATAAAAGTGATGAAAATGACCCTAGGGTGAAAACACACGTGTAGATGTGATGTTGTACCTATTTTTGATGATGTGATTGGAGCGTGATGGTTGTGTGTTGATGTTGACTACCACTTCCCATAAGTATGGACTTGCAAAAGAGAAGAGCAAACAAGTAGTCAAATATGTGCATATATATGTAAAAAAGCATGTAAAAAGTGTGTAAAAAATATGTAAATAGTAGAAAAAGGAACATGTGTACCTGATCCGTGATGAAAAAAAGTGATATAAAGGATCCTAAAGATGTTGACGAAGAGTGAGTTTTTTTAGGAGATCTCACGCTGCGACAAAAGTAGTGTAGGGAGAAAGGTCTATTATTATTCTACAACCTTTGATTGCTTCCCGAAATTAAAAAAACCACTACAGATAGTGTGTACAAGTCTAATCCAATGAGAATAAATGTGATCAAACGTGATTGCCAAGTGCTGAAGGAATACATCCCTTATGAAAATCCTCAGTGACAATGTTAAAAATTGTATTGAACTGAAAAATGTTGTGTATCTACCCCCTGGTCTCAGGTGCCCAGGAAGGGACAGAAGCACCTAGGCACCTAAGTCTGATTTTTGGTGCTAGTGACTATGTTGAAGTAAGTACCCAAGTTTGATTATGAGCCTTGTCTGAGTCTATAGATTGTGCTGACTATGTGTTGCATTGTACTGAACTATGAATGTAGACTATTGAACTGTAATTGTAACTGCTGGATAGGGTGACAGATTCACCCAATAGGTGCCCCCCTCATTTGGGGTACATGTGACGTTGTTGTGAGGATGTAGCCCAAAAGAGGATCTCATGCTGAATTGATATAGGTATTTAGGAGGGAATGTGCTTGGTAAAAACCAAGGCACATGCATATAGTGGCTAGAAGATAAGTGTTAGTGCAAACAAGCATGTATATAGACAATAATTTAAGCTACCAAGCAAGAAGACAATGTAGATAGCAAAAAGTAGGTTACAAACATGAGACATCACTCACAATGTTGCAAGACAATTGAGGCCACAATGGCTGAAAACATACAATGTGAAGACAAGATTACGGATAGGGAAAATCCCACAAACAATGACAAACAAGAGTAAGAAAACATCAGATAACCATGGTGGAAAATAGGTCCTATAATGAAATTGTTGCACATGAAGCAGTCATTAGCAAGTTAGAAAGATATAAAGTATGTCAAAGCATGCATAATCCAATATAGTAATGTGTTATGTACAATAGTGAAACAACAACACCTAAAATGTGTACAATTGTGGATTCCCCCAGGAGCCACTATGGGACTGGTATGAGGTACTATGCCAAGCATCCATGTTACATGTATTTGGTCTATGTAACGTATGTGATCACAACTAGAAATCAAGTGACTGTGCATGTGTGTATGATAAATATAATGACATACAAGATATGTATCTAGCATGTGTAATAAAGTGTACATGTAAGCATAAGCAAGTAAGAAGTATGTGCAACCAAGATATGAAGCATGTTGTGGATGAGATGGAATGGAATGCAATATGATTGTGATAGGGGCAACGTGTCCCTCGAGTACAGATGTATGCATGAGTGAATTGTTTTTAATTTATAAAATACCCCTCAACAGTCAAGAATGAAATGTATAACAAGAGCGCGTCTTTGGGAAATGGTTTGAATGGTGTTGTTGTATGCAAGAAAAAATTATCTTCAAAGTTTAGCGCATAGAGAATGCGTGGCGTGAGGTTCTTATTATATAGATCCCACAATAGTCATGTAAGAACCATAGAACCTGCGTGCATCTTTGGGTAACGAAGATACTAATGTATCAATATTTGTATGTTGTATGTGAGAGATCGAATGTGAAATGATGGGAATATAAGATGTGTGTCAATGTTAGAGGGGGGAGAAATGAGTGTGATTCCCCCCAAGTATGTAAAGTATGGAGATTTAGTTAACGACGCTAAACAAATCAATGTAAGAAGTAGTTTCCTTAACATAAGTGATTGGATGCTAAAGTGGTGATGGTTTAGGAGCCTTGCATGGTGGTGGCTTATTTGATAACGTTGTAGAATACTTGAATGGAGGCCAAGTTGAACTGAGTTTTAGAGGAGGTTTCTTAGATTGAATTGGTAATATTGTAGATGAATTAGTAGGAGGAGGTGATGAAGAACGATCTTTGAAAGGTGATTACTTAGTTTGACTTGGTAATGTCAAAAATAGCGTGAGTGGAGGAGATGTGGGGACTATCCCCAAGAGGAGGTTGAGTGGAGTGAATATGCGGTACTTGACTGGCTAAAGAAGGCACCTTAGAAGTGATAGAATGATTCTCATTAAACCTAGAAGGAGCAGATTTAGGAGTGCATTTGGATGTAGTGTTTGTAGATGGGAATGCAACAAAATGTTGTGTAGTGAATGAGAGAAACCCTTGATGCTCAAGATGTGTGATTCTTCATTGTAAAGTGTAACAGTCATTGTCGTTATGTCCATTGATTCGATGATAATTTTAATATGAAAGACCTTGATATTTTGCAAGTCGGTAAGGATGATAACTCTGAGTAGATGGTAAAGCGATTAATTGATGAATAAGGAGCTCATTTAGAATGTCATGTTTCTTAGCATTGCGATCAAACGTGAGGGGATTCGGTAATGGAAATACTTGAGGCTCACTGATATGAGCACATGTAGAAGACATAAAATGAGGTGAGATGTAGAAGGAGAACAAACATGAGCCTGAGAAGCATCTTTAAGATGTTGGATTTCAGATTTAAGAGATATGATCATGGATTCCATAGCCTGAAATTTTTCATAAAATAAAGAATGGAAAGCTTGAATTGAATTCAATATGGGTTGATTGGATGGAGGATCATGAAGGCTAGGGTCATCAAATAGATGATGGAAAATATGACTTATTTCACATGGTGGCGTATATTTAGGAAGACACATGAAGTCTAAGGATTTTTATATAACAACCTAGTAGTCGGGACGTATTTTAAGTAAATCAGACAAAGGAATTTGAGGAACTTTACGACCCATAATAAAAGAAAGATGAAGATCCAAGTTTATTCGACTGAGATGGGTTCACCAAATGATATAATAAAAAATAAACTAGGGGGTAGATTACTTTGTTAAATTATTATGTATGCTACAGTAAGTAAGATATGATAGTAAAGTACAATAGTAACTCAAGCAAATAAGAAATGGAGAGTTAGGTTACTTAGCTGATTTCACAATAATCCTGGCAATGTGTGAAGGTGGAAGACATGAAGAATGGTAGTACATGACCTCGAAAATGAACCTATAAAAGTGCAAGAATGCAAGTGAGTAGGGATTAGGGCACCTGGATGGGTACCAGGGCACTAGGATCCCTTCCTAGGAACTATGGTCTACGCAGGTGGTCAAGAGATGAATTTTACATGTTCACTGGATGATTTGAAACCCTCGTTGTTTGTCTCTATATGGTCGCACTATGATTGTCGATGTCACTGATAAATTCACTTCTATGTGTGTGATGCAGAAACCCAACCCTTGTCCCTTGTAATGGTACTAGATGAATGCAAAGATGCTCTTGAGTGCTTGTGAGATGCAACCTTAGGTGATAATATATATGTTTAGAGCTTGGTCCTTTAATTTGGTCACTTAATTTTATATTTATATGCTTCTCTTGTTCAAATTTTTTAATTGATCACTAAAAGGCTGACCTTTAAGAGATAGGGATTCCCAACGGCTAGAAAGTACCCAAATAGGAGGGATCAAAGTACAAAGATGTCTAGGGTTCCCAGAGGGGACAAGGGCACCTGAGCGTTGGCGTCTTGGTTGGGTGATTGTCCCGAGCCAGTAAAGGTGAAGTATGAAGGGTTATACTGGGCAGTGAGGTCTGTAAGGAAAAGAGGGAGGTTGGAAAGGAAACTAAGAGGCCAAGTATAATGATCAATTAATACTTTTCTCCCGTAAGAAGCATATGAATAGTAATATGTGATTAGGACCTAGTAATGTACACAAAGTGTGTGATTTAGTGTCTAAATTTGCCTCCACTTTATATTGGTGAGCGAAAGCTTAGTAACATAAAGTAGATAGAGATATGTACTTGATAACCATGAAAATTAATGTAGAAGAGCGTGTCAAAACAAGAAAATCATGGAGTCATAAAAAGTGTGAAGCGTGGATGCTAAAGAAGAGGAAGTAAAAATAAAAGTGATGATAATGACCCTAGGGTAAAAGCGAACGTGTAGATGTGATGTTGTACCTGTTATTGATGATGTAATTTGAGTGTGATGGTTATGTGTTGATGTTGAATACCACTTCCCATAAGGACAGACCTGCAAAAGAGAAGAACGAACAAGTAGTCAAATATGTGTATATATATGTAAAAATGCATGTAAAAAGTGTGTAACAATTTGTAAATAGTAGAAAAATGAACATGTGCACTTTAGCAGTGGTGAGAAAAAGTGATAGAAAGGATCCTGAAGATGTTGTTAAAGAGAATTTTTTTGGGCGATCTCACACTACGTCAGAAGTAGTGTAGGGAGAAAGTTCTAGTATTATTCTCCAACCTTTGACTTCCAAATGATTTAACATAAATAAACTAGGGGGTAGATTACTTCGTTAAATTTTTATGTATGTTATAGTAAGCAAGATATGACAGTAAAGTACAACAATAAATCAAGCAAATAAGCAATAAAGAGTTAGGTTACTTAGTTGATTTCGCAATAATCCTTGTAGTGTGCGAAGGTGGAAGACTGGTAGAATGAAAATACAAGATCTTGAAAATGAACCCAGAAAAGTGTAGGAATGAATGAGGAGCTGGGACCAAGGCACTTGGAT
Source organism: Taxus chinensis (assembly GCA_019776745.2). Lineage (NCBI taxonomy): Eukaryota > Viridiplantae > Streptophyta > Pinopsida > Cupressales > Taxaceae > Taxus > Taxus chinensis. The sequence continues at coordinate 730,562,669 of CM034153.1, read as the reverse complement.
GGGTATTGGGTCACCTGAGCACTAGGATACCTTCCTAGGCACTAGGGTTTACGCTGGAGATCCAAAGATGAATTTTATAGGTTTGTTGGATGATTCGAAACCCTCACTGTCTATCGCTAGATGGTCGTACTATGATCACCGATGTCGCTAATAAATTCCCTCATATGCATGTGCTGTAGAAAACCATCCCTTGTCCATTGTAATGGTGTTAGATGAATGTAAATATGCTCTTAAGTGCTTGTGGGAAGCAACCTTATGTGATAGTATAGATTCTTAGAGCTTGGTCCTTTACTTTTTCTACATAAATTTATATTTATATGCTTCTCTTGTTCAAATTTCGTAATTGATCAATAAAAGGCTGACCCCTAAGAGATATGGATGACTAACGACTAGAAAGAACCCAAAAAGGAGTGAGTAAAGTACAAAGAAGTCTAAGGTTCCCAGAGGAGACGAGGGCGTCTGGGCGTTGGCGTCCTTGCTGGGTGTTTGTGTCAAGAGCCAAAAAAGGTGAAGTATGAAGGGTTAGACTGGGTAGTGAGGTTTGTAAGGCCAACAGGGAGGCTGGAAAGGAAACTAAGAGGCCAATTATAATGTTAGGTAGTACTTTTCTCCAGTAAGAAGCATATGAATATTAGTATGTGATTAGGACCTAGTAATGTACCCAAAGTATGTGATTTAGTGTCTACACACATATTCTAATCAATCTATCTTGCAATTTGCTATATATATATACTATGATTTGAATTCTTAATTAATAATCTAAATATAAATCTTATTTCTAACCATAAATTGTAAACTAAATAGAAAAAGAAATTCAATCTCCTTCCTCATACTTATTTCTTTTTTAGTGTAATCACAATTTTGGTTTCCAAAACTATAAAGGATATCCTCCTCTAGACATTAATTATCCAAGGCCATGGTAGAACCACCAAATAATGACATAAAGTATATAATGGTTTACTAATTTATGTAGTTCAAAGGGTCTAGACTAGAGTTGGTACTACGCATAAAAATATACATTAATCTAAATGTGCTAATTAAATATACCTTGAAATGGATCATATAGACTAGCATACCTATCACACATAACTGACATTTCCTAAACTATCTTCTCAAGTTATTCACACAAACTTAACTAAGTATATCAAAAATCTCTTATCTTATATTGCCACTACACATAACTCTAAGCCATTATACCACATATAATATTTATCACATTATAATCTTTTATGCCTCATATACTCATATGTGCTTTCTCTTACGATACACCTACAACATCATACTCTGTAATAAGAATAATGATTAAATACATTACAATTATGAAGAGACATATAATACTACATAGGTCCAGGAAAGAAACATTTTGTTCTACCTTATTGAATATGCCGCTAAAATTGTGGTACATTTTAGAGCTTTTGTGGTATCGTCTATTCACATCCAAAACTAATCAAGAACCTTGCAAAAACAATTTATCAATGCATGTACAAAAATTCAATATAGAAAATAACTTAAGATCAAACCATAGTTTCTATTCATTGAAAGAGTCTAAATACAATAACATGCAAAACATTGCAAGGATTCCAAGCTCCGATAATGGTAGTGTTTATAACTTTCAGCATAATATAATCACTATCTCAAAGCTCATGCCATCTAATCAACTATTCAAAAAATGTTTGGAGGAAACTCTTACAAAATAGGCTACCAAATGATAGGCCAAAACCTACCACCCTAACTACACTTCGCCTACAAAACACATGAAAAGTGCATGCATGAATACCCAAAAGTCCCATCTTTGTGCTTACTTGAAGTGACATCTAAAATATATGCAACTTTATTAGCTCCTAAATATTTGATGGTCTCATTCTGCATATTGTACTCTATGAGGAATGTGGATATTTGTTGCTAGATTATGCAATTTTTGCACAAATCCTACCTCTATACATATACTCCGTTCTACAAAAATACTTATGCAAAATCCTAGACTATATATATATATATATCGACGACTATATAGCAATGAATAACTACCATCATATCATTATTGTTTGCATTATAACATTATATTTAATTTTCTGTATGTTATAAAAACTCCTAAATAATGATTATAGTTTTTATTTTTATTTTTTAGTAGTGCCCATGGAAACATTACATGGTAAATTGAGTCGTAACTTTCAACAATATCAATTGTCCACTAAAAAAGATTATCACATTTTTGAATAATTGACATGCGTTTTAATATTTGAATAGATTGGTAATTTTTTAATATTCTCAGTTCATTTTTATCATTTCTCTTTTAAATTACAATTTATTATATAGATTATATTCAATTTTAATATTTATAGCATATGTTGATAAGTTGTAATCAATATTTGTTTTGTTCTTATATCTAAACATTAATATTATTTATTCAATTAAAAATATCAATTAATTACTTGAAATGTTTAATGAATATAAATTTTCAAATATTATACAAGTCATCCTTCACAATCTAACGTATTTTAAAATATTATGTCAGTAATCCTATCCTTGGTAACCTAGCTTGCTTATAAAGCTTTATGATGTGCATAACTTTCTTTGCACTCCATATAATAATAGGATATAAGTTCTACAACTAACAATAAAATTCATCGCATTTTAAACTTATGGCCCTTCAATTATATAGCGGTTAGAAGAATAAGAAACATATCAAAATTTTAATATATAATGGAATGAATACCTTTGAACACCTTTGTCTCATAAAAGAGTTCACTTTGGAATAATTTATTGCGGAAAAATATTCAGTACCATAAAAGAGTTCACTTTGGAAAAAGAGTAATATATTTTATATCCAATTATGGCCATTATATAAAGTACTTTGCTTTGCCTTTACTATTTACATGTCATAAGCAATTTTAATAACTATAGTCATAATTATCTTACACTCGAGATTTTACACAAAGAAGAAATCTTCATTTTTAAGTCAACTCAAACTTATTGTAACCATCTTAGGAGCATAATTCATTAAATCATAGTTAAAATCATTATGTCGTACTAAAGTTGTGATATTAATGGTCATGTTCATTATTTGAACTATGAAGAGACGAAAGAGTGGGTAGTAGTAACTTTTTATATGTTTTTTTTGGCCTCTTGGTTTTAATCATCTTTTAAAGTGGTTCCGGATGTGGGTTCGAATCTCTCGATTTATTCGTAACATGTGTTGAGGGCTCGATGTTTGTTGCTTCAAACGAGGTTGATCGGTGATGCTCACCTTGTATTAAAACTTTGTTGTTCGAAGTTTTAGGTCGTTAGATATTCGTTGATTCCTCCGGATTACAAAAAAACTATTATTATAATTTTGTAGGGTAGTAATTAATTATATTAGTAGTCTATTTATGAGTTTATTTTGGTTTAATTTAGATTTTTATTAACATATGTTTTTTGTGTTATTTAATTTTTGACATGATTCTCTTGTATTTTGTGTAATCTTTAATTCTTTTTATTTTATATTGTTTCTTACAACTCTATTTTTTGCTTGTAAATTCATTGTTCTTCTTTGTTTGACTATGTGTATTTTTATTTCACATTAGTTCTAACTTCCCCTTGGTCAATTTGAAATCTCATTTTTTATTTATTTTGGGCCCTTGAAAATATCACCAATCAACTCAAAAACACCAAAAAAAAACCTACAAAACAATTATTTACTTCCCTTCTACAATATATTATGCTCTTGAAAAGTCAACAATATTCTTTATTACTATTCTAGACAATATGTTAATTTCATAGATATGTTATCACTTTTGTACCTACAAAATTGATCACATCTCTACAAGAGTGATCATTTAGGTGTTTGGGCCCCTTTGACCCCCAAACTTTTTTTGTGTGCCTTTTTTCAGCTTTTCTCGCTTGTTATGTGATGATTTTTGTGCCAATATGGTCCTAATTTGAATTCAAAAAGTCTATAAATAAACAAGTGCATTAAAGCATTTAAGACAATGAATTAATCATAGAAAATTTATTCCAAGAGTGTTGTTGAATTTGTAAGAGCATAATCTATTCTATTTCTAAATAATCATCTTGTGTTGGAGGGCTAACATGACCTAACTGATGACCTTTGTATATGCTGGACCATTTGTAAATTCTTTTCACAACACATAGAACTGTATACATGTAAGAGAAAAGATGAAAAGAATATGTAAAGCTCTAATAATATAGGAAGAGGAAGGTGAAAGAATTGGAAGGTCAACATTTTCCCAAAATTATGTAAAAAATGTAAGAATATATACACATAAGATTGGTTATATAATATATAATCTGTTCAAGTAATACAAGATAAAAAAATTCGAATTCTCTTTTTTTTCTTGTTGGATGTTTAAATTTTTGAGTAATTCCTTTTGGTAGCACAATGTACAGGTTATAATATATGAGATTACTAGAATTGTTAAGTTGTGCACACATTTAAGATGAAGATAAATGATTAAAATGTATCTCACATAGACTAAAACCTTAATATGTCATGTTGAGAAAATACAAGGACTACTGCTATTAATGGTTCTATTGCGATGACCTGAAAATGTTGAAATAGTTACCAAGATAGAGATGTGGAGATATGGCTAGAGGAGAATATGTATAGTTTTAGTAAAGGTGAACCAAATGACATGGGAATTATTGTGAAAAGATAAAAATATAACACATATATATGGTGATATCGAAAAAATATTTTGGTACAAACTCTATACACATAATATTTCACTTTACTAAATTTTATTCTTCACACACATCATTAAGGCATTAGCTTCCTCGAAGTGGCATCCTTAGGGATCCTATCAAGAGTAGGGAGTAACCAAAAATGGTTACGCGTATCCTTCGAGTTGTATTTAGATGGTTAGTACTTGTACTTATGAGAGATCTTTAATTGGTAGTTTGATTATATCATATGTTTCACATGTTGTCACACCCCTTACATTTTTCTTTTACATCCCTTGTAATCATCTTTTATAGTCTCCATGTAATATCACCTCATTATTCCCTTGTGATCACTCTCACACCTTATTATAACCCACTCACACTTTCACCATTTTATCTCTTAGAACCTCTTAGTTTTCTCCATCATACTAGTCCTTCCTTCTTGATCTTTCCATTCCCGCATTCCCTCTTATATGGCATCAACCGTGGTTGATTACATTTGTTGAACATATTTCCTTAGTTGATCACATCGACTATGAATTAGTTTGCACCCTAACTAATTTTATTAAAGTGTTATAGATGTATAACAACTAAAAAAGGTGTAAAAATTAGCAACAAGTATATTATTTTGATCTAATTAACTTCCAACATTAATTATACATAATAATAATGCATTTAAAGTTGAAATGAACTAAACGATTAATAAATAATAAGCAACTAGTTAAAAAAATGGGAGAAGAGATAGATTTATCTATCTAGGAAGATTCTAGGATGATCAGGATGTGTAGGGAAATGTAACAGTTAAATATGGAACTCTGGATTATGCACAGAAAATTATGAAGCTAAAAAACATGCAAGTGCAAGACCATACAAAATCTATATAGCTTAGACATGAACATTACGGTCCAGAACAAGGATTATATGATTTTGGACTGAGAGACAATTGGAATCTAAAATTTTTTGGGTGCTTCACTTGTATAGGAAACAATGATTTTTGTGGTTTTATCTTCTTTACACAACCTTGAGATGACCTATGATGAACTTATATAAAGTAGAAACCATAACAACCTGTAAAATCCTCCATAGGAGAATTAGAAAGCTAAAGGAGAAAAACATGTGTGTGTGTGTGTGTGTGTGTGTGTGTGTGTGTGTGTGTGTGTGTGTGTGTGTGTGTGTGTGTGTGTGTGTGGTGTGTGTGTGTGTGTGTGTGTGTGTGTGATTTCACTTTTTATCATGAATCTTTCATTTCTTTTTAAGTTTTAGAATGTTTCTAATTAACATACATAAAAAGTATTAAAATAATGTTACAAGTGGATATTCTAATTTACTTAACTTCTAACATTAATTGCACAAATTAGAATAATGCTTTTCAAAGTGACTATTGATTTGAAAAATATCAAAATACAAGGGAAACATTTTACTTAGCTGATTTTGTGTGGGTATGGAAGAGTCTAGGTGATCTGAGTATAGGAACAAGTTGATATGAGATTGAAAATGTTTTGTTGCTAAAACTAGAACCTGAAATTGAGTTTGGTCAAAACCGTATAACTAGGTCCAAAACATTCATACAGTCATGCCACTTCTGTATGGTCTTGGTCCTGCTTAGAATTTGGGTTTACAAATTCTTGAGTACTTCTCCTTCATGGAAATACATGTCATTGTGTGTCGGTCTTTTTCACTCACCTTCAAAATGACTCTGTAAAATTTTCTCAAACCCTAGAATCTTTGTAGTGTAAGAACGAGTTCCTACAAAACAAAATTAGGTGGTTTGTGGGAACCCATGTACACCACTTATGTTTAAAATAATCTAAAGAGGTATCAAACCATAAGTCATTCTCCTAGCATGTGATATCTATTTTAGTGCAATCGTAACTTAACAATCGTTCTTTGACAATGATTCACTTGAGTTTCAAACTTTCTAAATATTTGGTAAGGGACACTTTTCTTGATTGTATAATAAATATGGAGACTCATAGACCTAGAAGGAGACTTAATACCAATAGAGGGTGCTACCCTAATGGATTCACATGAGTTATTTCATAGTTTAGGGAGCCTTCATTTCCTTTTGTGTTTCTTTTACATGAAGAGTTCTTAAAATGTAAGGTTTAAAATGTCAGGGTTTTAAATGAGGTGTGATTTACTTGCTTATATATATATATATTCTTCCAAAGGTTATTATGTCATGAACTCTCAACCAAGGGGATATATTTACTCATAAAAATATGATGGAATTGAAAGAATTAGCTCAAAACATGTCATTCCAAAACCATATAATATTGATTGAAAATTTTCAACCAGAGGGAGAAAAATATATTTTGACTTTATGATCTTGAGCATGGATGTTTCTAGGTTTATTTTATGCAGTTAAAATTTAGATATAGTTGACAGGGAGTTGTGTAAAGATAATAAAATGTAAGAGTGTTATCAGGAATTGCTAAGCAAGAGTGAGGAGAGTGTATTTTTCCATGCAAGTGTGCAATGTCAAGATCCACAATATGTTGGCATATGGTCCTATTAGGTATTTTCATTAATGAAAAACCACATTAATGATAAAGTGAATGTTGTATGATGGTCCTATGATGTTGTTCATGGTGTTAACACGGTGTTTCAAATGTATACCAACTGATACCGTGAGATTCAGTGAGGTGTGCTTGCTCTTGCAAACTTATACAGGTGCCTAGGAGATGTAGCTTAACAGTATGAACTTATTGGTTTCTTGGGAAGCATGTTGACATATTGGCTAGCATGTTTTGAGGGTGCTTGAGCACTTACAATAGTAGCATGGTTTAGGTACAAGTGGCTCACTATGTTATAGGTGCTCATTGGGAGCAGGTATGGTTCCTAGAAGGTGTGACAATGTGGATTGGAGCTATATGAGCTCATGGAATCATGAATTAAGGTGTCTCATGACATATAAGGTATTTTTGGGTCATTTGTAGAGGTTTTATGATCAGTTATTGCATTATTTCAGTTGACCCTAGCTTTTACAATGTGGATCTAATATGCAAACATATGTAAGTCTTAGATACATGAGATATTTAAGTATGAAATACACATTATGATGATTATATATGTTAGAGGGATGAGTCATAATTATTTGAGAAATTTTTCAGGTACCCATGATGTGTATTTTTCAAGATATGACTGTATATGTAAGACATGGTCAAAATCTAGTGTATTTCCAGCTCGAAGTTGAACTTCAAATGCTTGTTGTGAAAAGTGTGCTTTACATGGGACCTTGTGACTTTTAGAGAATCTTATAAGGTGATTTTATAAGGTTTCAAAAAATAATGAGGTTGTTTGATATTCAGGTTTTTATGAAACGAATGTTAAGAAGGTAAAGAGGTCTAAAACCCTAGTTAAACCCTAACTAAGAGCAGTTTGCAGAAAGGTGTGTATATCAGCCAATTTTGATTGATTACTCAAAATTTATGATTTTATGTTTTATAGGACTCTTTTATATTTCCATAAATGTATGGTTGAGGTCATGGTCATATGTGGGCCCCACCTAAAAATATCAGTTTCTGAAGAAGAAGATTTTAGGACAAGATGGTCCAAAGGAGTAGCATGAAAAATTGATGTTGCATGATTTTTGGGAGTTTTTCTTGATTTCATGGAGGTTTTAGGACATGTTAATTCAGGTTCATGGTGTTTTGAGGTCCAAATAGGTTGACTGGTCAAAGGGTAGTTTTGGGATCTCAAATAACAGTCTTCAGTAAAATGGATATAACTTAAGCTACAGGTGGAGTTTTGAAGTTATTAAAGTTGTGTTGGAAAAATGATTCAAATATATTTCCATTGATATAATTTTTCCCTTCATGATGAGGAAATTTGGCAGGGTTTCATAGGTCATTCTTTGAGGACATATATTTTTGGCAGTTCAGGACAAGATGTGTTCTAATGAAATTTTGTTGTTGTTTAAAGCATGAGATGGATTGGTTTATGATTCATATCACTATGGAATGTAAATAGGGATGAATTTTGAATATAATTAATCCACTTGGAGGTCTTGAATGTTTGTATAAATGATTTTATGAGCTAACCTTTGTAAACAAAGTTGTTGGCAGGTTGATATGGTGAAGGAGAATGTTGTTGTGGTTTGAAGAGATGATTGTTTCATGGACTTCTAACTTGGTTAGAAGTGTTTATAACGGTTCTAAAATTTCCATTACGTTTTCACATGGAATGGTTTCGAGAATTTGAAGTGATTTGGTGACCTTATGAAGTTTCCAAGGTGCTGAAGGGTGTAAGAAATAATTGTTTTGAGAATTGTAAAGGGAACTGGGCCCAGTAAATGAAATAATTTGATTGGTTGATAAAATTTATAACCATGTGTTTTATGATATTTTAATCATATAAAAGGGGTTTTGGTTCATAAAAAATTATGGTACTAATGTTAGGGAAATTTTAAGATTGTGCCCATGGGGTTTTGAGCCATTTTTGGCACATGAAATGATGGTTTGAGCTAGGCTGACGTAGTTGGGTTACTTATGACTATTATATTTCAAATTTTAAATATTTTCTTGATGTATGGGTAGATCCAAAAGGAGGGAAAATGGTGTGCCTAAGTTTGAATGAGGAGAAACATATAAAAAACATGTTTTTGGGTGCTTTTAGGAACTAGTTGCTTGTGTGCAGATGGAGCCACCTAGGTTAGGATTGAATGTTGTCCAAATTTTTTCATTCATACTAAAATTAATAAGCTAGATACTAAAATAAACTATAAAATTAGGATATGGAGGGTTTATACTATCTCAGAAGCATGATATACGTGAATGTACGAGCGCTAAGTAATTGATCCTTGCTGCAGCTGATAAACATGTACATAAGAGTGCCTAAACAAAAGAGTGATTAGATAAGATATGTGGGGGTTTCCTAAAAAATATGGCTCCAATAAGTGTGACCTTCCTTTCTCGTATGTCAACCCCTATTTTAAATAAAAAGTGAAGTAAAGGATGAATAAGAAGATTGCATTAAAAAATAGAGATACTATTGAATCTAAAAGTAATTGAGATGTGATCTAGATACTAATTTAATTTGCATAGATGCAAATTAAATAATACTTGTTCTGGGTTGACGGTGACCCAGACTATGCAGAAGTAGGTTGACAGTGACATGGGAGTGAAGATCTGTAACAACAAGTGAATATGTAAACCTTGTAATATCTGGATGCAATCTGGTAACTATAGAAGTTTTTTTATACTAGAGTCGACCTGTAGGAGGAATATGAGGGAGAAGAAACTAGAAAATGGTAGAAAGGAAGGATCGGAAGAAGATGGATTGAGAATTAGGATCTTGGTCGACGACAACCAAGGTGGGGCGACAATGACTGTAGTAGAGTTGGAGTAAGGCCGAATAAAGACAAGCTGAAAAGACAACTTGTAAGTAAGGAAACTAGAAGAGAAGGTTGATAATGGCGATATGAGTGTTGTTGAAGAGGATCTAGTCCTGTAAAATGTTAGACACGAGAAAATAAAAATTAATATGATAATAATAAAGTAAAGGAACATAAAGACTATAATAATCTCACGAAGGATGATCGCGAGTGATGCAAGCACATTCCAAGGAGGTCCAGGAGGTATGTAACTGTTTATATGAATGCTCAAGCATGAGGGTCAATTGTGAAGTCATAAGAAAGCTCCAAAATTTGAATGCATCTCCCCATTATGGAAATAAATAACTCAGTTTTATAGGGTTGACAACGACAAGGCTGGGTTGCCACTGACCATGGGGAAAGTTTCCCTAATGGGGTGGATTTTGTGCTTTAGGTCAGGATTTCATGTTTTTTAGGAGGTAAAATGTGCTTTAAATTTGTTAGGAAATTAATTATTAATGTTTACATTATAAATATTAGGTTTTGAAAGAATATATTGTTTCAACAATATATTATTCATGGAGTTTTGTTGTACCCGTAAAATTATAAACGGGTAAGTTGTTTGATACACTTCCTATTTTATAGGAAGAGGTTTGTCTATTATATTGGCTATATATTAGCCTAATGTATTGCACAGGATTGAGAGACAGTAAATATAATATAGAGTATTATTATTGTGTTATTCTGCTATGATAGACTGAATCTTGCTCTATATTTGGTATCAGAGCAATTTTTGTGCACGTCATGGAGTCTTGAGAATTTTTACGAAGAAGAACAATTGTTGTTCATGATTTTCCCATCTCACGAAAAGAATATTTTGTAAAAAACTTACTGTATATCCTTATGTGCCAGGCCAATCATTTTTTGGATTATGATGTAAGTTTTCAAGTGGATCGTGATCAAAATTTTACATATGCGGATTTGTTTTGTTATTCTCCTTGATGCAACACGTGAGAAAGATGCAATTATCCTCATTCCTGTTAAGCTACGTCTGCATCCAATCTCCCTGCTCTGATGTCGATCTCCACGTGGAAATCTGGACACAAATTTGGAGTTTCTGATGCCATAACAGGAGATAAGTTTTTTTCTTTGGTTTGCATTCAAAGGTTTAGACCCAATCGCACATGCAGTCTCAAATCAACAACTTGTGTTAGTACAGAAACATCTGATATATTGTCACTATGTATTGAATAGTTTGGTAAGTCAGTTTTGCATCTGCCGTAATATTTTTACCTATAGATTTCCCAAGAATCAGTCTTTTCGATTCACCTTGCTTCATTTGTAAAGCTTATCTCTTCCTTATACGGCCAACATCCCTGCATAGAAATTGACAGATGAGGAATATCAACGTCTCAAGGAAAACATTGTGGCAATAATCAGAGAAATTGGTGGGCGGTTGGTGAGATATATAATTGCAATATTTTGTGGTATCTTGGATATAAATTTTGATTGACCGTGTATATTTGGCGAAGTTTCCAGATCGGCCCAACCTCCTCAAAGACCACGGTGAGCTACTCCAGGACACCTTGCATGCAATCCACATGGATCTCTCATTATGGTAGTTGTGCGCGCATGCCAGCTAGACCTGAGCGTATAATCAATTTCATTGACCAATGGCCTCTGAGTACTCTCTAGTTCCGCTGAAATAGAAATAGACAACGGTAATGTGAGTCTATCTAATAAGTTATAGTTTATGTTTAGTCCTTTGTGTTTTAAGTTCGGTTGTAAAGTAAATGTTGGTCAGTTATTTTTAAATTTTATTTTATAGGTCTTTTATTTAATTGTCACTCTATGTTTGTAAAGTGTCTTATATAGCACCATTACTGTGTTTGTCATGATATGTATATATGATAAAATAGTCATTTTTGTGTCTATTTTCAAAAAAATCAAGAGTCGATTTTTGGTCTAGTCAAGTCAAAAGAATATTGTAAAAGCTTCGTTCTTGTCAAGTGTTAAAGTCAAGTGTTGTGTAATTAAAATATTTTTTAATTCGTAGTCAATAAACATAAGTCATTATTTGTTGCATTGAGTGTCTAGTCATATAGTAGCGTCATTGTCAAAAAGTCAAAAGTCGTGTCATTGTAAAAGTCCAAAAATAAATTTTTTTTTTGCCTCACAGACGCATTTTCAGTGTTACCCGACGTCCGGGAAAAAAACAAAGTGTTTCACATTGCGGGAAGGAAGAAAAGAATAAGATCAATGTGGAAACAAATGCACTTCATGTTCACATCTTGCTGAGTTAGCAGCATCTGAATGGAGGATGGAGGCATCGGAGGCTGGAGGTCAGACAACGACCTCTCATCAGTCACCAACGACGGGGCCGCATAGAATGATTTGGTGGCACAGGTGTGTAGTGTGAGTACTTGTTTTTTGAGTTTTGCAGTGTTCCAGATTCAGTTGTGTGGTGTGAATTTCAGCTTGGTGTGATTCTTTTTCAGAGTTCATGTTGTGTGTTGAATAAGTGAAATGTTCACATTGAGGGGGGAACATGATCAACATGATCCAATGTTCCATTTTCAGTTTTTCAGTTGAGTATGTGGCTTTTCCTATTTCCCCAAATGAAAAAAACATAGTATAGAACAAATAACACAGTGAAATGCAGCATCATGAGGCTTGATGAGGTAGAACAGTCATATGTGTTCCTGTTCGTACCTAGGTTTATGGTTAGCCTCTTGAAAACCATTGAAGGTTGTTCAGATGTGTTCCTGCTTGAGTTCCCACACTGCTAGGTCAGATGTGTTCCCTAGAGTGACTGGTTGATAAGAAGATGATTCCTGAGTGTGTTCCCATCCTCGTCGGTCAGATGTGTTCCCGACAGTGCTTGGTCGATAAGAAGTTGATGTGTTCCTTCTTCTACCTTCAGTTCGAGTGTGTGCCAAGATCATGAGCGCGTAGAGGCGGTAGGCTGCAAAGGAAGTGTGAAAGTTCTTTTGTTACCATGTAAACATTAAGGGGGGGAATGTTAGGAAATTAATTATTAATGTTTACATTATAAATATTAGGTTTGAAAGAATATATTGTTTCAACAATATATTATTCATGGAGTTTTGTTGTACCCGTAAAATTATAAACGGGTAAGTTGTTTGATACACTTCCTATTTTATAGGAAGAGGTTTGTCTATTATATTGGCTATATATTAGCCTAATGTGTTACACAGGATTGAGAGATAGTAAATATAATACAGAGTATTATTATTGTGTTATTCTGCTATGATAGACTGAATCTTGCTCTATAAAATCTTATGTGTGGGATTAGGTTGTTTAGGAATGAATCATGGGTATCTCTAAGATAAGTATGGGTAGAAAAAGTATAGGGACTTATATTTAGGATAAAGCATCCTAAATAGCAAGTCCATTAGGGCAAGTCAAGGGATATGGGTATTAATTAATTAATTAATGTGAATTAAATGATGATAGGTTAATAAGTGGGAATTTTATTAAATATTTAAGGGGGTGGATTTAATTAAATGGGGACCTAGATAAGACCATAGAAAAATATGTGCACACGGGAAGAAAAGGGTAGAGATACAAAATTTAGGTGTCTACATTTTCCCCCTTTTGTTGAGTGGTTTACGCTAATAAGCCATGCAAACAAATAATGAGAAAAGAGGAGTATGATGAAGATTGACGGAAGGTTGATGATGAGCTCCCCCTAAAATGGGTGATCGATGACGCCAGAGGAAATCAATGACGCGTTTGAAAAAGGTAGATGATAGAAGGTGGGTGGGTGAAGAAATATGAGTAAAAGGATAACGTAAGGCAAGATGCCACAAGTAAAAAATGGTGGTGATTGTGATATCACATGGGTAGAGGCAAAATTGTAGTCTTAATGGAGACGAGAGACAATGCTCTACAGGCCATTGAGTGGGTGAAAATCACTGCGAAAAAGAGAGAATCCAATGGGAAATATCTCAAATGGATGCAATCCAGAATGATCATGGGGTCATAGGAAAGCATTAAAGTATGCGCAACTAAATACAAAAATTATGTGAACTATTTCGTAGATGAGGAATCAAGAGAAAAAATATACGTCCATAAGGGACAAGGATGAAAATAATGGTGCCTCAACAAAAGGCACAAAAAAAGGCCAAAAAGGAGAGTAGTGAAAAAAATTATGCCCTAAGAGGGAGATAAGTATGGCCATGAGGTGGAATTTACATGCAAATTGGGTGGGATTGTAAAAAAAAAATGCTCGAAGGGGGAATAAGTATGGCCATGAAGGTGGACTTCAAGATTGTAAATGGAAAGGATTGAAATATTGAAATAGAATGCCATAAATGGAAAATAAATATGGCCACAAAGGTGGACTTGGAAGAATGCCCAAGAAGAGATCATAAAAAGGATAGGGGAAGCCAAAATGTAGGCTTCTAAGGCAAGTTTTTGGTGCTTAAGGCCAATCGATGGCGACCCAAGGGGGTCGATGGTGACCAGGTGTCGGTGGCTATATAAGCCTGGGGTCAGCTGACAAAGCTCATTTTCATGCATAAGATTAATGAGAGAGATCATAGTGATTGAAGAGAAGATTGAGAAATGGAGGTTGCAGGAGCTGTAAGGAAACGGCAGAGGGTGCAGAGGATGGTGAACAATAAAACTCAAGCTTGTTTTTAGTTTAATTTTATATTTATTTATTTTTTTTACATGTTTTAGAAAAAGTGGATGACATCAGGGGAGGTTGGTGATGACCCATCTAGGTCGACATCAATCAGGATCTAAGGCATGTTGATTGACCCTTAAACATGTTGACCCGACCTGGGTTGACGTTGACTAGGGTTATTGGCTATGTTTAGGATTAAATTGAATTTTTAATGGATTTTGATTGGATTTTAGATTTTTGATATGATGTTTGCATGTTTTGTTTGTGATTGTAGGCTAGAGAGACCATATATTTGAGAGACTGAGTACCTACTCTATATGAATATATTAGAGGGGATGTGACAGATGCTGAGTGGGATCATCTGTCCGTAGCGGGGTTAGGGGGATTAAGACATTATTAAAGGGTCCCATGAGATGTGAGGTTGATGATCACATTGATGAAGAGATGGGATAGATAGATGGGTACCTTTGGATTTAGGACATGGGAGATGACCATTACCCTTGAGGATTTGTATAGGATCATGAGATTTCGTATACATGGGAACACATAGTTCCCATTATAGCTGATAGCAGGATTGCAGTTTTGACACTGCTATTTGGAGCCGATGCACCCCACATCATATTTTCTTCAGGGGAATTTTCTTATGAGATGAGGTACAAGGCAAGCATACCTTGCAACTAGTTTATCTATTTGGTGATGATGGAAGTGTCTTATTATGCTTTGTTGGACTCAAGTGGATCTCATTTTCCATGGGCGTTGGCTAGTGTAGTTGTAGATATAGTTGAGCACCAGACAATATTCTCTTTCAAGAATGCCTTGCTAGCTCATGTATACCACGAGCTATCATTGTATAGGGCAGGCATGATATCAGGGTTAGATGTAGGATTCTTGATTCACTACTTGGCCTACAAGCACATTGTTTTTATTCAGCCACCAGGGCTTCCATGGGTCATAAAAGACCATATAGAGCTTTCCATAGGATTTTTGAGATGGAGGGCCGATCAATCTCAAGAAGATAGGGGGAGAGAGGAGTAGACTGGTATGTGGTGAGGTTTTCACAACTCGACATAGAGCATATCAGATGGTGGCCATACAGGTAATTTCCCACATAGCCTGGGTGGATGTAGAGCTAGCCAGGATGAGGCAAAAGAGATAGGTGCATGGGAGATGACCAAAGATGATAAAGTTCGTACAATTTGATAGAGTGTGATGAAATTTTGGGGTCATCCAGATGGTTCCTAGGGATCTTATTTCATATAGGAGGGAGGAGCTAGATAGGGAACTGTCAGCACCTGATATGACAAATCCATTGGAGGAGGAGACAATGCCTTCGGAAGACAATGATGATGTGGGAGTTGGAGCAGGATTTGATGATTAGATGACCATAGCTGAGACAACTCAGGTTGTTGGTGAGAGAGGATATGAAGAGGAGGAGGAGATAGAGGAGATGGAGGTTGAGGGTAGAGGCAACTCCAGGAGGTGGTAGAGACGGAGATGGAGGAGAGACCATTGAGGTGGATCAATTATGTACAAATTTGGAGCAGATGCACATTGAGAGAGACACTTCGATGTTGCAGAGGGACACAATTACATAAGATAGGGACCAGTACCATTTTGGAGATCTTGCGAGCATATTCGTTTCTGAGGCTGTGGGTGGAGGACAAAAAACACTACAGGAGGAGGAGAGATGAAACCTCCTGGTATGATTTCCAGAGATAGATACAAATCCTTAGCTGCAAAGGCTAAGTATTAGGAGGGGATCATGATCAGGAAGCTTCTGGGAGACTTTGATACTATGAGCATTTGCAGAGAAGAGCGACAGGTGGAGTTGGGCCATCTAGGAGCCCAACGAGTGAGGAACATCCACATCGAGGAGAGGGACAAGGTGGAGGTGAAGAGGCTGGCAGACAGATAGAGGGACTTGCCTCATAAGGGAAATATTTTAGGCTCTCTGATGTTAAATTTACTAATTTTGATAGCATTTCTGCTTTGAGAGATCTCCATTAGAGGGAAATGATGTATTGATACACTTTATGATATATATATACACATATATATACATATACATACATACATACATACATATATACATACATACATACATACATATATATATATATACATAGATATATATATATATATATATATATATAAATGATATGATATGATTTTGTCGTAGTTTCGTATATGTGTATTGTGTAATTTTGATTATTTGATTTATGGTGATGATGATATTTATGGTCTATGTGATGATGATGATGTGAATGGTTATGTACAACTACTTTGGATTTGTATATGTATCAATGATTGATGATGAGAATTTGTTGTATGGTTAATGAGGATTATGTGTTAGTTTTGAATTTTGAGGATGGTAATGATATGAATGGATAGAATTGGATGTGGATGTAAAAGTAATGTGGATGTGATGATCAATTAAAATAAGTAAATTTTAACGTGTTTAAGATATATAGATAGGTTGATAGGTAATTGAGATAACGAAAAGTGCGTTTAAATACAGAGGAGAGATAGATGCAAAAAGGATTAAGGAAAGAATGCAATCAAATGATGGTAACCTATAGGTATGAAAGAAATTATGTTGTATCAAGGAACACACAAAAAAATATGCCTCTAATTGCATTGGAGGTAAATAAGAGGGGATCTAAATAATGCAAGGCACATGAGACAAAAACATGTGTTGGAATGTAATCAACGATAGTTAATTACATCAAAGATCATAAAGAAACAATGAATTGAAGGAACTCATAGACCTAATGTAGACACAACAAAGTGGCTTGAAATGTAACTTGTATGCATGAAGAGGGTTCTCCATTAGTGGTGTTCCCTAAATCTATGCCCCAACTCTGGGAAAGGGGGAAGAGAAATGCTAGAAGAAATTTTACCAATGCGGGAAGATTTCTTAGGATGCTAATAAAATGGAAGGATGATCAATGCGGGAAGCCTTTGATACCATGATAAAAGAGTATCCATCCTTTGAGGGTATGGTCTACTTTATACATATGTAATATAGATGACAAAAGATAATATATAGAATAGCCATCCTTCGAGGGATCGGTCTATTTATTTGATGTGGCTTTTATTTTGATTGAGTTTTTTTTATTTTTTTACATGAACAACTTTTCTTTGAGGGGAGAATTATGTTTTTGAGTGCTTTGAATTTTGATTGGAGCATCCTTTGATTTTGATTTTGACATGGGGAAGATTTGGGAATAGATAAGTAGACCAATTAGGAGGGGACAATGAATGTACAAAAGACACCCTTGGACCCTTTGTATGGTTCCAATAGGTGAATGAATGGGTAATGGATGTAATGATTGTAGAGTTCTCATTGGGATGGGAGAACCTATCCATGAGGAATATGCTAAAAGTAGAGCCGTGGTGCTTATATTTAAGGTCATATCTAGAAAAGTGATGGATGACCATATAATTCCAAATCACTACGATGAAATATGGAAGTAGATAATAATGGAGGGATGATCTAATGATATGACTAAGAGCTCACTGGAGTACATGCTAATAGTAGAATGGTCACTTGTACAATGTGTTAAGAGGTTACACTTATAGGTTACCATTAAGGGAGGCCAATAGATAGGCTATTGACCCATACTTATGCATGATAATGTATGGTCCAATCCAGCTAGGGGAAAAATTTCCACGTTGGCTCCTTTCTAGAGTAGTGACGTTCTGATTTTATTTGAGAATGAGGTCACCATCATTAATGTCACATTATTTGATGTGCTTGTTGTAAGAACGTTTGATGTGCTTGTTGTAAGCACGTTTGATGCGCTCTTTATAAACATGATGGTGTTCAAGAGTGAGAAGGTGACACTCATCTAATAACTCGAGTTGTGTTATACATGTTTGGATATAATCTTCATCTGACATGAAGTCGCGAAGGGACACATGTAAAAATGGATTTTGAGATTTGATAGGAAGGATGGATTCGTAATAGTACACAAGAAAAAAATGTGTAGCCCCTATGGAAGTACAAATTCTAGTCTGATAAGCTCAAAGAGCGAAAGGGATATGGAGATGTCAATCATGACCAGGCTGGTCAATAGTTTTTGCAAGAATGATTTGAATAGTTTTATTAGCAACTTCAGCTTGGCCATTAGCTTGAGGATAGTATGGAGAAGAGAAGCTGAGTTGGATGTTAAATGTGTCGTAAAGCTTCTTAAGATATATATTTTTAAAATGACTTTCCCTTTTTCTGTGATGAGTTTGTGAGGAACACCAAAGTGACAAATGTTGGTATATAAAGTTAATGATTGGACCAGATTTGGTTGAAATGAGGGGAAATTGCTTCCACCCACTTAGTGAAATATTCAGGTGAAGTGATGATAGAGTGATGTTGTTTTGAAGATCGAGGATTAATAATTCCGAGACCCCCCTTGTATATGATAGGGGATTTTAGGTAAGAAGATATATGTAAAGGTTTGGTCAGGACAAATTCTAGTTTAGGTAGTTTGAGATAAGTCCGATAAGGATCATGAAGCTTTCATAAATATATGTTTTCTTGGGAAAACAAGAGTAATAGTTACTAAAGTGATTTTAGGATGAGATTATACAACCAGGAGGGTGGGCCTTAGATAGATCCATGGTTCTCCCAAGGGAAGCACATATATGGCCACGAAGGTGGTCTTAGGAGGAGAAGATGATGGATAAAACTAATTGATATGATCGGATGAGATGGGATATATAGGATAAGATAATGTCAGGTTTGGAGAGGATCTAATCCCAAGAAAAAATATCCTAGAATGAAGTACCTTAGTGTCAAAGAAGTTGCAGGGATATGATGATGTGGAAGAATCAATAGCAAGGGAAAGGTGTTCCCACCAGTGAGAGAGATGTGGATAAGCTAATGGATTTTAGAAGAGATGGGATGGGACATGTGGAAGGGATGTTAAATATAGATGGGGTATAGGGTCGAATATCATATGAAAAGTGTATAAATGTAGAATATATCAATGAAGAGAGGAGGACCCTTGCTAAGATGAGAGGTAAGTGAAGAAGTGGTGGATGAAGGAGGAGGCCTAGTGGCTCCTATAGATGGAGAGGCAGAAATGGGAATCAAATCGGCTGTGGATGATATGGGAGATGTAGAATAAGAGTCCTTGAGAATGTCATCTCTCTCGATAAGATCATGGATGACAGTTTTTATTGCCTTACATTGTTCAGTGTCATGACATGGGGTATGGTAGTAGGCAAAAATGTAGTGGGGATCGAACCATGATGGCTTGAGATGGTATGGATCAAATGACTTGATATGCAGAAGTGTGATGGAGGAAGTTTGGAGTAGATGTCGCAGGAATTCCACATAAGATTCGATATATGTGTTAGGATATATTTTGGAAGATGTTTTGTATGTCGAGGATGAGGGTGGATTGTTTCAAGACCTTGGTGTTTTGTTTTCATTTTTGAAGGTGATTGGTGTCCTAGAAGAAGAAGGGTTGGATGATTTTTATTTGTATTGGTCGGTGGATGGGAGTGTTCTCAATGAAGGAGATGGTCCTAGGAGGGAGTCTGACTTATTTCACCGTTTTCTTTACCTTTTCGAAATGACGAAATAGATAAGGGTAAGGGCCAAGGAGGAATACCTATTAAATGCTAGTCGATTGATGGTTTTTGCACACGTTCTAACTTTTTTGATTCAAAGCTGAATGTGAGATCTTCCTTTTGGATAGGAGGAACTACCTGTAATAGAAAACAAGACCACAAAGAGATAGTTAAATGATATATGACAGTGGATTGCCTAGTGTATGCTAGCTCTAGGAAGTGTGATACTTCATAGACGACTGTCAATCCACTATTTAAAACAAGTTAATGCGAGAAATAAACAAGGTCCTACTATAGTTTATATGATTTAGGTATCTCATTCAAATACAATAAACAAATCCAATCACAACAGGCTAGGCTATAGTTGGATATGAGAGATGAGGTGTCTGTCAAGGTACTAGGACTAGTCAGAGTAAGATTCTGGGTTATTTAGGTCAACTGGTAGGGTGATTGTTGGGTCTGTTCTTGGTCAAGGTGTAAAACACAAAGATCGATGTTAGCTAGATGTGACTGATGATAGTTTAGGTAGAATCGATGACAGTTATGGGTAACCAACGTCGGTATGGTCAGGGTGAAAGAAAATCAAAATAGGTTAAATGGTAGGGGTGATCTAAGGTCGAATAAAGTTTGGGCAAGTGAATGGGGGGGTCTGTGGAGATATTAGATATGCTCAGAAGTATACAGTAGGTGAGGATAGGTGATTCAGTGATGTGGGTGAAGGGATCTTTGGGTTTACAAGTAAGTGGGTGATGAAGCAATAAGCATGCAAAGAATAGATTAATAACATGAGTAATAAAGATTACTAACTCAAATAAACTATACTGATTAGGGCTATACTTACTGTGTTAAGGATCTGATGGATGAGTGGTGTAGGTGGTTAATTGGAGAATACGTGTATGGTCTTGTAGTGATGCTTTCCCATAGTGCTCTCGTGAATGCAATGGCTCTCTGATTGGTGCTGGTGATGGCTTTGGATGTCTAGATGCATAAAAGGATGCTTTTTTTCTTGCATGTAGCTCTGGTCTCCTTCCTTCACTCTCAAAAATGTTCTAACCTTGAAATAAGGTTACCAAAGGGAATAAAAGGTAACTGATGATGGTTCTGGGTTGACCGACATTTTTTCAGGGGTGATCGACGTCAGTTAGGGTGGGATTCCCTAGGTTTAATAAAAATGGGAGATCATGGCAATGATTTCCTCCAGATCTCTCTATTCATCTGGGAAAGAGTGGAAGTTACCTTTTCTTATACAGGAATGTGGTTAGAGGGAATGTAGGCTTTGATTTTTAGGGTTTAGTTAGGTCTTAGTTAGTCATGGTAACATACTAAGAATAGACTTAGGGTGAGGTGGCTAGGTGATGTGTGCATCCATTTAATTAAAGTAATTAAATCAATAAATGGAGTGAGGGATGAGTATTGAATTAGTTGTGGATAATTAAATTAATGTTAATATGGGGTGAAAGGGGAGCTAATGGTTAGGTGAGTATGTTCAAGTTGAGTTATTCTAACAAAGGGACCAAGGGGAGTGTGACCCAATTTTCATTTCTATGTTTTGCCCCTTTTTGTTGCATAGCTTGTATTGGTAAGCGATGCTAAAAAAAATAAGTAAGTGATTACCCCCACGTGTGGTTGAAGGTGATCCCCCTCAAACTAGGACATTAATGAGGTAAAATACGGAATCGGTGAGTGGTTTAATAAAAGGTGAATGTAGATGGGGAGAATAGGTGGGGAACAGGATTTGAGTATTGAGGGAAAGGGTGATGGTCCAATTCGGGTAATGGATAGTAGGTTGTGGTAAAAATCAGGTCATGGGTAATGATAATCAAATGCACACCCCACACGTATGAATTGCAAGCATGGTACCAGGTTTAAAGAGCATTGCAAACTCTATATTGTATCCAAGGTTGATAGGTTTATCCAAACAAGGGTGAAGGTGATTTAGGTATCCAAGGTATGGGATATGGTGCGAGAAACACAATGTAGGTCAGGTGCAGGAATGTTTAGGTATGCTCCAATGGTACACCAAAGGTTTGGTCGGGATAAACGGTCACATGAAAATAGGCAAGGTATGGTTCATTAGGCTAAAAAAACCATAGGTAACAAAATTGAAAGGTATAATGAGTGACATAAGGCCAAAGGTTACATTAACAATGTTCCAGGTCCAAGTTTAGGCAAACAGGTCTTGGCACTAGGTAAGAGCCAAGGTATAGGTAAAATAACAAGTCCCTAAAATGTAATTAAGGACAAGTATAGGGCATGCGTAGGCTTGTAGGTAGGTGGTCAATAAGTGTAGGTAATGGTCAAACGGTGGTGGGTTGATTAAGTGGGGTCAGTGATGGGTTAAATGGGCAATGGGTATGACATGTAACCGATGCCGGTAAAACATGATTGGGGATGGTCAAGGTAAGATGATCCCAGTTGAATGGGGGTAGATGACCGATGATGGTCTTGGTATAACTAGGGACGACGAGCTAGGGTATAGGACCAACATTGGTTTAGGTATAACCAATGTCGATCAGGTTGACATGGGTATATAGAAAAGGAAAATTCCTCTTTAATAGGGAATCATTTTTACATTTTAGCATTTATAGTTAAAAGTCCAAAGAGCATTGAATGAGATCCATGAAAATGATAACGTGAAACTGAGAGATGAGCGATGTAGATCCTACGTAAGTTGGAGTGATTGGCAGTGTGGTTGGCGGGGGGGGTCTATGATATCGGGTCACACGCACATGTGGATTTGATTGTGATTGGGTGGAGAGTGAGGAGGATTGGATTTGGGTCAGTGGACATGACCGAGGCAGCGAGAAGGGATCAGGTGGGCCATTAGTACAGTGATAACCGACATACCACTACAGTTGATCGGCAGTGACGATGAGGTAAGATCTGATCTGAGTTACATTGGTTTGTTGATTGAAAGAAATTGGGTAGAAATAGGTTAGGGTGGGTAAAAAGGTTTTTTTTGGGTAGGGGCAAATTAAATCATCAATTTAGGAAGGATAAATGAATGAAATAGAGTGGGAATGGGTAGAGGTCCTAGGTAAGGTGAAATGAGAGGTGGGGATGAGGATGAGGGTGAGAGTTGGGGTATGGTAAGGTAGGTTATTAGTTTATGTTTTTGTCAGTGTATTTAAGAAAAATGGGGGGTTTTGATGTCATGGGTTTATGCACGACAGTAGACTGGCAGTGGTCAAGGGGTGGTCAACATCGATGGTGTCAGCGTTGGTACTGAGTCATAGATATGGTGACTGATGTCAGGTGAAGGGTAGACCAATGCCAGTCAACCATGACTGATATTATTGGTACCCGGTGTACACGAGGGGAAAATAGGGGCCAACATAGCTCTATGATGATAGGGTAAGATAGGAAAGGGTAGGCCATGAAGATGTTGTTGATGAAAGTCTATGGACAATGGGTAAGAGGTTGAAAGAGGTATAATATGATGAATAGGTTTGATAGGTGTAAGACTAGTATAGGCGAAAAGAACGTGTAAGTATGTGAGAGTTTGGGGTTGTGGAGGGGATATTGGGTATAGGTGAAGTGGGAAGAGTGATTGTGGGTATGATCTTGTTATAATAATGTTTTTGGTTTTGTTGGATGTAAGTGATGCTGACCAACTACGTATGCGATGCTAGGGTGCTGCACCGCTATTACAAGACAGTACGAGGAAGTGTGACTATGACTAGAGTGATTGGTCACATGATGTAGTAGGTAGGGTTGATTAACATCCAGATGCTACTGGCATGTAGGTGTTGATAGCCCAAGATTGTATTCTGATGCTTGCACCCTCAGTCGATAGATGGGATTCCACAACCAACACCTTCCATTTGCTGATGGGTGACGATCACAGGTCACCCTGAGAGAATGTTTACAGGATCCTGAACTTGCCTGATAGTGGGGGCATGCACGTGTACTCAATCACCTCAAAGGCATCAGAGTAGCCCACAGCTGGCAGTATTTGGCAGAGGAGATGGTAGAGATGAGGTACCATAGCACTTGCTTGAGCTATGCGAGGAGATGTATGCAGGCCCATCAAGAGGAGATGAGGCTTAGTGGTGCTAATTGATGGAGGTGGTGTGTTGTTTTACACTTCTTGATTCAGAGGGTGGGAGATTCCAACAAGCACTATTTGGGGTCCTCTAGGACATGATGATAGGACCAGGACCCATTTTTTGCATGGGCACCAACATTTCTAGTGTAGCAATTATATAGAGAGTTGTGGGCCAACAAGTGGCTTACGGATGTTCAGTCTTATGTTATACCTTCCTTCTTACGTTGTTGGGCGTACGAGCACATCATATGCATACGCACCTAGTAGGCCTGCCTTGAGACTAGATGCATTTGAGGTCCAAGCTTTATTCAGAGTAGGCTATACCGGTGATGGGTGACCTGCTTAGGGGGGATCACATGACAAGCGGGCATTGCTACGCATGATGTAACATACTACAGGTGCATGCTTGGAGGGGTTGTATCTGGTGTAGATATTATCTGGAGGCCGTATATGAGCTATCTGTCATATAGGCGGATGGAAGATGGAGCTAGAGGGGCTGCAGACTTTTGAGATGGATAGAGGGGTTACATGTCTAGTGAGCATGAGATGATACCCATTGATAGGGTTAGATGACAGTTTAGGATTTCCCTAGGATGTATCTCCTTCATTTTTATAGTATAGGATGGAACTACATGTGGAGAGGATCATATGTCTCTACCACCATGAACTACAATGTCAATCGGGATAGGTAGGAGCAAGAGCCATCAGACTGATAAGATTGATGATGTCAGGGTTACTACAGTTGCATACAGACAAGTGGTGGGCATGCACTAGCTATGGGCAGTACCGCCGAGGCAGGGGAAGCCATATTTAGCCACCATCACTGTTCAAATGGATGCCCTATAGGGGCAGGTAGCCACGTTGATTACACAGCTGGGGATGGTGCAAAGGTAGTTGACAGGTGTAGAGGCACATGTGGCCACTTTACAAGCACAGGTGGATAGGGTGGTGATGGTGATGGGATATAGGTGTCCGCCCTACAGGTGCATGTTATAGGTTTTTAGGGCCACTTGGCCACTGCACAGGTGTACGTTGTGACTCTTCAGTCCTAGATATAGGTAGGAGCGGGACAAGGTCCCTCAGGACAGGCACAGGCACAAGGATAGGGCTAGAGGCCAATGGGGGCCACCACAGATAGTACATGTAGCCAGATTACGAGATGCCCTTGTTGAGGCCAGGTATTATCAAGATATCTTGATGGTAGTAGGGATAGATTTTATATCCTACGGAGAGTACATGACATAATAGGATTTTAGTGAGAGGACCAGGTCATGGACCCACAGTGTGGAGAGTATAGGGGGCCAGCAAGCCCCGAGATAGGGTCAAGGTGAGGCCACCAGTTCACAGAGGCTAGCTCCAGGTGTAGTACTGGTAGGGACCCAACCATGACCCATGATGGGTGGTGAGATGTTAAAAGGCTGCTATATAAGAGCTGAGGAGGAGGAGGAGACAGGGGAGAAAGATATGGAGGATATCCAGTAGGGTTATATTTGATAGTTGTATGTACCTCCTGTCTTGTATAGTTATTTATTTTT
This sequence comes from Taxus chinensis, assembly GCA_019776745.2. Taxonomy (NCBI): domain Eukaryota; kingdom Viridiplantae; phylum Streptophyta; class Pinopsida; order Cupressales; family Taxaceae; genus Taxus; species Taxus chinensis. The sequence continues at coordinate 730,536,882 of CM034153.1, read as the reverse complement.
GATATATACCGTCCTGCGTGCTGAAGAGAGTGATGATGTATATGAGATTTGATTTATTTTGATCATATACCGACATGCATGCCAAAGATGGTGAGGATGTACATGAGGGTTTTTGAGATTTTTGGATTCATTTGTATTGGTGTACATATGTATGTATACACAGACGTTGTGGTTTATAGATGATGATATTTATACTATAGATGGTTTAATTTTAATTTCCATTATTATTTGTGTATGTGATGGAAACTAGGTGAATTAAGCATGATGGAATTAGGGTCGTGTAGGCATGGATGGAGTCAAGTCATAGGCATGGATGGAGTCAGGTCATAGGCATGGATGGAGTCATGTTATAGGCATGATGGAGTCAGGTCAGGCATGATGGAGTTAGGTATAGGCATGAGTTTAGGTAGGTTTAGGCATGATGGAGTTTTTAATTCATTAATTATGGGAAATAAATGATGATTTATATACATGTTATGATGCTTTGTATTTTCCAAATATTATGCTAATAGTAAAGAAATGGTAGACAAGATGAAATCAATGCATGAGTGATGATGATAAAGATTTTTTATTAATTGTTGCTTGTTTGGTTTAATTTCCAATTGTGGATATAAAATGGAAAGGAACTAAGGTAGGTTTTGGACTAGGAAAATGAAGGGGAAAATAGGTTAGGGTGAAGAGTGGCCGAGGTAACCATCAAGGGCCCCATGCCCTCCAAGTGTTGCCTACATAGCCCCGACAAAAAAGGAAACTTAGGCCGATGTAGTTCTCCCATAAGCTAGGGAAGAATATGATGAATTAGGGTGATGAGTTGGTATATTTTAGGCCTAACTGAATGTAGGTCATGTATGGTTGAGTTGTAGGTCATAGGCATGGTTGAGTTTAGGTCATAGGCATGGTTGATTCATTTTAAATATAGGTGTAGATGATCTGGTCCTATATAGGAATCAATAAGTAATGAAGAAGGTGAATGGTAAGAGGTGGTAAAAGAGCCACTTAATTGATAAGAACCCTAATGATTCTATCATACCCAAGATTGACTTATGAACGTAAGACCCTAAAGGAATTACATAATGGAGTATTTGAAAGGTGAAGAAAAGTCACATGATCAAAAAATATCGACAATTGTGTCAAGTCCCTTGAGTAGAGATAAAAATTGGGTGTAAAAGGCAATGTGGTGAAAGTGGATGGTTAAGCGTAACGTAGTATATGACTACATATTTACTTGGAAAGAGACCCAAGATAAAAATAGGCAAGTCCATGAAGAAAAATTTAATCTTTTTCTTTTCTTGATTTTACTTTTGTTTTTGGTTTTGATAGACTGATCGATGTGGAAAGTCTATGTGGGGTGAGTAGATTTTCTCCTTGAGGTATTCATGAAGCTGATCGATGTGGGAAGCTATGGAACATTTATTCTATTTTGACAATGACTTTATAAATTTTTCCTTCAAGGGAGACATCTCTTTATAACAGTTAGAAATGGAGTAAGAGATGTCCCTTTTGAGGGATTCATCTATTTACTTGAAGTTTGAATTAAGGAGTTGAATCCCATTTTTATTTTGGATGTTTAAGTCATGGACAAGACTATAGAGGAAGATTAGGTTCTTATTTAGAAGACAAAAGTGTAGCACACAAAGTTTAACTATGAAAGAGATGGTTTCAAGTGATTAATGACCATGGGATTCCATATTTGAGCCATTTATTAGTAGAACATGGTGGTGGGTAATGACATGCTTCTTGTAATGGTCAAAGTTAGTCAAAAGTATGTTCACGTGACATTTGTACCTTTGTAATATTTCATTACAACACTGGTATATACCAATTGAATTGAAGGTGATACAGGACCAGTTGGGAATAAACAATATATATTCAAATTGATTTAAGTCATCTAGGGGCTAATGTTAAGGTTTGACCTTCAAGTGCCTAGATACAAGATAAGCTTCATGATCTAAAAATATTGTTAACGACATATCCAAGATAATCTAGTTTGAAAGATAGTGGCATTTAGGTTTCACCATCAAGAGGTTACATGAGTATAACCCCTCACACTACCCCACACGACCTGACAGGTTTGGTGGAACCATTTTTAATAAGGTCATCTGGTAATCCAAAGAGAGGGTAGAAATGGATTCATCGGGGAAATCAAGATCATTGAGAGGGTTGACTCCCAATAAAGAGTTGCATCTGCTAGTTGGTCAACAATAGCATTGGCCTTTGACATAACTTGTGGTGAGATGAATTCGAGGTCAAGGAATCTACTAGAAGCAAGAGCCAACGTGCAGCACATTGATGTTGCTAAAGGGTTTGGCGTAGTCATGTAGCACACTTGTGCGGTTAACCCACAAGGCGAAAGGAGATGTGTGAATGCCAAGTGATTAAGTGACCATGGGACTTTCCATAAGAATTTGTTCAAGGTTTTATTAGTAGAACACAGGGTGGTTTGAAGCTTGTAACGGTCATAAGGTGAGTCAAAAGTGATGTTGGATGCCATGACATTTGTACAATTTGTACATAGGGTTTCGTTACAAAATTGGTATATACCATTGAATTGGTTTACAACCAGTGAGGGACACCAAACAACAGATGATGTAATTGATTTATGACATTCTAGGGAGATGTTCTTAGTTTGAAGGCCTAATGAGGGGAATGTGCTTCATATCTGACAATATTGTTAGTACATATTAAAATCTAGTTATGAAAGATAGTGGCATAGGTTCACCATCAATGAGGAATGAGTATAACTCCTACACCATCCAAGCCCACATTGACATTTGGAAGGGCATCAAAGGTAATAAGGTCGATCTAGTAAGTGGCATCATCCAAAGAGAGGTGTGATGAAGATTAGCATGTCATCGGGGAATTTTATCAAAGTTAGAGGGTTGACTCCCAAAAAGATCATGCGTCTACTAGGGTTGGTCAACAATAGCTTGGCCTTTGACATACTTTTTGTGGATGAATTCGAGGTCAAGGTCTACTAGAAGCATGAGCCAATGTGCAGCACATTCCATCGTTGGTAGGGTCCTTGGCGTACATGTAATGTATAAGGTCAGTGTTAGTGCATCAACAAAGGTTTTGTGGTTGAGTAAGTAATGACGTAATTTAGTGGACCAAAAATGATGACATAATGCTAAGCAAAGTTTTTTAGCATGGGTGTATCAGATTTTATAGTCCAAAAGGAGTGAGATTAGTGGCTTGTGTAATGGAAATAGCTAGCTCCCTGTGCTGCTCATTGTGATGAGTGATCACGTAACACCTAAGGAATGGTTCTGATAGCAGTAAATGTATAGGTAAAAGAGGGTGATTGCTAACCCTTAGGAGACAAAGATTTTAGAGCACCGATGGATGAAGAAGGTATTGTTTTAAGGCAGCCAAAGGATTTTTGGCATGGTCATCTATCCCATTTGAATGGTAGAATGTGTCCTGGTTTGAAGGAGATGATGAAATGGCTGGTAGGTGGTCAGAAATTTGTGAAATGAACTTATACTTTTGATAGTATCTCATAACTTACACTTGTATATACCATTGAAGTTGATGTAGATTAGTAGGTGGAGGCATTTTAAAGAATATCCTTGAATTTAGTAGGATCAAATTCTATGGCCATGTAAAGAAATGATGAATAATAAGGAGTGCTTCCTGAATTCAGAACTATTATTTGTACAATCACACTCAAGTCTTAAAAGTTGGCATAGGTGAACCATCAATACTTGAATGAGGCGATCAACGACCAGACCTTAAGGACTGTCAGGTGGATTGACACAGAAGAGTTTGGATTTGGCAAGAAGGTCATCTACGTAAGGGTATTATGGAATATGTTGTGCATGATGTCATGAAAGATATAATTCCTGGCTCACTGGTATGTAGCACCAATATTTTTAATGGCAAAAAGCATGAATCGATAGTAAAAGGTCCCTCAAGGAGTGATGAAGGTAGTTTTATGTTATTCATCTAGCCAACGTGAGTAATATTTGATTATAACCTGAGAAACCTTCCATGATTGATAGCATCTCATGGCCAACAATGAGATAACCAGTTGGTCAATGCTTAGGAGAGGAAAGTCGTCTTTGGGGTAAGCTAGGATTTGAGGTTGTAGAAATCCGTGTAAATGTAGAGTCTCCCTATGGGTGTACTTTTGTGACAGGAACTTATGTTAGAAATCTATTGGGGATAGTAAATGGGTAGGATGAAGGAAAACTCCTAGAGGAGGGTCAGTGTTGGAAGTTAGGTATTGTTTTAAGGTGTACCAGAAGAGCAATGCGAGGATGAATTTTCCACATCTTTAATGAAACATTTCTTGATACGTTTGGCATCAAGAATGGTAATGATATTATGGACCACAATGACGAATGGGTCAATACCGGGCTTGTATCGGCATAGTTGACCAAGCAAAAGAGTTGTTATTGCCCCAGAGGAAAGAAGTAAAATATTCATGTCTCAGCAACATCTAAAGATTGGGATATCTTTAAAAAAGTGTAGGATCATCCAGAGTGTTAATGTTGATTTTAATGGTCAATTCATTCAACATGGTTTGCATCTTAGAAGGTAACAACCATTGAATGTAAGAATGGTTCCACACCAAGGTAGGTGATTATAGAATCATTGTCCCAACATGTGAACAACGTTAATATGATGTATCGTCATCGATCATGTCAGGCATATATGAAGCGAATCGAGAAAAGGGAGCCTCACCATCACGTTGATAAGTTAGAGTAGTCCTAGGGAAATCATGTTTACAAAATAAAATAGAAGGAATAGATTTAGGATCTATGGATGTCATGGGTAAAGGTGGTGATGTGATATGAATTCATGGGTAGAGAAGATTTATAGTTCCTCAATGAGGTTGATACGGGCCTTCTTTGGGACAGGTTGGTGCAAAAAATCCAATGCCATTGTGGATCCTTGTGTTTACGAGTGGTACATGAAATGATGGTATGGCGGCCTTGTTTAATAAATGGGTAACTGAAACCAAAACCTTTCAATGCACATCAGTGAAGGAAATTTTGGGTGAAGAGGAGGTTAGTAAGAGATTGATGTTAGATCTGTAAAATGGTATGTTTAGGATGGAGGTTCGGGTGAATAAATGGCAGTATCAAGTCCCCCATATGTTAGGTTAGTGCAAAGGTGGGGAGGACCATAAGGGAAAACCTAGCCTATGGTCGGTAATCATAATGAGGGTGGTGGCACAAGTTTCCATACATCTTATGGATTGAGGAATGTGTTTATATTGTAGAGGTGGTAATCCCCTAGAGTGAGGCATTGAAAAACACCTTCTAACGGATCAATAGTAGTTATGTGGGTAGCAGAGGGTATAGACTGATTCACTAAGATGATTAGACCAGGAGGTAGGTGAGGATGGATTGGTTGTCCTAACATAGACGACATTAATAGCCAGCTACATAGGATTATGGTAGCAATAGGAATAGAAGAGTTAGGTGTAACAGAGGTCCGCCATCGCATTGTGGCAACATCCCAGGTGGATGGGTGTCATGGGTGAAGGAGAAGATGGGGTAGTGGCATAAGCCTTGATAATGGTACAAGGGGACATCATTATTCAGTACAACATGTTACAAGTGTAGACACCAAACTTGGGTCTTACGATTCCCTTTACCCCGTATCTCAACCTAACCCTACCTCACCACCTAAAACCTTACACACCTAATGATTTATTAATTACCTTATAATTAATAAATGCACATCTTCAAACCTGCCACCTCATCTTGCCACCTCACCATGACCTAGCCCTAACCCTAAACCAACCTAATTAAGACCTATGACTTGGTCGAGACCCACACCCATGACTCATTACCCCTCACCCGCACCAAAATGAGCCTAATAATGACTTGACCAAGCCCACAACTGATCCCTCCGGAGAAAAGGAGGGAAAGATGGTTGTTTTACTAAAATTAGCCACTTTGACCTAACCGACATTGGTTCCTACTCGACCACCATCAGTTACGTAACCACCATCGGTTCTCTATTAATGACCTCCCCCAACCAAAAAGAACGGATCCGAGAATTCATTTGGGCAAGATAAAGACAAGTGAAGAAAAGCAGAAGAGTTTGCAGAGAAGAGCATCGAGCCGAAGACTGTAACTAAGCAATTGGATCGCTGTCACCCTCATTAAAGCATTGGAAAAGACTGAGGATAGCTTCATCAGCTCACTTTCCAATACCGGATCATCCCAACTAAGCCTTACTGTCACCACCACATTCCTTGGACCTATATCTTCATCAGGAACCAGTAAGTATTATCTTGTAGTTCTTTGTTATCATTTTTATTTAATTCATATTAAATGGGGAAATGACCACCTTCGAAAGGAAGTCTAATATTTCCTGGGCCTAAGACAGTTCCCTCACTTGTTGTCTAACTAAAATCTAGTGGTCTTGTGTTCTTATTTACAGGTAGTCCTTCCCAGAAAAAAAGGAGTTCTTCACAATCGATCTGATCTCTCTACGGTACGCGCACACCTTCCCAACATTCAACAGGTATTCCTCCTAGCCCTAACCCTTATCTGTTTCTCAATAGATTGAAAGGATAGAAGCAACTCTATTCTAGAACTGAAATTCTGTGCGAAACATTTTGGCACGCCCGGTGGGACCCATTTCGGGTTTCTTTCTTTCTTGATTGCTTTCATATAGGGAGCATACTTGCTGTTTGTTTCAGCTAAATATTCACAAAATTTTTTGTCATTTTGGTAAAATAATTTATCTTGCTTTCATATCTTTGCATTTAGTGAAAGTCATCTTCTTTGCTTCATCGAATATCATTTTCGATTTGGGTTTAAAACATGTGCATCACATTCTTGCTTGCTGTTTTTAATTCTAGTGAACGTAGATTAAGTAACAAGTTGTACACGTGGGGGTGATATCCAAGGTATTGATGAGAAATTAATCTTACTCTCACTGCACAACACATACCAAATCACATCATAATCAATACAATAGCTCAAACCTCCCCCCTTTCCGCGGTATTCCTCCGCCTCGATTGAGGTAGCCTTATGAGCCACAACAAACTTGACATCTCCCTTAGGTCTTTCGTTTAGGATTGACATCATCTGGTGTCTAAGGCATAAGCCCAAAGTGATTAAAACTAATCCTAGGGTTAGTCTATTGGTTTGCGTGTGCATCTTGCTTGTTTTTAGTTCTGTTTCTCTGTCATACACTGTTTCAGTGATCACTTCAAGACAGTTTGGTAGGTATATTAAGCATTGTTATCCCAAATCCAGTAGCTTCTTACATCCTCTCTTTTCTTTCACAGTGACCGACACTGGTCCCATACTACCGACATCGGTTAACTGACCAACGCCGGTTACATTCTGACCGACATCGGTTATCTGACCGATATCGGTTACTATGTTTAACAGTTCTTGACACACCAACAACCTATCAATTCCAACATTTTGTTGTTGTTTTCTTCCAGATTGATTAAATCCCTTCTGTGTCCTCTTTTCCATGGTTGTTATCACCCAGAAACAAGCAGCAGCCATGGTTTCACATGCCTGTTCCGTGCCTTTTCCTGAATCACCCCCTTCACATCCTATGGGGAATCCTACGGATACCAGTAATTTTCCCAAGATCCCTGTAGGAGATAAGGAATTTGCCAAATTTTTGGATGCTAATCCTAGCGCCGTACAATATTATTTGTCTCATACCCCTGACCGTACACCCGACGGTCAGCTCCTCGTTGGTATGCCTATTAGTATAGCCGCTCACTTAGCCCCTTCCCCACCTAATAACTCCGCCTCACCATCTTGTATCCTTAGCCCCGTCTCCTAGCACAGTAGCTTCGGTGGTTCATACTGCACCGATTGGTTTTCCTCTGGTTAATCTGGGACCCCACATATCACTACCATCCACTGTACCTCATCTCTCTCGCAGGTTGCCTCTTTCATCACTTGCTCTCTGCCACCTATACACACGAGCTTTCCCTCACAAGTTCCGCCCACCTTTTCATTTCCACAAATTCATCCGGTGGCCTCAACCTCTTATATAGGACACCCTTATTCGGCTGCCCCAACACATTCATCACCATTATCTTATCAACATTCAATCCCATCATTGTCTAGTAGCGGCTCTTGGACCAATCCTCCTCTGTTTACAATGACAACACCATCATCTAACCCAACCAATGATTTAATCAAACAGATGATGGACAAGATGCAAAATCTTGAGGCTTCTGTTTCAGGAAGTCGTAACACCCTGACATATGAGCAAGTTTTTCGGGAGCCTATTCACCCTTCTGTCCCCCTTCATACATATCCTCCTCAATGGGAATTACCAAAATTTACTCACTTTAATAGTAAGGAGGACCCTCAACAACACTTGCGATTGTTTAGACATGCCTGCTATCTGATTGCTCATGACGATGCCTTACTACTCCGTACCTTTCCCATGTCCTTATCAGGACCTGCCTTGGAGTGGTACAGTGCTTTAACCCAGCATTCAATCTTCTCCTTTAACCAGTTAGCCCAATCTTTCTTGGATCACTTCTCCATCAATATTGCCAAGAAAGTATCCATTACCGACCTCTATGCCATCCGACAATTTGAAGACGAGTCTATCGCAGATTTCGTTGGATGATGGCGGGGCCTCATCAACCAACTTACTTATGCCTTACCTCAGGCCAAGCTCATTGAACTATTTACGCGGGCCTGTGCTAAACACATTTCTCCCACCCTCCAAATTCAAACTTTCCGCACCTTTGATGAGGCCTTTACTATGGCTCGGAAACTAGAGATTCGAGCCTTAGAGGAAGAGAAATTGAGGTTACGCAACAAAAGCTCAAATTTCCAGACCTAAGACTCTACCACCAAACCCAACACCACCAATTCTCACACATCGGCTGCTTCGAAATCAAAGGGTGCCGTACACGCTGTGATGGTCAAATCTCAAGCACTGTCTAATACCCAGCCGAAAGCCACCTATAAGTATAAAGCCGAGCCCATCAACTATACTCCCTTGGGAGAAACTTATGGTGTGATCTTAGACAAATTGCTTAAAGTAGGAGCTATCACCTTGCCTCCTGTTAAACCTCACTCCGGGTTTGATTCCACCCGCACTATTCCTTCTTGGTATAAAGAAAATGACTTCTGTAACTTCCATCGTGTGAAGGGACACAGTCACGAAAACTGCAAGATGTTGAAAAACATAGTGCAGGAAATGGTTGATGCAGGGGATATAACTCTCGACAATCCTAATGCCCCCGCTAATCAAAATTTAAAAATCTTCAACAAAACATTTCCAAACCATGCATCTAATAGTAACACAAATCAAGACACCTCAGCCGAGGAGAAGAGTGTACATGAGATCCATGCATTTTCAACTCCCAACCAGGAATTCCATTGAGGAAATTATGAATCAAGCTTCTTCACCAACACAGGGATCTTTCACCCCCTTCTCCTTCATCAAGACGAAGAGGACAGTCCCGCTATTCCTTTACCTATAAAGGAATTAACCACCCAGAGTTCTCTTCTCACAAATGAACCTTCTTACACCACATCCCTGCAAGATTGTGAGCGGATGTTATCTAACTTATCTATTTCCCAAACATCTCCTTCCACCACTCTTGCTATAAAAGAAGAAGGCTCACCACTTTTTCTGTCATCCTTAGAAGAGAAACCTCTTGAACCTACATCACCAAACTCCTTAATCATAACGGATCCCCTCAAACATGCCTTCCTACCTATTAGTTCTTCATCACCTAAATCTTTTCAGCGACCGGTTGACCTCTTAACACCCATTGATACAGCACCTCATTTACCCCCTGTATCACACCCACAGTGGACCGGAATCACAACCCACCTCTCTTCCATACAAAATTTCTTCTTCACATGTGAAGATTGTCATCCCTCAGAAGATAGACGAGTCTTATGGGAGATTTTGAGTACACCATGCTCTACTCAAATGCAGATGACCGATCCAAACACCTCTACCATATACCTGAGGTGTTTACAAAAGCTCAAAATGCCTATGTCCTCATCTTCACCCCCCTCATCTCTACCGAATACCTCATCCACCTCTATTAACCTAACCAAACCTTCCCCTACGCTTGGGACTTCACCAATACCCAGCCTAACACACCCACCTAAATGGTTAGATTTATCCAAAAATAAAGCCGTCCATCCACCTAGGAGACAGACCCAATCTCCTCAAGTCTAATCTATGCCTCTGTCACAACTAAAACCCTCGCCTTCACCATCACACCTACCTTCTATATTGGGACCTCACCCCTCCACCTTGCCTCAATACATCATACCTCCTGCGTTTTCTTTAAAACGACCTGTACCTTTTGCACCCATACAGAGATCCACGGGTGTATCAACACCATCACCCCAAGTATCCTGTCCACCTACCAACCCTAAACAAACTCCATCATCAAAGGATTTGTTTGCTATCACTTCTCTTTCCCCGTGGTTGTTTCCTGCCACCACGTCATCTTTGGCCTCATCATCTAACCAGCTAAACATGACTTTTGCGCCAAAGAAGCCACATTTAGTTAAATCCAATTATCAAAACCCCTTGTCTAAACCACCACCCGTACGAACCAACCATACCCAACCATTACCAAAACCCACCCAATCAATAGCCTCATCTTCCTCTGACTTTGACTTGCTCAAAGGATCTTACGCCAAGATCCTTGATATGTTGGCGGAGAATGCGACCATTTCCCTACCCCCACTCAGACCCTATGATCCATCTAAACCTCGACCTTGTAGGTTATGATGAGTCTAAAATCTACGCTTACCACTGCACACCAGGACATGATGTGGAGGGATGTAAAGCTTTGAAAGCCATCCTTTGTCAGTCACCTATCTCGGATAGAAAGGTTAAGAAAGACAAATTACGAAGGGAGAAACCTTTAGCTTCAATCCCCTCTCCTATACCACCTATCCCCGTCTCACCAAGATCTATCATTATTGCAACCCCACCTCTCGAAGAAAATGACTTATCCCTACCATCTTCTCCTCTCGTGTTCACGAGATCAACATGATTAGTATTGCTACTCGAGGGCAGAAAAACAATGGGAAAGCTAAAGAAAGCACACCTGTGGCCTCTCTTTCTCCGTCCACCATCCCGATTGCACCATCACCTAAAGTGGTTATTCGTGGACTTGCCTACCCCGTCTCTGATGGAGTTGCCCATCGTACCATGATCAAATAGATTCACCAATCACCTATAAAAATGACACTGTATGATCTCATTCAAACCTCTGAATCTCATCGACAAGATTTCATTGAAATCCTTCAAGGGATAGAGGTCCTACCTAATGAAACCTTACCTGTTGCCTCCATCTTAACACCCAACCATGTTGCTTCTCTCACCAAACAATCTACCACTTCTGTCCCTATACAACAAGCCGCTGCTGTCAGTTTCTCCGAAGATGAAATTGTCATCTTTGGTGCAGAAGATCCTGACCCCCACTCTTTTCATCTTGGCTTACATCTGGGACATTTGAGTATGTCGTGTTATGATTGACGGGGGCACTAGCCTAAACATCATCTCTTCCAAATCCTTCCAACAAATGAATATCCCTTCTAGCTACATATGTGCCAACCCCACCATGTTGCGTTCATTCAATGATGCTATTACTTTTACTTTAGGCACCGTGATCCTTAACATTCGTGTAGGGCCACGTACCTTACCTGAACTCTTCTATGTCCTTGAGGGAGAATTCCAATACAACATGTTGTTAGGCCGCCCTTGGATCCAGGCTATGGGATGCTTTCCCTCCACCTTACATAGATGCATAAAATTCGAGTATGAGGGGAAGTCATACACCGTAAAAGCTGACACTCCCACCCTTCAAAACCTGCAATATGTTATATCGCCCTAATGATGTGCTTGTACCAGTCAAGGCACCCATTCATCCAACCCAACCATCTACTTCGCCCACACCTCAACCATCCACCTTAGCCACACCTACACCTTCAACCAATGAAACCGCCCACCCGCAAATACCACTTCCTTCCCCGCGGACAACATCCCAACCTCAGATCCCTTGGAAGATGTTTTTCAATGCCTTACGCTGGGGGAGTATCACCTATATAATGTTAGCACTTTCCATACCCCACAGGAGTACGGACAGTTACATGCGCATCCTACCTACGACCGTCATGTGGGGGAGGTGATCTCCTACGGACCGCCTAATTACCACACTAACCTAATGTATGGGGGTGTCGATGCATCCTCCGTTACCCCTGAACCTCCCCTTGGTGTGGTTCCTTTCCAATCCGATTTTCAATATCTAACAAATCGTCGTTTCACCCTCACCTTCTTGACTCCCTGTGCTTGGAAAGATTTTGGTTTCGTTCTTTATGAACAAGGCCGACATACAATCATTCCTGTGACTATAAGCAAACACAAAGATCATAGTGGTCTTGGATTTTCTGAAACAATTACACCAAATAAACCTCGTGTCAGTTGTATCTGGGAAGAAAACGACATTACCTCTTCTGAACCATCATCAGCTATTTTGCCATCTTCACCCACAGAGTCGATAGACCCAGAATCTATCCCTCCTAGCTTTTTTTTTCATAAATGCTATCTTCCTGGGTCCCTCTCACTTATCAACGTGATAATGAAGACCCATATTCTCTTCCCCTTTTGTATCCAGACATGATCAAAGAAGACTCGCCTTCAATTAATGTTGTTGAGTGCTAGGATGAAGACTCCATCCTCACTTACCTTGGCACAGTTGACTCTTATATTCAATGCGCCTTACCATTTAAAACTCAAACTATGTTGAATGAATCGACTATAGAAATCAACATCCACACGGAGGACAATCCTCACATTGTAAAGATCAGACAATCTCTTGACGCATTAGAACAAGCTGCCTTCACTACCTTCCTCCATGCCCACAATCAAGCTTTTGCTTGGTCCTATGCCGACATGCCAGTAATCGATCCTGACATTGCTGTCCATAACATTACTCTAAAACCAGACTCTAAACCAGTTAAACAGAAACTGAGAAAAATGCATCCACGCATTGCCCTCTTGGTGAAAGAAGAGCTTTAACGCCTTCTTTCTATTTCTTTCATCTTACCTATTGACTATCCGCAATGGATTTCTAATGTCGTACCTATCACTAAAGCAACGGGGGGACTTCGGATATGCACGGATTTTCGGGACCTTAACCTCGCTTGCCCAAAGGATGACTTCCCCTTACCTAGCATTGATCAACTTGTTGATCTCACTGTGGGCCATGAGATGCTTTCTCTCATGGATGGCTTCTCGGGATACAATCAAATTTTGGTAGCCCCGACCGATCAACATAAAATTGATTTCATTACCCCCTAGGGGACCTTCTACTATCGTGTCATGCCATTCGGCCTTAAGAATGCTGGTGCGACCTATCAGCGAGCTATGACTTATATTTTCCATGACATTATGCACACTATCCTCGAGGATTATGTCGATGATCTTCTTGGAAAATCCAAACATCGCAGTGAACATCTCGATGTTTTAACCATTATTTTCGATCGCCTGTTACAATACTGTGTTCGTCTTCAACCAAAGAAATGTGTCTTTGGTGTCCTTTCGGGAAAACTCCTTGGTTTTATCGTCTCTTTGCGTGGCATTGAGGTTGATCTGGCAAAAGTCAAAGCTATCCTAGAAATGCCCCCTCCCACTAACCTCAAACAGTTGCGTAGTTTACAGGGAAAACTCCAATCTATCCGGTGTTTCATCTCACAACTCTTGGATCGATGTCAACCTTTCCATCAACTCCTTAAAAAGGACATTGTCTTTTAATGGAGTGAAGAGTGCCACCAAGCCTTTGAGGCTCTTAAAGCTTATCTCTTGCAGCCACCTGTGCTTGTCCCACCTCAGGATGATCACCCTTTCTACCTTTACCTTTCTGCCACTGACCATAGGTGTAGGAGCCATGCTCGCACATCATGACTCCAAGCATCGAGAACAAGCCGTTTATTACATAAGCCATACTTTTGTGGATTACGAGACAAGGTATACACATGTAGAAAAGTTGTGCCTAGCCCTATCATTCGTGGCCACCAAACTTTGACATTACCTCCTGAATCACAAAAAATTTGTCATCACCAACACTGACCCCATACATTATATGTACGCCAAACCTCATCTAAACCAAGGCATTGCTCGATGGCTTATGCTACTTGCTGACCTTGACCTTGAGTTTGTACACCAAAAATTAGTCAAAGGAAAAACTATCGCAGACCAACTCACAGAAGCCCCTTTACCTAGGGAACAATTTACCAATTTTACTTTCCCTGACGAACTCATCGCAACTCTTTCACTCAGTGAGGTGTTGTATCCAATGACCCTCTTCTTCGATGGATCTAAATGCCAGCGCGGCTGAGGGGCAGACATTGTTCTCATTCCTCTTGATGCTGAACCTATGCCTCTTTCATTCCTGCTCGATTTCCCCTGCACTAATAATACAGCGGAATATGAGGCCCCTTTTTTGGGTCTCCAGGTTGTGTTACACTTAGGTGTAAAGTCTATTAACATTTTGGGTGACTCTCAATTGGTAGTCAATCAAGTTACGGACATCTACCAATGTAGATAAAAAAAAATGAGGAACTTCAAAAGTACAAACATTACATGGATTCACTTTTGACCTTATTTAATCATTATTCTATCCAAACCATTCCCCAATCAACTAATAAATTTGAGGATACTATGGCTTGCTTGGCCTTGCAAATTCCGGCCTCACCAACTGACTCAGACATATTTGTCTTGGTCCAACAACTCTTTGCCCCATCTTACTTAGTCCCGGATGTTTGTATGGTAAATAATGTATCTGCTAATTCGCAGGATACCTGGTTTCACCAATTTCACAACTACCTTATAACCTCTGTTCTCCCTCCTGACCTTACTAGTAACGGCAAACGTGCTTTTCCTTAAAAGTGTTTCCCACCTTATGTCGTCATGGGGGGACTCCTCTATAAACGTGGCTTTGATGGCATCCTCCTTTGATGTCTAACTGGTGTGGAGGTCACCTATACCATCCAACAAGTCCATGACGGAATTTGTGGTGGACATTTTAGTGGCCTTGCCGTGGCCAAACGGATCCTTCGCCTAGGCTATTATTGGCCTACTCTTAATAACTACTGCTACGAATATGTTAAGCGTTATGTTATGTGTCAACAACATTCCAACGTTCAACATACTCCTAGCCACCCGCTACAGGTCGCACAAGATCTTTGGCCTTTCTCACAATGGGGTTTAGACGTTATTAGTGAGATTCACCCACCTTCTTTGCAATGTCACCGTTGGATAATCACAGCAACCGAATATTACACTAGCCACTGGGTGGAGGCCTTCTCCCCTAATATCACCCCAAAACTCTAAAATCCTACCCGCCTACAAAAAATCAATATACCTACTTTCACAACATTACCTCCTGCCCATAGTAACTGGTACCGGTCATGTGTCACGACCGTCGTCGGTCGACACATGACCGACGCTGGTCTCAGAACCAACTAGTCTTTAGTTGTGACCACTGTCGGTCGCTTAGTGACCGACATCAGTCACTGTCAGATTTCGGGGCCGGATCGAAAACGGCCCCCAAATCCCCTTTTTTTTATTTTTTACCTATCTACCTAGCCCAATTGCCTACAAACTTACCCACCCTACCATTTTGGCCTACCTAACATACCTACCAACTCCATTTTATGATTTACCTTCATTTATCCATTATTTTATTAAATTTTGGATTCCTACCCCAAAACCCACATCCTAGCTAAATGCTTCAACTTCACGTAAATAGGGGGTTTAGATCCTACCGGTATGACTACACGTCATTTTGGTGGGATAGGTGGTGGTGGTCCAGCTCCTCCTGCATCTCCTGCTCCTCTAGGCTATGCCATGGCTCCAAATCTCCTCAGCAGGGTCCTCAACCAATCAAATTTTGTCTCCTGATTGTCTGGGGCCTACCAATAACTCTACTCCCCCACTCAACTAGTGCCAACTCAGCCCACAAATTTCAACCCAATCTAATTCACACCTCAGAAAAGACAAAAGGTGGGCACTCAAATTCATAAAGTGACAATAACATGTAGTATTTTTCTTTTTATAGGTTTTGACATATAACCGATGTCGGTTACAGCACGCCCTAGAAGACCGGTATCGGTCTTGTGACCGATATTGGTCACAACATAACCGATATCGGTTACAAGCCTACTTACTTAACCTAACTCCCGCCCTTATCCACCATATCTTCATTTTTCACCACCTCACCTACCCTCGACTTTGCTAAATAGCCGTATTTTGAATTCATCGGCCCAACCCAAGGTTGTAACCACTCAATTGGCCGACCCAAAGCTGTAACCAATCACTTGGCTCGACCCAAGGCTGCCACAAACCAATCAACCCGACCCAAAGCCGCAAAAAATCAATCGGCCCGACCCAAGGCCGCAACTAATCACTTGGCCCGACCCATGGCCGCAACAAACCAACCGGCCTGACCCAAGTCCGCAACCAATCACTCGGCCCAACCCAAGGCTGCAACAAACCACTTGGCCCAACCTAAGGCCACAAAAAATCAATTGGCCCGACCCAAGGCTGCAACTAATCACTTGGCCCAACCCAAGGCCGCCACCAACCAATCGGCCCGACCCAAGGCTGCAACCAACCAACTGGCCCGACCCTAGGCCACAACCAACCAATCGGCCCGACCTACAGCCGCACCAATTAAGTACCTCGACTGAAGACCTGACAATTTACGATTCTATCCACCCATAATGTAGCTATTTGTTCCATTGCAGCTCACCTGTTCGTGTTTTAGCATAACTAGGATACTTGAATTGATCAGCCGACCAGCATTGCCTAGACCAAGACCGTGTCATTTATCTCAACCAAACCAACCATTTGGTACTGCCAAAGATGCCTAAACATTCTGGTACCTTACCCGTTATATCCCCTGGAGCTACTTCCTATTCCTTGGATACCAGGATTATATCACCCTTGTTTGGATAAATTATCGACCTTTGCCTATGAATTGCTTGTTTTCTCTTCAGCATCATGTACCCTAGTCGCACTACTGCATTTCAACGTGCGTCTGCTTCCTTGAACTTACCCCACCATCTTACCATCATCTGAACACCATTCACCCTTTATCAACCCTATCCCTGATTTCACGTCGCCTCAATCTGTGATAGATTTGAGGGGGATTACCTATACCCTTAACTGGGGCAACCACTTCTTATTATTGTCAGTGCAGCTTTACACGACAAGCTACATGACAACAAGGGGCAAATGTAGACACCAAATTTGGGTCTTACGACGCCCTGTACCCCGCATATCTCATCCTCGCAACCTAACCATACCTCACCACCTAAAACCTTACACACTTAATTATTTATTAATTACCATACAATTAATAAATCCACATCTCCAAACCCTGCCACCTCACCTTACCACCTCATCATGACCTAGCCCTAACCCTAAACCAACCTAATTAAGACCTATGACTTGGTCCAAACTCACACCCATGACTCATCACCCCTCACCCGCATCAAAAACAAACCTAATAATAACTTGACCAAGCCCACAACTGATCCCTCAGGAGAAAAGGAGGGAAAGTTGGCTATTTTACTAAAAATAGCCAACTTTGACCTAACTGACATCGGTCCCTACTCGACCGCCATCGGTTACGTAACTTCCATCGATTCCCTATAAATGACCTTCCCCAGCCAAAAACAATGGATCCGGAATTCATTTGGGTAGGAAAGAGAAGTGAAACAAGCAGAAGAGGTTACAGAGAAGAGCATCGAGCCGAAGACGGAAACTAAGTAACTGGATCGCTGTCACCCTCATTCAAGCATTAGAAAAGACTGAGGATAGCTTCATCAGCTCACTTTCTAATACCGGATCATCCCAACTAAGCCTTACTGTCGCCACCACATTCCTTGGACCTGTATCTTCATCAGGAACCAGTAAGTATTATCTTGTAGTTCTTTGTTATCGTTTTTCTTTAATTCATATTAAATGGGGAACTGACCACCTTCGAAAGGAAGTCTAATATTTCCTGGGCCTAAGGTAGTTCCCTCACTTGTTGTCTAACTAAAATCTAGTGGTCTTACATTCTTATTTATAGGTAGCCCTTCCCAGAAAAAAAGGAGTTCTTCACAATCGATCTGATATCTCTTCGGTACGCGCACACCTTCCCAACATTCAACAGGTATTCCTCCTAGCCCTAACCCTTATATGTTTCTCAAGAGAATGAAAGGATAGAAGCAATTCTATTCCGGAAACATTTCTATGTGAAACAACTGAATACAATGCGAGTAGGAGAGGGATAGCACAAGAGTACAGAGCTTGGCTTATGTAATTCCTAGCGGGATCTATTGCGAGTCATGCAACATAAAACATCTAGAACCTAAAACTATCCTGTTTGAGGAGCAAAACCTACAACTTTAATGGCCTCCTATTGATAACAAACTATTCTACTCCAATGGATTGGATAAAATGATAACAACACCTGCACAAGATGGATATGTGGCTTCCTAACAGCAAAACAACACTAACTAGGCATGCAATGAAAGAAACTAAGAACTCTAAGCAAAATGAAAACTAAATCTATTGTAAAGAGAAATTCAGAGGCAAATTTGAGGGGCCATTTTCTTGAGCACAAGCCAACTATTTATAGCATTTGTATTTACCCAAGGTAAAACCCAAATAGAACTCTTAAACTATAAACAATGGCAAAACACTATTCCAGGGAAACAGAATCATAAATGCAAGCTTATGGCGGTGAAAGAAAGCTGGTAAAATGTTGAAATTACTTGAGTCGTGTTAAAAGAGCTTTCTGGAAAACACGTAAAGGACCGCCGCCCAGGCAGGGCGGCGGTTTCATCACTGAAGAGTAAAAGGCAAAGAAAAGAGGGGAAAAGGGAAAAACAAAGCACATGGTGGCTAAGCGAGGCATGTGGGACGTTAACGCACACTTGGAGATCTTTTCCAGATCCCAAACACCTTGCGAGGATACCTGTATCATCATTGGGGCACCTGTTACGTTGTTTTGGTAGTATAGTACCTTATAATTTTGGGTACATACATATTGCCCCCTCAGAGAAGCATTTTAGCCATGAAGAGGTGTAAAACGGTGGGTCCGAGTATGGTGGTCCCAAAATGGGAAGTTAGAAGTTATACCAGATACGTCTGTGCGTTGAAATGATGTCGTCGGAAATTCCCGCTACCTGCAAATCGAAAAGAGAACTCAAGTGCAGATAAACACAATAGTTTGGAAAATAAATGCTAAAATAATAGGAAATGAGAACGTACCATTTTTGCGGGGATAAGAACTTACCTCCATCGGTGCTCCAAACCTGTGGAAAAGGAATTTAAAACGAATCAGGGTGCTATATATATGAAAGTAGGCCCATTTTCCTATTCATTTGAGCAAGTTGATTTGATTAAGTCTGATCTCTGGAACCCACGGTGACGGTTTCTTGTGTGAGAAGAGTCAAAACGTCCTTAACGGGATAGTGATCATGCCTCCGCAAGCGGAACATCAGCCTGCGAGATCACAGGTTAGTTTTCTTCAATTTATCCTTTTTACCCCCTTAATTTTGAAATGCTAAAATATTTGTCATGGGGGGGTGATTTTTGAAAATTTTAGGTTCAAAAGGTCCATCTAGGGGGGGCGCCTACTGGGTAGGCTTTGTTTTTAGTTAAAATGGTCTTGTTTTGCATTTTTAGGCTTTTTAGATTTAAAAACCTGCATGGGTTTTCGGGCCACGACCGCCGCCCTGTTCAGGGTGGCGGTTACACGACTGCCACCCTTAAGGCGGCGGTTACGAAACCGCCTCCCTGCTCAGGGCAGCGGTTTTGAACAGAATGCCAAAAAAACATCTGTTTGAGATTTTTTTTGCATTTTTAGCATTTCTATGTGTTTTCATGATTTTTCTAGTATCACTTGGATGCTAACTTGCTCTATTTTGTGTGTTTTTCGGTGTATGTAGGTGAGAGAGGAGTATATCCGGTGGAGCTAAGAGAGGGAGTGTGACTGGCTCCCAGGAGTGTTAGATGCCCTCTCACAGGATGAGGAGGACACTCTTCAGCGGGCTGGTATACTACGTATATTACGCGTGCCCCACGTTGCTCCTTCCAGTCACATTCTTTGTGACTTGTTCTCATATTGGGATGCTGATCGGAAAACCTTACGATTACCAGGGGTCCACGGTGAGTGAACCATTACTTTGGAGGATGTTTATCGCATTTTGGGGGTCCCGATTATTGGGAGACGTCTCACCCTTGAGACAACAGGTTCGCGGGCCCAGATAGAATAGTGGGCTTCCTATATGGGAGATGCAGTCATCTCCACGGGGTCAAAGAAGGGGGTTAGAGTTCTATCCATTCCTAGTTTTCCCATACCCTTGCTTCGCCAGGCTATCCTGGGGATCCTTGCCTCGAGACTAATCGGGGACAAGGGAGGAGACACATTGTTATATTGTTGGTCCCCTATCATTGCATAGATGAGGGACATGTCCGGATATATGCTTGGGGAGCAGACATACTTGGGACCACCTACCATGATTTATACAGGGTAGTCCATTATAGGGGCAGTCCTTGAGCCACCCGACCCTGGTCATGAGTTGGGTTTATGAGCACTTCATCCACTATGGTAGAGGTGTAGAGGTGGCAAATACCAAAGTTGTGAGGGCAAATAGATGGACAGATATGTCAGTGCTCTGAGCACCTCATCATCCAGTTGCTTCTCTGACCATTGCTGACATGGAGGCTACACCATATCAGACTATGGCAGGTATATGGGGCGAGGAGGCTCTTACTTTGATCTCCTTCTCCACCACAGGGTAGCTTATTGATAGAGTGGGGTGAGTGGAGATACACCCCTTTGGCCGAGTTCCTCAGCAGTTTGGCCTACCTTACATGGGTATGATTCCCCTGGTAGCGCTAGTATACAGATCAGTCTGAGAGGCCAGAGGGGGGCCTAGAGGCCACGGTTGGATAGTGGTTACTCCTGGCATTCCTATTGCGGCTAGGATGGTAGTACGTGCCAGAGGGAGAGCCAGTGCACCACAGGCACCCTTGCTTCAGATTGCCATGGGTCTTGCCCATAGCAGCGTTGACCCCATTGACATAGACTCCGAGTATGAGGAGTTTACAGGGGGAGAGACATAGGAGGACAATGATTTTGAGTTGTATGACACTCAGGATATTATGCAGGCAGCGAGGGCCTAGCAGAGTGCAAATAGAGTTACTCTTGTCTCAGAGGAGCCACTCTCCCAGGGCCATGGTGGGGAGGATGAGTCCATTGTGTGATGCTACGTTTCTCCAGTCATAAGAGCAGCCCCTCAGTCAACGACGACATTCGTGGCAGGTGTTGATCCTATAGATCCATCTTGGAGGCCTGGTGATCCGAGTAAGTTACCCTCACTCCTTTTAATGTTTGTTTTTAGTTAGGATCTCCTAAGTTGCTATCTCTCCTTTTGTTTTATCTTGTATTTCTAATCTCTTGTTTGGTTTCTAATTTGATTTCTTGTTTGTTTGCAGAGACCGCCGATGAGTGGCGGGATTTGATTCACAGGGTATGCACCAATACCCTGATGATCCCCATAAAGAGGAAACGTGCAGAGCTGTCTGTAGATGTTGGGGAGCCCTCAGCAGCTAGTAGACACACTGACATCTTTTCCCCAGTCTGGCATGTGGCCAGGATGGTATCGACTCTTCACACGGAGCTAGTGGGGTATAGGACAGCCGAGCGCTTGATGAGGAGCCATTCTCGTGGCAAGACTGCGGCTGCCCCTTGGGATCCTGAGCCCTCCGTGCACTCAGAGTGCCGGCGTAGCTGGAGTCCTAGGCACGGGTGTGCACCTTCAGAGGGGTCTCGTAGGGATTGAAAAGCCACTTGGCTCTCTAGATTTTGTATGATATATTCTTTTGTATATCCCGGGCTCTTTGAGTGTTTTGACCATGCTTAGTGCATGATGGCATTGTATAGAAACCTTGATCATTCATGTATATATATTCTCTTTTGGATCAAAACCCTGGGTATCTATGGCTTACTTTTCATTTCTAGTTTCGTTATGTAGATTATGATGTATGTATGCATGCTCTTCAGCATGTATGCTATGGAGAACAAATGATGCAAGTGTTTATTTTTCTTTTGTATTTCATGATGCTGATATATGATAATGTAGATACAATGTGATTTTGAATCTTAGTTTCTGTAAGAAATTTTGGATGCTTCATATTTGTTTTTGCAAAGTGGTGAAGATAAACTAATATGATGAGCAGATAGACTTTCCCCTCTCCCAACTCCACGCAACTAGTAAGATGCGAGGGCTCATCACCGAGAGTTAGGAAGGGCGCAAGTTATGAGATGTGTTGAAATGATAGTGATGAGAGATAGACAAAGCTCTGGTGGAACCAAATTAGGATGCTACAAGCTTACTCCACTTGAGTGACTTCATAGTTATGGGATGTAACTTGCTTTGTGGTTTATCTAGACTTAGATCCGTAGATGGCCACATAGTAGACAAAATCTGGGTTTTTAGGATTTTGAACTCTTTTAGAATTTTGGACATCTGATTCATTTTTTTTTGACTCAAATACTTCGAGATTTGAATTGTTTGTGTATGACCTTTTACATTTGTTTGTCAAGAGGACCCCCTACACTTTTCCCCATGCTACTAGTAAGAAGCGTGGGTTTATCACTGTGGGCAAAGCATAGGCGAGTAAGGGAATTTCCATCCTTTCCCAACCCTACATCACTAGTAAGAGATGCAAGCTCATCACCAAAGGTTGGTGGGGCAAGGAAATGTGTAAAATTAAAATTTTATATTTGATCAATATTTGACTTGTTTACTTGAGTAAAATGTCAGTATGTGCTTATTTCCAAAGAGATATACATATGGGATAGATGTGACACCATGAAGCTTCTAGAATAGACCATAGGCAAGACACCTATCCTAAAAAGAAACCAAAAGTGAGAATAAATCTGCAGATCTTGGCATGGTTACCGTTAAGACTTTGTCATATCTAGATTTATTTGATAAAATGATTCTGAGATAATTTGATGATATGATGGAAATGGAGATGTATGATTAGAGTGTTTATGCCAACAACATCATGAGTTTGTAATGAATTTATTTGAGAAAAAAATTCCTTGATCACAATTTGTGTACGAAACAAGCAGACAAAATGATCTTAATCTATATGAAGATACAATGTAAATGTAATTATAAATAGTGCTAGTTGCTTACGCGTAGAACTGCTTGAGGTGTAGGGAATTGACTGTTTCACCAAATTCCTCACCTTCCAGCATACATAAGAGGTATGCACCATTTCCATAGTCCTTCATGACTCGGTATGGGCCCAACCATTTGGGCTGGAACTTCCCTCCTTCGCCGGTCTTCTTGTCGATCTGGTTGTCTAGCCTTAGAACTAGATCACCTTCATATACGTTGTGTTCAGAGATTTTCTTGTTATACTGCCAGCACATCCGGTCAGCATAGACTCTGTGCCGCTTTTCAGCATCTAACCTAGCTTCATCTAGGCTTTCTAATTAGGAAAGACGTGCTTCTCTATAAGCATCTTCATCCAGGATCACTTGTAACGAAATGCGAAGACTCAGTATTTCAACCTCAAGTGGGAGAACTGCTTCTACTCCGAACACTAGCGAGAAAGAAGTTACTCCTGTTGGTGTTCTTATTGAGGTTCGGTGGGCCCATAAGGCTGGATACAACTTCAAATGCCAATCTCTTTTGTTTTCTTTTACCGATTTAAGGAGAATGGCTTTTAGTGTTTTATTTGTCACTTCAACCTGTCCGTTGGCTTGAGGGTAATACAAGGAAGCCGTATGATGGCTTATTTTAAATTTATTGCACAATTCACGAACTTTGTCATTCTTAAAAGAAGTTCCATTATCTGAGATAATGATTTGCAGGACACCATACCTGAAAATGATTTGGTTCAAAATGAGCTTGGTGATTATAGAACCCGGTACAGTAGTAAGAGCCATAGCCTCTACCCATTTGGTGAAATATTCAGTGGCCGTGATTATTAAATTATGGCCATCTATAGACAAGGGAGAAAATTTCCCTATCAAATCAAGACCCCACGTAGAAAAAGGCCATGGAGTAGCGATTGGTTGTAGACCTTGTGCCGGCATGTGAATCTCATGAGAGAATTCTTGACACTTATGACACCTGCGTACAAACTCTACTACGTCGTGTTCTAGAGTGGGCTAGAAATAGCCCATTCGATGTATTTTATGAGCAGTGTCATGGCCACTGAAGTGGTCTCCACACAATCCACTATGATATTCATGGAGAATCTTCTTGGATTCTTCTGTGTCGACACATCTTAGAAGCATTCCATCAAACACTTTTCGATAGAGCACTTGCTCTATAATCATGTATTTAGCTATGATAATACATAACCACCTTCTTTATTTTGGTGTAGCTCCTTCTAGGTATGTATGGTCCATGATATAATTAATGATATCAGTGTACCAAGGATAGTCAGAGATAGGAGGGTCAGGTTTCGATGTAGTATACACACTCAACTAGAAACTCTAAATATACTAAATTTCTTCCATCTAATGGGTTATCAGCTAACCAATTTCATGATGATTTGTCTTTTAATGGAATTCTGATTGACAAATGTTAATTCAAATTCTCCCATTAAGGTTATAAACCATCCATCCTTCTTAGAAAAGGACCCTTGCATGAGGAAAGTTTGTAAATGGTCTATTTTGACCATGACCCTTGTTTCTTGATTTAGCATATAATGTCTTAAGCATTTGGTTGCAAAGACTATGGCGAGGCATTCTCATTCTGCTTGTGTATAACGTGTTTCATAGTCAAGCAAAGTTTAGCTAATGAAATAAATTACACGTTCTCTCTTGTCATCGTCTTCTTGAGCCAACATGTAGGCTAGCGAGACATTGGTAGCTCGCGAGTATAAAATTAATGAGTGATCTAGCTTAGGTGGCATTAGCGTAGGTGGTGATAACAGAAAACGCTTAACTGCATCAAAAACTTCATTGCAGTCTTCAGTCCAATCAATACTATAATCTTTCTTGAGTAGATTTTTGATTGGATGGATGGTGAAGCTTAAGTCTAGGATGAATCTCCGGATTACACCAAGTTTTCCGAGAAATGACCTGATTCCATATTCATTCGAAGGTGGTACCATTTCGAGGATAGCCCAAATTTTGGTTGGGTCAACATCTATCCCTCGTGACGATATGATGTAACCTAGGAGCTTCCCTCCTGTTACACCAAAGACACATTTTTCTGGATTTAGCGTGACTCTGTATTCTATCAGACGTGAAAAAATGATGCGGAATACTTCCGGATGGTCACAACAATTTTTGTGGTTAGCCAATAATTCATCTACATAGGATTCCATGATTTTATGAATTAGATCGTGAAATATATATGTCATAGCTCGCTGGTATGTAGCACCAGCGTTCTTGAGAACAAATGGCATAAAAGCATAGCAATAAGTTCCCCAAGGAGTTATAAACATGGTTTTAGCTTGATCTTATTTAGATATTCTGATTTGATTGTATCCCAAGAATCCATCCATGAGAGACAAAAGCTCAAATCCAGCTGTCGCATCAACAATGACATCAATGGACGGTAATGGGAAGTCGTCTTTAGGACATGCTTTGTTAATGTCTCGGAAGTCTATGTATATGTGTATCTTTCCGTTTTTTTTAAGAACGGGAACGATATTAGATACCCATTGAGAGTAATCGACTGGTTTGATGAATCCTACTTGGAGGAGTTTTATTACTTCCTCTTTCACCATGAGAGCTACCTTAGGTTTCATCGGTCTCAAATTTTGTTTGACCGATTTTGCATCAGATTTAGTGATGAGGTTGTGCACCACAATGTGGGGTGCAACTCCTTTCATTTCCTTATAATTGAATGCAAAATCCTTCTGATGTTTTTTGAGGATCCGAGTGTGTATTTCTACTTCTAATGGAGTTAATGAGGATCCTAACTTCAATATCATTGGTTCATCTTCTGTTCCAATGTTAACATCAATTGTTTCTTCGATTAAAGAGGCATTAACTTCTTTAAACTCAGGTTGGGCTGGAGGTAAATCCAAATTGTCCCCATTTTCTACTGTGTATACGCTAGGTTCCATTTGCGAGGGAAGCTCCATCATGGGATTTCCGAAGTAGGAAGACGAATGTGGGATTAAAGAAAAATCTATCATATGATAGGAGAGATGTAATGCCGCATAGGCATTTAAGTAATTTATAGTGGCCATATCACTATCAACATAGTCTAGAATAGTAGATTCATTTTCATTCCCGTTTAAAATAGAATTTGTTGTTTTCTTTATCAATGGTTTATCACGAAGGGATACTATGAAACGGGTATCCTCTAACTTATTGCTTGGAGTAAAACGTGATGCGGAAGTTCACTATTGAATCAGCAAGAAGATTTTTCTTCTTGTGGGATTGTTTCAATTGATATGAAGTCAAATTCCTTGCTTAAATCTCAATACAGCTTGTTTTGTAAAGTTGTAAGTACTCAGAATTTGGTTTTAAATATCTCAGAGACTTGGTTTACTACCAATTGTGAGTCTCCTAATACTCTGATGTTATTAATACTGATCCTCTTGGCTAAAATGAGGCCGAGGAGGAGGGCTTCGTATTCAGTGCCGTTGTTTGTGCATTCGAAATTTAGTTTGAAGGCGAATGGTAGAACTCTTCCCTCGGGAGAAGTAAGGATTATACCTGCCCCAGCTCCATAACGACATCTAGCTCCATCAAAATGGAGAGTCCAATATTTAGCTGGGAGTATAGATGTTGGGATATTTGTTGTGTTAACATCTTCTACCTCTACCATGCAGAGATCTACAGCTGGGAGAGAACCAACACCTAGGGAATATCCCACGCCTACAGAATCAAATGGTAGGAACATTGGTAGATCTTGTTCTAGTAATTCAATGATTTTTGCAGTAGTTCCTAATGATACTATTTCTACAATGTTAGCCTCATCTTTGGGGGTTGGGGTTGCCTTGGCTAGGCTCATAGTCTCAAGATCCGTCGTAGGTACCAACTTTTCTTTTGGTTTTGCATCGGTAGGTTTATTAAGTTGGTTTGTTGGGAGTTCAAACTCCGAGTGCACGCCTGGTCTTTTCTTTAAGTCAGCTAGGTGTACATCGAATGGTTTTGGATCACCTTTGGCTACAAATACCTTTCCTAAGTGTAAAATCCTTACTTCTTGAAATAGCGTAGAAGGGATTGTCCATCATGCGGTGTATCCATGGTCGGCTGAGGATCATATTATAGTTAGTTTCCCGATCTATAATATAAAACTCAGTCAAGATTGTTTTGGGTCCTAAGGTGACCGGTAATATTATAGTTCCAACTGAGGTGGCTTTAAGGCTATCATAGCCCCTTAGTGTGTTTCGAGTTGTGGAACAATTGGTTTCTCCATACCCTAGCTTTTGAAGGAAAGAGAAGGGGACTATGTTAACTACTGCCCCATCGTCTATCATTGCACACTTTACATAGTTGTTATAAACCCATACTTGTCTGGATCACCTTGGCGTGTGATCTCAGCATCTATTGGCATTTTTTTTATCTCGAATATGAATTTGACATCGCTATCCGACTTCCCCGGAGGATGAACATCAAAGTCTATATGATTTACCTGTGTTTTAGGAGGTGGAGTGATGTTAATTAAATGACCTAAACCTAATGCTTCTAAAAGAGCAGCCCTGTGGGTAGGAGAGTTCTTTAGTAAGTCTAAAAATGAAATGTGCGAGAAGGTTTTTGTTAGGTCATTAATTAAATCATAGGCACCCACGAGGTTTTTCTACTATTTGTTGAAGTTATCTGTCCCTGGTAGGTGCTTGGATTTGGCTAAGAGAAATACTCTCGTGTCCTTGTTACAGCTTCGATGGGTAGTTCAGCGTCTAACTCTACTAAACTGACTATCTTAGGTCATGGCTGACTTCCTAGTTGTGGCGCAACTAATGGATTTAGTGACGTTGAAGCTTCATGATCATTATTTCCCGTCATTATGCTTTTGTTTGTCCCAGTTAGATTTAGCTTGTTGTTATCATGATTTGGGAGTGGATCATTAAAGATCTTCAGGGGTGCGTTTTGAGGGGAAACTACCCCTGAAAAAGTATTTGATGGTGGTGATGTAGGATCTGCCAAGAACATATCCATGAAAAGTTGTCTTTGTTCATCTGGCAAGCGTTGCATGAATTTATTGTAGTCACGGCACGTTCTAGTGTCATGGCCCCAAATTTTGTGGAAACCACAATACAAATTAGGATTGTAATTCCTAGTTTGTTGGTTTGGTGCGTATTGTGGCCCAAAATTTTGATCAAACCATTGCCTATTAGGATTAACATTTTGCATTTGTTGTCTTTGGTTTGAATTCCAGTTTTGGTAACCTAGTTGAATTTTGGCTTGGACCCTTGTGTGGGATTTTTCCGTTGTTGTTGTTGTTGTTGTGGATGATTAAAATCCACTGTATTGATTGTCGGGGTAAAGTTGTTATTTCGTTGGTTGTTTATTTGTGATGGAGTATTGACAACATTTACCTTCTTAGGCTGGTCAGTTACTCCATCTGTTGTTACACCCATGATTTTTTTTAAGGATTTTAGGTCCTTGATTGACATTCGTGGTAGTAGGATAAGTTGTAGTGTTCTGGCTGGGGGTGATTAACCTCCCATTTGCTCCATATGTCTTACGACCACTATCTATTGCCACTTGATCTATTCGGAGAGCACTCTCAAGTACTTCATCGTAAGTCCTTAGTGGGAACTTCTGGACTTCTTCCTTCACTTCTCTGCTGAGAGAATGAAGGAATAAATCACATAGTTCCATTTGGTCCATATTTGGAGCACTGGCCGAAGAATAAAGAACTATACGCCATCTCTGGATGAAATGAGCGACAGATTCATTATGTTCCTGCTTAGTGTGTAAGAACTCCCTGATTCCTGTTCTCAACAGTTTGTTCATGTCAAATGCCTTAATGAACTCTAAAACGAGTTGTTTAAATGAATGGATGGAAGCCTCAGGTATTCTATAATACCAATCGAGAGCGATGCCTTCCAAAGTTTTGGGGAATATTTTAGCAACAACCCCATCCCAAGGGAGTAGTTCTTGTATGGCTGTAGCGTAAGCCTTGATATGTGCATTCAGATCTCCCTCCCCTTTGTATTTGGGTAAATCAGGAAGGGGTCTTGGAAGCATGACGCTTCGTATGGTGAAGTCTAAGGGCTCTTTCAAATATTCTGAATAAGTCCCTATCGCATAGGTTTCGACCATTGATGGTGCTTGCTGAGGGAGTGGTGGTGGAATGGGTTGTTGGTATGGCATAGCGTATGCGTTGGTAGGGGCATAAGGAAACACCTGTGTTTGAGCAAACATGCCAGGAGAGGAGAACATATCCCCTTGTGGTGATTTGGAGTACATGTTTAAGTATGACGGGGTATTGTCCAGGAATGGATTGTTTTGTACTAGACCGGGAGGAACGGTGTTAGAGATGGTGGGTCTAGTTGGCGTTTGTTGTGAATACTGAGGAGGCATGCCTAACGTGCCTAATCCTGTGAGGAGGTCTACTTGGCTAGAATGGTGTAGAGGATTGGAACTTCCTACTTGCATGAATTGAGAATTTTGACTTGCCTGGGAAAGTTCTAACCCCCTCACTTTTTCTACTAGCACTGAAATGACTTCATTTGGTGAAGTCACAGTGTTTTGTCCTTAGTGGCGTTTGTTGTATATCATGGTGTTGTATAGGCATGTGATATCCTGCTATGAACTGATCGCTGCCCTGCCAAGTTTCCCCGAGGGCATTTCCTATATGCAGTGGCATGGAGGTATTTTCTTGGAAAGATAAACCTTGGGTTGTGTTTGTAAACCTCCTATAGGTGGGTACATACTTTGAGAACGTTGTTCATTCCTGGCATGATGTACTGAATGTTCATTATCTAGAACCAGGTATGGGTCTGATTGCCTACTAATTTATGGTCTCAGTAGTATTTGAGGAGATGAACTAGACTCTCCGGTGAGCGTCATATTGTTCAAGCCTGAAGGCTCTGTTTGTTGCATTTGAGGGAGTTGATCCAACTCCTCTGTTTGAAAGGACGAGCTATATCTAATCTTTGGAGTTTGTGTTCAACAACTGATTAGTTGAATAGTTGTCACCCCATACTGAGAGTGAGGGTGATGATTGCCTATTTGTTGGGCGTAGTATGCCTCAAGACCCAAGAGGGGTCTGCCATATGCATCGAATCCCGACATATTCGGGGGGTATATGAATACCCGCAGAATAATGGGAAGGAGCGAAGGTGATAGTGAAAGCTAATGAGGTAGAAAGATGAAATAAATGCTATTTGAAAGAGCAAGTAGAAATAATGTTGAACCAGAAAGTAGGAAGTTCACGTCAGTTCACCAATTTTTTTGAAATGTGAAGGCCGATGAGATGGAGAATACAAAAGTAAAACACTTTGACAACACAAGTAAGAATAAGATAGATTTAGAAAGTAAGAACTTCACATCGGGTTCACCAATTTTGTATGATCGGAAAAGTGACAAGCGAGCGTGGGAATCTACAAGTAACTCTTCCTTGCACCCGACCTCCCGAGGTCATGCCGAGACAACCGGTGGGATGGAATATGTGTGGGATGTAGACAAACTAGTTAGGCAATCTAATCTCTTCAATACGCACTAGTGGAATTTGTGAATCTAAGGCAAAGAAGGCCCTCCTAACCTGAACTGGTGTGATAGATCGATCGGCAAGGATGACTGCTCGAAGGCTCTAATCAATATCGAGCTCTGGCGTGATTCGATCTATGGGTTGTGGAATACGTGGAAAATGACCTGGGATAGTTTCGTGTATGTCTCCAGATAGGGTCATAGAGTGGATGATGGATGTAGTTTACTCTATGGGTGATTCTCTGGCCTAGTCCAGAACTCCTTAGCTTCGTTAGCTACTGTGTCTAGCAAGGATAACTATTCGATGATGATAGGTGGAAGTGGGGTAGATCTGAATACTAGTATACGTAGGCCAGTGTCTATGTCTGATTCACTTACAGATTCGTTGGGTTGTGGGATTTGTGGATCGCAACCGTAGACTCTTGGTTGTTGCGGTCCTGCTATGGTCATGTACAAATTCAGTCCCTAATCCCTAGTATCCAATAATCATATGCTTTCTCAGCCTCTATATTCAAAATTGATAGCTGTGCGATCTTCTCAGAGTACCTCACAGGCGTTCTTGCAACCTGAATTCTTAGGCTAGTATCTATGTCTATGAGAATGTCTCCTGCATCTAGTTGTGGGACCAAAGGATCACAACCAAACATTTGCTCTCTTTCAAACCCCTCCACAGTCATACGGGCATGTATCTAGGGTAATCTGTAGTTTGGTTGACTTGACCAAAATATGTGTGCTTGGTCGTCTTCTATGTTTAACCCCCTGCAATTGGAAAGCTGATTTGTTGTAAAGTTCACCATTGTTTGGAAGACTTGGATCCTAAGATTTTGATCTATATCAGTTATTGCCGTGATGAGATTGGGTTGGGGCACGATTGGCTCAAATACATATTCTCTTGGGCTCCCTAGGTCCCATGATTGTCATGCAGAAGCAATAATATAAATTAACTACAACAAAGTGAATTTTAACTACATGGAATATATCTATAGCATATATTTAATTTCTCTATTTTTATTTTTCTGATGAACTATTCAAATGAATCTAAAAGAGTAACTATTTAACATATCTAGAATTGATGGCTAAAATAAGAACTTTAAAACAAACAAAATAACCGAGTATAGTTATTTGTCTGTGCAATTTGTAGATCTATTTCTAAACAATGAAATAACTGATCTAATCTATTTGCAAGACTCTCGATCCTACCTTAGAAGTGAGGAATGAATCATAGTTTCTCAGAAACTATCAATCCCCACAGCTTCCCTGGCAATATCGAAAGTGAAATTGACTGAAATAAAGTGATTATCTACTCTATTTGATATGTTTCTAATTTTAGAACTTTGAAAGCTAGAACCTGGATTCTGCAGAATAGTGGTGAATCCAATGGTGTGTGTGATCTTGTCCCCTCAGTGTGATCTCCTCATTCCTTCGTGTTCACATGGATCCAGAAAAGTGTGTAATGCTAGCATCAACAAAAGTAGATATTGGAACAAGGGATAACTCTAGAATACAGACTGAATACAATGCGAGTAGGAGAGGGATAGCACAAGAGTACAGAGCTTGGCTTATGCAATTCCTAGCGGGATTTATTGCGAGTCATGCAACATAAAACATCTAGAACCTGAAACTATCCTGTTTGAGGAGCAAAACCTATAACTTTAATGGCTTCCTATTGAAAAAAAACTATTCTACTCCAATGGATTGGATAAAATGTCAACAACACTTCCTGCACAAGATGGATATGTGGCTTCCTAACAGCAAAACAATACTAACTAAGCATGCAATGAAAGAAACTAAGAACTCTAAGCAAAATGAAAGACTAATCTATTGAAAAGAGAAATTCAGAGGCAAATTTGAGGGGCCATTTTCTTGAGCACAAGCCAACTATTTATAGCATTTGCATTTACCCAAGGTAAAACCCAAATAGAACTCTTAAACTATAAACAATGGTCAAAACACTATTCCAGGGAACTAGAATAATAAATGCAAGCTTATGGCGGTGAAAGAAAGCTGGTAAAATGTTGAAATTTATGTGAGTCGTGTTAAAAGAGCTTTCTGGAAAATGCGTAAAGGACCACCACCCTGAGCAGGGCAGTGGTTACAGGACCGCCGCCCTATCCAGGGCGGTGGTCACGAGACCGCTACCCAGGCAGGGTGGTGGTTTCATCACTGAAGAGCAAAAGGCCAAGAAAAGAGGGGAAAAGGGAAAAACAAAGCACGTGTGGGCTAAGCGGGGCATGCGGGATGTTAACGCATACTTGGAGATCTTTTCCGGATCCCGAACACCTTGCGAGGAGACCTGTATCATCATTGGGGCACCTGTTACATTGTTTCGGTAGTACACTACCTTACAATTTTGGGTACGTACATATTGCCCCCTCGGAGAAGCATTTTAGCCATGAAGAGGTCTAAAAAGGTGGGTCTACAGTATGGCGGTCCTGAAATGGGAAGTTAGAAGTTATACCTGATACATCCGTGTGTTGAAATGACGCCATCCAAAATTCCCACTAGGGAAAATTAAAAGAGACCTCAAGTGCAGATAGACACAATAGTTTGGAAAATAAATGCTAAAATAATAGGAAATCATCACGTACCATTTGTGCAGGGATAAGAACCTACCTTTGTCGGCGCTCCAAACCTGGGAAAAGGCATTTAAAATGAATCAGGGTGCTATATATATGAAAGTTGTTACTTTCTCCTAAGCATTCAAGTGTTGATATGTGATTTCTTGTAAAAGGATGTGTTCCTCGATTCAGAAATCATGCTTGAAATGTACTGAATTTCTTGCAGATTGCAGATCTTGACTGAGTCAAAATATGAATAGACTCTTTTATTTATTTCATTTTGTGTCTGAATATTAATCTGATCACGGAATGAATTATAGAGATATTCATCTATAATATCTAGACTTGGCATTCAAGTGTTGATATGTGATTTCAAGTAAAAGGATGTGTTCCTCGATTCAGAAAATCATGCTTGCTATGTGACTAAATTATATGGCAGATTGGCAGACCTTGAACAGAGTTGCAAGGTATGGATAGACTATTTTATTAAGCTCAGTCAGTGATCTGAATGACTCAGGCTGATCTTGGAGAAATGAAACGGTTCCCGATATCAAAGTATATCTGGAAGGTCTCGATTGGAGACCAGGTAATAATTCGTTGACATACAATTCTGCATAATAAGAACGGGAGCTAACTCTGTTCTAGTAGGTATGTTACAGGTCTTTCCGAGTTTTCAGGACGAGGACCAAACTGAAGTTATTAAGGGTTAGTAACCTAAAACTAAAACCTAACCTAGGGGTTAGATTATTGTTAGTCTAACCTAGACCTAGGCTATTTGTTAATATCCTAAGTTAGTATCTTTGTGTAAAATTGTTAGTGTGGGCATTACCCTAAACTCTAACCTAAGATACTAACCTAACTTTGGAGGAGATTATGAAGGGGTCTATGAAGGGTGGCGAACCATGGGCGGTGTTTCCCATGGCAATAAATGTAAGGGATAAGGATGAGGGACAGGTCATGGCGGAGGCTTAAGTGCGACGGCTAAACGGTGGGGACGTGGCAGGTCGCTAAGTTTGGAAATGAACATGAGTTTTTAGATTGGACTGTCACCAAAGCTGGCGGTCGGTGGAAGTTGAGTTTAAGCGGGAAAGTTGGTTTAATGGCATTTAATTTTCTCGGAAAGTCGAGCACGGAACTCGCGAGAAGGCATGCAAATGCGGAAGTTTGTGGGTTTGTTTGGCTTATCGCGATTTTCGGTCTTCTCTCTCTCTCTCTGCTTGTTTACTGGTTCTTCGCACCAGTTCTCTTTGAGTTACATGGCAAGAATGAATTTCTCATGGCTCTTTTCTCTGTCAGGGAGGATATATATGTGATGGAGACAGCGAAATTTTGTTGGTCGCTTTATCGTGGAAAAAGAAAAGGAAGTTTGAGCTCTTCCTGTGGTCTGCTTCGGAAATTTGATCAACATACAGGCATGCTAGGCCCTATCCTTTAAATATCTTGCTGTCTTTCAAATGCTTTCATTAAAACAACTCTGTTCAATTGTTCTGTGATGATTAGATGAATTTTTCTATGAGATTTAGTTTGATTTTCTGGCTCTGTATCTCTTCTGGTTCGATTTTTCAGTTTCCTCTTGTTGGGTGTTTGTTGAAATCAAACTTCGACTCTATTTGTTTGTGTATTCATTCCTGGCTTATGCATGTGAGGTATTTATTTGCAAGATTCGAGTGTTCGGCCTGTTTGGCGTGAGCCCTTAGAATATACCTATGTGCGTAGTATAAGACTGCTGTGTGTCTTTTGTTTAGTGGTCACTGTTCTTGTTATGGAAACCGTATGGAATGATTTGGGTGAATACTGTAAGATTTGATCAGTATTATCACTTCTTTGGAAACTCTGTCGTGGGCTTTGTTGACTGTGTTTAATAATACCCTTTTGGGTTTTCATTGCTTCCTGTGGTTTGGAACAGGCAACTGTTGTGTTACCGTAGTCTTTGCGACCCAGCAGAAGAGTTTTCCTTGTTTTTGTGGAAACGGGATTAATGTTGACTCTGTATAATATCGTTACCTAGCGGAAGTTGTT
Organism: Taxus chinensis; assembly: GCA_019776745.2. Lineage (NCBI taxonomy): Eukaryota > Viridiplantae > Streptophyta > Pinopsida > Cupressales > Taxaceae > Taxus > Taxus chinensis. The sequence continues at coordinate 730,501,659 of CM034153.1, read as the reverse complement.
TTCCTTGTTATTAGTGTTAGCGGGATTACTTGTGGACTGTGTGTAATGTAAATACATCTATGTTTTGTTGTATAACGACTCAGTGGAGTCCTTGATTGGATCACATATAAACTATCTACTGTTGTGGATGTTGATTCATCCTTGTGTTTTGTGAATGGATTGCTTTCGTGGAAGTCCTGATAAGATGAAAGGGACAGTCCTTTTGACCCCGGTATATTTGTAATAAATAATCAGTATAGAGACTTCCTGGGTAAGCATTTTCATTTCTATGTGGAAGCTGTTCGAAAGCTCGAAGCGGTTCAGTCGTTTTCCTTGCTTGAAGTGGGTATTCGATTTGCTTCACTTGTTTCATTCTGAATATTAGCCATGAATGGCATATATGGATTTATCAACCAATTTCTTAGTATGTTGCTGTAGGGTTCAGTGGTTATGAGTGCAAAACCATTAACAGTTACAGTGTGAATATGTAGATTTATACTATTGTGAATTGGACGACTCTGAGGAGTCGATTGAATGATTCATTTTATTTTTGAGCCGAATAAAGTTAAGCTGTTGGTATTTTAAGTGCCGGCGACTTAATGGAATAACATGTATTTCGATCTTGTTATTGCGAATGGAATTCCTTCGCGTTTTTGGGATTCTGAGGTACAGATTCTTAGGTGGACATGTATGTCTTCAACCTGTGCAAATTAGTGTAAAATGATTGGCAGAGAGTAATTTGTTGTCTGATTATTGTTATGCTTCGTTGATGAATGTCAGTATGAATTCTTATGCATTTGCTTGAATTGATACCTCCGATTGAATCATTGGAATTCTGGAAAGGTAACTAGTACTTCTGTCTCCTTTCTGAGCTTCGACTTTGGACACTGTTTTTGTCACTGTTTGAGATCCTTAAGTATGGATGACTGTTTCGTGTTCTGACCTTGTTTGGGTAAGTCGTGAATATCACACCAAGACTTGCATGCGGCAAGGTAAGGATCGTTTGGATGAATTCCTTTCTTTTACTTCAGTCTGATTTTGACTGAGCAAGAATATGTATGCTATGTTCTCTTCCTATTAATCTGTCCGATTTGACTGTGCATGATTTGGAAATACCGTGTGGGCAACATAGCATAGTCCTTTGGGAAACCTTAGATTGCTTGATGCAATAAGATTGTGGTTTTCAGCGATGCGCTTGTAGTTCTTGTTTTCAACTTATGTCAATGCCTCACTGTGTAAAAGGAACTAGAATTGGGCTTAAGGTTGTTATATGAATTGTTGATGTGTTAGTTGCTGTACAGGAGTTTTGCTGTGTTTCTATTTTCGCGATTTAGAACAGTGATCTTGCTTGCGGCTTGTCTAAATTGTTCATTTATATACTGGTTGAATGTTTTCATATGTGAAGGCAGTGCAGTGATGAACTTATGTGGAAGGAAGTATGAATGGTTTGGTTCTTTCTCTTCCTTTATTTAATATTATTGATAATTGACTAGCAGTGGGAAATTGTTTGTAACATATTGGTGGAATTCCGAATTGTTATGATATTTCCTTTTAGGAGAATGAAACAATCTGACCAATGTTGTGATTTTGGATTTTAATGATTGTTGTGTACATTCGTTCCTTGTTTCTTAATATTTGATGAAATATTAGAAAGTGATTAAGACTATTTGTAACAATGGTAGAGTTACATATTTGTAATCATTTTGTGTTACAAGGGCATAGTCTGATTATGTTTACTTATGTGAATATCAGATCTCATTTAAACAGGGTGTTTAATGAAAACAATTGATGGATTGCAATTGTTTTAAAAGTTAGTGCTTATCATGCTCAGTTCATTGAACTGACTCATGTTGACTATTTTTGCAGATGGTTGCCGTAAGAGGTAAAAACAATGCAGATCTGGCAGGCTGATCAGATAGTTTATTTGATTTATAAAGAATTACAGCTTGATTTTATAGATGTACTATATGTGAAGAGATGTTTCTTTTCCGTTAGTATTATATCAAGCGTGCTGTTGCATAAAATGTAATTGTATGAGTTATGAAAGGAATGAAAATAAGTGTTTGATACTTATGTGTTGTATTCTATTATGAAAGATGAACTTCTTCGGTTTAATGTAACGAAGGGGCATAGTTATCTTTGTATAATATGGATGCTTTTGTGATTGACAATGAAAGCTTGTAAGTAATTAGACTAAATTCTTATGAGTATTTAGTAGTTCTAATTTGTTCTAGCAAAAGCAATATTGAAATTTAATTATTGTCTCTCTAGAAGATAGGTTAAAATTGAGCCTAAAAGAGAACGCTAAACAAGTTGGATTGAATTACTAATCCCTAGTCCTAAGTATAACAGGACAATAGTAAATTGGATTCTTAATCATTTATATCTTTAAACTAAAAAGTATGATATAAATTCAGTTAAGAGAACTGATAGGCAATCAATGGAGTTCAGATGGCAATCTCAAGCATAGGTTATGAGATATTGTCCCATTCTGTTGCTTTAGAATCAGGTGTATTCTAATGACTCCTTGATGAGAGCGTGACCGTAATACCTCTACCAGTAATGAGTCTTTTAGAGGAGGGTCGTATTAAGACAAAGAATCCAGGGATTTGGAAAGGCTAACCTTAGGGAAAAGTCTTTAAAAGTAATTTAAACTCAAGTGCGTAACGCTTGTTATTGGGTAAATCTTCTCGAGGCGGATTTAAAGGTTGACGACATAAAGTCGACTGCAGGGCTGTACCTCCGAGAAGATTAGGATCTTCTCGAAGTTACAACAATGCAGGTGATTTATGGCGACACCCTTTGCATTGATCGCTAAGATTTACACTTGATTTCGCACGAGTTACCCTGGGACCGATTAAGAACGTGGTCATGTTATAAGACTGCCTCGGAGATTTGGGGAATCATGACACACTGGTTGAACTGCAAGGTTGAACTAGTATGTCATCATATCCCTAATCCTCGTGGGTATCCATATAACATTATCACCTTGTTAATCTGCCTCCGAGTGATTCAGTTATGAAAGGAAGGACTGACAGTAGTCAGTATAAGACATTCTATATAACATATGAATGGGGTGAAGGACGTATTCCAGATTGACGAGTATGCCGTTAAGGAATACGAGACATGAACAATATGTTTCAAATCTTTGGCCAAAGTATCGCAAGCTGCTGATTGCGTTGTCCTAATTCACCTAGTCTAAGGGATGAGATGCCGATGAATAATGGTAACAGTTATTCAGTTAGATTCCTTGGACAGAGCATTCTGAATCCCAGATTAGGGAAGAGAACCGCCAGAGTGTTGTGTTAAATAAAAACACTAACTCTTTTTACTCATGAATAGATCGGTAGATTACCGAGTCATGGAATGAATAGATCGGAGGTATTCCGAGTCATTACAGCTGCATATGGTTGTCTGTTATATAAATGGTTATTTGGATTGTGAGTTCTAAATTATGTATTTAGAACCAGTATGCAATTATCAAAAAAAAAAATTGACTTGTTCTATTGTCTAAAATGAGGATGTTACATCTTGGTATCAGAGCTGAAGGTTGCAGCTCTTGGACCTATTGAGTCCATAATCTGATAAAAACCTGAATTTTCTTGTAACAGAAAATGGTTAGAACAAGGGGAAACGTTGCGAGTAATGCTCCACCTGAAGGAGGAGCGGCAACAACCCAGAAACTGGATGAGATCCTTGCTGCCCTGTTGGACACAAGAGATCGCTTGGCTGTACTTGAACAGCAGGTGACGGGAAATGAGGAGGATGAAGAAGCTGATAATAATAATCAGCAACCTCCTGAGGGCAATCCCGACACGGGTGTTGATGTTAATGCTGTGAATGCACCTGTGCAACCAGAAAATAAAAAGGCCAGATTGGCAGCAGAACTCACTAATGATATAAAAAGGATAAGTCCACCTAAGTACGATGGCACCACATTAGGAGATGGAGCTGAGAACTAGCTCAGCGAAATGGAGAAGTACTTTGCAATAAGGAACTTCTCAGAAGAAACCAAGGCTATATGGGGAGCCTATCAGCTTTCACACGAAGCATCTTCGTGGTGGGATAGCGGAAAAGCTGAGCTAAACATTGATGAGACCAATATCACTTGGGATCAATTTAAAGGCTATTTTAGGCAACGTTGGCTGCCACAACTTTTCTATGATCAGAAAATGACAGAATTTCAGAACTTGACCCAAGGGAAGTTAACAGTAACTGAATTCTGGGAGCGGTTTACAAAACTCCTCAAGTATGTGCCGCAGTATCAAACTGACGAAAAATTCAGGATACAGAAATTCATCATGGGATTGAATCCTGTGATAGGGGGAGAGGTCGATGTTCACAGTCCAACCACTATGGAAGGAGTTGTTGAGAAGGCCATAAGGCAAGAACAGAAATTAAAGGCTATTTCTGCGCATAAGGAGGAAGTGTCGGAAGAAGACTGCAAACCCTTCTTCAACCTCTCTTGCACCCAGAAAAGGACCGTGGAAAAAGTTTGGAAACAAGAGTAAGTTTCCAGGAGATAGCAATAAGAAGAGCAGCGGTAATTAAGCCTGCTGGAGATACAAGGAATAATTTTGTTAAAAATTATAATAATGGATAGAAGTCCTATGGAGGACAGCGTGACAATTACAAGGCTGGAGTTAATGCTGAGCCTAAGAAGGGACCTGTAGGAGGCTGCTACACTTTTGGTAAAGATCATTACGCAAATCAATGTCCTTTAAAGAAGGATGATCGTAATCAGCAGCATAAGATACATGCTGCAGTAGCAGACAAGCAAGCTGAAAAGCAAGCAACACCTATAGAAGTTCCGGGAGGTAAGTTATTCGACATACCTGTCACTATTCTTTTTGATACAGGAGCTACTGAATGTTTTATTTCTAATAAACTTGCTTCTAAACTTAAAAGAAAAGCTGGGAAAATGGACAAATCGTGGACTGTAGAGTTTGGTAATAATTCTGTTCATACAGTGAGTATGTGTCTCTTTGGAGCAGTCCTTGATTTACCTAATTTGTCCACGGAAGTTGATCTCTATGTTGCACCTTTGGGATAGTATGACATTATTATTGGTGTCAATTGGTTAGCTAACCATAAAGCAAAGGTAGATTGCTATCGAAAAGAACATAAAATGCTTAAATGATCAGCTGGAATCAGCAGAGATTCAAGGGTGTGAAACGAGAAATTTCAGTTAGAAAACTGTCAGCTATGCAGCTTAAAAAGGCTAAGAATAAAGGATGTACCCTTTATGCAGTAAAGATATCTGAATCTTCAGAAGAAGATAGTGATTACATGAAGCAAATTCCACTGTTACAAAGTTTCAGGGATGTTTTTCCTGAGGGATTACCAGGGTTACCTCCCAAGAGAGAATTTGATTTTACCATTGAAATCAAGCCTGGAACTGAACCTATTTCCAAAACGCCTTATCAGATGACTACTACTGAGTTAGTCGAGCTTAAGGCGCAATTACAAGAGCTTTTGTCTAAAGGATTGATTAGACCAAGTGTTTCACCTTGGGGAGCACCTGTGATATTTGTGAAAAAGAAGGATGGAACACTGAGGCTGTGTATTGATTATCGGATGTTGAACAAAGCAACGATCAAGAACCGATATCCACTTCCTAGGATCGATGATCTGTTTGATCAGATGCGTGGAGCAGCGGTTTATTCTAAGATAGATCTTCGATCTGGTTATCATCAGCTAAGAATTAAAGAGGAAGATATTCATAAAACAGCTTTCCGAACAAGGTACGGACATTATGAATTCACAGTTCTAGCCTTTGGGTTAACTAATGCACCTGCAGCCTTTATGAATTTAATGAACAATATTTTTCAAGAATACCTGGACAAGTTTGTACTTGTATTATTGGACGATATTCTCATTTATTCTAAGAGCGTTGAGGAGCACAATGAGCATTGAAGATAGTTTTGGGAATTTTGAGAAGAGAAAGTTGTATGGTAAGTTATCCAAATGTTCTTTCTATGATTCTGAAGTTGACTATTTGGGTCAGTCATAAGTAAGGAAGCCTTATGTAGATTATGATTGTATGTATGCATGCTCTTAGCATGTATGCAATGGAGAACAAATGATGCAAGTGTTTATTTTTCTTTTGTATTTCATGATGCTGATATATGATAATGTAGATACAATGTGATTTTGAATCTTAGTTTCTGTAAGCAATTTTGGATACTTCATATTTGTTTTGCAAAGTGGTGAAGATAAACTAATATGATGAGCAGATAGACTTGCCCCTCTCCCAAACTCCATGCAACTAGTAAGATGCGAGGGCTCATCACCGAGAGTTGGGAAGGGCGCAAGTTATGAGATGTGTGTTGAAATGATATGATGATGAGAGATAGAAAAAATCTATGGTGGAACCAAATTAGGATGCTACAAGCTTACTCCACTTGAGTGACTTCATAGTTATGGGATGTAACTTGCTTTGCGGTTTATCTAGACTTAGATCCGTAGATGGCCATATAGTAGAAAAAATCTGGGTTTTTATGATTTTGAACTCTTTTAGAATTTTGGACATTTGATTCATTTGTTTTTTGACTCAAAGAAACTTCGAGATTTGAATTGTTTGTGTATGACCTTGCATTTGTTTGGCAAGATGACCCCCCCTACCTTTTCCCAATGCTACTAGTAGAAGCGTGGGTTTATCACCGTGGGCAAAGCATAGGCGAGTAAGGGAATTTCCATCCTTTCCCAACCCTACGTCACTAGTAAGAGACACAAGCTCATCACCAAAGGTTGGTGGGGCAAGGAAATGTGTAAAATTAAAATTTTATATTTGATCAATATTTGACTTGTTTACTTGAATAAAATGTCAGTATGTGCTTATTTCCAAAGAGATATAGATATGGGATAGATGTGACACCATGAAGCTTCTAGAACAGACCATAGGCAAGACACCTATCCTAAGAAGAAACCAGAAGTGAGAATAAACCTGAAGATCTTGGCATGGTTACCATTAAGACTTTGTCATATCTAGCTTTATTTGATAAAATGATTCCGAGATAATTTGATGATATCATGGAAATGGAGATGTATGATTAGAGTGTTTATGCCAACAACATCATGAGTTTGTAAGGAATTTCTTTGAAAACAAAATTCCTTGATCACAATTTGTGTACGAAACAAGCAGACAAAATGATCTTTATCTATATGAAGATGTAATGTAAATGTAATTATAAATAGTGCTAGTTGCTTACGCGTAGAACCACTTGAGGTGTAGGGAATTGACTGTTTCACCAAATTCCTCACCTTCCAACATACATAAGAGGTATGCACCATTTCCATAGTCCTTCATGACTCGGTATGAGCCCAACCATTTGGGCCGGAACTTCCTTCCTTCGCCGGTATTCTTGTTGATCCGGTTGTCTAGCTTTAGAACTAGATCACCTTCATATACGTCGTGTTCAGAGATTTTCTTGTTATACTGCTAGCACATCCGGTCAGCATAGACTCTGTGCCGCTGTTCAGCATCTAACCTAGCTTCATCTAGGCTTTCTAATTGGGAAAGACGTGCTTCTTTATAAGCGTCTTCATCCAGGTTCCCTTGTAATGAAATGCAGAGACTCGGTATTTCAACCTCAAGTGGGAGAACTGCTTCTGCCCCAAATACTAGCGAGAAAGGAGTCACTACTTTTGGTGTTCTTATTGAGGTTCGGTGGGCCCATAAGGCCGGATATAACTTTAAATGCCAATCTCGTTTGTTTTATTTTACCATTTTAAGGAGAATGGCTTTTAGTGTTTTATTTGTCACTTCAGCCTATCCGTTGGCTTGAGGGTAATACAAGGAAGCCGTATGATGGCTTATTTTAAATTTGTTGCACAATTCGCGAACTTCATCATTCTTAAAAGAAGTTCCATTATTTGAGATAATGATTTGTAGGACACCTTACCTACAAATGATTTAGTTCAAAATGAACTTGGTGATTACAGAACCTGGTACAGTAGTAAGAAGCATAGCCTCTACCCACTTGGTAAAATATTCGGTGGCCATGATTATAAAATTATGGCCATCTATAAACGAGGGAGAGAATTTCCCTATTAAATCTAGGCCCCACGTAGAAAAGGGCCATGGAGTAGCAATCGGTTGTAGAGCTTGTGTTAGCATGTGGATCTCATGGGAGAACTCTTGGCACTTATGACACCTGCGTACAAACTCTACTGCGTCGTGTTCTAGAGTGGGCCAGAAATAACATGGCCACCAAAGTGGCCTTCACACATTCCACTGTGATATTCATGGAGAATCTTCTTGGATTCTTCTGTGTCGACACATCTTAGAAGAATTCCATCGAACACTTTTCGATAGAGCACTTTCTCTATAATGATGTATTTTGCTACGATAATGCGTAACCGCATTCTTTGTTGCAGAGTAGCACTTTCTGGATACATATGGTCCACGATATAATTAATAATATCAGTGTACCAAGGACACTCAGAGATAGGAGGTTTGGTTTCAATGTAGTATACGCACTCATCTGGAAAGTCCAGATCTACTAGATCGCCTCCATCTAATGGGTTATCAGCTAACCAATCCATGATGATTTGTCCCTTAACGGAATTCTAATTTACAAATGTTAATTTGAATTCTCCCATTAAGGTTATAAAACGTCCAGCCTTCTTAGACAAGGACCCTTGTGTGAGAAAAGTTCATAAATGGTCTGTTTTTACCATGACCCTTGTTTCTTGATTTAGCATATAATGTCTAAAGCGTTTGATTGCAAATACTATGGCGAGGCATTCTCATTCTGCTTGTGTATAACATGTTTCATAGTCAAGCAACGTTCGGCTAATGAAATAAATCAAACGTTCTCTCTTGTCATCGTCTTCTTGAGCCAGCATATAGGCTAGCGAGACATTGGTAGCTTGCGAGTATAAAATTAACGGGTGATTTGGCTTAGGTGGCATTAGCATAGGTGGTGATAACAAGAAATGCTTAACTGCATTGAAAGCTTCATTGTAGTCTTTGGTCCAATCAATGCTATAATATTTCTTGAGTAGATTGTTGATTGGATGGATGGCAAAGCTTAAGTCCAGGATGAATCTCCAGATTGCACCAAGTTTTCCGAGAAATGACCTGATTCCAGATTCATTCGAAGGTGGGACCATTTTGAGGACAGCCCAAATTTTGGTTGGGTCAACATCTATCCCTCGTGACGATATGATATAACCTAGGAGCTTCCCTCTTGTTACACCAAAGACACATTTTTTTGGATTTAGCATGACTCCGTATTCTATCAGACGTGAAAGAATGATGCGGAGTACTTCTGGATAGTCACAATGCTTTTTGGCCTTAGCCAACAAGTCATCTATGTTGGATTCCACGATTTTATGAATTAGATAGTGAAATATATATGTCATAGCTCGTTGGTATGTAGCAGCAGCGTTCTTGAGACCAAATGGAATAACAACATAGCAATAAGTTCCCCAAGGAGTTATAAACGTGGTTTTAGCTTGATCTTGTTTAGATATTCTGATTTGATTGTATCCTGAGAATCCATCCATGAGAGACAAAAGGTCAAATCCAGCTGTTGCATCAACAATGACGTCAACGGATGGTAATGGGAAGTCGTCTTTAGGACATGCTTTGTTAATGTCTCGGAAGTCTATGGAGATGTGTATGTTTCCATTTTTTTTAGAACGGGAACGATATTAGATACCCATTGAGAGTAATCAATTGGTTTGATGAATCCTACTTGGAGGATTTTTATTACTTCCTCTTTCACCATGAGAGCTACCTTAGGTTTCATCGGTCTCGAATTTTGTTTGACTGGTTTTACAAAAAATTTAGTGACGAGGTTGTGCACCACAATGTGGGGTGCAACTCATGTCATTTCCTTATAATTAAATGCAAAATCCTTCTGATGTTCCTTGAGGATTCGAGTGTGTATTTATACTTCTTCTGGGGTTAACGAGGATCCTAGTTTTAAGATATTTGGTTCATCCTCTGTTCCGATGTTAACATCGATCATTTCTTTGATTAAAGAGGCATTACCTTCTTCGAACTCAGGTGGGGGCTGGAGGTAAATCCAAATCATCTCAATTTTCTACTGTGTATATGCTAGGTTCCATTTGCGAGGGAAGCTCCATCATGGGATTTTTGAAGTAGGAAGATGAATGTGGTATTAAGGACAAATCTATCATATGATAGGAGAGATGTAATGCCGTGTAGGCATTTAAGTAATTTAGAGTGGCCATATCACTATCAATGTGGTCTAGGATAGTAGATTTGTTTTCATTTCTGTTTAAAAGAGAATTTTTCATTGTTTTATCAATGGTTCATCGCGAAGGGATACCATGAAATGGGTATCCTCTAACTGACTGTTTGGAGTGAAGTGTGATGCTGAAGTTGCTATTGAATCAGTGAGAATATTTTTCTCTCGCGGGATTGCTTCGATTGATATGAAGTCAAACTCCTTGCTTAAATCTAATACAGCTATTTTATAAAGCTGCAAATGCTCGGCTTTGGTTTCATATATCTCAGAAACTTGGTTTGCTACCAATTGTGAGTCTCCTAAGACTCTGATGTTATCAACACCGATTCTCTTAGCTAAGATAAGGCCAAGGAGGAGGGCTTCGTACTCAGTACAATTGTTTGTGCATTCAAAATTTAGTTTGAAGGCGAATGGTAGAACTCTTCCCTTGGGAGAAGTAAGGATATTAGTGGGTGGTAGAATTTTAAGGATAGCCTTGAATTTAGTAGGATTGAATTCTATGCGACGCAAAGAAACTATGAAACCTAGGAGAATCCCTAAAAGTATTGTAAAGACACATTTTTTTTGTTAAAGACAAACACAATATTCGATGAGGTGGTCAAAGATGACTTTAAGAATGGGTAGATGTTCGGTTCGATGTTTGAACTTGGCAAACAGATCATCAACATAATCCTCCAATATGTGATGTATGATGTCATGAAAGATGTAAGTCATAGCCCACTGATATGTAGCACCAGCATTTTTGAGGCCAAAGGGCATTACTTGATAGCAGAAAGTCCCCCAAGGGGTGATGAAGGTAGTCTTGTGTTGATCCTCGGGAGATAGAAATATTTGATTGTAGCCTGAGAAACCATCCATGAGTGATAACATCTCATGGCCAGTAGTGAGATCAACTAGTTGGTCAATAACTAGTTAGTGGGAAATCATCTTTGGGACATGCAAGGTTGAGGTCATAGAAATCTATGCAAATGTGTAGTCTCCTTGTTGCTTTCGTGATAGGAACAATGTTAGAAATCCATTGGGGATAATCAACGGGTATAATGAAGGAAACCAAGAGAAGGCACTAAATCTCCTCTTTGACCATAAGAGCAATCTGAGGATGCATTTTTTGTAGCTTTTGTTTGATAGGTTTGAAATCATGAATGGTTACGATATTGTGAACCATGATTTTAGGATCGATACTAGGCATATCGGCATAGGACCAAGAAAATGCGTCGTTATGGTCCCAAAGGAAAGAGGTGAAGGCTTTTTGTTTAGTAGCATCTAAAGATTGGTCGATCTTTAGAATGTGTGGGTCCTCTTGGGTATTAATGTTGATTTCGATGGTTGATTTGTTTAGCATGGTTTGCATCTTGGAAGGTAAAGACCGGTTAATATAAGAGTCTTCTGCACCAAGGTAGGTGAGGATGGAATCATCATCTTGACATTAAATGATGTTAATTGAAGGTGTATCATCATCGATCATGTCAGGATATAGGAATGGGAGAGAAGAGGGAGACTTGCCATCATGTTGATAGGTCAACGGTCCCAAGGAAATCGTGTTTATGAAAAACAAAAGTTAGGAGGTATAGATTCAGGATCTATGGACTCTGTGGGTGAGGATGGTAATGTGGGTGAATGAGAGGGGGAAGATGCCTCGTCTTGAATAAGGTTGATGTGAACCTTCTTAGAAGATGGAGCATCAAAACCAATGCCACTATGGTAATTGTGTTTATGAGAGGTACAAGGGATGACAGTGTGGCGACCTTGTTCATAAAAACCAAATCCAAATCCTTTCCAGACACACCTATGGAGGAAAGTGTGAGCAAAATGGTGGTTAGTGAGGGAGTTTAGGTTGATGGAGAATGGTTGGCTTTTGGATGGAGGTTCAGGTTTATAGGTGGCCATATCAAGTCCCCCATATGTTAGGTTGGTGTGAAGGTGGGGAGGGCCATAAAACGAAAATGTCACCAATGTGAATGTCATATCTAGGGTGTTAATGTAGATTCTCGTACTCTTGTGGGGTGAGGAAGGTATCTATATTGTATAGGTGGTATTCCCCTAGAGTGAGGCATTATAAAACACCTTCTAAGGGATCAGTAGTCTATATGTGGGTAGCAGGTATAGATGGATCCCTAGATGAAGGGGAAGTAGGGGCACTAGTGGTGGAGGCTACAACTGTAGTAGGGATGGCGAGGTTAGACGCAATAGAAGTAGTGGAAATTTTAGTGGATGGGTTTGTGGGTGGAGGTGAAGTGGTTTTGGTGTTGGATGCCTTGACTGGTACAAGCACATCATTGGGTCGATATAGCATGTTACAGGTCTTAAAAGGTGAGGGGTCAGTAGGGATGGTGTAATTATGTCCCTCGTGTTCAAATTTGAGGCATCGATGTAACGTTAAAGTGACAACCCATGACACGAATCCAAGGTTGAAAAAGCAACAAGTTATAAAGGAAATCCCCTTCTAGGACATAGAAAAGTTTCAGGATGGTACGGGGACCTACACAGACATGGAGAAAAATGGTACCCAGTGTAGAGGTTATGGTGTCATTGAAGGAACACAACATAATGGGGTTACTATGCATGCAATTGGCAGGTATTTGCATTTGGGCATACACATGGGAGGAGATGATGTTAATGCTAGCACCACCATCGATCATAATGCGTCAGATGTGTATATTATCGATAAATACAGAGATGAAAATAGTGGGGTCAGGGTCATCAGACTGAAAGGGAGTGATCTCTTCATCTATGAAACTAAAGGCGGCCACTTGGTGAGTGGGGTGAAGGTGTAGAGGAAGGTGAAGACCTAGTGAGAGAGGCTACATGGTGAGGGGTAATGAAGGAGGCTACGGGTGTGGGGTCATTTGGTAAGAATTCAATAGATTGAAGGACCTCCATGAGGGCTTGATGATGTGACTCCAAGGTCTGGATGAGGTCATATAAATACATTTTGAGGGGGATTGGTGTAGTTGTTTTAGCATTGTATGATGTGTGGCCTTATCGGAAATGGGATAGGCAGGACCACGGATGATTACTTTGGGTGTGGGTTGCAGACAGTATATTGGGTACAAGGTTGATTGATGGGCCAGTTGCTTTCTCCTTTCCCTTGTATTTTTGAGCATGGGTGGCAAGGTTGATCATGTTAATCTGAGGGGAGTTAGATGGAGAGGGCATGTCATGGAAGGTATAGTGGCAAGAGGGATAAAACCCTAGCGGTGGGTACGACCCTTGTGAGATGAGTAGGGTGCATCAACATTTGGGTGGTGGTTTGGCCAAATCTCTTATGTGAACCATGTTAATTTTGAATCTCAGGGATGGATCTAAGAGTTGTGGGGGTGGAGATTTTGGTTGCTGAGTAGGAAATGAGGGAAGAACTGTGGAAATTGGTGACGGTGAAATCGGGGTCCTCATAAAGAAGATCATCATCGTCAAAGTTTTCTTCCAAAGGACACAACTGGACAAGAGCGGCTTTCAAAGCCTTACATTTCTCTACATCTTATCCTGGCACATAATGGTAGGCACAAATTTTTGTTTCATTAAACCCTTTTGGTTTGGGTTTGAGTGGGTCGTAATGTCTAAGAGGTGGTAATGTGATGACAAAAGTTTCAAGGAGGTTGGTTAAGATTTTAGCGTAGGACCCTACTAATGGATCATAATGGGAGGTGAATTTGGGTTTGGGTATAAGTGCAGCTAACTGTATAGGAAGAATCTTTGCAAGAGGGGGAGTAGGTTGGGCTAATAGTTTGGCGTGTCTTGTGGTCTTAGGTGTTGGTTGTATCTACTTGGGTAGGGGCATGGTAGATGAACTGGTAATAGAATGTGTGGTTGGTTCGACTACCGTATTGGAGGGTAGCATATTTTTGGCTTCAGGTTACACCTTCTTGGGTAAAGGTGATATGGGCACACAAGATGTGGAGGGAAAAGATGAAGGTGGAAGAGGGTGGGTTACCCACGGGGGTAACCGAGGTGTTGTGGAGGTAGGTGGCGTAGTTTGCGCATGAGGCATGAGTGAAAGAGAAGGAATTATTATGGGTAGTGAAGAAGTTATTGATGGTATTGGAGGTATGGGTGGTAAAAAGGTTACAGGTGAGGGCATAGTTTGTGTGGGGCATTTGGGTATATTATATGTCTATGATGGGGAAATGGGTTGCTATGTTTTTGGTTTACCGATGGATGAGGGTTTCTTTGCTAGGGTCAAAGGGTGAGGTCCTAGGATGGATAAAAGGGGTGAAGGTGATAAGGGTGTGGTTAGCTAGGTTAGGGTATGAGATTGGATCTTCTGTTTAGGGCTCATGTTAAGTTTTTTGTTAGTTTTGGAAGATGTAGCTAAATCTAATTTGATGGGTGGATGAGTAAGGCTAGTTGTTGGTATGACTCCTAAGGTAGTGATTGGTTTAGGAAAGGGAGATGATATAGGCATGGGTTTGGGTGTAGATGCATGTTGGGTTGTGGGTAGAGGTGTGAGTTGAGCCATGACTGGTGTCATGGGAGATTTTTTGATAGTTGTGGTTATGTTCGGTTTGGTCAGCTTAAAACACTTTTGGATAGATAGTGGAGGTGTTAAACAAGAAGTAGAAGACGCCCACAAAGTACGGCTTTATCAACAAAATCCAAGTGATCGGCCAAGAATGAGAATGGTACTGTTGTAAGTGGAGCAGACGTGGACCGAGTGATAATCCCCGTAAAATGTTTTTGTGATACTGGGAAATGGCTAGTCTCAGACTTTGTGGGCAAGAGCGCCAAAAGTAGATCAACAAGATCTTGAAGGTATGATGGTGAATGGTCATCTATAGGTGGTGGTACTTCTATAGTATCCTCAATGGGTAGAGGAGAGGATGGGCCAGCCGAAGTGGGCTCTCCTTGCATTGGATTAGGCGGTGAACCTGCATCTTCTATGAGTAGGAGAGGTGCCAATGACAACTGCTCAGAACTTTTGAGGGGTGGAAGGTAGTGTGCTGATTATAGGATCTTTCACAGGTGAATGAGAAGATGAAGGGGATTCCTTTTTGGGTAGAGGAGTAGATGAAATAGGTTCTAGTGCAGGTATGGGAGTGCTGGCTAAGATTTCATCTATGGAAGGAATTTGAGGCAATTAGGAAGTAACTGGTGCGTCATTGAAAATAATGTGGACCTCACGTTTAGTGATATCATTGTTTGAGGTATCACCCACTTGGTTTGAAGATGGGGAATGATTAGGGAAAGGGTTCTTGAAGATGTGTAGGCTTTGGTTAGTGGGTGCATTCAGGCTATCCAAGTCTAAGTCTCTGTTGTCTATCATTTCTTGAACTATATTTTTGAAGGTAATGCAATTATTTTCATTGTGACCTTTGACCCAATGATAGTTGCAAAAGTTGTGTTCCTTATACCACGCAGGCATAGGTTGTTCAGGGTCGAAACCAATATTTGGTTTTATGGGTGGAAGAGTAATAGTACCGGCGTTAACAAGCTTTTCCAAAATGGAGGAATAATATTCTCCTATGGAAGTGTACTTTCATTGTTCTCATCTAAACTGGAAAGCTTGGACAGGAGAAAGATTAGGAGGGGGTTTGGCTAGGTTTGATTGATGAGGGGGACTAGCTTTAAGAAATATGGCATTAGCAGACCCTTTGGGCTTTGAATAGTTGTTTTGAGGTTTCAAAGATGAAGAAGTATCATTTGATTTGAATGAGATGTTCTTATTACAAAGTTGAATCTTATTTTCTTCGATAGCATGAATTTTTGATTTCCATGCCATGGTGAATGCCTCGTCGAAAGTGTGAAAATTTTGCACCTGTAGGGTTGGTGAGATGTGTCTAGCACATGCTCGAGTAAATAGTTCTATAAACTCAGTTTGAGGCAATTGGAATGTGAGTTGGTTAATGAGGCTACGCTAGCAAGCGACGAAGTCAGCAATAGACTCGTCATCATATTGTTGTGTGGAATAAAGATTAGTCATAGTAACCTTCTTAACAATGTTGATTGAGAAGTGATCTCAAAAGGCTTGGGCTACTTGATTGAATGAGTAAATGGAGTGCCTTGGTAGTCCACTGTACTAGCCCAATGCTGGTCCCATCAGGGACATTGGGAAAGTCCTCAAAAGTAAAGTGTCATCATGGGCAATCAGGTAAGACCCATGTTTAAAGGACTACAAATGTTGTTACGGATCTTCTTTGCTATTGAAGTGGTTGAATTTTGGCATCTCCCAATGTACAGGGTAAGGTCAAATGGGAATGGATGGGTGAATAGGCTCATTAAAAATTTCATCATAGGTGAGGGAATTACATGATTTGGAAACAGATGCTTCTAGTGTTTGCATATTTTCCATCATCAACTTGATGAGGTCTATAGTAGGTTATGATGGGGTGACACCTCCTATGGTGTAAGGAGGTGGATATTGAACCTGATAGGGAGGTTGAGAATAAGGAACTGACATGGAAGGCACATATCTAGAATGGGTGACAGACGATATAGGGGGTTATTGATAGTAGGTGTTTGTGGATGGGATGGTTGTCGTGACTCTGGTAGCGATTGGAGGCAATGTTTGTGGGATGGAAAGATTAAGATTTTGGAATGGAGTAGGGGTCACCAAAACCACAGGTGGTTGTGTTGCAATGGTTATTGGTGAGATAATGGGTACAGATTGTGCTATGGTCTGGGTGGTAGATGAGGGGACAATAAATATGATAGGTGCAAGGGAAACTACCGATGTAGTGGTCATGGCAGGTATGGGTCCTAGCTGCGAAACTACCAGGGGCGAAGCAGGTGAGGGTAATGCAGCAGCAGGAATAAGGGCAGGAGATATTGATAACAACATGTGGTATATCAATTGACCAGAGGAGTCTTGGGTGGAAGAGTGGGAAAGTTAGAATTGTAAGACCGTAGGATTCTGATTAAGGAGTCATGCAAATTCCTCATCGCAAGCAGCAATGGTGGTAAGTAAGGTTGGATCCATGGGTGATAGGACAGAAGGTGGTGAAGGACTAGGTGGGAGTGGTTTATGACTAGCGTGGAATATGAGGACATTAGTCTGGCTGCGAGTTAGCACCTTGTGAACAAGTGCTGACTTGGTAAGACTGTATTATGTAGATGACACAAAAAATAGAAAATAATGGGGTATGGGAGGTGAATCTGGTCAATGTCTAGATTTTGAAAAATTAAACATAGGAAACCGAAAATGGTCAGTTTGACTACTAACAGTTTTAGGCAAACCGATGACAGTCAGGATGACCAGTGACGGTTAGGAAAACACTAATGACGGTTTCTGAAATTGATACCAGTCACTGTGGAAGAAACCAATCTCAAAAAAATGAAGTCGAAATGTTGGATTTGTACTAGTGAAACTGTGTATGATAGAAAATATCAATAAGGGATAAATATGATGATGCCCTGAGGGTTGGAAATAGAATAGAAACAATAATGAAAGCTATTCTAGGTAAAGTAACTAGAAAGCCATAAGCTGACACCGGTTAGGGTTTAACCATGACGGTCAGATGTGAACCGATGACAGTCACTGAACCGATGTCGGTGAATGTGAAATTAGAAATAAATAAAGAAAATTGGTTTTGTGAATTAAATTAAGTGAAGAATCAAACCTAGAAGCATGAGAATGAGAAGATGAGGCCCTGACACACTCATAAAAAGTCAAAATACTCCAACTATGATGGTGGAGAGTGCAAGGAAGAATAAAAATGGGGATTCATAGTCTCACACCTCAAAACACAAGCCAAGAAGAATGCTAAGAAAAATCATGATCCTAACAGTGATTTTCTTATTTTTTTTTAGCTTATGTTATTTAGGACTGACTGTGTGCATTTAGAACAGATTTTTTTGGTTGGGAAGGCATCCTATGAAGAAAGATATCTAAAAGGATAGGTTTTAGGTCTATTATGGCGAGGGTGAGCCGTCCTCTGAGATGATGACTCGACAAAGGAAACGAGCTGGGGAGTACCTGTCAATGGATCATGTGATCACTAAAAGATGTTCCCGGGTAAGATGTTGTTTAAGAAAGATGTGTATATTTGATTTTGTACAAGTTTGGTAAGACATAGAGATAGAGAAAGATGTGATTTCTATGATTCTTTGTGTCAACCATCAGTTGGGCATGACTTCTAGCATATAGGTTTCCCTCAGTTTTAATGTGAGATAATAGTGCAACAAATAAGAATGTAATGCAAGTGTTTTAAACCAAAATTGAAGTGTGATATTTGATGTAGCAAGGGATGAATAGGAAGAGGGATGCTCTTTCACTAATGCAATGCAAAAGAAAGGAAGATTTGTTCTTTTTAAAGAACCAAAAAAATGATTGTTTTTAGACAATAGAAAGAAGGATAATGATTTCAAGGATGAAAAAATAATGTGGAAGCTTTTCTAAGGGAAGAAAACACACAATTTTCACCTAGGAATGAATAAATGCAAAAGGACCCCTGATGGGTCTAACCGGGCGTGCCAAAATGTTTCACTGTTCTCTTTACCTTTTCAAAATGATGAAACAGATAAGGGTAAGGGCCAAGGAGGAATACCTGTTAAATGCTAGTTAGTTGATGCTTGTTGTGCGCGTTCTAACTTTTTGATCCACAGCTGAATGTGAGAGCTTCCTTTTTGGCTAGGAGGAACTACTTGTAATAGAAAACAAGACCACAAAGAGATAGTTAAATGATATATGATAGTGGACTACCTAGCATATGCTAGTTCCGAGAAGTGTGATACTTCCTAGATGGCTATCAATCCACTGTTTAAAACTAAGTTAATGTGAGAAATAAACAAGGTCCTACTATAGTTGATATGATTTAGGTATCTCATTCAAATACAATAAACAAATCCAATCACAACAGGCTAGGCTATAGTTGAATATGAGAGATGAGGTGTATGTTAAGGTACTGGGACTGGTCAGGGTTAGATTTTGGGTTATTTAGGTCAACTAGTAGGGTGATTGTTGGGTCTATTCTTGGTCAAGGTGTAAAACATAGAGACCAATGTTGGTTAGATGTGACCGATGCCAGTTTAAGTAGAACCAATGACAGTTATGGGTAATCGGCATCGATAGGGTCAGGGTGAAAGAAACTCAAAATAGGTTAAATGGTAGGGGTGATCTGAGGTCAAATAAATTTTGGGCGAGTGAATGGGGGGTATGTGGAGATATTAGGTATGATTAGAAGTATACAACAAGTGAGGATAGGTGATTTGGTGATGTGGGTGAAGGGATCTTTGGGTTTACAAGCAAGTGGGTGATGAAGCAATAAGCATGCAAAGAATAGATTAATAACAGGAGTAATTAAGATTACTAACTAAAATAAACTATATTGATTAGGTCCATACTTACTGTGTTAAGGATCTGATGGCTGAGTGGTGGAGGTGGTTGATCAGAGAATACGTGAATGGTCTTGTAGTGATGCTTTCCAGGAGTACTCCCGTGAATGCAATGGCTCTTTGATTGATGTTGGTGATGGCTCTAGATGTCTGGATGCATAAAAAGATGCTTGTTTCACTTGCATGCAGCTCTGGTCTCCTTCCTTCACTCTCAGAAATGTGCCAACCTCGAAATAAGGTTACCAAAGGGAATAAAAGGTAACCGAAGATGGTTCTGGGTTGACAGACATCGGTTCAAGGGTGACCAGTGTTAGTTAGGGTGGGATTCCCTATGTTTACTAAAAATGGGAGATCATGGCAATGATTTCCACCAGATCTCTCTATTCATCCGGGCAAGAGCAGGAGTTACCTTTTCTTATGTGGGAATGTGGTTAAAGGGAATTTAGGCTTTCATTTTTAGGGTTTAGTTAGGTCTTAGTTAGTTATGGCAACATATTAAGAATAGACTTAGGGTGAGGTGGCTAGTTGAGGTGTATAGGTGAGGTGGTGGTATGGGGATTGTATTAATTAGGATAATTAAATAATATATATTGTGTGGATATGGATTAATTTAATTTAATTAATTAAATTAATATTAGTGTGGGGTGTAAGGGGCCATGATTAGGTGAGTGTGTTCAAGTTGATTATTTAACGAAGGGTCAAGGAGCGTGTGACTCAATTTTTATGTCTACAAGTATCTTTAGATTTGGATTGGTTGATTTATCATGATGAAGGAGGTGGTCCTAGGATAGATGGATGTGGCCCCAAGATGGAGGATGTAGGTTTGGTCTTGGCTAGAGGAATGTCTATATTTCTGTGGAGACACACAAGGGACTGTTGTGGAAGGGTACCAAAGTTTTTGGATTTGTTTTGTGAAGAAGTACCCTTGGAGGGGATGACAGCGATTTCAATTAGTGGATCTTAAGATGATGTTGATGTTGATGGGGGAAGAAATTTTTTCATGATTTGGTCTAAGGAAGGTGAAGAAATGTCTAGTTGTGTAGTGTTAGGAAATATATATTTCTCTATAGTTAATTTTGATGTAACTATAATAATTGGGTATTTATTATTAATTGTAATATGGTTATATTTATATAACTATCTATTTTGTTTTATTTTGCATATGGGAGTTGTTGTATTGTTTTAACAATACTATTGTTTGTTTGTATTTAATTTGGTTATGCTTCCCAGATGTCTTTTTGGAAGCTTATGTGAAGTAGTTTATTGTTGCACCTATGCAACATATTTCTGTATATGTATCCAACTGTACAATTCCCATAAGAATTACAACACTCCATTATAAGGATGATTTAGTTGATTAATAAAATATTGTCAGGCTTCCGTCCCTGTTTTACATTTGGTACCAGAGCAATAATCTAGACATGTGAAGTAGAGAAGGTTGGAGAGAGGAAACATATAGTTTTAGAGGACATTCTACAATCTAAGAGAGCATGTGTTGCCTCCAATAAATTCCCAAAATGCTATGCATCTCCACAACCTCCTGCCATTCTCTAGGTGTTTGTAAGGTAATTTTTTTTTCCTTCATGCCTTCTGCACTAGGAAAAATTTGCTCCCTGGATGTAATTTTTTTAAAAAATTATTTTTCCCCAACAAGGGTTTTGCCTCTAAATTTAGAGGTC
This sequence comes from Taxus chinensis, assembly GCA_019776745.2. Lineage (NCBI taxonomy): Eukaryota > Viridiplantae > Streptophyta > Pinopsida > Cupressales > Taxaceae > Taxus > Taxus chinensis. The sequence continues at coordinate 730,480,511 of CM034153.1, read as the reverse complement.
TAATTGGTCACTTTTTAAGCTAGAAATTTTCTATAATTGGAGGAGACTATGTTATTTTAGCAGTGAGTTGAAGGCTAACCTGAGCCATGAGCTTGGCATATCATCAATTAGAGGATCATCCACATCAAAGAGTGATCTGCATTCTCAACCAGGCCATCTATTTGGCTCTGCATACAAAGACCAAGCTCCTATCGAGCATTTAAGTGATCCTAACCCACCCATTCAAAACTATCGAGTTGGGAGACATGCCGGGTGTATTACGGGGTGGGTTTTTTGTGTATCAAAAGTGTGTTACATTTTTTGAAGGTCATGTTGTGACTAGACACTTGTGGATTGATCCATGACCACCCTTATACCAAGCACTTTGCGGTATTAAAATAAAACAAAAGCCTGCAACAATACAAAATGACGGAGAATACAAAAAACCAACATTAGAATTTTGTGCTAAAGCGGTATTTGAGCTCCCTCAGTAACCTGTGACCTACACAAGAATCAAATGACATCAATCAATGCAGCGGTTAGCAAATAATAAAATGATGACCTAAATACAAGCTCCACCTCAAACGCATACCCTATAAACACAAGAGGAGGAGGAAAATAAAACAAAGCGGCCTCTATTAATATAAAATGGTGGAGAAGATTAAATCAATAAACAATGAACAAAGAAACTGAACAAGGAGAAAATCTTCGAATCATGCAGTGAAAGGTGAACAGATAGGATCAGATGCACTTCACGTAGAAAACCTAATCCACCTCAGCAGTCCACGTGGAGATCCACTTCATCCAAGTTACCATTTTCAAAAGGTGAGTCAAATTTCATCTTTATTAAATATAATTTGCTTCAATTTATTAACCAAAAGCACAAATGGGTGAGGAAGATAGTTTGATCGATTTGGGGATAGAAGGTTTGGGGTTAAAACCCCACCCCCAACAAAAAAAATTTACATTTTGAAATTTACTGGAAAATTTAGAGAAACCGCCAACTTTGGAAGAAAATTTAGCGGGAAAACCTCCTTCGACCCACTAGTTATAGCTAAAACCACCCCTAAACCTTTAGTGAGAAAAACCCTATTTTAGGGGAAAAAATATTGTTGGGCCCCTAATGTAGCTACCATATCTTAAAGGTGTGTAGGCATGCATGGCCAGAGGAAGCACGCAAGTGAAGGTGCACAAGGCAAAATTCAAAAGGCTTCTTGGAGAACCAAGGACGCGCGTGCCACGCAAAGAACAATTTGGGACTTAGCCATTTTCAAAATTTTGGACAGAACACATGAAGAACATGTTCCATTTGGATAAGGTTCCATCCTGGTGACAGGGTGTCCTAGAAGGAATATACCTTGCGATAGGAAGATCCAAAAAGTTAATCATGACATGAAGAGGCATGCGCCTGGGGTGACCCAGACCTTGACACTTGGGGCCAGATCTGAGGTTGTAGAGGAGTTTGTTAGAACTCAGATGCCTATTTATACACGTGCCCTTGGCAAAGAACAGAGACACAAGTGAGGTAGCGGAGCTCTGTAGAATTACTGTGAGAACTGTGGGATAAAATGGGTAGATTATTCTAGGAAGGATGTAATCGGGAAAGAAAATTTTATCTTGTGGGCATATATGTATGGGTCCAGATATGGTGCATGACTATGGTCTGCCACTTTGTGATGCTTTGCAGTAAGACTATGAATGAATATGATAAAGTTACCACTGTGTATATATTAATATCTACTTCCTGTATTATTTTCATGTTTTTACTAAGATTTTAATCTTGTATAATCATGAACCTTACGTGAATGTTAAGTCTATTATGGATTTACAACTTCCTAGTTCTAGTTAATTCTGTTGCGCTCTTTGTTTCTGTTATGGCTGAAGGGGTGTAGAAGCCATTCTGAGCTCTATAACTTTTTCATGTTTGTTAAATCACTAAGTCAGAATCATGAAGTATGCCTTCCACTGAACTCACATAAAAGAGATACTCTACTCCCTCTCACATGCCTTGGGTGAGTGCTTACCATCCACTGGGTGATAAGACGGTGCACATGAGGTTTGTTTGTTCTTGGTAGGGTGCAAAAATGACTACATATTGGTTCTGTTGTCGCAACCTCTTTTTGAAGTTGTAGTGGAACATGGCATACATCATGATCTGTGCAAAAAGTGATGGTGGAGTGCTTAACACTTGAAGGTATTGAAGATTGGTTTAAAAGCACGGAGGATGAATTCACTTAGAGATTCAATACTGGACCTAGATTTGACACGCGAAGATGGGTGGAGGACACTCTTTATCATGAGTTGTATGAAACCTTCTTCTACTGTTTCCCAATAGAGTTATTTGAGTGGCTCTCAGCTTATACATCTAGATCGGGGTGGTATTATAAGTCATACCCTTAGACCCAAGAAATGTACCAGAACTTGCAAGATGTTGATCTAACGTGGACCCATGCTATAAATCATTGGTGGAAGGGAGTATTGACTAGTTATACTCTAGAATACATAATTTCCACATATTCCTATCCAGAAGTTGCTGAGTTTGAGTTTTTGCGGGAGCCCAAAGGATCATTTCTGCGTGTTATCCCCCTAGTGATCAAAATCTTGATGGTAACCATGGGTTTAGAGGAATTTCCTATGGCTGTCTAAACCACTCTGAGTGCTTAGTGAGGAAGCTAGGTTGGGGATAGATGGTTGATATAATGACTGAAAAGGAAACAGAGGAGAGACAACTCAAGTATAATGAAGTGTGTGAAAGGGAGATCGACAAACAACTCAGGATTACAAGTGGGTCATGGAGCCAGACATGGTGGAAAGGAGTTGAGGTTCACGCAGAGGATGTGGAACCTGAACAATCTGTGATAGCCCATCTTGGTAAGCGCGGGAGAGAAAACCTTGCGGCTTCTGATGAGAGTCCATCGTGTAGAGAAAGAAGAGTCATTGGTGTGCATCTGACCCCACCTAGTGACCAAACCTTGATGCTTGGTTTGTTTGAACAAGGGAAAATCACAGTTGATCCATTTGATATCGGTGGAAGCAACTGATTGGCACCCAAAAGATACAACTTCTCATTTGGGACTTATGGCTTCACACACTATTCCATTATTTGGTGGAATGTTTGGACAAGGCACATACCCAGCTGGTTTTGGAAGCACGTTAAGAAGTGGTGGAGGAAATACGATGGAAGCGGTGTTAGTTCAAAAACTGTTGGTGCACAATTCAGTGGAACGATGGGAGAATTTGGCATGACGAACACAGGCCCTATACCTAACATAGGAGGATTTGGAGGAGGAAGTGGTAGAGTTGGTTGCTCAGGATCTAGTGGGTCCAATAGAGGAGGAAACACCAGAGGAAACCAAGGGATTGGATCGAGAGGACAAGGACCTCAGCCACCTCCACAAGTTTTCTTTGAGATGTCTCTACACTTACTAGATTATAGTGGGATAGAAGATGCCACAAGGCATGTGCATAAGTGCGAGTTGTTGTGGCACACAAAAAGGATCACAACCCAGGATCAAAAGGCCAGTCAATTTGTTACAACTTTACAAGGACACGTGCATAGTTGGTATAGAAAGCATGACCCTCATCAGACTATTATGGGTTATACTGCACTAAGAAATGCATTCTTGGTGGAATTCCACATACCTAAGTTTGAACAGAAGAGCATCAGCTCTCGCAAATAAATCTAGCAGGGAATGGCAGACAGTGTGCAGGAGTATGATGCACATTTTAAAACTCTTTTGTCTAAACTATCTTATGATATCCATCCTTCACAACATGCTTAGTGGTTTTTTAGAGGGTTGATCACACCCTTTTAGAGGGCTTTATCTCATAAAAAATTCACGGACCCGCGTGAAGCGTTGGAATTTGCTTTGTGCACTGAGGCAGTTGGTAGTGTTGACATTGGTGTTAGCCCATTTATGAAGGCTCAGATTGCTGCCATGGCTAAGTAATTGGAGAAATTATCTGCCAACTCATATCCAGAGATTCACAGTGGGATATTGTGCATGGATTGTAACTGTAGACACCAAATTTGTGTCTTACGACCCCTTGTGACCCGCATCTCATTTTGCAACCTAACCTCACCACCTAAACCTTACACAATTATTTATTAATTATCTTATAAATTAGTAAATCCACATCACCTTACCTGCCACCTCATTTTGCCACCTCATCATGACCTAGGCCTAACCCTAAACTAATCTAATTAAGACCTATAACTTGGTCTACATCCACACCCATGACTAATGAACCCTTTCTCGCACCCAAAACCGACCTTCTAGTCACTTGACCAAGCCCGCAACTAATCCCTCGAGAGAAAAGGAGGGAAAGTTGGCTATTTTACTAAAAATAGCCCACTTTGACCTAACCGATACTGGTTCCTACTCGACCCGCCATCGGTTATGTAACCGCCGTCGGTTACGTAACCGCCATCGGTTCCCTGTAAATGGGCTCCCCTAACCAAAAATAAAGGTCGAAGGATTTTTGGATCAATCAGGATCATCAGAAGTGATAAAAAGAATCTGGTATTTTCCGAGCCAAGCAAGAGACAAGTGAAGAAACAAGAAGAGTTTGCAGAGAAGGACATCAAGCCCAAGACTGCAACTGCACAACCAGAGCCCTGTGACACCCATCTGATCATCGGGAGGGAAGACATCTCATCTTCGGAGTGCATCAGGACGTCCTATCTGAGTTCTACCTTTGTCATCACAGTTCTTGGACCTGCATTCTCATCAATAAACGGTAAGCTAGAATCTTGTATTTTCTCTTTGATAACATTTCTTAGACTTTTGAATCACAGCCATCATAAATCTATTCCCAAATCTACTACCTAGAAATACATTACATCTAACTATCATTCATTCTACCTTCTCATCACCCCGTTACCTAATCCCACTCATTTATTAGCCTTAAAAACAACACAACTACTCTACAACTAACCCTCACCAAAAGTCCCCTAAAACATAGAACCTACCGATATCGGTTAGCAGCAACCGGTATCGGTTACCTGTGACTCAAAACTAAAAACCAACCTTTCCCCCTACTTGTTTCAACGAGGAAATTAAATTGTTATTTTACAATCTTTTGTGTTAATTCATGTTAGCAGGGGAACTAACCACCTTTGCAAGGAAGTTTTATATTTCCTGGGCCCAAGGCAGTTCCCTCATTTATTGTCTAATTAGAATCTTGTGGTCTTGCGTTCTTATTTGCAGGTAGTCCTTCCAAGACAAAAAGGATTTCTTCACAATCAACTTGATCTTTCTCTATGATACGTGCACACCATCTCGACATTCAACAGGTATTCCTCCTAGCCCTAACCCTTATCTGTTTGTAAAAGGAATGAAAGGATAGAAGAAACTCTATTCCAAAAAAGCTGAAACATTCCGCGCGAAACATTTTGGCATGCACGGTGGGACCCATTTCAGGTTTCTGTTTCTCTTGTTTACTTTCATTTAGGGAGCATACTTGTTGTTGTTATTTTTGTTATATTTAGTAAAGGAATTTGTCTTGCTTTCCTAGTTTTGCATTAGTGAAAGTCATCTTATTTGCTTCATCGAATATCATTTTCAATTTGGGTTTAAAACACGTGCATTACATTCTTGCTTGTTGTTTTCAATTCTAGTGAACATAGACTAAGTAACAGGTCGTACACATGGGGATGATTTCCACGGTATTGACAGGAAATTAATCTTACTTTCACTACACAACACATACCGAATCACTTCATAATTAACACAACAGCTCAAAACATCCCCCCTTTTCCGCGGTATTCCTCCGCCCGATTGAGGTAACCTTATAAGCCAAAACAAACTTGACATTTCCTCTAAGTCTTATTTTAGGATTCTGACATCATTTTACGTCTAAAGGCATAAGCCCAAGATAATTTAAATTAACCCTAGGGTTAGTCTCTGGATTTGTGTGTGCATCTTGTTTGTTTTCAGTTCTATTTTCTGTATTATACACTGTCTTCTGTCATCACCTCAGAACAATTGATAAATGTACTAAGCTTTGTTAACAATCAAGTTAGTAGCTTCTTATATTTTCTTATACTAGTCTTATTACACTGATATCGGTTAACTGACCGACGTCGGCTATAGTCTAACCGAAATTGGTTATCAGACCAATATCAGTTACTGTTTTTTACAGTTTCTGACAAACCAGCAACCTACCAATTTCACCATTCTGAGTCTGTTTCTGTTCCTGATAGATTAAAACCCTACTGGGTACTCCAGTCCATGGTTGTTATCACTTGAAAGCAATCCGCCACCATGGTTTCACATGCTTGCTCTGTACCTTTGCCTGAATCACCCCCTTCACATTCTATAGGGAACCCTACGGACACCAGTGAGATCCCCAAAATTCCTGTAGGAGATAAGGAATTTACCAAATTTCTGGATGCTAATCGTAGCGCTATACAATACTATTTTTCTCATGCCCCTGACCATATGCCCGATAGTCAACTCCTTGTTGGCATGCCTATTAGTATAGCTGCTCATTTAGCTCCCACTCCGCCTGATAACACCGCCTTGCTTCCTGCATCTTTAGCCCCGTCTCCCAATCTGACGGCTTCAGAGGTTCATACGACATAGATTGGCTTTCCTTTGGTTAATCTTGGACCCCCACATATCATTACCACTGACTGCTCCTACCTCTTCTCTCTTGCAGACTACTCTGTTCATGACTTGCTCTCTGCCACCTATCCACACAAGCTTTCCTTCTCAAGCTCCGCCTACCTTTTCATTCCCATACACGTATCCTGTGACCTCAACATATTATATGGGACATCCCTATTCGGTCGCCTCAACATATTCATCCTCCATACCTTATCAGCACTTGACCTCACCATTGTCTAGCAGAGGCCTTTGGCCCAGTTTGCCTCTGTTTACCACAACCACACCATGATCTCATCCAACTATGGATTTCATCAAACAAATGATGGACAAAATGCAAAATCTGGAGGCTTCTGTTTTGGGAATTCATAGCACCTTAACATACGAGCAAGTTTGTTGGGAGCCTATTCACCCTTTTGTCCCTCTTCATTCATATCCTCCTCAATGGGAATTGCCGAAATTTACTCGTTTTAATAGTAAAGAGGATCCTCAACAACACTTGCGATCATTTAGACATGCTTGTTATTTGATTTCTCATGATGATGCTTTGTTACTCCGCACCTTTCCCATGTCCCTATCAGGACCCACCTTGGAGTGGTACAGTGCTTTAACCCAGCACTCAATCTTCTCTTTTAACCAACTAGCCCAATCTTTCTTGGATCATTTCTCCATTAACATTGCTAAGAAAGTATCTATCACCGACCTCTATACCATCCGAAAATTTGAAGACGAATCTATCGCAGATTTCATTGGACGGTGACGGGGCCTTATCAACCAACTTACATATGCCTTGCCTCAGGCTGAACTTATTGAACTTTTTACGCGGGCATGCGCTAACCACATTTCTCCTACCCGTCAAATTCAAACTTTCCACACATTTGACGAGGCCTTTACCATGGCTTGGAAACTAGAAATTCGAGCCTTATAAGAAGAGAAATTGCGGTTGCGTAACAAAAACCCCAATTTCTGGACTCTAGATTCCACCAACAAACCTAACACCACCAATCCTCACCCATTGACTGCTTCGAAATCAAAAGAATCCGTGCACGCAGTGTATGGTCAAATCCCAACCAATGTCTAATACCCCACCAAAAACCACCTATAAGTATAAAGCAGATCCCATCAACTACACTCCCTTGGGAGAAACATATGGTGTAATATTGGAAAAATTACTTAAAGTAGGAGCCATTACCTTACCCTCCTATTAAACCTCACTCCGGGTTTGATTCCACTTGCGCCATACCTTCTTGGTACAAAGAAAATGACTTCTGTAACTTCCACCGTGTAAAGGGACACATTCATGAGAACTGCAAGATGTTGAAAAACATAGTGCAGGAAATGGTTGATGCGGGGGATATAGCCCTCGATAATCCTAACGCCCCTGCTAACCGAAATTTGAAAATATTCAACAAACCATTCATGAATCATTCTTCTAACAGTAATCTAAACCAAGATATTTTATCCGAGGAGAGTGTTCATGAGATCCATGCAGTCTTCGATTCCCAGCCAAAAGCCTCTATCGAGAAAATTTTGAATCAAGCCTCTTCACTGACCCAGGGGCCCGAACCTCCTTCACCACCATCAAGCCAAATCGAAATCATTCCTTTACCCATAAAGGAGTTAACTGCCCAGAGTTCTCTTCTAATAGATGATTCTTCTTACACCACATCCCTACAAGATTGCGAGCAGATGTTATCTAACCTATCTATTTCCCAAACATCCCCTTTTACCGCTCTTGCTGCATAAGAGGAAGGCTCGCCACTCCTTTTGTCATCTTTAGACGAGAAACCTCTTGCACCAACATCACCAACTTCTTTAACCATGACGGATCCTCTCAAACATGCCCTCCTACCTATTATTTCTTCATCACCTGAATCTTTTCAGTGACTGGTTGACCTCTTAACACCTATTGATACAATGCCTCGTCTACCCCCTGCATCACACCCACAGTGGACTAGAAATCACAACCCACCTTTCTTCCATACAAAAATTCCAATTCACACCTGAAGACTGTCATTCTCCAGAAGATAGACGAGTCCTATGGGAATGTTTGAGTACCCCCTATTCTACTCAAATGCAGATGACCGATCTAGACACCTCTACCATATACCCGAACTATTTACAGAAACTCAAAATGCCTATGTCCTCATCTTCACCCCCCGCATCTCTACCCAGTGTCTCATCCACCTTTGTCAGCCTAACCAAATCTTCCCCTACACTTGGGAACTCACCAATACCCAATCTAACACGCCCACCTAAGCGACTAGATTTATCCCAAAATAAAGCCACCCCTCCACTTAGGAGACAACCTCAATCCGTGCCTCTATCACAATTAAAACCATCATCATCACACCTACCTTCCATATTGGGACCTCATCTTTCCACCTTGCATCAATATATCATACCTCCTACGTTTTCTTTAAAACGACCTATGCCTTCTGCACCCATACAGAGATCTAAGGGTATATCAACATTGTCACCTCACGTATCCTGTCCACCCCATCAACCCTAAACAAATTTCATCATCAAAGGACTTGTTTGCCATCACTCCTCTTTTGTCGCCATTGTCTCTGAATACCACATTATCTGGAGCCTCATCATCTAACCAGCTAAATGTAGCTCCTGCGCCAAAGAAACCACGTTTAGTTAAAACCACGTGTCAACACCCCTTGGCTAAACCACCACCTGTACGAACCAACCATGCCCAAACATTACCGAAACCTACTCAATCAATACCCTCATCCTCCTTCAATTTTGAGACACTCAAAGGATCTTACGCCAAAATCCTTGCTATGTTGGTGGAGAATGCGACCATTTCTCTACCCCCCACTTAGACCTTATGACCCGTCTAAACCTCGACCTATAGGTTATGATGAGTCTAAAATCTGTGCTTATCACCGCACACCAGGACATGATGTGGAGGGATGCAAAGCTTTAAAATCCATCCTTCATCAGTAACCTCTCTCAGATAGAAAGGTTAAGAAGGACAACTTATGAAGGGAGAGACCTTTAGCTTCAATTCCCTCTCCTATACCACCTGTCCCCCGCCTCACCAATATCTATCATTATTACAAACCCCACCTCTTGAAGACCGTGATTTATCCTGACCATCTTCATCTCAGGTCCACAAGATTAATATGATTAGTGTTGCTACTCGAGCGCAGAAAAACAACGAGAAAGTGAAAGAAAGCACACCTACATTCTCTCTTTCTCCGTCCACCATCCCGATCACACCACCACCTAAAGTGGTTATTCGTGGACTCGTTTACCCCGTCTCTAATGGAGTTTCCCACCGAGCCAAGATCAAATAGTTTCACCAATCACCTGTAAAAATGACACTGTATGATCTCATTCAGACTTCTGAATCTCATCGATAAGCTCTCGTTGAAATCCTTCAAGGGATCGAGGTCTTACCTAATGAAACCCTGCCTGTTACCTCCATTCTAACACCCAATCATGTTTCTTCCCTCACCAAACAACCTACCGCCCCAACCACTTCCGTCTCTATACAACAAGTTACTGCAATCAGTTTCTTCGAAGATGAAATTGTTGACTTTGGTACAGAAGATCCTGACCTTACTCTTTTCATCTCAGCTTATGTCTGGGACATTTGGGTACGTCATGTTATGATCGACGGGGGTGCTAGCCTAAACATCATCTCTTCAAAAGCCTTCCAACAAATGAATATCCTTTCTAGCTACATGTGTGCCAACCCCATCATGTTGCGGTCGTTCAATGATGTTATTACCTCTACCTTAGGCACTGTGATCCTTAACATTCGTGTAGGACCACGCACTTTACCCGATCTCTTCTATGTCCTTGAGGGAGAGTTCCAATACAATATATTACTAGGTCGCCCTTGGATCTGGGCTATGGGATGCGTTCCCTCAGCCTTACATAGATGCATAAAATTTGAGTACGAGGGGAAGTCTTACACCATAAAAGCTGATCCTCCCCCCCTTCAAAACCTGTAATATGTTTTATTGCCCTAATGATGTGCTTGTACCAATCAAGACACCCATTCATCCAACCCAACCATCCACTTCAACCACACCTCTACCATTCACTTCAACAACACCTACACCTTCAACCCAAGAAATCACCGTTGCAAAAACCACTTCCCTTCCCATAGCTAACATCCCAACCGTAGACCCCTCAGTAGATGTTTTTCAATGCCTTATGCTGGGGGAGTATCACCTATATAATGTTAGTTCTTTCCATAGCCCACATGAGTATGGACAGGTACATGCACATCCTACCTATGACCGTCATGTGGGGAAGGTAATCTCTTACGAACCACCCCATTGCCGCACCAACCTAACGTATGGGGGTGTTGACGCATCCTCCGTTACCCCCGAACCTCCTCTTAGTGTGGTTCCCTTCCAATCTGATTTCCAATACCTGACAAATCGTCATTTTGCCCTTACCTTCTTGACTCGCTGTGCTTGGAAAGGCTTTGGTTTTGGTCTTTATGAACAAGGCCGACATACAATCATTCCTATAACTGCTCGCAAGCACAATGATCGTAGTGGTCTCGGATTTCCGGGAACACTTACACCAAAGGAACCTCGTGTTAGTTGTCTTCTGGAAGATGACGATGTCACCCCTACCGAACCATCATCACCCATTTTACCTTCGTCACCCACAGAGTCGATAGATCCCGAATCTATCCCTCCTAATTTTTTTTTTTCATAAATGCTATCTTCCTAGGTCCTCTCACTTATCAACGCGATAATGAGGACCCCTCTTCTATCCCCCTTCTGTATCCAGACATGATTGAAGAGGAATCACCTTCAATTAACGTTGTTGAGTGCTAGGATGATGACTCTATCCTCACTTACCTTGGTGTGGATGACTCTTATATTCAACGCGCCTTACCATCTGAAACTCAAACCATGTTGAATGAGTCTACTATAGAAATCAACATCCACACGGAGGAGGATCCTCACATTGTGAAGATCGGACAATCCCTTAGTGCATCATAATAGGTTGCCTTTACTACCTTTCTCCGTACTCGCAACCAAGTTTTCACTTGGTCCTACGCTGACATTCTAGGAATTGATCCTGACATTGCTGTCCATAACATTACCCTGAAAACTGATTCCAAACCAATTAAACAGAAATTGAGAAAAATGCATCCACACATTGCCCTCTTAGTCAAAGAGGAGCTTCAACGACTCCTTTTTATTTCCTTCATCCTACCTATTGACTATCCTCAATGGATTTCTAACATTGTACCTGTCACTAAAGTAACGGGGGGACTTCAGATATGCACGGATTTTTAGGATCTTAACCTCGCTTGCCCTAAGGATGACTTCCCCCTACCTAGTATTGACCAACTTGTTGATCTCACTATGGGCCATGAGATGCTCTCTCTCATAGATGGCTTTTCAGGATACAACCAAATTTTGGTTGCCCCCTGCCGATCAACATAAAACTGCCTTCATAACTCCTTGGGGAACCTTCTGTTATCGTGTAATGCCATTTGGCCTTAAGAATGCTGGTGCAACCTATCAGCGGGATATGACCTACATTTTTCATGACATTATGCACACTATCCATGAAGATTACGTCGATGATCTTCTTGGAAAATCTAAACATCGTAGTGAACATCTCGATGTTTTAACCATTATTTTTGATCGCCTGTTACAATATTATGTCCGTCTTCAACCAAAGAAATGTGTCTTTGGTGTCCTTTCGGGAAAAATTCTTGGCTTTATCGTCTCTTTGGATGGCATTGAGGTCGACCCATCTAAAGTCAATGCTATCCTAGAAATGCCCCCCACCTACTAACCTCAAACAATTGCATAGTTTACAAGGTAAGCTCCAATCTATCCGGTGTTTCATCTCCCAACTCTCGGATCGATGTCAACCTTTTCATCACCTCCTTAAAAAAGACATTGACTTTCAATGGAGCGAAGAGTGCCACCAAGCCTTTGAGGCTCTCAAAGCTTATCTCTTGTAGCCACCCGTGCTTATCCCACCTCAAGATGACTGCCATTTCTACCTTTACCTTTCCGCCACTGACCACGTTGTAGGGGCCATGCTTGAACATCGTGACTCCGAGAATCGTAAACAAGCCGTTTATTATATAAGTCGTACTTTGGTGGACTATGAGACTAGGTATACACATGTAGAAAAGTTGTGCCTAGCCCTATCATTCGTGGCCACCAAACTCCGACACTACCTCCTGAATCACAAAACTTTCGTCATCACCAACACGGACCCCATCCATTATATGTATGCCAAACCCCATCTAAACCAACGTATCACCCAATGGCTCATGCTCCTCGCCGACCTCGACCTTGAGTTTGTCCACTAGAAATCAATCAAAGGAAAAACCATCGCATATCAACTCGCGGAAGCCCCTCTACCCGGGGCACAATTTATTAATTTTAATTTCCCTGACGAACTCATCACTACTCTTTCCCTTAGGGAGGAGTCGTATCCAATGACCCTCTTCTTCGATGGATCCAAATGCCAGCGCGGTGGAGGAGCCGACGTTGTTCTCATTCCTCTCGACACTAAGCTTATGCCTCTTTCCTTCCGACTCGATTTCCCCTGCACTAATAATACTGCGGAATACGAGGCCCTTATTCTGGGTCTCCAGGTTGCATTACACTTAGGTGTCAAATCTATCAATATTTTTGGCGACTCTCAATTGGTAGTCAATCAAGTTATGGGCATCTACTAATTTAAAAATGAGGAACTTCAAAAGTACAAACGCTACATGGATTCACTTCTAGCCTTATTTACTCACTATTCTATCCAAACCATTCCTCACTCCACTAACAAATTTACGGATACTATGGCTTGCTTAGCCTCGCAAATTCCAGCTTCATCAACTGACTCTGACATTTTCGTCTTGGTCCAACAACTCTTTGCCGCATCTTACTCAGCCCCGGTTGTTTGTATGATAAATAATGTGTCTGCTAATTCGTAGGATACCTGGTATCACCAATTTCATAACTACCTTACAACCTCTGTTCTCCCACCTGCCCTTACTAGTACCGGAAAACGCACTTTTCTTAAACGTGTTTCTTGTTATGTTGTTCTGGGGGGACTCCTTTATAAACGTGGTTTTGATGAAATCCTCCTTCGATGTCTAACCGGCGCGGAGGTCACCTATACCATCCAACAGGTCCATGACGGTATTTGTGGTGGACATTTTAGCGGCCTTTCCGTGGCCAAGTGAATCCTTCACCTAGGTTATTATTGGCCTACTCTCAATAACGATTGCTACGAATATGTTAAGCATTGTGTTATGTGTCAACAACATGCCAACCTTCAACATACTCCTAGCCACCCGCTACAGGTCGCCCGAGATCTTTGGCCTTTCTCACAATGGGGTTTAGACCTTATTGGTGAGATTCATCCATCCTCTTCGCAACATCACCGATGGATAATCACAGCAACCGAATATTACACAAAATGGGTGGAGGCTATTCTGCTCATTTCAACTAAAAAAGAAAAAATTGTAGAGTTCATTAACCACCACATTATCTGTCGTTTTGGTGTTCCTCATCGCCTGATAACAGATACTGGAAAATCTTTCAAAAATAGGTTGTTGCAAGACCTTTGTGACAACTTTGGTATCAAACTTAGTTTCTCATCACCCTATTATCCACAAGCGAATGGACAAGCTGAATCTTCTAATAAAACCCTAACCAAAATTCTCATGAAAGTTGTCAATGAGTCCGGAAGAAATTGGCACGATCACATCCCCTTTGCCCTCTGGGCTTATCGTACTAGCATTCATACCTCCACCAATGCCACACCTTTTTCTTTGGTATATGGGTACCGAGGCTGTCTTGCCTCTTGAAAGGCGGAAGGCGGTACACAAAGGATAATGGTGGGGTATCTACTTGGAAGGTGGTACACACCGTAGTAGTGAACTGTGAAATATGTCACAAGGATCATGATGTAAGTAGGTACCCCCTATTACAGCGCATGATCTGTAAAAATGTGTCTTGTTATTGTAAGATATGCACCTCAACCACACATGACACCAAGGATTATAGATTGATTGACCAGATTCATGAGGCGATTGATCTTGGTGTGCGCTAGACTGGCATTGCCAGCAGTTCTAAAGGAGATGAACATTGGTATGAAGAGCACAGAGATGGAGGTGCATGTGGAAGAGGGTTCCGTAGAGGATTTCATGGTCATGGTAACCACGGAGGAAGAAGTGAGTTCCCACGTGGAACATGCTTTAATTGTGGAGCCACAGACCATTATAAGCGCGAATGTCCAGATCTTCTACAATGCTCCTGGTGTGGAAAAAAACATAAGTACGAAGAGTGCCAGGAGTTATACGAACATATGAGTCAGCAGTACCGAAGGATAAGGGAACTGCCATGGTGAGTATTAAGAAGTTTGACGTGCAATGGCTCCTGCGAGTAGTACATGAATCAGAATTAGAGCCTGTTATGGTAACAACAAGGGCGGAATCCATGCACGCGCAAGGGAAGCACCTAGGCAGAGACCTCTGGTTTCGAGGGAAGAAGTAGTACATGGGAAGTATCCAAATCCAGCTCACCAGAAAGAAGTGTACTAGGAAACCATGGACGTACTTCGAAGCTTACAAGGGGAGATCCAATTCTTAAAAGAACAAACTAGAAAATATGAGCAAATAAGACTAGTAGAAACACCAAAGGATGACTTGGATGAGGTTAAGGAGGTGTGTAAACTGCTAAGGTAGGAAAATATTATTCCCCTGCTAGGATCCTGGTTGAGAGAAAAGGTGTCATGCACCGGGGAAGAGCATGAAAGGCAGATCCTACATGCAAACCTCCCACCTCATAGCCTTGATTATGACAAGGAGATCACCTCAAATGCAGTAGTGGATGGATGGCTGCTTAGCAACATCCTCATTGACATAGGCATGGAGGTTAATGTTCTCACTCTGGATGCCTGGAATCAAATGGGAAGACCTACATTACAGCCATCTTCAAATGTGTTATATATGGTAAATAAAACAAAGGCAATGCCCATAGGTGTCTTGAGGGATTTAGCCATTACCATTCAAGGGACTAGGTTCACTGGGGATTTTGAATTCGTGGCACTTGCCAAGGTAGATAATTTCCCATCTTTACTTGGGCTCCCATGGTGCTATAAGAACAATGTAGATCTCTGGTTTAACAAGGGGTATATAAGCTTTGAAAACAAGGAAGAGAGGGTGATTATACCGCTTGCTGATGGAAAGTCCACACCCTATACTAAACCCCTTGGGGAGGAAGTCCTGGACAGAGTATATGTACGCTCCATAAGAGATCCAGAGACCATCTACCCTACAGAAGGAGTCATCCAGTTTGATGATGCTCAATCTGTCAGTGATACTACAAGTGTAGCATGTGATAATTTGGCGCATGGGACTTATGAAATGGTTGAGCGACATCTGAAAGGATTAGTGACCAAAGTAACCATGGCGCGTATAGTTTAGCACCTGGGAGGAAAGGCAATAACCAAGTATTATGGGGATGCATACCCTGAGGTATTTTTGAGAGAAATGAAAGCTCACTGGAGGGAGAATGAGTGATGAGGTATGCTGAGTTATGTTTTGATAGGCACAATAGCAAGGTGGTGGGCCACGCATAGTGAATTTTTTTTGGAATGGCACAAAGTTAGAATTGCACTCACTGTTCGATTCTCGAAGAGCAATATACCCACCACTATCAAGGATTACAATGGCAAAGGACCTACCTCTTCCCACATCCAGGCATGTGAGAGGGTCTAGGGAGAAGGTGCGGAAGCTTTACCACCCTCCCTTTGGGTGTACAAGGTGTATTCGACACTACAAGGTTGCGCGCACTTGGTACATCCATTCTGAAACTCGCCGCCAAACAGGAAATTGACAAGAATTATTGGCTGACCTGGTTCACACGTTCGAATACCGAAGTACCATGTAATCAGTTGATGAGGTGTTACAGACAATAAAATGCCTCACTCTAGGGGATTGCGCCATGGCAGAAGATAGATTAGTAAACTTACTTGGTGGACCTAGCTTGGAAGTGTGGTTCGAAGAGGAGGAACTAGAAGACATACAATTCGAGCGCACATGTGTTGAAAAGGAGAAAGGAAAAATGGTATATGTTATTGATGGAGAGGAGATGGAGAGCCTAAATGTTGACCATTTGGTTGGAACGTGTGAAGTGGTTGACAGTGTGGATGCATGTGCGCACACGTACTATGAACCAGTCAAAACCAAGAAAGTTAACATCGGCTTGGAGAAGGAGCCCAAGGAAGCTATCATTGGGGACTACTGGTCGGACAAGGAAGTATCAAAGATCATTGATCTCTTGCACAAATTTGAGGATTTATTCCCACACAGATACCATGATTTGAAAGGCATTCACCATTCATTGGGGGAAATGAGGATAAAGTTGAAAGATGGTGCGTGCTAGGTTAGGAAGAGGCCTTACAGGATAAATCCCAACATGCACGTAAGGGTTAAAGAAGAGCTAGACAAAATGATAGCATCTGGTATCATTGAGGTTGTGGAGGAATCAGAATGGATAAGTCTAATGGTGATTAGCATAAAGAAGGATGGGTAGATTAGGATATGTTTGGATTACAGGGAGTTGAATGCAGTTTGTATCATAGATCCTTTTCCCACCCCCTTCACTAAAGAGATTTTGGAAGGAGTTGCTGGGCGCGAGGTCTATTCCTTTATGGATGGATTCTCAGGATATCACCAAGTAAGGATTTCCAAGGAAGACCAAGATAAGACAACTTTTTCCACCGAGTGGGGAAGATTTGCATACACGGTCATGCCCTTTCGATTGAGGAATGTGCACCAGCTGTGTTTTCACGCATAGTGGTACAAGCATTTCAGGACTTCATCCATAAGTTCCTTCAAGTGTATTTGGATGATTAGATAGTGTATGGGTTGGTTAGGGACCATTGTGATAACTTGAGATTGATGTTTGAAAGATTTCAGTAGTTGAGGATTTCCCTCAACATCAAGAAATGTATCTTTACAGCTCCTTTTGGAATGTTGTTGGGGCATATCATATGCAAAGAAGGCTTACTGGTGGATCCCGCGAAAGTTGTAATTATTGTGGGATTAGGGGAGCCCACCAGCCAAAGCGCCATGCATGGATTTCTTGGACACACTAGGTACTACATAAAGTTCATTAAGGGATATGCCAAGATCGCCACGCCTTTGGAAATATTGCTCAGACATAAGAGTGCCTTTCATTGGGGAGAGGCGCAACAGAGGGCATTTGACACTCTAAAAGAAAGGCTTATCACCACACCTATTCTACGATTCCCATCTTAGGATTAACCTTTCCATGTCCATGTAGATGCCTCTGGTACAACAATGGGAGCCATTCTTGCTCAACCAGGAGAGGGGATTGTTGATCATCCCTTGTGTTTTGCAAGTAGAAAGTTGACACCAGTAGAATAGAATTATACAACATCTGAGCACGAGGCATTGTCAATGATCTACATGCTCCACAAATTTAGGCAATATCTGCTGGCGACTCCCTTCATATTCTACACAGACCATATGGCCTTGAAGTATCTAGTAAACAAAGCAGTGTTGCAAGGGCGCATATGCCGTTGGGTACTTTTATTTCAAGAATTTGAATTCAAAGTGGTGGTAAAACCTGGGAAAAAACAATTGTGGGCTGGATCATTTATCAAGGACTGATTCGGGAGAGGATGTGCAAAGTATCAAGGAAACCATGCTAGACATGCAACTATTCAGGTTGTGGCATGTGCCCTCGGAATTATAAGACATTGTCATTTTTCTCAAGGAAGGTGTGGCACCTGAAGGGATGAATGCACTGGAAATAAAAAGGTTAGCCATACGTGCCATGCCCTTCATGTTGATCAATGGGGATTTGTATAAAATGGGCCGCAATAAGGTTTTGCGCTGGTGTGTATTAGAACATGAACACATGGTCATAATAGAAGAAGCTCTTGGTGGGATTGCTAGAGGACACTATGCGGGGAACGCAACCATGTGCAAGATCCTAGTCACCGAACTATGGTGGGAGATGATTCACCAGGATTGCATTGAGTTTTGCAAGGCCTGTGACCACTACCAGCACCTTGGTAAACCTAGATGAATGGATGAGATGAGCTTGCACCCCATCACCAGCATGGAACCTTTTGAAAAATGGGCAATAGATTTTTTTGGACCAATCTCACCAGCTGCGCGAAGGACTAACTCGCAGTATATTATTACTTGTACTGATTATCTGACAAGGTGGGCAAAGGCCATGCCCACTAAGGATTGCACCGCATATCCATGGCTGCTAGATTTTTATGGGAGAGCATTATAAGCAGATATGGGTGCCCATTAAGTTTAACAAGTGATAGGGGCACTCACTTCTTAAATGAAACCGTAAGGATTCTATTGGAAAAATTCATGGTAGCCCATCATAAGACTACCCCTTATCACCCTCAAGTGAATGGGACTACAGAGGATTTTAACAAAATCCTTAGTCACACATTGACTAAGATATTTGATGTGGCTAGGAAGGATTGGGATGACAAGGTGTTAGCAGTTCTTTGGGCATACAGAACTTTTACCGGTCAAATTTATGCTACCATTGCTGCATATAGCACACGCAAGAGGACTGGATGATGAACAAGCACTGGAAGAAAGAATAGATGAATTGATAAAGTTGGATGAAAGGTTCTCACTAGCAAGATGGAGCCAAACAACTAAAAAAGCTAAGCAAAAGGCATGACATGACCACCATATTAAGAACAAATAGTTTAAGGTTGGACAAATGGTATTGCTATATGATTCAAAATTTCTACTCCATCCTGGAAAGTTTAAGGTTCATTGGTTGGGTCCTTATGTAATTTCATACATCCTTGATTCGGGCGCATGCCAGTTACAAGCGCTGGATGGAACAAAATTACCTGGACTAATGGGAGTAGGCTAAAGCCCTACTATAAATAATGCTTCTTGGTGTTTGTAAATAAGGCAGTTTTTCCAGTTAGTTTAGAATTTCCTTTTATGATTTTTCTTTCTTGTATCTCCCTTTCACGTTGTTGTCTTGTTTTGCACCTTGGGTGCCAGTAACCTTATTACTTTTTGACTTATGAGTGCGCAGAGGACTGCACATTGATTTAGTATGGGGTGAAGTGATAAAGAAAAACTTGGAGTTATTCTGCCAGGAGGATTGGGCTGGTAAACCATTGGAATTGGCCTTGTTGAAAAGATGCATTAGGAGAAAATAAGGTAGATGGATGGAAAAATAAGGCTACATTAGAAATCAACGTACAAGGAGAAAAAGTTCAAAAACATGAGGTAGGTGAAAGCAAGAACCATGAAGATGGAAGAGGTGCCTTTGGCACTGGTAACACATGCACAAGAGTCTTCTGTCAAGATGGATTGTTTACGTGCCAGAAGGTTGGAAAAGTTTTCACACAAGGATTAGGTGCGGGTGAAATTTTTTTTTTGCAAGGATTGGGCGCGTAAGGAGAAGCGCTAAAGTCAATTTTTGTTTGGAAACACCATATTAAACATAGTCGTACGGTGGTAGGTAGCCTATCCTTAAATCAGTAAAAGTGGATAAACCTATAAATACAAGAGTGGGTATTTCATTATTTCAATTTACGAAAACAAGAAGAGTGATTTTCTTTCAAGAGCTAGGGTTTCGAGAACTAACTCGTGTGAAGGAAAATCCCAAAAAATTAAGCACAATCAGTCCATTAGATCTACAAACCAGAGCAGAAGTGATTCACGGGTGTGAGGAATGTTGTGAAGGAGTGTAGTGATTGAAGGAGGAAAATCAAAGATTAGGGTTTGTGTTCTAGGGCACGGGGCATGCAAGGAAAACATTCGAACAATCTTGCAAGTTAACCTGGGAATGAAAGCAAAGGGTACAATGACGGCCAGAAAAGCAGTAGGCAAACCTGTAGAAAAATCCAAGAAGGGAAAGGGTAAGGGAAAAGGGAAGAAGAAATAAGAGGAAATACCCTTGGATATGAATGAAGAATGGTATTTAGAGATGTAGTACCCAGACGGGGTTTTTCTAGAGCAAGAGTGGGAGTCCCACATAAGACAGATGACCGTGATTGACTAAAATCACCAGTCAAGCATAATCGTGAAGGAAATGTCGCTGGAGGTGGTGTGCCCAACAAATAAATGAAAACCTGATGGGTTTCCAATCTACAACAATGTGGTCAAGGTGAAAATGGAGAAGATAGGGCTCCTCCAACTTTACAAGTTGCCATTTTTCAGGAAGCCCGAGAATTTGTACCAATGGATGATGATGTGTGTGCACGAAGACTTCTTCTACTTCACAGGGTGCAAAATGTGCATAACCCCCTGGTTAATTTCACACTTTACAGGCTTAAGTTGTAAAGGGGATGCACTCATAGATGACCTCTAGGATGAGGAGGCAATTAGAGAAACCATAACATCCCAAGAATTGAAGAAGGGATCAAGGTACTATGACGTCTCAGATATCAGTGATCTAGTGATGAAGATGGCTATACACCTTATCTCCAAGCTGAATGGACAAGAGAGGTGGATCCAGGTGAGCAAGCCCTGGCTGAATGTCTACAGAAAGGTTACAGAAGGCACTGAATACAACATCTCCCAATACATAGCAGACAAAATCATAAGCAACGCAGAGAACAGGGGAAAGATCCTTTTTGGAAACACCCTGTTAACCATTGTGTTCTCAAAAATCGAGGTGCCAGATGAATCTGAAAAATTCATGTGGGAGTGCCCTGCTAAAGACCCTTCGCCCACAGATAGATTCCAAAGATACACATGTGAATCAATGACAGGGGTACACAAAGGTGCGCTTGGAAAAATGGTATAAGTGCTTGAGGAACATATTCAGGGATGAATGGTGGATCCCTGAACAACTCCCTGTGGCAACCAAAGGAGAAGTAGAGTTTGCGGTCTACCAACACTTCTGCATTGGCAAGTTCATCTTGGTTGATGGTAGTTGGAGTCCATGGTGCAAACTCCCATTCTCGTTTACTGCCTAGTTTTTCCATGCAGGGGAAAACAGATACAAGGAATCAAATAAATTAAACTTGGAGTTGTCCACCCTTGACACAGAGCATAGGGAAATGAGAAAGAAGCTGGTCTACCCAAGGAAGCACACATACGTTGAGAGGTACGTGTCGCAGGATGTGCATATTGTAAGGTTGTTGACCTCACCTATTGCTGAGAGTGCTACTACAAGGATCTACCTGCGCATAAGGCTAAAGTTCAAAAAGGGCGCATATGTGGAAAATGATATATCAATCCCAGATGACCCTATGGGAAGAAAGAAGCCAGTGCCAAAGTGCAAGGAGAGGGAAGAAGAGGAAGAATAAGGGGTGGTGGAGAGGTAGAATGTAGGTACCACAGGGTCGAGCACCTACGTCTGGAAGAAGAGGAGAACGGTGGTCAGGGAGAAGACCCTCGAGCCTACAAAGCCACCATCCTCTGAAGAACCCTCAGATGAAGAAAGGACAACATGCCCAACTCCAGAGTTTTCTGTAAAGGAAGAAGAACAAGGAATAGAGGAACAAGAGTCTGAAGATACAGACGACCTGAATGCCTATATAGGTGAGAAGGATGATGATGAAGGGGAAGAGTTACAAGTGAATCAGGAACCAGTTGATGTCCATGATTTAGAGGAAGAAGGAGCAGAGGATACAAATGATGCTTTCATATTTGTAAGGAGAAAGGGAAAATTTTCCCTTCTTCTTCTTTAGGCAATTTTCCCTCCATTCTTTCTCTCCCCCATTCTGTACTCTTTCCCTCCATTCTTTTACAAGGTAAGGCACTACATTCTTTGAAAAGGTTCTCGAGGGTAGAGAACAGGTGAAGTGTGGTGTAATGTTGGGCCCCTAATGTAGCTGCCTTATCTTAAAGGTGCGTAGGTGCACATAGCCAGAGGGAGCACGCAAGTGAAGGTGTGCAAGGTAGAATTCAAAAAGGGTTCTTGGACAACCAAGGACGCACATGTTTGCATGAAGCACAATTTGGGACTTAGCCATTTTCGGCATTTTGGACAGAACACATGAAGAACGTGTTCCATTTGGATAAGGTTCCAGCCTGGCAACAGGGTGTCCTAGAAGGAATATACCTTCCGATAAGAAGATCTAAAAAGCTAATCATGACATGGAGAGGCTTGTGCCTGGGGCGATCCACACCTTGACACTTGGGGCCAGATCTGAGGTCGTAGAGGAGTTTTTTAGAGCTCATATGCCTATTTATATGCATGCGCCCTTGGCAAAGAACAAAGGGGGGGGGCATAAGGGAGGTAGCGGAGCTCTGCATAATTACTACGAGAACTATGGGATAAAATGGGTAGATGATTATAGGAAGAATGTAATGAGGGAATGGGGAGTGAAAATTTTGTTTTGTGAGCATACATGTATGGATCCAGATATGGTGTATGACCATGGTCTGCCTCTCTTTGATGTTTTGTAGTAATACTATGAATGAATATGATAAGGTTACCATTTTGTTTATATTAAGATTTCCTTCCTGTATTATCTACATGTTTCTACTATGCTTTTGATCTTGTATAATCATGAACCTTACTTGGATGTTGAGTCTATTTGTGGATTTACCACTTCCTAGTTCTAGTTAATTTTGTTGCGCGCTTTGCTTTCTGTTATGACTGAAGGGGTATAGAAGCCGTTCTGAGCTCTATAGACTTTTTCATTTCTTTTAAATCACTAAGTCAGAGATCATGAAGTATGCCTTCCACTGAACTCACATAAAAGAGAGACTTGGCTCCCTCTCGTGCACCTCAGGTGAGCACCCAGTGCCCGCTGGGTGATAGGCTGATGTGCATGAGGTTCCCTTACTCTTGGTAGGGTGCAAAAATGACTATAAATATTCTCCTATTAGGCCTATTTTTTCATTCTGAGCAACATTTGCTAAAGGTGGTACACCAAAATATTGCATTTTTAATTTTTTTTTGTAATTTTTGGCATAGAGGGTTGTTTTGGGCTCTGGAGGCCACCAAGGCCCGTAAAACAAAAAATATTTTTTGCCTGGCATTCAATTTTTTCCAAACTTTTAAATGTAATTACATGCTTAGTGTATTATACTAATTTGTAGGTTGTCATAGTCAACTGTAAATATTGTAACTGTTTAGAAACTGGTAGAGAGTTGTAATCAACAATAATAAAAATTGGTTCTAAAACACTCACAAGATCCTATATCTCATTCGCAGTGTTTGGTATATAAAGTTCCTCTAGAAAGTGCTTATGGGTAAAGTCGTCACAACTACTCATGTAATTAACACCTAATACAGCTACAACAACGTCATTTAGGCATTGTCCCTTTAAATCGATGGGGAGTAATAAGGACACAATGCAAACACTATGAGCCATCCCATCCGTCTATGAACGATTGCACGACATAAATCCAGACTAAGAAATTATCCAATTATATAGTGAATTTACACGTGCGTATGAGGATATTTATTTGAGTTGGTGTCAATAATCGGATAGACGCCTTTCATTACTGTCTTGGAACCATTTATCAAATTCTTTCACGTACTTTAACACCTCTTTCATGTACCACTGGGTATATAGAAAGGGTGAGCTTCTTCCATGTACAGTTGGGTATATAGAAAGGTTCGGTATTTTGAACTGGTGGTATATAGATTGGAAGACCTTATACCTGGAGTGATAAGAGCCAAACCCTGTCAGTGATTTCTATAAAATGGGCACCAATGCCCCCAAATTTTTTCTTTCAGATTCACAGCTACTTAGAGGAAAGAACTATGTTGCATGGAAGACAAAAATAATGACACAACTTGAGTTTGAAGAGATCTAGACTATTGTGAATGGTACTCTAACCAGATTAACTATTGATACAACATAATAGAGAAAGAGTGATAGAGAAAATCATAAATCCAAACTCATCATCTTGTTTGGAGTGTTTGATGATGTGTAACCCCACAATCGAGATGCCAAAATAGCCAAAGAAGCATGGGATAAGTTGAGCATAGTATATGAGGCCAAAAATAAGAATGCCATATTGAATTTATAGAGTCAGCTACACAGACTGAAGTTCAAGAAGAATGAGAATATTTAAGCTTTCGTAAGAAGAGTTGCAGAGTTGTGGGCTTCACTTCTATCCATAGGAGAAGCGGGTCACATATGAAGCTCTCATTCCCATTTTTCTGAGAGCTCTCCCTTCTTCTTACCACATTTTTCTAATAACACTAAACTTTTCAAATACGACAGTTAGTTTTAACAAGCTTGTAAACCTACTGCAACAAGAGGAAGACATTCATAATAAGGATGATGAAGAGGAGAAGACAATTTATTCACATCAAAATGGAAAGGAAAAGGTAAAAGAAAACCTAATTCTTATCAAAATTCACAACATCAGAATCAGTACCAACATCAATGGGACAAACAATAGAAGAAGCAATGTCCAATCTACAAAAGGGGACATGAGTTGAAAAATTGTTAGTATAATACATGCAAGAAAGGTTCATCAAGTAACTCTGGACCTCCATAAAAAAAATCTCATAATGGACATTCTAACTATAATCAAGGGCAGAAAAAGGGGAACTAGAAAAGAAGACCCCATCAACAAGGAAATATTGTTGAGTAACAAGAACAGTTAGACAATGAAGACTTCTTGTACACTTATTGATCAAGTGAACCCTCCATGTCATCTAGTGATGTATGGTATGTTGATTTGGGAGCCACTCAACACATGACCATTCATAGATACTGGTTTACCTCAATGAGGGACATTCCTTTGAAAAACCATGTTTCGTTAGGTGATGATTCTTCATATACTATTTAGGGGATTGGGAAAATTTCTCTACCCCTTGGTTCACATAACTGTAGAATATCAGATGTCTTATATGTCCCTGGGTTGAATAAAATTCTACTTTCAATCAGTCAACTCTTATATCACAACTTAAAGATTGACTTTGATAGTCATTCTGACAAGAAAATGTTTTTAATTTGAGACAAATCACGAGGCTCAAAAATAGTTGTAAAAGCCTCGAATGTGGGTTGCATATTCCAACTTGATTTTTTCCACAAATATTATTAGGCACTTGTGGCTAAGAAATCTACCTCAGCACAATTTTGGCATCGAAGACTTGGTCATGTTAGTTTCAAGTATTTACCATCTCTTCAGAAGGATACAGAAAAGTGTCCTCACTGCCTAGTAGGAAAACAACATAGAGCTTCATTCCAGAAGAGTACATATCAAGCTCATGGTCAGATTTATCTGGTTCATACCAATCTTTGTGTTCCGATGTAACCAAGTCATTCTGGATTTCATTACTTCATGCTATGTGTTGATGACTATTCAAGAAAAATGTGGATTTTTTGTCTTCACAAGAAAAGTGTAGCTTTTGAAACCTTCAAGAAGTTAAAAGTAGCAGTTGAGAATGAAAATATTCATCACATCAAAACTCTCTGCTCAGATCAAGGGGGAATTCACTAGTGATGAGTTTAAAGACTACCTACAAATTCACGAGATTCATTGAAAAATGACTCATCCACATACACCGCAACAGAATGGTGTTGTTGAGAGAAAAAATTGTACTATCATGGAAATGGTGCGATGCATGATTGATGACTCTGGACTTGCAAAAACATTCTAGGAAGAAGCACCAAAGATTGCAGTGTATTTTTTAAACAAAGTTCCCACAATTTCTCTTGACGGAGTAACACCACAAGAAGCATGGTCAAAGTGGAAACCATCTATTGTACACCTTAGAGTATTTGGGTGCAAAGCAAGTATGCACATACCCAAGAAAAAAATAAATAAATTGGACATGAAGTCATAGAAACTCATCTTCATTGGATACAGTGAAGAGAATATTGGGTACAAATTGATGGATCTGAATACCAGGAAAGTCTACACTAGCAGAGATGTTGAGTTCTTTGAGAAGAAGGAAGCATCGGCTCCTCCTCCAGATTCACCTGATGTAGATTCTTCACCCATTGTAAAAATTGAATTTGATGTTCCCACAAATGATGAAAGTGATAATGGTGATGATGGTGTTGATCAGATATAACCACAACCCACAGGAAAAGTTCATCGAATGCCCAAGTGGTATACTAGTACATTACGAGATGCAAGAATGGATGCTCCATTGGATACATCCACCCCTAGACCAAAAACTCGTAGTAAATCAAGAGAAGAAGTTAAATTTTCTTTGATGATTAGATTTATTGAGTCTAATGAGCCCTCTACAGTCTAGGAAGCCCTGCAGTCAAAAGCTTGGAAAAATTCCATGGACTCTGAATATCAATCAATAATGAAAAATAACACTTGGCAGCTTGTTGATCTTCCACTAGGGAAGAAACCCATTAGATGCAAATGGAAATTCCAAAGAAATCACAAAGCAGATGGAACAGTGGACAAGTACAAAGTGAGACTAGTAGCAAAGGGGTATGCACAAAAAGAAGGCATTGACTATGAGGATACATTTGCTCCCACAGCTAAGATCAAAATGATCAAGATGATCTTTTCTCTAGCTGGACACTTTGGTTGGAAAGTCCATTAGATGGACGTAGAAAGTGCCTTCCTGAATGGATATTTACAAGAAGAAGTATACATGACTCAACCTAAGGGATATGTAGTACCTGGTCAAGAAGCAAAGGTATGTAGACACAAGAAATTTCTGTATGGCCTCAAATAGGGACCCCGGGCATGGTACATCAAAATTGATGATCATCTTGTACAACATGGATTTGTTAGAAATCCATTTGATCTTAGTCTTTACCTCAAAAATTAAGGGCGGGGGGGGGGGGGGGGGGGGGTGAGATTGTGATTGTCATTTTCTATGTTGATGATCTAGTCATCACTAGTCGTTCAGTGAGGATGATCAATGCAAAAAAGAAAGATCTTAATCAATAGTTCAACATGATAGATCTTGGGCTAATGCACTAGTGTCTTGGATTGGAAGTTTGATAGAAAGAGAATCACATCTTTGTTTCTCAGATGAAATATACCAAGACAACGCTTGAGAAATTTAGGTTAATGGATTGCACACTGATTGCTACACCTATGGAGAAAATATTGCAGTTATCTCATTCAAATCCATCTCCTGAGGTAAATGCCATTCTCTATTAGTAGTTGATTGGGAGTCTCATTTACCTGACCTACACTAGACTAGATATTAGATTTTGCAGTAAGCTATATATCCAGGTTCATGCAGGAACCCAAAGTGTGTCATTGGAAAGCAAAAAGGTGCATCTTGAGATATCTCAAAGGATTAGTGGATCTTGGTTTAAAATACAAGAAGAACGAAAAATTCTTGTTAGGATATTTGGATTCAGATCATGCAAGCAATATTGATGACAAAAAAATCACTTCACGATTTGTATTCTTTATGGGATCTGGACTAATATCACGAGGAAGCAAGAAACAACACTTTGTTTCTCGTTCTTCCACAGAAGCTGAGGATTGTTCTGTAGTAGAAGCTATCAGTGAAGTGATTTGGCTACATTGCATACTCTAAGGACTTGGAATACCACAGGAAAAAAAAACCACAATGTATGTTGACAATGAATGTGTTCTCAAACTTGTTCGCAATCCATTTTTTCATGAAAGAACAAAACACATTGAGGTACATGTACATTTCATACACGAGCATGTCTTGAAGCACAATATACATATTTAGTTTTGTCCAACCATTGAACAAAGCGTAGATATCTTCACGAAGTCACTTACAGGTGACAAGTTCGAGTTGTTTAGAGAGTTACTCTCCTCATCCCTTGAGGCAATGTAAAATTAAGGGGGAGAATGTTAGGAAATATATATTTCTCTATAGTTAATTTTACTTTAACTATAATAATTGGGTATTTATTATTAATTGTAATATGGTTATATTTATATAACCATCTATTTTGTTCTATTCTGCATATGGGAGTTGTTGTATTGTTTTAACAATACTATTATTTGTTTGTATTTAATTTGGTTATGCTTCCCGGAAGTATTTTTGGAAGCTTATGTGAATTAGTTTGTTTTTTCACCTATGCAACATATTTCTGTGTATGTATTCAGCTGTACAATTCCTATAAGAATTACATCACTCCATTTTAAGAATGATTCGGCTGATTAATAAAATATTGTTAGGCTTTCGTCCTTGTTTTACATGTAGATGAGATAGGAGGGTCACTTATGGTTGTTGCAAGTTGTAGTTCTCTACAACATTCTTTAAAGGATGTGGGAGGAGAATATAATGATGTAGGACACGTGGTTATGATGGTCGATGTGGTAGGTGTAGGTAGGATTGCATAAAGAGGAACTGGGATTGATTCCACAGATGGTATGACGGGTAATGGTGGAATAGATGTGGATGGGAGAGTCACATTCAATGAAGTGGATGATGTAGATTTCGGTGTAGAATTGATGAAAATCATACATTTGATAGAAGAAGGGGTGTTTGGATCATGCGGTTAATGAATTCTATGTGAGAGAAATATGATGAAGGTTTTGAATTGTTTGATGTGTAAATGAGGGGTTTTTTGGAAGAGGTACGAATGCCTTTAATTATTTTCTTATATGTTTTCAGAGGCACTGTGGAGATGTTTTTAGATTGAGGAGGTGTGATTGGTCTGATAGTATATGTAGATATGGGAATGATGGATGTGGGAAGATTATGTGTGGAAGAGTGGCGTAAAATTGGTGATGTGGGTATGGGTAAATAAACATGTGATAATGATGTCAAAACATACACATGTGTATTTTTTGGCGTAGTATATATAAGTGTAATGATCAATGTGTTTGGGATAGATGTGGATAATGGGTTAGTCATAGTAAGTTGGGGTAGGATATGTGTGGATGAAGAGGTGGGTGTAGTGGAAGCCAATGTGGATGTGGTAAGAGTAGGAATGAATGTAGATATGAGAGAAGCAATGGAAGTTAATGTAGTAGGTAATAAAATTGTGGATATGGTGTATGTGGGGATAGCTCTTGAAGGAGTCGTATGCACAATATCAAGGACGGGAGTAGGTGATGATGAGATAAGTGGATAGATACAAAAGGAGGTATCCGATGTATGGTGTTGATTGAAAATGGATTACATTTTTTTGGTGTGGTTGGTGAAAAGGGGTTTGTTGGTGGTAGGTTAGGAAAGGGTTTTCTGAAAATGTCGGGGAGTGGCGAGGATCATATTTCTTGAGGGGGTGTATGATATTGGGAAGGTGGAACATTATAATATGGTTGGGATTCGATGGGAAGATCTGATACATGAGGGATGGGAATGCCAATAGGTAGGATAGGCATGGTGATGTCAGATGGAGCAGCGATAGTATAAGGTAATGGGGATGGAATAGGTTCTACTAGTTGGCATGATCTACAAAGTAGGAAAGCATGGATGGGGCTAGAAGGAGACAAGGATGAGATATTGATCATGGTAGATGTTTGTGAAGAAATCTTTGGGGAAAAGTTTGATTCCATCTTTAAATAAAGAAAATCAAGAAGACAATTATTTTTTTGTTTTTTTAATTAATAAAATGTGAAAAATAAAAAAGGGAATGGATAACAAGGTACCTAGGAGAAGGCAATCTAAATTTGGTTTCAAGATTATTTTAGCTTAGGAGAATCTCAAGCGGTTTCTTGTTGGGTGATGAAATTCAAATTAGTCTACCTGGTAGGATTTTGTTTAGATGTGTGATTTTAATGCATGATTTTTAGGTTATGTGTGAGGATTGTGAGATGTAGCAAGTTAACCTCCTACTTGGACTATGTGAGAAAGCAAGATGTAGAAAATAAAGGTTCCTTTTAAACTAAATCGAAGTGTGATTTTTTGATAAGGACACACATATGAAAGGGAAATTTAATGTAGAAAGGAGAAAACATGGAAAAAATGAGAAATACCTAGATATATATTTTCCTTTTTATCTAAACTTAAGTGGGAAGAATAGCATAACCAACATGAGCAAACAATAAGTAGGGCCTCATGCTACAGTGTTAATAGAAGACAGAAGAAGAAAGAAAATAGAAAATAAATGAAAAGGAATCACATAAGGGGTATTCCCACTGGGCGTGGCAGGAATGTTGTCCAAATTTTTTTGTTCAAACTCAAATTAATAAGCTAGCTACTAAAATAAACTAGCAACCCAGGATATGGAGGGTTTATAGTACCTTAGAAGCGTGATATACATGGATGGACGAGTGGAAAATAATTTATCCTTGTTACAACTAATAAACCTGTAAATAAGAGTTCTTAAAAAAGAAGAATGATTAGATAAGATATGTGGTGGTTTCTCGATAAATATGGCTCTAAATAGTGTTACCTTCCTTTCATGGATGTCAACCCTTGATTTAAAGAAAAAGTGAAGTAAAGGATGAATAAGAAGATTGCATGTAGAAACAGAGATACTACTGAATTTGAAAGTAATTGAGATCTATTCTAGATACTGATTTAATTTGAATAGATGAAATTTAAATAACACCTGGTCTAGGTGGACGGGGACCCA
Organism: Taxus chinensis; assembly: GCA_019776745.2. NCBI lineage: Eukaryota > Viridiplantae > Streptophyta > Pinopsida > Cupressales > Taxaceae > Taxus > Taxus chinensis. The sequence continues at coordinate 730,449,522 of CM034153.1, read as the reverse complement.
GACTGTGCAAAAGCATGTCGACATTGACTTGGGAGTGAAGATATAAACAACAAGTGAATATGCAAACCCTGCAAGATCTTGATGTAATATGGTAACTATAGATTTTTTTTTTATGTTGGCGTCAACCTGCAGGAGGAATTTGAGGGAGAAGAAACCAAAAAATGAAAGAAAGGAAGGATTGGAAGAGGATGGATTGAGAATCAGGAACTTGGTCGATGGTGACTAGGGTGGGGCAACGATGAATGTAGCAGAGTTAGAGTAATGATGAAGAAAGAAAAGATGAAAAAGGTAATCTATAAGTAAGGAAACTGGAAGAGAAGGTTGATAATGGAGCTTTGAGTGTTGTGGAAGAGGATCTCGTTTTGAAAAATGTTATACACAAGAAAAGAAACAATAATATGATGATAGTAATAAAGTAAAGCAACACAAAGATGATAATAATCTCACGAAGGATGATTACGAGTGATGAAAACACATTTCAAGGAGGTCCATGAGGTCTGTAACTATTTGCAGGAATGCTTATGCATGATATTCAATTAAACATTCATAAAAAAGCTCCAAAATTTACATGCATATCCCTATTATGGAAAGAAACAAATCACTTTTATAGGGTTAAAGGGGCCTAGGATGGGTCATTGTCGACCATGGGGAAAGTTTCCCCAATGGGGTGGATTTTGTGCTTTAGGTTGGGATTTTTTGTTTAAGGAGGGAAAAGGTACTTTAAATTTTATGTGCGGGATTAGGTTGTTTAGGGATATAGTGGGTAGCTAGAAGATAGGAATGGGTAGAAAAGGAATAGGGATTTATAATTAGGTTAAAATCATCCTAAATAGCAATTCCATTAGGGAAAGTCAAGGGATATGGATATTAATTAATCAATTAATGTGAAATAATAAGAATTAAATGATGATAGGATAATAAGTGGGCATTTTATTAAATATTGAAGGGGATGGATTTTATTAAATATTGAAGGGGATGGATTTTATTAAAGGGGGACCTCGAAAGGACCATAGAAAAATATGTGCACGTGGGTAGAAAAGGGTAGAGATACCATATTTAGGTGTCTACAATGAAAGCAAGAGTTTGATGAATTTTAGAGTGATTTATGATCATGTTTTGTGAAGTGTGATCACCTAGGGTTTGGTTGAAGAAGTGCACGCTGGATATTGGATCTCCATCAGTTGTGTGGGTGCTTGATCATCTTGGGGGATTGTAGCCTCCTTGTGGAGTTGGTGCTTCACAAAGTTAGGGGTTGGTGCTCCTTGTAGTATTGGTGCTCTACTAAACTAGGGCTTGTCACTCCTTATGGGGCTAGTGCCTCACTAAATTCAGAAACCTATCAATAAAGTATTGTGTTTTAGTGGATTTTCTTCCCCTTGAGGGTTTCCCACTTATGTCTTGTGTTCTTGTGTTGTTTATTTTCTTTCATGGTTACATGCTTCATTAATGGTTTATTGTGTGCACACACAAAGTATTGAATAAGTGGATATTGTGATTGAATATGAGATTTTAAATTTCAGATATGAAATATAATTTGAAGTTTCTATAAGGACCGACTCGCACCCCCTCTCAGTCCATTGTGCTTCTAACATGGTATCAAAGGATATATTTTCAAATTTGAGTGTCTAAATTTTCTCCCCATTAAGTATTAAATGAAAATTACATGATTAAAAGGAAAATATATATGAGTATGTAGATACATTTTTTATTTTCTCACAATAATTTTACTTTACAATATCATGTTGTGTTGGTGTTGACATGCTTTAAAATGAAACCTGTAACATAGAGTGTAGTCATCTCCTAAGATAAGAAATTAAACCTTAAATCAAATGTAATCAAAGTACCATAAATAAATGTACAACAAGAAATTCCAAAATAGATGCAAAACATGGGAGGAATACACTTATTTTTTTTGTGGAGGGAATGTGCTCCTATTTTTGTGCCTTGGAGTATTTATATTTTTATACTATGATGAATAATTGGGGGTGACCAGTACCTAATTTATTCTAATGGAGTGTTCTATGTGTTAGGTGTACTAACCCAACACCTGAATTTCAAAGAGAAGAACCAAAAATATGAATAGATGACCCAACTTTCCAAGGAAGAAGACCATTTATAAAATTCATTCAACAACTTTTATATCTCCCCTTTAAGTGCAAGAGGAGAGGAAAGTCTTCCTATAAATAAATTATCCACTTTGATACCTTTCATAATCCCATGGACCATACCTCCGCAGAAGGATATAATCTCAATTTTGTTAATTATGACACATATTAGAAAAGAGAAATAAGTTCCTCGATACTCTTTCCATGTGCCACATAACTGATTAGAACTGATGCACACTGAAATATGATTAGAGAAAGGAGAACCATGCCCCCAGTGTGTCCAAAACTAGAAGTGAAGATGAGTACCATGGAGAAAGAGAGAATGAAATACTTCATGGCCCCATGAATTTGTGCTAAATTAAGTCAATATGAGTATAAAACCATATGAAATTTTTTTGTTAGTGATGAAAAACTTGATAATGTTAATAAATCTAGAGATAATTCCCTATGGAAAAACATATAATAGGGTTAAAACAATTTATATGGTCCTAACCAAATTATATATTTTTGAACCATTTAGATTTTACTAAATTATTGTGCTTGATTCCATTTCTATCTACCTCTGCATATGTCGATGCCTAGAAAAATGCATGTGTTTGTTGGAAATGTAGAATAAACCCTGGATGTGTGCCTCATTTTTAGAGACATGTACAATGAATAATTTTAGCATGTGGCTCAAAAAAATGTATACCCATGTATGAGATGCTAAGAACCTATATATAACCTCTAAAAAGCTGATTTGGTGGCCACCAAGAAGAAATTGTACCTATTAAGGGAATGCACATGGTAGAAACCATGACATAAAAACAAGAGTAATGACAATAAGAAGCATGATAACCATAAAAATGTTAACACACTAAAACATGTGCTAAAAATAATATAAAACCATGTGTTGGTAGAAAAAAGTCCATAAAATGTAGAAAAAAGTGTAAACATGTCAAACAATGTCACACAATGATCTATGAATACAAATAATTATTTTAATTTTTGAAGTGTTTACCAAGACCTTGAAAATTCATTAATTTTTAGGACTTTAATTAATCCAAAATTGATCAGGATCTGATTTTAAAAACTGAATTATGACTGATCATAAATTGGTCTTAAATTCCCTTATTTCACTGTTTGATCAAAGCCATTAGAATTCAATTTTACCTAATTTTCCCAAAATCGTCAAAAATGATTAAAATTTTAAATCCACATTACAATATGAATTTAATCATTGTAAATAATAAAAAAACTGAAAGGAAAAATCAGATAACTCAACACATGGATAGTTTACGGGGTTTGAAATTCCTACATCCCGAAGTTTGTTTAGAATAGATCCATTAATTTGAAGATTTGTAAAAAACAATTACATTATTACAAATCAAATAATGAATCTTATTAAAACATGTCAGAAGTCCCTGAGAACCTGTGAGCTCTGAAAACAATCATATTTCTGGTCTTTGTGTTTGTTCTTGGCTATACAATTGATTATCCTTCACTTCACCAAAAAATGCTACACAAAAAGCTTTACAAAATTGATCTTTGAACTCCAAAATGGACAAATAATTATACCCCTAGAATTGCATTTGAATTTTGCACAACTTTTGCGTTTGCTCAAAATTTTGGTTTGAATTCTAAATGCCTCAAAAATAAGTATTTCAAGAAACGTATCTATTTTGTCTCAATACATAGACCTATTAAAAGCTCTTTTCAAATATAAGAGAGATCATTTTATAACTCGACAAACTCTAATGTCTAACGGTGAGGAATTTATTTGGTATCCACGAGGTTAGGGGTCAAGCCCCTCTAACCAACTTCCACTGCAATGTTTAGCCAATTTGGGATGAAAACCCACATTTACAGGGTAATGGTGAGCAAATGGGTTTAAAAATATCTCACACACCCTATATATTTGTGTTTGTGGCCACACTTATTCCATTTTGTATGCCAAGTGCGTTGGAAAGTGCAGTTTTTTGGAACAATCAAGCTAAGTTGGGTGGCCATGTGGGATGGCCTATTTCTCGATGTGCTATATTTGGTGTGTTCAATGAGGACGGTATGGAATTTTCCAAATGGTTGCGAGTTCACCAAGTTGCCTTGACTGTTGACTTGTTGCAATTAAGAATGAACTCACCAATTGGATAAGTATGTAAGCCTAACATCAAGGTAGGTGATTCGTCAGCTCATTGAGCCAGCTAGTAACTCTCCGAGTTACACAATGAACTCGGTCCTTATACATTTCAATGTCCTAAAATTTCCCACATTCATAACACCAATACAATGTTAAGCATATATAATGAAACATGTGGCAATGTTATAGTGAAGAAATGACAGAAAATACACCCCTCTGATAAAAAAAGTGTGTCGATCCTGGCTGAGAGCCCCTAGTCAGCAAATAGTGGGTCCTACCTATACGAACACAAGTGTCGAAGTCCAATGTCACAAAACCATATTTTTAACACTTTTTCCCAATTTTATTTTTACCACGTGTCACAACCTGTTGCCCAGATGACCCTACTTTGACCAAACTTTGACTATTGGTAACTTGAGCATACGATCTCTATTTTTAACATTCATGATATCGTCGGATATATCTCGGAATGATCTACCATAATATCATGGTTTTAGGAGATTTTGAGAATTTCCAAAGTTCTATATTTTTCTCTAGATCACTCCTCCCTAACAGGAAGGATTTTTTTACTGCAAAAAGCTTTTTTCACCCAAAGATGTTGCTAAATCACCCTAAATTTCACAAACACATACATGATCTAGAAATAACATTTTGTGTTAAATCACTACAATTTATTGATCAACTAATTAAAAAATGATCAATAAAAATTAGAAAATTGTTTTCAAGAATAGGAAATTGTCCCCTAATACTATGTGATTCTACCAATATCTGTAAAAAATTATGAAATTCATATCACAACAACTATAACTACAATCACAAATAATTTATAAGATAAAAATAGACACATGTTTGCCAAAATAGGCAAGTGTTCAACTTGCACTTTGTGATAATGTGAATCACTATTGTTGGGCCCCTAGAATATTGACTAAGTACAAAAGATGCATAGGTGTGCAAGGTCCCAGTTAAGGAAAGGTGCGTAAGGACAAAGTGCACAAGGAAGGGTTTAAGAAAAGGGTTTAAGGAAGCTTGTGGCATGCACGACATGCGCAGACATAACCAAGGGTTTGGGACTTAGTCAAATTCGGCATTCAGGGCAGAACACATGAAAATCATGACCCAACTGCGCGTGGATAAGGTGCTAGCCTGGCGACAAGTTGGCCCAGGAAGGAGCATGCTGAAGGAGTGTAGGACGAGGGTCTGGAAGGAATACATGTGCACCAAATAGTTGCACTTCACCAATAAAGGAGTTGCAAGATAAGGCAAGCAAACTTGTAAGAAGAAATGTGCATGCATAGAAAACTCAAGATTCAAAAATGGAGTGGAATAGAATGCTCTTGGATTTCCATGGACCAAAAATAAGAGAAGTAAAAATAGGGGAGTGAATATGTAACTCCCATGTAAGAAAAGATTCCTCCGTAATGGAGAAGAGGAGTTACTTTCCCAAATGGGAATGTAACTCCTATGACACACTTACACATATGACAGATTTTGTAAGAGAATCTGTCATAACTAAAATGACACCTAAGTCCATGTCCACCTAAGTGAGATGACTCACATGGTGTAGGTGGAAATAACACTAAATAATTAAATAAAGTGATCAAGAAACACCTACACAAACACCCCCCTTCATCGAAACTAGGGGTAAGGTAAGTTAGTAAGAAAAACAAGAAATGGGTCCCAGCTATAAGCCTGATGAGGTACCCATGCACAAAAGGTCTCAAGTAGTGAGGGGAAAACTTGGTGGGAAAAAACTCAACTTACAAGAGATAGCAAACAAAAATCTCCTAAACTACTAATAAGAAGGAGAGAAGAAAGATACTATCATGCCTCCCAAGAAGATGATCCAGTCAAGAGCCACCCTGTGCTGAGTGAAGAGGAAGAAGAGGACCCCCAAAGTGCCAAGGTGTTGTTCCAATCAAGGGAACAATGCTCCGTATGTGAGGTGGAAAATCCAACTGCTCCATGAAGAAGTGCAGATCCAGAAGTAGTGGTAATGAAGGAGGGTGTAATGCCCTGAACCTATGAAGAAGTGTACCCAATCCCTAATGAGTCCTAAATCATAGTGCCAGCTCCCTGAAGTGCCTGAAGTGGGCTAGAAGTGGGCAGATCAAGAGACAACTCCTCAATATGTGTTAAGTGATAAGTGGATGGAGGAGGTGGATCCCCATCATCATGGCAATCAACTATGCTAGAAGAGATGTCCAAAACATCAAAAATTGGCTCAGAAGTATCCTCAAGTCCAGCTGAGTCGGATGAAGAATCTGAAGGAGGAGAAAAGTGAGAGAATGAGTACAACCGAGTGTGATGGTCAGCTATACCAACTGCAACAATAGCATCACTATGGAGCTCCCTAACATAAACTGAGTCCGGAGTGAACTCAACTCGCAAGCCCTGTCCAAGATGAGTGATCTGATAGACTGAAAGAAGGTTTGTTGAAAGTAAAGTGATACTTAAAACATTATTGAAAGTACCACCACTTACTTCAACTGATCCTCTTCCAAAAACTTGTGTAGTGGTGTTTTCACCAAGCTGAATGGAGGACATGTCACATGGCTCAAGTGGATAAAACTCAATGTTTGATGATGCCATGTGATGAGTTGCACCCGAATCAATGATCCATGTAGGGGTAGGTGGCACAACTGTCACTAGAGCTCTTCCCTTTGGTTTCTCCCTGTTGGATTATTTTACTTTCTCTTTCTCTTGTACTTTCTATTTTTCACTCTCTTTTTCCTTAGAAATGTCGTGGGATGATGAAGGTGTTTTGAGAGAATCTGGGACTCCAATATTGTGCTTCTCAAGCAGATCAGTGAGGAGAGCAATATTTTTCTTCAAGCACTTTTCTTCATCATGCATGCCATTAAAGTATCCACATTTGATTCATTCTTTGGAATTTCAGGAGGTGGAAGAGTTGTTTTGGGGTTTGTCCTTCTTTTGATGATCCAATTTCTTCTCCTTAGAAGCTCTAGGTTTTTTCCTTTCCAGCAATGAGAGCATGGGATTTTGTGGATTTCAAGCTGCCCATTTGAATCAGTTTACTTTGTTCCCTAATCAAATATGTAATAAACTCATCAAGAGAGGGCATATATCAACTTTTTCCAAGTGCCCTTTTTGTTGCATGGAAGGTAGAGACAAATACAGAGTATTCGGGACCAAGTTTGGTAGGGACGGATAAAATGAGTTGAGATTCCTTTTTCTATATTCCAAAATATTCTAACTGCAATCTGAGTGATATGAATTTGGAGAAGAAGTCTTGAAGGGTGTTAAAATCATTGGGACTAAGGCTTATTAGGCTATTCTCAAGTTCATGTCCCTGCATTTCATCCTGTTTCCCAAATTTTTTTTGGAGAGTATCCAGAACCTCTTTGGGTGTGGTGGAAGAGGAAATGTGAAAATGCAGCTCTGGAGATACACACATGGTCATGAACCCAATGTCTTCATCACACTTATCAAGCCACTTTTATCTGTCTCTTTCATCATCAGGTTCAGCTTGCAGACTGGTGGAAATATGGAACAATTTCTTTCCTTTCAAGGCAGTGTTCATAGCATTCATCCATTCTTGATAGTTGAATGGGGTGAGCAAAGGAACACCATGATTATCCATGACAGAAAAGAAATGTGCGAAAAAGAAAAGATACCCCCCCCAAAAGTGGCACTTTATAACATAGTGTGTTTTGCAAAAATAATATTCCCATCATGTAGGTTGCATAAAAACATCCAATTTTGACTAAATAAGTGCTCAAAAAGGAGCAACGAGTCAAAAGTTATGGCTTAAAGAAATTCCCGCAACCGATTAAAAAAATATAGTTAGCCCTGCAAAACATTAAAAAGTTCCCGAAACATATTCAAAAGGTATCATGTTTGTGCCCGTTGGAAATGGGATCAAATTTTAGAGGGGGTTTGTTTTGATTGTGAGGGGGGATTAGCCTCTTGCCAACCCCGGACCTCACCCTCCGTCTTCGACACTCAAAGGAAGGGCCACCAATTACAAGTAAAATGCCCAGATTTTTAAAACAGCCAATAATATGAAATGTTTTAATATCTTAAAACATTTAGAAAAGGTCTGATCTGATTTAAATTACCTTTAAACACTCTAGGCGTTTAAAATCCATTTAACTTGGTTTTTTTTTGACCAAACTAAGTCAGGTGCTCAACTTGGTTTTTGGCTTTACTGCTGCACTGGAAGGTGAACAACCACATGTTTGAATCGGACAGCCACGTGTTGGACAAGGAATGTGTAGAAAAACATCCACGAGAAGAGATCAATCAATAGTGGATTAAAAAACACCCAATGTGCAGAAACTTGTTGCTGAAATAGATAAAAAAATGTTGAGTTCTGTGCTTGCTAGTGGATTAAAAAATGCCCAATGTGCAGACACTTGTTGCTGAAATAGATAAAAAAATGCTGAGTTATGTGCTTGCTATGCAGTAAAAACGTCCACAAGTAGTTGGTAACAGGAATCAAATGGTGAGCAGTCCAAGTAGATGAGGTTTGGTGTGACTATCAGGCAGGATGCACGTAGGGAAGGAGTTGAAATAAACCACGTTGTTGTGTAGAAAAAATATCCTGCTCATTCAATGTTGAACCAACAGACAAGCTATCCAAACATGGTTGAAGGCATTGGAGAGGAGAAGTGAAGTTCCACCTTCCTTCACGCAGCAGGTCAGTGAGCTCGTGGTAGAGTCCACATCCCAAAGGAGGGAAGTGTAACCCCTGTAGTAAAAAAAATGCCCACACAAGGCACGTGTGATACTGCTATAGCAAAAAATGACCACACAGAAGGAATAAACATCAACCATGACCCAGTAATGAAGGTTGTAAACACGAGCACAGGTTACAAGTTTAGATCACATGAGTTGCAGTCAAGGCTAAAGTAGGTTGCACGAAAAAACAAGTTCTCAAACAATGCAAGCCACAAAAACCTGAGTGAATCAAGCACCTTAAACCTACAAAATTTTGAACCTGAACACAGTGAAAACTAGCAAGAAGCATACAAAACAAACCACTAAAAATAACCGTTAGAATCTTGAAATATGCAAGTAAACACATGCAGAAAGTGAAACTTGCAAAAGCAACTACACGGTGGAGCAACAATGGCGAGCAATGTGATTCCAATCCCCAAGCTCTGATACCATGAAGGAGTGTAGGACGAGGGTCTGGAAGGAATACAAGTGCACCAAATGGCTACACTTCACCAAGAAACGAGTTGCAAGATAAGGGAAGCAAACTTGTAAGCAGCAATGTGCATGCATAGAAAACTCAAGATTCAAAAAGGGAGTGGAATAGAATGCTCTTGGATTTCCATGGACCAAAAAGAAGAGGAGTACAAATAGGGGAGTGAATGTGTAACTCATATGTAAGATAATATGCCTCCATGATGGAAAAGGGGAGTTACTTTCACAAATAGAGAAAGTAACTCCTATGACACACTTACACATATGAAAAATTCTGTAAAGGGAATCTGTCATAAACTAAAATGACCACCTAAGATCCATGTCCACCTAAGTGAGATGACTCACTTGGTGTAGGTGGAATTAACACTAAATAACTAAATAAAGTGATGAAAAAATACCACCTACACCAACACATGCCTACAGTAGTGGCTTCTAGACATTCCACAAAATGGTGCAAAGTGGATAAGCTCAGGCCTGTAGGACCATAGCTCGCATCTAGGATCACTTTTAGACACTTGGAATTAGATCTTAGTGTGCTGGAGAATGAATTGGAAGTCAAGAAAGGCTATACCATTTTACTGAATGCTTATAGTAAACAAGAGGAAAGGAGAAGAGATCTCAGATACCTCTTCTTGGTGATCTGCAGAAATACTACAAGACCCTTTCATCAGATGAGGTAATTGCACTTGGGAAAGGATGCTATTGGGTATGGGGACTAGACAATTTGCTATTTTTGGTAGTATAGTTACATGTCTTCCATTTGTAATGGTTGACTGTGGATCTGCTTCTCCATGATATTCCATTTAAATCCCACCATCAACATAAATGAAATCTACAAAATTAGGGATGATCCTATGACATGTCATTAGGTTAGATATGCCTTGATTATCCTTACCATAGGCCATTACCATTAAATCCCATTTTTAATCGATCAGTTTGGATATCTAATGCCATTCTGTGTGTTTTTTTAAAAGTCACCTAGAACATGTTACCTACGCCATCTAGAATTACTGCATATGGGATCTAGAGGAATCATGCTAATGCTATATTTAGAGTGCATTCTTATATGTCATAGTTAATGTAGGTGTAGTCTTTTAAGGTACAAATCTTAGATGATGGTTCACCACATTGTAATACACATCAAAGAGTGTATCCTTTGCATTCACAGGTCTTTTTTCAATTCGAGCACCCAATATGTTCCTCAAGGGGAGAAAAATTGACATCTCGTGGAATGGATTCTCTTCCTAAATATAATGATTGAATGCCTCAATATCACTACAAGCTTGGTTCCTATTTCCGAGACATCTTTCCCATGGATTTTTGCACACATGTATTTCCCAAAAACACTGCATCACTTCAAATGTGAAATGAGTCATGATAGAGCGGTTAATGTTGAAAAGTGGTGACACTATTGGTTCAAGATTCGACTGAGAATGAAAAAAATTGAACCATAGACTTAGCATCTGATACCTAAAACTTGATTTGCACATAGATGGGCAGAAGACCCCCCTGGGTACCATGATCTGTATGAAATTTGTTTCTAGATACTTCTCAAATATGATTTTATGAATTGATCTCAGCCTATAAATTATGGATTCACTTTTGGCATTATGGATCACATGTGTGGACCCAAGAAGAATACCAAAGGCTACAGGATGCAGATCTGACGTGGACCCATGTTGTGGATCATTAGTGGAAAGGAGTATTGGCTAGCTACACTTTGGAGTATGCCATTTTCACATATTCTTGTCTACAGGTTCCTAAGTTTAAGTTTTTGTGAGAGCCCAGAGGATCATTTCAATGTGTTGTCCCTTTAGATATGAAAATTTTGATGGTTACGATGAGTTTAGAGGTTTATTCCCAATGGCCAACTAAACCATTCTAAGCATGGGCGAGGAAGCTAGGGTGGAGGAAGATGACAGATGTTGTGATGGAGAAAGAAAGGGAGGAGAGACAACTCAAGTATGGTGAAGTGCATGAAAGGGAGATTGCTAGATAATGTGAGGTTGTAGGTGTGATGGATGTATGGTGGTAGATGTTGTAGGAAGGATTTGAGGTTCACGTAGAGGATGTGGAACCTAAGAAGTCTGTGTGACCCCATTTTGGGAAGCACATAAGAGAGACCCCTTCAGCTTCTGATGAGAGTTTATCATGTAGAGAGAGAAGAACCATTGGCACGCATCTGAGCCTGCCTAGTGATCAAACCATGGTGCTTGGTTTTCCAAATCAGGGGAAAAATATTACTAGTCCAATTGATTACATTGGATGTGATCAGTCTACACCCAAGAGGTATAATTTCTAATTTATGACCTCTATGGCTATAAACACCAACCTAGTGTTAGGAATTTTTGGGAAATTTATAGACATACAAGCTTTTGGTCTCACATCCAGGAGTGGTGCGGGGTATACTTTTGGAAGTGGGGCATTGTCGCAAACTATAGGCACCCAGATTAGTGGAACTGTGGGGACCCTTGGCACGACCACTTTAGGACCTATTAGATCTGGTGGCTTCAGTGGTTTAAGACCTGGTGGGTCTGGTAGTTTAAGAGGAATATGATTTGGTGGGTCTAGTGAAAAGATCTGGTGGTTCAGGAGGAATAGGAGCTGGTGGGTCTAGTGGGTCTGGTGGTTTAGGACCTGGTGGATCTGGTGGGTCTACTGTTTTAGGACCTAGTGGACTTGGTGGATCTAGTGGTTCAAGACCTAATGGACCGGGCAGATCAGGTGGTGTAGGAAACATAGGTGAAAACCAAGGATCTAGCTCAGGAGTATTCGGCCCCAATCACCCCCACAAGTTTTCTTTGAAATTTCCCTAAAATTTCTTTATTATAGAAGTATTGAGGATGTTGTGGAACATGTTCACAAGTGTGAACTGCTATGGCACGTAAAGGGTATCACAACCCCAGAGCAGAAGGCTATTCAATTTGTAACCACGTTGCAAGGACGCATGTGCATATCTGGTATAGGAAATAATACCCTCATCAAACAATGGTGGACTTTACTACTTTAAAGAACCCATTCTTGGTAGAATTACACATCCTTGAGTTTGAATAGAAGAGCATCAGTGCTTTGAAGGAGATTCAACAAGGAATGGTAGAGAGTGTGCGGGAGTATGATGTGCACTTTAAAACTCTCTTTTCTAAATTATCATATGATATTCACCCTTCACATCATGCTCAGTGGTTTGTTGGAGGATTGATTACCCATTTTAGAAGGGCCTTATCTCATAAAACTTTTACAGACCTACACAAGGCATTGGAAGTTGCTCTGTATATCAAGGATGTTGGTAGTGTTGATACTGGCATTATCCCATTGTTGGAGGCTCAGATTGTTGTTATGGCCAAGCAGTTGGAAATTTTTTTTACAAACTCATCCCATGAGACTCGCAGTGGTTTTTGGTGCATGGATTGTGAAGTAGAGGGACATTGTTAAGTTTGATGGAGCCTTTCCCAGAGGAAAATATGCATTCTATAGTAATAGATTGTGAAATTTTTACGTGTGGGACCATGCTATAAGTAGATGCGGGTTGGGGGTTCAGTGTAAAAGCCCCCAGAAGAATATGTTCATGGGTGGTACTATTAACCCATTTGTACCTGGGTAACCCATGATAGGTAAGTTTTATGGGCTCATGGTTTTTTCAGTACCCATTGATTTGATTAATCATGGTTTTTTGCACCAAACTAGCATTGATACCCATGTAGTATCCAAGGGCTTATGATTGTCATTTATAGGAGCACGCATATGATAGATAGCACATGGAAATGGTTCTTGCAGATGTGATTTGAATTCGGTCATGTGAATTATAGAGGAGTTTGTTGAGGAGTGAGCTCCCGCATGGATCTGGGTATTGTAATTGTGAGATCTGGAGGCTTGTAATAAAATTTGAGCAAGTGATTCTTGGTGGATGTAGCCCAAATTGGGTGAACCAATCATAAATCAGGAGTCTACTGTGTTGTTTAATTTATTCAGCAATTTTATTTACAAGGGCATTGAATATTTTCTACATTATTAAGTCAGACACACAGTGCGATTCCTGTAGGTAATATGGGATGTAGGTTTGGATCTTGTATTTCCTAACAATTGGTATCAGAGCCTGGTTTGGTTTGCTGAAGTGTTGAATCCAAGGGAAAACTTTTTTAAGCTTGAGTGAGAGCTATGGAAATGATGGAAGATCTAGGGTTGATAAATTCAATGGGCATAATTTTCAGAGTTTGGAAGATGCAGATGGAAGATTACCTTTATCAAAGGATCTTTATACTCCAGTCTGAGAAGGTGAACAAACCCTCGAGTTGACAGATGCCAGAATGGGATTTGATGGATCAAGGCACTTGGTAAAATGCTAAAGCGAGAATGTCTTGCATCTTCGGTATTATTTAATGTTTCAAAGGAAAAGACTACAAAAGAACTGGATGGATGCATTAGGGAGGTTGTGCATGAAAAACCCTCCTGCCTCTAATAAGATATTGAAATGAAAAAGTTGTTTACATATGAAGATTTCTGAGAATGGTTCAGTAGTAATCATCCTAAATGATTTTAATATGGTTAATATGCTAGCTTTGAATGCAATGGAATTTGATGAAGAAGTTACCTGCTTTATTAGTTCTGTGCTCTTTACCTGATGAGTTGGAATAGCCTGGTAATGGCAATAAGCAACTTGGTTCCTACTAACTCAAAGGATGAAGTTTGAGGATGTTGTAGGGGTGATTTAAGTGTTTAAATGATAAAGAAAATCTGAGTGAATCTTCTACTTCATGGAATACTTTGACAGTGGAAACTAGAGGGAGATATTAAGAATAGAGGAAACTATGGAAAATTGGATTGGGCAAGGTCAAAATCCAATATAGCAAGATAGTATGCTGGAATTGTGGAAAGTCTGGGCATGCAAGTTACAGGAGATGTTGTAGGAGATATTTGAGGAATTGGATTTCCTCATATTTAGGAAGAAATCAAGGAGGCTATACATATGGCATCAGGTAATGTATGAATGAAAGGTATTGAGTCTATTGAATGCATTAATATTACTGAATCTCTATGTTTTATTTTTCATGGGATTTGTCATTTAACATAAGTTGTTGCAGTTGATTATTTCAAGGGGATTCTGGGAATACCAAATAGTGGTGATCATCAGCAAAAGTATAGTCCCCATGAGAGTCTTTTGAGGTTAAGATGCAGAATGGGAACATCATAGTGCTAGTGAAGTGTTATGTCAACAACATGTGCCTATCTTATCTAAGTATAAGATTTGATATTGACGCCTACACATTGGGAAGTGATGGTTGTAGTGAGATTTACAACTGACTCTTCGAAGGTTACCAAGGGTGCTCTTGTGGTGGCAACAAGTAATTAAGCTTGGAACCTTGGTGTCAATCCATGTCAGTACTTATGATTGTAATGTTATGGCTTCCATGTACATCACATCTTTATGTAACTATAGGCATCTTCATCTCCCAACGCATGCATGGCTTTGTTTTCAACAACCATGTGGTTGTCGCTGGATATACAGAAATCATTCTGATTTGCACTTCTGTGAGTAGCTTCTTATATGGGATTTGTAGATTGTACTGATTGTAAAGGTTGGACTTACGAAGAAAGAGATTAAGTTAAGCTGGTACATTTTGATGCTGTAAGAGCTGTCAGGTATGATCTCTTAGAGGATTCAAGTTATTATGTTACTTTTATTCATGATGCAACAAGGAAAGTTAGCTTAGAGATGTATTTTTTTTGACATTTATGTAAATCTGATGTATTTGATGCTCTTGATTCTCCTAGCGAAAGCACTTGGTACTAGAATTGTAACAGGTCTTAAGTTGAAATGTCTCATGTGATAATTTTTTGAGGGGAGCTACTGCATTAGTCAAATTTTATGCCTCGATTGTTCTAAGAATGGAGTCTGCCCTTTTTGTTGACTACAGTTCATATCACTTCTACAGAATGGGTGGTGTCAGAAAGGATGAATAGAGACAATAATGACATTTTTCAGGAGCATGATTGATAGAAGCAGGACTCCCACTTTCCTCCAAAGAAATGCTGAGCACAGTAGTGTACTTGATCAACACTGGACCATCAACTGCCTTGGATGGAGGCATACCTAAGGAGGCTTGGTATCTTAGTATAGTTAAGTGTTTTGTTTACATCATTTTTTGATAAGAGGTAATAGGTTATGACATGAGGTTATTTGTTCATTTTGTCAAGGATGATAGGACCAAGCTAAAAAGTAAATCAGAATATTGTACTTTTATTAGTATATTGTATTGAGTCAAGTGTCAATATCAAATGTCCATAAATCATTAAGGACAAGAAAATTATAAGGGTCTCAGGGATGTGGTCTTTAATGAGAAAGTCATGTATAAGCATTAGTTGTATTAAAATCTAAGAATCTCTAGAAAGAATATGGAGTGGTAGTGGATCTTCTGTGGGACATTGACCCATGAATCAGTTCAAAACCTACTCAAATAATTAACCCCAAAGTCCTATTTTGCATCTGTCAATGTGGTAAGAAAAGAACCTGTCATTGTATCTAGGTGATTTTAGGATATTTGATTATTTTCTGATAGTGGAGAGCCAAAATATATGAAGAAATGCAGGTAGATGCTCAGTAAGAATTGTGAGCAAGCCATGAATGAGGAGCATAAGTCTCCTCATGGAGAATGCATTTTCGGATTTGGTGACCCGACTATCCAGAAGGCATAAAGTGTTTCACATTGCAAGAGGGTGTAAGAGTTAAAGAATAAGATCAATGTGGAAACAAATGATGATTCATGTTCACTTCTTGCTGAGTTAAGCAGGATGACACATGGAGGATGGTATAGCATTTTGATGAGATTTTTTCTCCTGTAGGAAAACCAACGACTTCTCATCACCAACAACGGGGCCACTTCAACTTTTAGGGCACGTGTAGTACCTATTTTGTGTTGAATAAGTGAAATGTTCACATTGAGGGGGGAACAGTGGCAGCATAAGACTTGCACTTAGAATAATTAGATGTAAAGACTGCATTTCTCCATGGTGATTTGGAGGAGGAGATATATATGCAGTAGCTGGAAGGATATGAAGTCAAAGGTAAAGAGGAGATGGTGTGCATTTTTAGTATTTTAGTTGAGTATGTGGC
The DNA here is from genome assembly GCA_019776745.2 of Taxus chinensis. Lineage (NCBI taxonomy): Eukaryota > Viridiplantae > Streptophyta > Pinopsida > Cupressales > Taxaceae > Taxus > Taxus chinensis. The sequence continues at coordinate 730,433,021 of CM034153.1, read as the reverse complement.
TATTCCTATTTCCCGTCAAATGGTATAAGAACATTGATACGCAGAACATGATGGAGCACAGGTGAAATTAGATGTCATTCATGAGGATTGATGGGGTAGAACAGAAATTTGAGGATGGAAGTTCCTATTCGTACCTAGTTTGTATGTTGATGACATGTTAGCCTGCATGTAAAACCATGTAGGAAGGTTGTTCAGATGTGTTCCTGCTTGAGTTGCTACACTGCTAGGTTAGATGTGTTCCCTAGAGTGATAGGTCGATAAGAAAATGATTCCTGAGCATGTTCCCATCCTCGTCGGTCAAATGTGTTCCCAACCAATAAGAAGTTGATGTGTTCATTCTACCTTCAGTTTGAGTGTGTGCCAAGATCATGAGCATGGAGGTTTCAAGGGAGGAAGTAGATGGAAAGTACCCAGTTCCACGCATCAAAAGGAGGTGTATCAGGACACCATGGATGTCATTTGGAGTTTAAAGGGGAAAGCCAGTGTCTAAAGGAGAAATCTAGGGGAGGAATGTTAGGAAATTAATATTAATGTTTACTATGATAAAGAATTAATGAGTGATTTGTAATAACAAATCACATATATATTTTTTTAGTATATGAGTTGTTATTAATAACCTATATTTATGGATATATTGTTTGGTGATATATTGTTATAACAATATATCACAAATAGATTATTATTTTAGGAGAAGTTGCAGGAGATGTTGTAGGAGATATTTGAGGAATTGGAGTTCCTCATAATTAGGAGCAATCTCTCCTATACATATGCATTGTTTGTAGAATGAAAGGTATTGAGTCTATTGAATGATTAAAAACTATCTCTATGTTTATTTGTCATGATTTGTATTTAAATAAGTTGTTGCAGTATTGGATTCTACAATACCAAACGTCACTATCTAGGGAGCTAAGTTTACTGGGGACTTTGAAGTTTTGGTGCTCACATAGGAAGACAATTTCCCAACACTACTTTGGCACCCATGGTGTTACAAGAAAAATGTGGACCTTCAGTTCAACAAAGGGTACATCAGCTTTGAAAATAAGGAGGAATGGGTCATTATACCCCTAGCTAATGGGAATTCAACACCCTATATTGAGCCTTTGGGGGAAGAAGTTTTGGGCAGGATATATGTGTGCTCAATCAAGGACCTAGAGATAATACATCCTACCAACAGAGTTATCCAATTTGAGGATGCTCAGTCAGTAAGTGAAACCACCAGTCTAGCATGTGACAATTGGGTGAATGGAGCTTATGAATTGATGGGACAGATAGTTGAGAGGTTTGGTGACCAAGGTGATAAAGGCACACACAATTCGGTTCCTAGGAGGAAAGGAGCTACCTAAGTATTCATGAGAAGCCTTTGCTGAGATATTTTTGTAGGAAATGGAAGATAAGTAGAAGAATGATTATGAATGGAGAGGGATGTTAAGTTATGTCCTGCTCGGCACAACTGTATGGTGGTGGGCTACACATCAGGAGAGCCATTTGGAATGGCATGAGGTAATAATTACTCTCTCTATCAGATTCTCTAGGAGCAACATGCCCACCACCATCAACGACTACCATGGGAAGGAGGCCGTCGCTTTCCATATCCAAGAGTGTGAAAGGATTTGGAGAGAAGGCATGGAAGCCTTGCCATCATCCCTATGGGTGCACAAGTTATATTCTACACTACAAGGTTATGCATGCACATGGTACATTCATTCAGAGACACACCGCCAGACAGGGAATTGGCAAGAGTTTGTGGTTGACCTCATTCAAAGCTTTGAGTATCAGAGTACCAAGCCATCAGTTGATAAGGCCATTTAGGGTATCAAGAACCTTACCATGGGGGGTAGTGCCATGGCAGAGGATAGGTTGTTGGAGTTACTGGGTGGAGCAGGTTTGGAGGTGCATTTTGAAGAGAAAGTAGAGGAAACAAAATAATTACATCTTGAGCACACGTGTTTGGAAAAGGAGAAAGGGAAGTTGGTGTATGTGATTGCTGGAGAGGAAGTAGAAAATTTTTGATGTTAACCATTCTGTAGGGATGCACAAGGTATTGGACAGTGTTTATACTCACACACACGCCTACCGTGAGCCCTTAAAGATATAGAAATTTAACATCGGTTTAGGAGAAGAACATAAGGAAGCTATTACTAGAGACTACTGGTCAGAGAAGGAAGTCTCTAAGATCATTGATCTGTTGTCACGAATTTGAGGATTTATTCCCATGTGTGTACCATGAGCTCAAAGGAGTTGACCATTCCTTGGGGGAGATGAAGATAAAGCTGAAGGATGGTGTGTGCTTGGTTAAGAAGAGGCCCTCCCAGATGAATCCCAATTTACACATAAAGTTTAAGGAGGAGATAGAAAAAATGATAGCTTCTGGGATCATTGATGTAGTGGAAGAATTGGAATGGATAAGTCTGATTATAATCAGCATCAAGAAGGATGGGAAGATTAGGATCTGTGTGGATTATAGGGAGCTAAATGTAGTTTATGTCATTGATCCTTTTCCAACCCCCTTCACTGAAGAAATTTTGGAAGGAGTCACTGGGTGAAAAATTTATTCCTTTAAGGATGGATTTTTGGGGTACCATTAAGTCTCAGATTGCAAAGGAGGACCAGGAGAAGACAAATTTCACCACTCAGTGGAGAATTTTTGCATATACGGTCATGCCCTTTGGGTTGAAGAATGTGCTTGACTATTTTTTCATACATCGTGGTGCAAGCATTCCAAGACTTCATCCATAAGTTTATTTAGATCTATTTGGATGATTAGAGAGTGTATGGTCTAGTCGAAGACCATTGTGACAATTTGAGGTTGATGTTTGAGAGGTGTAGGTAGTTGAGAATATCCCTCGATATTAAGAAATGTGTATTTACTACACTCTTTGGCACTGTTATTGGGGCATATCATATGTAAGGAGGATTTTCTGGTAGATCCCACTAAATTTGTAGTTATTGTGGGGTTAGGGGAGCCTACTAGCCAGAACGCAGTGCACAGATTCCTTGGGCATATGGGTTATTATAGGAAATTCATCAAGGGGTATGCCAAGATTGTTGCACCTTTAGAGGAGCTACTCAAGCATAAAATTTCCTTCCATTGGGGACAGGTGCAGCAGAGGGTGTTTGATACATTAAAGGATAGGCTTGTCATTGTGCCTATATTACATTTTCCCTCTTGGGACAAGCCCTTCCATGTCCATGTAGATGCCTCAGGAACCGCTATTGGAGCAATGATTGCACATCCAGGTGAAGGAATTGCTGATCATCCTCTGTGTTTTGCAAGTAGGAAGTTGACACCAGCAGAGTAGAATTACACCATGACTGAGCATGAGGCATTTTCAATGATCTACGTAGATTTTTAAGTTCAGACATTATCTACTGGCAACACCCTTCATGTTTTACACTGACCACATGGCATTAAAGTATTTGGTGAACAAACCCATTCTGAAGGGGTGCATATGTTGGTGGGTGTTTTTGTTTCAAGAGTTTGAGTTCACCGTAGTAGTGAAGCCTGGGAAAAGTAATTGTGGACCTGATCATCTGTCAAGAATTGATTTAGGGGAGGATATGCAGAGTATTGAGGAGATAATGCTAGACACGTGCAACTATTTAGGTTGCTATAGCGCGTTCCCTCAGATTTGGAGGAGATTGTGGTATTTTTAAAGGAAGGTGTGGCACCATGAAGGAATGAAGGTGTTAGAGAAGAAGCAACTAGCCATATGCGTTGTGCCCTACATGTTGATCAGTGGAGACTTATACAAGTTGGGACATGATGAAGTTTTACACAGGTGTGTATTAGAGCATGAGTGCCTCGTACCATCATGGAGGAAACTCACGAGGAAGTGTGGGTGGGCATTATGTAGGTGATGCCACTATGCTTAAGATATTAATGGTAGGTTTGTGGTGGGAAACCCTGTACAAGGATTGTAAAGACTATTGTAAAGCGTGTGACCATTGTCAGCGCATTGGCAAGCCATGGAAAGAGAGATGAAATTCCTTTGCACCCTATCCCTAGCGTGGAGCCTTTTGAAAAGTGGGCAATAGATTTTGTAGGCCCTATTGCACCAGTGGCACGTAGGACTAGGTCATGCTATGTCATCACTTGCATGGATTATCTGACAAGGTGGGTTGAGGCAGCCCCAACTAAAGACTGCACATAGCCACAATGGCAAGATTCTTGTGGGAGAAAATTATCATGAGGTATGGATGTCCTTTGAGTTTAACTAGCGATAGGGGTACACATTTCTTGAATGAGACCATGTGAGGATCCTATTAGCAGAGTTCATGGTGGCTCATCACAATACTACACCCTATCACCCACAAGCAAATGGAACCATGGAAGCATTAAACAAAATACTGAGTCATACCCTGACCAAAATTTGTGATGTTGGAAGACAAGACTGGGATGACAAAGTATCAACAGTATTATGGGCTTACAGGAGAACTTATAAAAGGTTGAACAAAGCCACACCATTTCAGGTGGTGTTTGGCATGGAAGTTGTTCTACCAGTTGAATTCATGTTACCTTCTCTGTGAATAGAACGCGCAGGAGGGTTGGCTGATGAGAAAGTGTTGGAAGAAAGAATTGATGAGTTAATGAAGCTAGATGAGAGATGATCACTCACCAGGTGGAGCCAAATAGCAGAGAAAGCAAAGTAGAAGGCTTGGCATGATCGCCACATAACAAACAAGAAGTTTGAGGTTGGGAAGATGGTCTTACTTTATGATTCTAAATTTTTGTGCCATCCTAGGAAGTTAAAAGTCCATTGGTTGGGTCCTTACACAATCTCGTACATCCTTGATTCAGGTGTGTGCCAGTTACAAGTGTTGGATGGGACGAAGTTTCCTGGACACTTCAATGGGAGTAGGCTGAAGCCCTACTATAAATAAGTCTTCTTGGTGTTTGTAAATAAGGAATTTTTTCTAGTTAGTTTATAATTTTCCTTTATGCATTTCTTTTCTTGTGTTTCCCTTTCGCGTTGTTATTTTGTTTTGCACCTTACGAGCACTGGTAACCTTATTGCTACTTTTTGAGAATTTGTGAGTGCGTAGAGGACCGCACAACATTTTAGTGTGGGGTGGAGTAATGTGAAGGAGTTCATGGTTAAAGTGCCAAGGAAGTTTGTGTTAAAAATCCTAGTTGAATGGCCCAGCTGAAAGAGGTGTATGGAGAGAAAATTTGGAAAAATGATGGTTGGTGTACAAGATAAAGCTACTTGTAGATCCCACGTACAAAGGAGGAGAAAGTGCATTAAGCAACATGAGGTAGGTAAGAGAAAACAATCTTTTAACTTTCCAGGATGGCACAAAAATTTAGAATCATAAAGTAAGACCATCTACCTTCAACACTGGTTACGTGCACGCAAGAGTATCCTATCATGTTGGATTGGTTATACACCAAAAGGTTGGAGGATTGTCCGCATGTAGGTTGAGTGTGTAAGGGAAAGTGCTTAAGTCAGGCTTTGTTTGAAAAATCTTCATTAAATGAAAAAATATACAATGGTAGGTGAAGTAGCACTTAATGCTCAAAAATGGAAAAAACTATAAATAAAGGGGTCGAGGCACTTCATTTTTCACTTTGAGTATAAGAATAATGAAGCACTTTTTGTATCTTTGAAAACTAGGGCTTCCAAAAAAATGATCCTTGTGAAGAAAAACTTGGAGAAATTGAAGTCGTGGGTAACTAGTTTGTATTTATGAACCAGGAGGAAAGGATTTCACGGGTGTAGGAGAAGTTGTGAGAAGGCACTGTCTTGTGAAGGGAGTATCCTAGTTAGGGTTTGAAGAACTAGGGCATGGGTTTAAGAATTTTTTTTTCATAAGTTCTAAGATCTAAGGCTAGAGAGAGCAGAATAACAGAGTAAGATGAAGTGATTGAAGTGGGAATAAGACCTAAAAAATGGAACCAAAGAAACCAACTAGTACACCCAAGAAGGGCAAGGGAAAGGGCAAGGGCAAGGGCAAGCAATAAGAAATTGAAGAAAGAAAAAATGAAGAGTGGTATGTAGAAATGCAGTACCCAGATAGAGTGTTGTTGGGAAAGGAGTGGGAGTCCCATCTTAGGGACATGTCCGTAAACAATTATAATCATTAGACAAGCACAATTGAAAAGGAGTTGACACTGGAGTTAGTATGCCCAACAAACAAGAGGACACTCAGAGGGTTTTCCCATTTATAAAGATGAAGTGAATGTTAAGTTGAAGAAGGAAATGTTATTACAATTCTTTGAGTTGCCGTACTTTGGGAAACTTGAGCGACTGTATCAGTGGCTAATGTCGTGCATGCATGAGGACTATTTCCACTTCGTGGGGTGCAAGATGTGCATAAATCCTCAACTAATTTCACATTTCATAGGCCTCATCTGTGAAGGAGATGGGTAGGAGGATGACTTGAGTGACAAAGAAGTGATTAAGGAAACTATTATTGCTTTTACATGTAAAAAGGGGTCAAGGTATTATGATGTCATAGACATCAAGGATCTAATGATGAAGATGGCCGCACACTTGGTGTCAAAGCTAAATGGCCAGGAGAGATGGACCCAAGTCAATAAGCCATGGTTGAACATGTTTACAGAAATATTTTAGAGGGGACCATTTATAATTTGTTTGCATTCATCGTGGATGAAGTTATCAACTACGTGAAGGAAGGTGATAGGATCCTTTTTGGAAATATGCTACTAACCATCATTTTTTTGGAGATCAGGGTACCAAATGCATCTGATAATTTTGTATGGGAGTACCTTGCTAAAGACCCCTTGCCCACCAAAAAGGTTTGAGAAATACACTTGTGACACTATGAAAACAATGCACAAGGCATGCTTGGAAATGTGGTATACACACCTAAGGAATGTGTTTCAGGATAGAATGGAGAATTCCTGAACAATTACCAGCAACCACTAGGGAAGAAGCAAATTTTTTTTTTACTATCATTTCTATTTAGGAAAATTCCAACTATCAGATGGGACATGGAGCCCATGGTGCAAGCTCCCATTTGCCTTCATAGCTTAATACTTCCAAGTGGGAGTAAACAGGTTCAAGGAGTCCAAAAAGTTTAAGTTGGACCTTAGTAATTTAGACCAGCACCACATGGAAATGCACAAAGGGTTGGTGTACACTGACAAGTGTGCATATGTGGAGCGGTACGTATCACATGAAGTATCAAATGACAAGGCCCATGAATTTTCCCATTGTAGAAGGATCCACGATGCATGTGTACATTCGCATAAGACCCAAGTTGGAGAAGGGAACATATCTAGATAACGAGGTATCTATACCTCAGGATCCAACTAGGAGGAAAAGACCTGTGCCCAAATGGGAGGAAAAAGAACCCAAAAATAAAATTCCAAATGTGGTGGAGACTTAGGAAATAGGTTCCCATGAGACAAGTGCACTAGAACCAGCATTTACATCCTCAAGAAAAATCCCTTAGTAAAAGAGAAGACTCCAGAGCCAGAAAATCCATCAGCATAAGGAGTCATTAGAAGAAGAAGAAATAGAGTCACCCACACTGAAAACTCCGGTTAGGAATAAGTAAAGGGTAGAAGAGGATATCACCTTGGAAGAATTTGGAAGTTTGGACAAGTGCATAGGAGGAAAGGATCAATAGTGAAGAAGAAGTAAGTGGGGAGGAGGACCCCTAGAAAGATCAAGGGCCACCTATTTTCAATGTACATGATTCAGAGGAGGAAGGTGGAGAAGAAGAACAAGTGTTCCTTTTTGTGTGTCGCACAAAGATAGCCAGGTAGGAGGAAGTGCCCAGAGACATGGGAAAAGATGAAGAGGCTAGCATGTAGAAGCAAGAGGTTCTAAGCTCGGTACAAGAGAAGATGGCCAAGGTGGCAGGGGGAAGAAGAATAGACAAGGGACATAAATACCTTAGTGAAGGAAAAAGTGGAATGTGGTGCATTAAGCCAATATTGAAAAAAGAGGAGGAGGATAGTGCAGGAGAGGAACACAATAGTAGTAGAGGCCTCAGTTTTAACTGTAAGTATACCCAAGGGTACACACACAAGGGAGGAAGGTGTGCAGAGGGGGGGAGGCCAGAGATTGGTTATATTGATGACCCCAAGAAGGTGTTTTTTGCACAGTTCTAGAGTACACCTCTGGTGGAGGAGCTTGTAGGCATGTCATCTTTTGACAAGGAGGCTGCCTATCCATGGACAAGGAAGATGATCTCATAGGTAAATTGATTCCCACCTTGATGAGCTGGAGTTTGAGGTAAGCCATGGGGCAATAGTAACATTGTCAGGACCAGGATAAGATAACCCAGTGGTGGATACCCAATAGCTCTCGTATGAACAACTGTGCAACACACTTAACAAAGTCTCCATTGAGATAGAGGCTAGACTCTTCGGGTGAAATGATAGGATTATGGATCTAGAAGGGGAGCTTGAAGAAGAAAGAGGAAGAGCTAGCTACAATGACCAAGGAGCTAAGCCAAGAAAAGTTGATCAGCACCTAGTGGCAGTGGGAGTTGAAGTATGAAAAGACCAAGGTGAGCGTTGTGTACAAGAAAGTGGAATCTATCAACGAGGCCATACTATTAAAGCATTCGGACCTAGCATCACCCATGCAGAAGTATGGATGTGCCTTGGGATGCTTGGAGGATTTAACAAGGGTCCTCACCATGGAAAAACAACCACTAGCCTTGGAGTCTACATAGGAAGTGGCTGCATGCCTAGAGAAGGAAGACAAGTTAAAGATCATAACACTCATCGCAGATTATAGAAAAGTGCTTGCTGATGTAAGGGCCGCTTCCCAGACTACTGAGGCCACATACGATAATTACGTAGATAGAGACAAAGTGACAGGCACCTTGGTTACCACTCATGAAGTGGAACTCAAGGAGTTCCAGGAGAAAAACAAGGGGAATATGGTGGAAAGAGACAAAATCCTTGCCGAGGTTGAGAAGAAATCAGAGGCCATTGAAACCTTAAGGGTTTCAATCAAAAAAGGGTTGAAGGAGCTATATCTACGCATTACATGAAGAATGGAGGTGCTGGAGGATATACAAAAGGAATTGGAGAAGATCACGGATACTATGAGTGCACAAGGAGCTGGATTAAAATTTGAGGGGGTGTGCGCTCTAGTCAGTGACATCTGTCAGAGAGCGTAGGATGAAGTCGATGCCTAGAATAAATTGGAGGCCGACTTGCAAAATGATTTTCCTAGTCTGTTGCAATGATTCTTTCACTCTCCCATTCTTTATTTCTTTCCCCATTCTTTCATCCCCTTATTCTTTTTCCCAGGCATAAGCCTATTATATTCTTTCTCTCACTGAGAGAAGTGTTCCTCGTGGCCGGAGAATAGGTGTAGTGTGGGGTGATGTTAGGCCCCTAGAATATTGACTAAGTATAAAAGGCTCGTAGGCACACAAGGTCCCAGTTAAGGAAAGACACGCAAGGACAAAGCATGCAAGGTAGGGTTTAAGAAAAGGGTTTAAGGAAGCCCGTGGCACATGTGATGCATGCGGAAAGAACCAAGGGTTCGAGACTTAGTAAAATTGGGCGTTTGGGAAAGAAAACATGAAAATAATGACCTGACTACACGTGGACAAGGTGTCAGCCTGATGACAGGTTGGACCTGGAAGGAGCATGCTTGCAGTAGAATATTTTAGAAGAAAATCATGGTATAAAGTGGAAAGATTAGGCCTAGAGGAGCATGCTCATATGGACGACCACTTTCAAACACTTAGCATCAGATCTGAGGGCACTGGAGAATGAGTTGGCAGTCCAGAAAGACTATAAATACAAGCACCTGCAAAGTAAAAAGGGAGATGAGAAGAGACTTAAAGAGTGGGTGGAGCTCTACATAAATACTGCAAGAACTCTGTTAGTGGGTAATTGCACTTGGGAAAGAATGTATTGGGTATGGGGACTGTAAATTTTCTTTTTGGTAGTATAGTTACATTATTCCAATTGTAATGCATGACTACAGTCTGCTTCTCTGTGACATTCGGTAAATGGCTTCATGGATGTAATGAGATTATCGGTTTAGATATATATGAATATCAATTATTCTAATGCATACATCTTTTTCATATGTTCTTTTTCATTTTATGCTTGGTATGGATTTTGATGTACTTCTTTCTGTTATGATACAAGTTATATAATTTGTTAAGTACGCCGTCTGGAATGGCTGCAAGGATCTAGAGGCCATTATGACCTCTATGGTTCTTGTATGTCTTAAATCCTTTTGAAATCTCTCAAACACAAATCATAGATGATGTTTCCCACTAAATTCCCATAAAAGAGAGACTTGGCACCTGCATGTGCCTCAGGTGAGTGCCCAACATCCGTTGGGTGATAGGTCGGTGCGCATGGGGTTCCTTTCTTTTGTGATAAGGGTAAAAATGACTACAACCGTAAAATCAATTCCACTAAAATAGGTCAATGTAAGAAGATAACTACATGCAAAATTAGCTAGTGTCCATTGTCCCTGTGAAATTATCAATTATTAAAAATATTACAATCCAAAATGTTTAGACCACACATGCCAAAAATAGATATAGTCAAAACTAAATCATGTGAATATGACAATAACATATCTATCCTAGTATTTTGAGATGTAAATAGGATAGAAACAAACTATATGCATACTCAAAATGGTGAAACTTTTATCCACTGCAAAATATCACTAGGAAAAATCTGCAAATCAGTTTGTTAGTATAATAAATGTACACTATAATTGTAACCAGATAGGGTAGTTACAAATAAATTCCCAAAATAAGGGTCTTCATATATGTGTAAATACCCTATGTAGAAACAACAATATTGTGTATTAATTACAATACTGATTAAGCTAAAATGTAAATATATGAGCCTAATATTAATGCAAGATTGCAGTAAAATGAATATATAATGAAATACATAGATTATACCCAAGAAACTAAGCGATAAATAATGAAACCCTAATTGCAAAGAGAGGGTAATAAGCCTTAGATGATTCTAAAGTTATAGAGACTACAAAGAGTTAGATACTAAGAAATACAAGCACTGACCATCGCATCGGAGCATAAAAAAATGCAAATATGAGGAGATGCACTGGACTGGGGCTTCTTAAGAGGGATAGGGGCACTCGCAGGTGCACTAGACCTATTTCTGGGTGCCTAGGTCTACACAAATGCTAAAAAAACCTATGATGTGTTACGAGGTATTCTCCTTTAGTCACCTTTGATTACTCCAAGGTCCCACCAACATCATCAAGGTTCCTGTAAACTTGCAATGAAGAATGAACCTAAAAACCCCTCAAATAGACATCAAATCCTTAAAAAGAAAGATGCAAAATGAGGGGTCAGACTGTCCTCAATTGTCACAATTGTGAAATTATGACTAAGCATTGAACTACATCTCAAACCCAATGTAGTTATATGTGTGTTGGGCTGGATAATTACCTAGGTATTAAGAGGGCGTGCAAATGGGGTGTGTAGGTGCTCACAAGTGTCAGTTAAGAATGGCGTGCCCATGAAGACAAGTTTAGGATGTAGCCAATTTTTCATGGCATGAGCTAAAAATGGGAAAAGTAGATGGAGTGCAGATCACGAAATATAAGAGTATGAAGACTTTGTGGCTAAATAAGCACTATTTTGGGAACAAAGTGGAAGACAAAAGGTCATGCATAGTTTGTATTAATAATATGATTAAGATAAAGTTTAATTATAGATTAATCTATTGTTAGCCACTTTGTAAAAGCGTGCAGCTATTAGCACATGTCTATTTTGAGCATGTAGTTTATTTTGATATGCATGGGAGGTGAAGGGAAAGTCCCCACCCCTATATATGTTAGTTGATCTACATTTTTTTAAGGATCTCGAGTTATATTAGAGTTATATTGCATAGATGTATCTGTGTGCGTGACTCCATGAAATTATTATTATGTATTCAACTTCTATTATGTAATGTTTCTAGTTATAAATGGATTATTGTGGATGGATCATGGTAATTGATGTATCTGGATCATGGTACTTGTATGGTGAATCTAATTCTAGTAATAGTTTGATCTATATGCTTCTGTATTATCTATATTTCCACTTGAGCTCATGAATTTGGCATTTATATTGGAATATATGCTATGATAATGGTTAATATGAACATGCATGCTAACATCTTGACAAGATAGTAGAAAAGAGGGACTTGGTAGCTTCATGTGCTTCGGGTGAGTGTTTAGATCTATTTGAATGAAGTTTCAATGCACCTAGGCATTCAAGCGGAAAAACAAGACTACATTTTGGTTTCATTATCGGGACCTCTTGTTAAAATTTTTAATATGATGTTACATGATGATGGTGTATCGATTGAATCTTACGTCCATTGAAAGTTGGGTAGATGAAGAACAAGATCAGTTTGCACAAAGATATGGTTCTAGACCTGATTTCAATGTGTGCAAGTGGGTGGAAGATAATCTATATCATGAGCTATATGAGAAGTTTTTCAGTTCCTTTCCAATAGAATTGTACGAGTGGTTGTCCTTATATGTATCAAAGAAAAGATGGAGTTACAGACCAAGGGTTTGGATGTAGGAAGATTACCTAGACATTGTTTGATGTAGATGAACCTTAGATACATGTTGTAGATCATTGGTGGGCTAGTAGTTGTGTGAAGTTATACTCTGGAGTACATTGTTTCTATCATATTCTTGTCTTGAACTTGCTAAGTTTGAATTTTTGTGTGAGCCTATAGGATCTTACATACCCACTATTCCTTTGGAAATTAAGATCTTGATGGTGGTACTAAGTTTGGAAAAATTACCTATGGCTATCTAAACCCACCACCACCATCAGGGGTAGGAGAATGTGTGATGAAATATGGTGGACCTAACAACAAAAAGGAAGAGATATGAAAAGTTCCTAAAGTATAATAGAGCATGGGAGAGGGAATTGGTGAAGATTGTGATATTGAGGAGTCTATGGAGTTGTGGAGGATGATGTTCCATGAAGGATTTGGAGCTCACATCGAAGACATGGAGCTAGAGCATCAGATCTCCCCCACTTAGGAAAATGTAGTAGATAATCCCCTTTGGATTCTGATGAGAGCGTGTCAGAGGAGGAAATATTGAGGATTACATGCATGTGCATCTGATCCCACCTAGTGACCTAGCCCTTGCACTTGGTGTTCCAGTTCTAGAAGTAATCATTGATAAGTAGGCAATTGTAGGTAATCTAGTAGCTTTAGGTAGATATAATTTTCCTTTGAATACAAAAGTGCATCAAACAACACATACACCTATGGCAGCACAAATGACATCATCCTTGTTTGGGGGACCAATTGGAGGAATATATTTTCTGGCACATCATCTGGACAAAGTGTGGGCATGCAGAACATTGGGAATACATCTTGGAGTACTACAACTTCACAGACTATGGGAATTCAGTTTATCACTACATAGTTGGGACATAAGGAAGTACATCCACTAGCTCATTTCCTGCTATAGGAGGAGGATAGGTGGATCAGGATCAAGCGGATTAGATGCTTCTAGTGGTGGAGGAAATACTGGTGGGGGATCTAGTTCTGGATATGGTGGACAAGGTCCACACCCTCGTCAACCACAACAAGTATAGTATGAAATGTCTCTTCACTTGACAGAATATAGAGGTATTGAAGATGTTGTAGAGCATGTGCACAAGTGTGAGCTGCTAGGGCACATTAAAGGAATCAAGGCCTCAGAACATAAAAGTAAGTCAATTTTCTACTACTCTTCAAGGGAAAACACATAGCTGGTACAAAAAGTATGACCTGCATCATACTGTGCGATGAATTATGATGCGTTTGCACTCTACATTTCTAGATGAGTTCCATATTCCAAAATTTGAGCAAAAAATTATCAGCATGCTTAAGGACATTAAACAAGGATTATCTGAGAGTACGAGAGAGTATGACACATGTTTTAAAACTTTATTGTCAAAGTTTTCTTATGATATACATCCTAGTTCAACATGCATAGTGGTTTATTGGTGTATTGTTGACTCCATTTAGAAGGATGCTATCTCATAAGACCTTTGTAGATCCACGCGATGCTTTGGAAGAAGTTCTACACACTGAGGTAGTTGGGAGCATAGATACTAGAGTAATTTCATTATTATAGGTGCAAATTATGGCCATGGAAAAACATTTGGATTATATCTTTGTAATTCAGCTCATGAGATGTGTAGTGGAATATGGTGTACAAATTGCAAGGTTGGAGGACATACTAAGGATAGATGTCCTCGCAAGTCAGTGTGCATCATGCTGTTGGATTGTGAAATTTTTCATTTGGACCATGATGGGTAAGTAGTCCCCTCTTACAATGTGTGATCCAGAAGAATGTGTCTATGTATTGTAAAATTTATAAAATTCACACTCATGACACCATTGACTGCAGGTTGATTGATCATATTCATGAAGCCATTGAGACTGGTGTGTGCTAGACTAGTGTATCAAGTGGATCTAAGGAACAAGAAGGACAAATGAAGGGCAAATAATGGGGATAATAGGGTGGAGGATATAGAGGCAGGTTGCAGTTAGAATAGGAGGATTTCCTAGAGGAACTTGTTATACTGTGGATCTCTTGATCATTATTAGCATGAGTGCCCTCAAAATGTGGTTTTCTCATGGTGTGGAAAACAACACAAGTTTGAAAAATGTATTAATTTATATGATCACATGAGCAAGAAGCACAAGAAAGACAAGGGCATGGGAATGATTAAGGTCAAACGTGCAGTTGAAGATCAATGGATGCCTAAGGTAGCACCTACTCCTGAGTTACCTATTTTAGTTACTACACGTGCTAAGGATGCATGCATAATGAACCTCTGAAGTATAAGCCAACTATAACAAAGCAATAAGTGATTAATGTCAAGTACCCTGATGCTACACATCAAAAAAGGTTTACAAGGAAACTATGGACGTTATCAGGGATCTTCAAGGGGAAATTCAGATCTTGAAGGAGTAGGCACACATGTGATGGAATGAGTAAAGAATGTTGAACTCCTACAAAAGGATGTATATGATTTGAAGGAGGTCTGTAGAATGTTGCTCTAGGAGAATATAATCCCTCTTTTAGGAGAGTGGTTGAGAGAAAGATATCACGCATAGGTTCTGAGCATGCGAGAGGTAGATACTTCATGCAAATCTTCCCCCACATAATCATGAGTATGATAAATAGATTACACTAAATGCATTCATAGATGGATGACTTATGAGAAACATTTTGATAGATACAGGTGTGCAGAAGTTAATGTACTCACATTAGATGATTGGAATTAGATGGGAAGACCACCATTGTAGCCTTCTTTGAATGTGTTATACATGGCAAAAAAAATAGGGATAATCCTATTGGAGTACTAAAGGATGTAACTATTACAATTCAGGGAGCCAAGTTTACTTGGGGACTTTGAAGTATTGGAGCTAGCTGAAGCCGATAGTTTCCCAACATTACTTGGGTGACCCTGGTGTTATGTGAATAATGTAGATTTACACTTCAAAAAAGGGTACATTAGCTTTGAGAAAAAGGAAGAGCACATTATTATACCTTTGGTAGATGCAAAGGTTACCCCGTATATTGAGCCTTTGAGTGAAGAAGACTTAAACATGATATATGAATACACAATTAGAGACCCTGATGTAACTGAGCCATCTAAGGAAGGAGTGATATAGTGGGATGATGCTCATTCAGTTAGTGATACCACCAGTATTGCTTGTGATAACTAGGCACATGGAACATATGAAGTAGTTGGGTAGAGATTAAGAACACAATTACTCATATGATCAGGTCTCACATGGTTAGGCATTTGAGTTATAACCAGGTACCTCAATACACTGGTGAAGGGGACCCTAATGTATTTCTACATGCCATGGAATCCTAGTGGAAGAATGAAGGAGATAGAAGAAATATTATAGTATATACTCTATGCAGGACTAGGACCGCATTGGTGGAAACACATAGAGACAACCTACTAGAATGGTGAGAAGTGAGAATCACCTTTTCTACTAGGTTCCTAAGGAGCAATGTACCTTCTCAGATATGTGAATTTCATGGGAAGTCCCTTCCTCGTCATCACATTCTAGGATTGTGAGAGATTTTGGATGGAGGGGTAGGAGGCCTTGCCACCATCACTTTGGGTGCATAAGTTCTATTCCACTTTAAGAGACTACATGCACACATGGTATGTTCATACAGAGTTGACAAAGGAAACAAAAAATTGGCAGGAGATGACCTATGAGGTATGATTCATACTTTTGATTATTTTTCTACTAAGCCTCTAGTCAATGAAGAACTACAGATTATGAATGCCTTACTTTGGGAGATAGCAAAAAGGCTAAGGAAATCCTATTAGATATGTTTGGAGAGATGGATTTAGAGGCACACCTTGACCTTGAAGATACTAGAAGAAGAAATGGTCCACATCTATGAAGAAAAATAAAATGGTAAACTGGTATGCCTGATAAATGATGATGATGATGAGGATAATAACCTAGATGTTAACCACATTGAAGGTAAGTGCAAGGTGATGGACATAATAGATGAAAATGCACACATGTATCATGAGCCTATGAAAACAAATAAGGTTAACATTGGAATAGATGTAGAGCCTAAAGAGGCCATTATTGGTGACTACTGGTTGGAACAAGAAGTGGCTAATATTATTTAACTCCTGCGTGACTTTCAGGACTTGTTTCTAAGGGATATCATGAATTAAAAGGAGTACACCCTTCTTTAGGTGAGATGATAATAAAACTTAAAGAAGGTGTTTTCCCGATTAGGAAGAGGCCTTACAGGATGAATCCTAATCTACACATCAAGGTGAAGGAAGAAATTGATAAGATGCTCAAGTCTGGTATAATTGAGCCCATTGAGGAATCTGAATGGGTTAGCCCCATGGTCATCAGTATTAAGAAGGATGGGAGGATAAGGATCTTTATGGACTATAAAGAATTAAATGATTCATGATTTATTGATCCTTTTCCCACCCCATTCACAGAGGATATCTTGAGGGAGTTGTTGGGTGTGAGATCTACTCTTTTATAGATGGTTTTTCAGGTTATCAGCAAGTGTGCATAGCATAGGAAGATCAAGAAAAGACAACTTTCACAACCAAGTGGGGAATTTTCGTATACACATTGATGCCCTTTGGACTGAAGAATGTGCCAACGGTGTTCACACGCATGGTTGTGCAAGATTTTCAACACTTCATTCATAATTTTTTATAGGTATATCTAGATGATTGGAGAGTATATGGTTTAGTCAAGGATCATTTTGAGAATTTGAGGCTTATGTTTGAGAGGTGTAGACAATTGAGAATCTCTTTGAATATTAAGAAGTGCATCTTTGCAACACATTTTGGCACTTTACTTGGGCATATTATTTGTCAAGAGGGTTTGCTGGTATATCCAGCCAAGATAACTCTGACCTTGGGTTTAGAAGAACCTAATAATCAAAGTGAAGTGCATGGATTCCTGGGACATATAGGGTATTACAGGAAATTCATTAAGGGTTATGCAATTATTGCCATGCCCTTGGAGGAACTATTGAAAGCTAAAGGAAAATTATATTGGATTACGCGTAACATAAGGTGTTTGAAACATTGAAGGAAAGGCTTACTTGCTGCACCTATTTTGCACTTTCCTTATTGGGATTAAACCTTTGATGTTCACATTGATGCTTCTAGAATGGAAATTTGTGCAATGTTGGCACAAATAAGAGAAGGAATTATGGACCACCCTATTTGTTTTGTAAGCAGGAAGTTGACCCTTGTGGAAAATAATTATACAACTACTGAGCGTGAAGGCTTTTCTATGATCTACGCACTACACAAATTTTGGCTATATTTATTAGTAACACCATTTATTTTCTTTACAGATCATATGACACTTATGTATTTGGTCAACAAACCTTTTTTGCAAGGGTGCATTTGCAGGTGGATACTACTATTTTAGGAGTTTGAGTTTACAATTGTTGTAAAACCAGGAAAAGGCAATTCAAGGCCTAACCATTTTTCAAGAATTAATTCTTGTGAGGACTCGCAGAGCATTGAGGACACAATTTCTGATGCACAAATTTTCAGGTTAACCCACATGCCCACATACTTAGAAGGATATTACAGTATTCTTGCGCACTAGACAAGTCCCTAAGGGAATGAAGACATTAGAAAAGAAGCAACTTGCATTACGTGGCAACAATTTAGAAGTTGATAGGTGGAGATTTGTATAAGTTAGGCCATGATGAAGTTTTGTGTCGGTGTGTCCTAGTTTATGATCATGAGGCTATTATGGAAGAATCTCATGGTGTAACTGCAGGAGGTCATTATGTTGGGGATTCCAATGTGTGCAAGATTCTGATGGCTAGCCTTTGGTGGGAAATTTTATACAAGGATACTAAAGAATATGTAAAGGCATGTGACCATTCTCAGTGCCTTGGGAATCCTAGAACTAGATACGAGATGCGTTTAAGGCCTATTACAAGTGCTGATCCTTTTGAGAAATGGGTGATTAACTTTATAGGTCCTATTTCCCCACCTGCAGGAAGAAGAAACACCTACAAAGGATTACACATTTTTTACAACAACAAGATTCCTATGGGAAAACATTATCAGTAGGTGTGGATGTCCATTGAGTTTAATAAGTGATAGGGGCACTCATTTCTTAAATGATACCATCATAATTCTTTTGGCTTAAGTTTATGGTGGCACACCATAAGACAACACCCTATCACCCATAGGCCAATGGTACTACTATATCTTTCAACAAGATTCTGGGACAAACACAAACAAAAATATGTGATGTTGGAAGGAAAGACCGTTATGATAAAGTATTTTTTTTACTTTGGGAATATATGAGAACTTATAAAGGATTGAATAAGGCCACACCATTTCAATTGGTGTTTGGAGTAGAGGATTTTTTACCTATTAAATTCATGTCACCATCCCTGCATATTGTGTGCATAGGAGGAATCATTAATGAACAAGATGTGGAGGAGCACATAGACAAACTGAAGTAGTTAGACTAGAGGTGCATTATTTCCCAATGGGAGCCAGAAGAAAAAAAAGGTGAGACATAATGACTGACATGATAGGAACATAAGGAAAAAACCTTCGAGGTGGGAAATATGGTTCTTCTATATGATTCAAAGTTTGCATGCCACCTATAGAAATTGAAAGTGCATTAGTTGGGACATTCTGTAGTAACAAAGATATTGAAATCAAGTGATTGTCTATTGTAGGTACTGGATGGCACCTTGTTTCCTGATTACTTCAATGGGAGTAGGTTGAAGCCCTACTATAAATAAGGCTTCTTGGTGTTTATAATAAGGCAATATTTCCAATTAGATTATATTTCCCTTTTTGTGTTTCCTTTCATTGTTTCTATACTTTATCAATTTAGTTGAGTGTTTTTTTTGTAATAAGCGCGCTTGTGTGCTAGAATCTTAAAACAATATTTTGAGTTCAATTCATAGATGGACCATACATACTTTTAGTGTGGGGTGGAACAGATACAAGTAAAATGGATTGGAACATGAAGTCCTCTGAAATTTTGGTGAGCATAGAAGCAATATGATACGTGAAATTTTCTCATATCAAAGACCACACAAAGAAGGTTGGTCACATAGTGTAATGCGAGATATGTAGTAGCATGGGAAACTACTTAGTATAAGGCATAGAGGTTGATGTACTTTGGTGCATGGAGGCACACGTAAGGAGGTATGTGGAAGAGAAGTAATAGGCATGCCAAAAGGTTATGATTGGGGCATAGAAAAAGTAGCAGAAAGCATGGAAAAAAACAAGAAAGTGTAATTAAAGCTACGTACAGTGGTAGGTGAGGAGAAATTAATGTGGAAAGTTATACAAAATATATTAAAATAAATTCTTGCAAGTTCATTTTTACCTTGCATGTTTAAAGTTTTTTGAGCTATTAAGTTCGATTTAAAGAGTTATTTGAGTGTGAAGTGTGAGAGGGATCGTATAAAAGTAGCGAACTAGTTAATATTTGGACACAACCATAATAGAGCTCCATTAGAAGGGTGTGTGAGCTAGTAGAAGGCGTGTGGAAGGAAGGTTTACAGAGCTAGGATTTGAGAAGATAAAAATTACAGCTAGGGCATAGAGATTCAGAGTTATAGAGGTCAAACAAGCATGTAATGAATCATTTTAAAGCTCACAATTGCATCTAATAGAGAACCTGGGGTGACCAAAGGAGGCCGAAAGAAGGATGAGATAGAGGTTGCGGTTGAGGATGTGCCTGAAAGAATATTTTCAGAGATGCAGTATCCTGAAGGTGTGATCATGGGATAGGATTAGGAGTCACACATAAGAAGAAGAAGGTGAGTGATTACAATCACCACACCCAGGTGAATAAGGAAAAAATGGACAAGGAACTAGTGAAGAAGATAAATTTGTAAACAAAGGACAATAAGCCTATATACAATTATGTTAGGTAGAAAATTTTTCAAAAAATATGGGGTTTTATAGGTATATGATCTGCCATACTTTGAAAATATAGAAAAACTCTACCAATGGTTAATGTCTAGAGTCCACAAGGAATTATTCTACTTTATAGGAAGGCAGGTGTGCCTCACCATGCCCTTGATTGGGAAATTGATAGGATCAAGGAGTTTGAGCACTGAAATTTCCAGTGACATTAATGATGATGATGATGGTGTGGAAGAAACTTCTACTGAGTTTTCATATGCAAAAAGAGGGATCGTTATAAACATTGAGAAATTAGAAGATCATCATGTGGTCAAGATTTCTACACACCTCCTCACCAAGTTTAATAACTAGGAGAAATGGGGTCATGTAAATAAGAAGTGGCTCTATATCGCCAAGAAAATGTTTGAAGGAGTTATATATAATTTTTCTGCATTCACAACAGAAACCATAATTGAAGAAGTGCACCAAAGAGATAAGTTTTGGTGCTATCCTATTATCTATGGTATTTGTAGAAATTGGGGTTTTGGATGGCCCTAAGGATAAAATATTGGGCAGTTCCCTAAATAAAAGAATTCAATTGCAGAGATATTTACAAAGTATACTTGTGAGGGAACTATGAGTGGTATGTATAAACAAATGTTGGAGCTCTGGTATAGGTGCATGTGCAATACTTTCGAGCAAGAATGGAGATTACCAAAGGACCTACTTTCCATGTTGGAGAAGCAGGCACAATTTGTAGTTTTTTAGCATTACTGAATTGGTAGATTTGGTATGAAGGATGGAAAGTGGTGCCCTTGGTGCAAGATCCCCTATGTTTTCACTACACGGTACTTCCAAGCTTGTGTGAATAGATTTTTGAACACACACAAATGAATATTTAATTTAAACAAGGTTGATTGTGAATATCATACTCTTTGAAAGACATATGTGTATCTATGTAAGTCTTCTTACATTGAAAAATTGATATCAGTTGAAATCAATATCAGCTCCATGAGTTTGGAAGTTGGAAATTTAGGTGCAACTAAGGTATACATTTACCTTAATCCTAAGTTGGTAGATGGAAAGTACATTGAGAATGTGTTCAAGCTTCAAGAGTTTCCTAGAGGAAAACATATGGTTGGGACTTTGTAGGATGATGAGCCCTCTCCTCCTCACACAAATGAGGAAGAACTATAGGAAGAGGATGAGAAGGAAGAAAAAATTGGGTTAGATTATGGCATGTAGAGGTATCCAACTATAGGAACAAAGAAGTCACGTGAGATAACCCCACCCAAAGAGGAATAATAAGTAAGAGATGAGATAGGTGTTGAGGAGACAAAAAAGGATGGGGGTGGCATTGAAGACCAAGGCTTTAGAAGAGTCTTGAGAAGAACTAAAACAGAGAGAACTGGTGTGGGAACCTCTCATCCCTTGAGGAGGCCACCAAGAGTGTCCCTTGGGAAACCAATCCCATAGGAAATGATAAAGAGAAGTCACACGTATGTGCCAATGAGAGAAAGAGAAGATGAAATTTCCGATGAGGTTGCACACTTTTTATAGGACACACCATTTTTGGATATGAAAGGAGAAGAAACAACCTAAGGTGATGCAGAGGTATATGGTGAAAGAAATGAAGAAAAATTCCCCATAGGAGATGAGGAAGAGAAGATTATTGGTGAGCCATCAGGAAAACCTTCTGGGCAACATGGGGGCATGATAGGTGAACTCCCACTTCAATGTGTAGGGGCACATATTCCCAAAGGGATATAGTCTAGGAGGAATAAGGGAGATGAAATATATAAGACACCTAAGTTAGGGAATCTAAATTAACCTTCTAAAATCATTCTCACTAGATTTCAGAGCATGCTTGAGCCTGAGAATTTGTGTGGATGGGATTTAATAGATCCACAGGGAAAACATATGTGCAACATGGAGTTAATTATCTTGGAGCATGCCAACCCATATGAATGATCCAAATTTTTATGTGAAGGAGGAATCATGCATCTAAAGGAAGATGAAGAAGGGATCCCTAGGAGTGCATATGACAATAAAACCAACAAATTTCACTCGTGAGCAGGAAAGTAATGCCTTGACTAAGATGGTAGAAAAAGTGGCATGTAGGAACCTAGATAAAGTGGCTGTGCTCAGATCATTTCTTAAGGATAACAAGAATGTGAAGGAACATATTAATAAATTTACTGAGGTGTGTAAAAAGAATAAAGAATGAAAACAATAGCTTCTAGAATTTTCTACAAACATTGGGGGTGAGATCTTGGAAGCACATCCAAAGTTCTATGAGATGAAGAATAAAACTTATCCTTCATCCTTACACTTTTTACAAGATTGTGTTCATTCTGTTATTTGAGAATAATTTGACCATGATAGGTGAGACACATGAAATTACTGAGGATAAGAAGGAAAGAAATAAGAATTTGACTATGCTCATAATCTTTGAATATGATGGCATACTCCATACATTGAAGGAAGAACTATAGAAAGTAGGATGGACACTGAAAATTTGTGAGGATCCTAAACATATCCTTAAAAAAAGAAACTAAAGGGAGATAACGAAGTCCTTACAGCTAAGAAAGATGACACTCTGGGTCGGGAGGAAAGGTTAGCTATAGTACCAAAGTAGCACAATGTGCTTAAGGTAGTCAAGGACCCCTATGAAGAAAAGATAAAGGAGTTGGGGAATTTAATTGTGCGGAAGATGGATTTCAAACCTCCATCATTCTCGCCATCACCATCCTCATCACCTACATTTCAAACATTTTGTTCATGCCCCTGCAATTCAAACCTTCTTCATTCTTTGTATGAATTCATGATCATGAAGAAGATGATGAATGCCAATGTTTATTGGTAGTTCTCCCATGTGTTTTCCTTTACCTAATTTCTTCAGAAAATTTGAGTCCTCCAAGTCTCTATTCATATGATATCCTGAATCGAATGAACAACCTAGGCAAAGGCTTTTGGAAATTTATTTAACCTAACCGATGATGGTTAGGTGACTAACGTCGATTGAGATATAATTGGCATCAGTCCAAGTAGGAATGTCTAGGTTGGCCAAAATAGCCAGATTGTTTCTATTTTCGGCATGATCTCCAACCTTCTTTTGATTCTTAAGTGATGGATCACGGGAAGATAAGTAAGAGTCCTTTTAGGTTTTTTAATAGGAGTTATGTCTATGTTTAGACTAAGTCCTACTTGGTTAGCATTGGCTTAGACTTGGTCTTAGGTCATTAATGGGGTTTGAGTGGGTCATTTGAGTGAGGTGGCTAAGTGAGGATATTAATTAAGATAATTAATTCAATTAATCATGTGCACTAGAGAATATAAATGGGTAGAATATGGTTAATTTAATTAAACGAGGGTTTAATGGAAGTATGACTGAATTTTGGTGTCTATATTTTCACCCTTTTTTTCATGTAGCCTAAATTGGTAAGTGATGTTGAAAAAAATAGGAAGTGGTTTCCCTAAATATAGGTGAGATTTGGGTTTCCCCGAGTAGTGCTAAAGGTGATCCCCCTCAAACCAAGAGCTGATGAGGTGTGAGACGGAATCGGTGAGTCGTTTGATAAATGGGTAAGTGATGAAAGTGAAGGTAGGTGAGGTATAGGTAAAGGTATGGGCACTTTGGGTAATGGGTAAGGGGTCATGGGTTATGGGTCATTGATGGTCATGGGTAATGACAATCAAACACACACACATGTATAGATTATGACATGGTACTAGGTTGAAGAGCTTAAAAAATCTACATTGTCCAAGGTTGATAGGTTTATCCAAACAAGGTTTATGTGTTTCAAGTATCTAGGGTACATGTTATGGTTCATAAAATACAACTTAGGTTGGGTGTAGGAAACATTTAGGTATGATCCAGTACACCAAATGTTTGGTCAGGATAAACAACATGATAATAGGTAAGGTAATTTCATTAGGCTAAACAACATGGGTAATAACAATCACAAGGTATAGTGAGTACATAAGTTCAAAGGTCACAAAAAGTGGTTCAAAGTCAAGATATATAGGTCATAACATGGGTAAGGCTGGAGAAAAGGTAAAATAACAAGTTCATAAACATAATTAAGGAAATGTATGGGTAATTTAGGCTTATGGGTAGGGTGTAATAAGTGTTGGTAAGGCCAAAAGGTATGTGGTAGGAATGCGTTTTAGGTCAAAATGGGAAAAATGTAGATGAAATTGTAACTGGCAGGTGACCAATGTTAGTTATAAGGTAACTGACGTCGGTTTTGGGTGACCAATGCCGATCATGTTAGGTTATGGTTATAAGGTTGAAATTCCATTTTATGGAATCATTGTTGTCTTTTGACTTTCAAAAAATGACATAGATAAGTGACTTGTGCATTTTTCTTGGAGAAAAAGACAAGGCATTGTACCTGGTTGAGGTGGAGGTTACTAACTAGTGAGAGAAGCTAGGTAGACGGGTCCATGAGAGCATTTGGAGACGTGTGATTGGTGGAGAGAATTGAGGTATATTTTTGGCATGGCAAAGGCAGGGGAGGTTTTGGGTGGACCACACCGACATAGTGTCCAGACGTGCCACCACGTAGGCAACATCATGATGAGGTAGGGGGCGTTCCCTAATTTTTTATTTGTGAAAATTTTGGTTAAAAATGAAGAAATCGGGGTCGGGGGAGTTTTATTTTGAAATGTGGGTGAAAGGTGGGTAAAATCAATATGGGGAAGGGAAAATGTAGGATAAATGGGATAATAAATGAATATAAGATAAATTACAGTGGATTGGTGTAGGTGGAAGGGTAGGATTTTGTGAATTCTAGGTGAAATGGGTTATATGGGACAAGTTTCAATTTTGGGTTTCCACGATAGAGACTGACATCAGTCAAGGCTTGGCCGACGTCACTCGGTGTTTACCAACATCGATCTAGCCTTAGGTGATTGATATCAGTTAAAGGGAATCAATGACGATCATGGGAGAACCGGATGATGGTCAAGGCAACCGATGCCAGTTAGGGTTAAATAAAAATAGGGTAAGAAGGGATAGTTTGGAAAGAAAAATAGGTGGGAAAGGGGTAAATAAAGAGTTTTGTTATAGGGATGAGGGTAAAATTTGAGTTTGACGGGATATGATTGGTAAGTAGGTTTAATAATGTTAAGATGATGGGTCATAATTTTAAAGGGTATTAGGCTTGTAGGTGAATTAGGTAAATGGGGTATGCTTGATTGATGTGGTTGGGTATGGTTTCTAGGGTTAATAGGTAATCAGAGGTAATCAGTTCCTAACAATGTTGTGATTTGTTGGATGTCGGCTAAGGACCAGCAAGGGATGTGGGACATAATACCACCTATGTTAGTAGTGATGTGGTCTAGTGTGATTGCAAGAGGAGTGGGAACATATGACAGATGTTGAATTGATTGGGATCTGGCGCTATAGGCATATAGCTCGAGATCTTATCTTGATGGTCACACTCATCGAAAAATGAGATTTAGCGACAAAAATGTTTCATTTAGCAACAAGTGAGATGACTGTCACCCTAGAGGAAATGTACAGGATCTTGTGGCTACCATTTGTTGGGGAGCAAGTTAATTTCTATTTATTAATGGATAAGGCATTAGTGGAGCCAATAGTGGCTGTATTTGGAGACATGTATGTGGCCCATCCTTAAGAGATGAGGTTGGTTGTTTTGATGATGGAGGTGGTATGTTGTTTCCCCTTACTAGATGCTATGAGGGTGGGAGATTCCCATGAGAAATGATGGGAGTGCTCCAGGATATGATGGACACGTAGATCTATTTTCCTGGGCTCTGACATTCCTAGTGTAGCTATACATGGAGCTATGGGCTTATGGGAGATTAGGTGGTGGTTTAGCTTGTGTTGCACCTTTCTACTACACTATCTAGAAATATGAGCACATCATATGTGTACATCCAGTTGGTTTTCCCTGACATAATTGGTTTGGGGGTGATTGGATCACAGTTCGATACATAGACGGGTGGGTAACATAGAGTGGCTAGGGCCACAAGTGATGTTTTATATTAAAAATGGTTATTAGAGTGGCTTTTAGTGGTTGATATTGTATGGAGACCCTACATTGGTTATCCATCCTACATAGGCATGGTAGAGGATCTAGAGGAGATGAAATTGTAGAGGTAGATATAGGGGTGGCATGTCAGCCAACATGAGTTGTTACTCGTGGATAGGGTTAGATGACAAATTTTGGTCTCCCATAGGATGTACCCTCACCTTTTCCATAGTACAAGAGATATGACATGGAGAGACATATGTCTCAACCATGCTTAAGTGTGCCAACATGGTAGGAGGAGAAGGAGGTGAATATGTAAATCGATGATATTGGGGTCACCAATAAATATAGGTAGTTGTGGGTGGCGTAGCTATGGATGACACCACTGAGGTCAGGGCATCCAAACTTAGCCACCATCACAGTGCAGAGGGATACCTTACAAGGTCAAGTGGCAGCCCTTTAGTCCTAGATTACAGCTTTACAGGGGTAGCTTACTAGGTTCAGAGGCACATGTTACAGCAGGTGATGGCCTTATAGGAATATGTAAACATAGGGACTGGTGCCCACACAGGGTGGAGATGGAGATGGGGGACAAGTAACCACCTTACAGGTGCAATTTATAGGTTTGTAGGCCTATTTGGCCACTGCACAAGCTCAAGTTATGGCCTTATAGGCCAAGGTTGTAGTGCAGACACCTCCACATACTCAGGGATAGGATCCCACACTATAGGTACAGTGGGACATGTGGTGGGATAGGGTCCCATGGTACAAGGAGGAGCGAAATGGGTCACAGGTTGTTGTGAGACCTATGGCACCACCTTAGATGATGTCGATGGTGAGGTTCAGGGATACCCTGAATGAGGCATGGTATTACCAGGATCATCTGATGACTACCATGATAGATGTCCCCCTCCTATGTTGAGTATAAGGCACGTCAGGTAGTGAGTGAGATGGATTATATCCCACACTCATAGTTCAAAGAGCACAGGGGGTTGCGAAATCCTAGAGATAGGGTTAGGGTGAGACTATGAGTTCATGGAGGCCAGTCTTCATTGAGGGTCAGGCGAAGACTAAACTGAGACCCCTGGAGGGTGGAAAGGTGTTTGGTAGGGCACCAGACTCGAGAAGAGAAGGAGGAGACATATGAGACAAATATGGATATCAAGTGAGGTGACGATTGGTGACCAGATAGGATCTGTGTATTGATTTTTGATATATATAGGCATGCATTCCGATGATAGTGAGGATGTATATGATAGGTTTTGAGATTTTGATTTTATACCCGGCTTGCGTGACATGTATATGAGAGTATTGAGACACTGATTATTTATTTTTATATGTGTACATATGTATGGATACACAATACTTTCTCATTGTTATAGATGATGATATTTATGGTATAGATGATGTATTTTCATTTTAATTTTCATTTTTATTGTGTATGTGATGGAAACTAGGTGAATTAGGCATGATTGAGTCGAGGTCACGTAGGCATGAGTCAGGTATAGGTGTGTTTGCATTAGGTCAGTTAGGCATGGTTGAGTTTAGGTGATTTAGGCATGATTTAGTCAAGGTCAGTTAGGCATGGTTGATTTTAGGTGATTTAGGTATGATTGAGTCAAGTTCAGTTAGGCATGGTGGAGTTTAAGTGAGTTAGGCATGGTGGAGGTTGGTTTTTGGTTTTGATTCAATTTCCAAATTATTGGTAACATTAAAAATTAAGTGATGATGAATATGTATGGTATGATGTTGTAAGAAATAGGTAAGTATACATTTTTATGTACTTGTATGTTTGTTTAATTTCTAAGTAATGTAGAAGATGGAAACTAACTAATGGTAGAATGTAAATAAATTAAAAAAAAAAGTGGTAGAAAAAAATTAGTTAGGGTAAAGAGTGGCCAAGCTAACCTCCAAGGGTCCCATGCCCTCAGAGTGCTACCTACATAGCATCGAAAAAAAGGGGCCTCAGGCCGATGTAGTTCTCCCATAAGCTAGGGAATAATATGATGAGGTATAGGGATGGTTTGGTAGGTTTTAGGTATGGTTGAGTCTAGGTCAATTAGGTATGGTTGAGATTTAGGTCACTTAGGAATGATTGAGTCTAGGTCATGAAAGCAAGGGGTGAATTGAGTTCATTTAGGTATGGTTAAGTTGAGGTGTCGAACAGGCTTGGTCATGCATAGTAGAATCAACAAGTTAATGAAGAAGGTGAAGGGTAAGAAGTTACTAAAAGAGACTACCTAATTGACAAGAACTATAACAAGTTTACCCTACTCAAGATGGGACTTATGAATGAAAGACCCTAAAGGTTTTACATGATGGGCTATTCTAAGGTTGACGAAAGTCACATGACCTTGAAATGTCACATTTGTGGACACATACCTTGAGCAAGCAGGATAATTAGGGTAAAAAGGCTGATTAGGTGCAAATTGGTTGGTTTTAGAGTAACCCTAGTGTGGGATATCCTACTTAATTGGTAAGAGACTCAAGATCAAAATAGGAAAGTTCCATGAAAAAAAAAGTAATAATTTTTCTTCTTGCTTATATCTTTTATTTATTGTTTTGATAGACTAATTGATGCAGGAAGTTCTATATGGGGAAAAGTAGATGATATCCTTGAGGTCTTTGTAAATTTGATCAATAGCGGGAAGCTTCAGAATATATATATGTATTTGTTTTTACAAGCAATAATCTTCTTTTGATGATAGAGTAAGTAAAATATGGCTAGCTTTGTATAGATGTCCTTCGAGGGAGAAGTCTATTTATAACAACAAGATATAGAGAAAGATGTCTTTTTTGAGGGAGTAATATTTTTACTAGAATTTTTACTCAAGGATTTGCATCCCATTTTACTTTTAAAATTATCTATTATTTAGACTTTTAAGTCATGTAAAAGACTATATATAAGGATATAGGCTCTTGTTTTGGAGAAAAAACTTATAACACACGTAGGTTAAGTAGGAAAGAGAGGGTTTAAGGAATGAATGAACCATGGGATTCCATCATGATAAATATGAAAAGTATCCATGAGAATCATGCCATGAGTTAGATCCATTCATACTCATATTGAAGACTAGGCTGCAAAAACTAACGGGTAATCACATGATTCTTGTTTTTATCGTTAATCCTTAAAAATAGGTAAGCAGCAGGTGAATGGTGCTCAAGGGATGAGCACTCTAATAGACAAGAGGTGATGTGGGACTTAATTCAATAGTAGAATGGTCAAAGATGCAAGGCATTGAGGAGCTCAGGTTCATGGGTTTACATTCAAGTGAAGACAGATGATAAGCACCTAGATCCATAAATATGCATAACGATATAATGTCTAAGCCAATTAGGAGAAAATTTTCCCTGTTTACTTTTTTCCTCTTTATTTACATGTTGATTTTCCTTCAAGGATGAGGTCACCGACTTAGAAGGTTTGTTCATGGAAATGCATTTTTTGTAGGCATGTTTGATACATTCTTGGTATATTTGGAGATGGTCAAGAGCATTGAAACTACGTGTTCGTCTAATAACTTGATTTGTGCCAAACGGTCTTGGCAAAAGTCATCATCATTGAGAATATCTTTAAGTGAGATACAAAGAGATGAAATTTATACTTCAAGAGGTAGAGAATCCCCTTTCCTATAGACCAGAGAGAAAGATGTGGCCGCAGTGGATGTATGAATACTAGTGCGATAAGCCCATAAGGAAAAAGGAATGTGTGTATGCCAATCCTTTCTAGTATCATCCAAAACTTTCATAAGAATTTTTTTAGGGTTTTTTTGGTTGATCCAACTTGGTGATTTGTTTGAGGGTAGTAAGGTGAAGAAAAAATAATTTGAATTCCAAAGGTGTCACAGAGTTTTAGTAGGTTTTTATTTTTGAACTATTTTCCTTTATAAGTGATGAGACGATGGGGAACAACAAAGCAACAAATGATGTGATGGTTGATGAATTCACATATTTTCTCAGCTTTTGTTGAAATAAGAGTTATGGCTTCTACCCAATTTAGTGTAGTATTCAGTAGTGGTAATAATCCATTAATGGCATTGTGAAGAATAGGGATTGATCTCTCCAACAAGATCCAAACCCCATTGAGAAAAAGGCCAAAGGACTCGTACGAACTGTAAGGCATGACTAGGCATGTGATGAATATTAGCATGTTGCTGGAACTTCACACACCATTTGACATAATCACAACAATCATGATTTAAGGTTGGACAATAATAGCCTAGGTAGAGAATGTGTGTAGTGATAGCTAAACCACTAAAGTGACCTCTACAAATCTCTGTCGTGAACTTCCTTGATGGTGTAGGGAATATCAGAACTTTTAAGGCATCATAAGAGGATACTATCAAAGCCATGTTTATAAATAATACCACCCATGATGACATAGTGAGAGAAACTTTTGAGAAAGGTGTGTTTTCCATTACGAGTAACGTCTGGAGGTAGAATTGAAAGGGAAAGGTAGTCAACAAACTACTTATACCAAAGGTCACGTGGGTTAGGTTGAATGGTTCCAACGAGGTTGACGTGTCAAAATAAATAGGAAGGTGATTGCAGCCATTTTACCTATGACAAATATTTTCAAGTCAGAGGGAAGAGCAAGTATTTGAGAAGCAACGTAGGCCATGGTATCCAAAAATTTGTCAGTGGAACGTGGAGTGGTTTGAAGTTCTTTTTTGTAAAAGGTAGTCAAAAGTATTCAACATGATGTTTATACTTTTAAAGTATTTTGTTACAACACTGGTATATACCATTGACTTGATTTACCACCAACTGAGAGCCGCCAAAGATATTAATTGATTTAACATCTAAGGTGATGGCAGTTTAAAGGCCTAATATGAGTGCTTCATATTCAGTGATATTGTTAGTACATTCAAAATCTAGTTTTAAAGATAAAAAATAGGCTCACCATCGTGAGGAATGAGGATAACTCCAAAACCACCCCCACACTGACATTTGGAACCATTAAAGAATAAGGTCATCGGGTAAATGGTATCGTTCAACGAGAGGGTAGAAATGGATATGTTCTGGGAAATCAAAGTTAGAGGGCTGATCTCTAGAGAGAGGTGCGTCAGCAAGCTAGTCAACGATAGTTTGGCCTTTGATATATTTTTTATGAGTGAATTCAAGGTCTAGGTCTATAATAAGCATGAGACAACGTGCAACACACTGATGTTGGTAGGGCTTGGTGCACATGTAATGTAAGGGGTCTGTATTGGTGATAACAAAGGTTTTTTGGTTAAGTAGGTAATGGAAAAGTTTATTGGCAACAAAGACTAAGGATAAGAAGATTTTTTCAGTGTGGGTGTATCAATTTTCATAGTCCAAAAGCATACAAGTTATATAATAAACCTCTTGCTCCCTGTGTTGCTCATCACTATGAGTGAACATGACACCTAAGGAATGATCTGTAGCAGAAATGTAAAGGTAAAAAGGTTGGTCATCCTTAGGAGGAATGAGTACAAGTGGTTGGAGGAGGTACTATTTTAGGGCCTCAAAGGATTTATGGCATTCATCATCCCATTTAAAAGAGACTTCCTTTTCAAGGAGATGATGAAATGGGTGCCAGCGGTCAGATAGTTGTGAGATAAAATGATAAATAGATTGCAACTTACCTTGTAAACTACGCAGTTGGAAAAGGTTAGTAGGTGGAGGAATTTCAAGAATAGCCTTTATTTTAGTGGGATTGAATTCTATGCCATGTAAAGAAACAATAAAACCAAGGATTTTTCCTGAGAGAATAGTGAATACACACTTCTTAGGTTCAAGGAGAACACAATACTTGACGAGATGGTCAAAAATGACCTTAACGACTGTAATGTGCATGGCTCGATGCTTGAATTTTTCTAAGAGGTTCATCTACGTAATCTTCCAATATGTGATGCATGATGTCATGAAAGATATAAGTCATAGCCAACTGATATGTAGCACCAGTGTTTTTAAGGCCAAAGGGCATGACTCAATAGCAAAAGGTCCCCCAAGGAGTGATGAAGGAGGTTTTGTGTTAATCATTTGGGGTGAGTAATATTTGGTTATAACCCAAGAAACCTTCCATGAGTGATAGCATCTCATGGCCATTGGTGAGATCAACTAGTTGGTCTATACTAGGTAGAGGAAAGTCATCTTTAGGGTAGGCTAAGTTAAGGTCACAGAAATCCATGCATATGTGGATTCCTCCTATCACTTTTATGATAAGAACGATGTTAGAGATCCATTGGGGGTAATCAATGGGTAGGATGAAGGAAAATGAGAGAAGGAATTGAAGTTTATTCTTTGACAAGAAGGGCAATGTAAGGATGCATTTTTCGCAGCTTTTGTTTTACGGGTGTGGCTTCAAGAACAGTTACGATATTGTGGACCACAATGTTTGGGTCACCAAGCATATCAGCATAGGACCAAGAAAAAGCATTGCTATGATCACACAGGAATGAGGTAAAATCTTCCTATTCAGCAGTATCTAAATATTGGCCTATCTTTAGAATGTGTTGGTCATCCTGAGTGTTAATATTGATTTTGATGGTTGATTCATTTAACATAGTTTGTGCCTCAGAAGGTAATGACTGGTGAATATAAGAATCCTCTGCACCAAGGTAGGTGAGAATAGACTCATCATCAATCGTGACATTGAATCATCATTAATAGAAGGTGTATCATCATCAATCATGTTAGGATATAGGAAGGGAAGGGAAGAGGGAGCCACACCATCGCTTTTATAAGTCAGAGGTCCCAAGGAAATGGTGTTCATGAAAAGAAAAGTTAGGGGAATTGGATTCTAGACCCATAGACTTCCATGTGGAAGAAGGTGATGAAGTTTGTAAATGGGGCGAAGAAGGTTTTTCCTCCTCAATGAGTTTGATGCGGGCTTTCTTATAAGATGGTTTAGAAAAACCAATACCACTATGGTTGTTCTATTTACATGTGGTACTTGGGATAAAAGTATGGCGGACCCATGTTGTAGAAGCCAAAATCCAAATCCCTTGCTATGCGCAGTGATGGAGGAAAGTGTGGGAGAAGCCATGGTTGGTGAGAGATTGGAGGTTAGAGGAAAATGCCTACGTTTGGGAAGGTGGCTCAGGTGCATGTAGGTAGAAGTATAAATTCCCCCATATGTTAAGTTTGGTACGAAGGTGGGGAGGACCATAAGTGAAAATCTCTACTGCACTATGTGATAGTCATAATGAGGATGTCGGAAAAGGTTACCATACTCTTGAGGAGTAAGAAATGTGTCAATGTTGTACAGGCGGTACTCCCCCAGAGTGAGATGTTGAAAAAACCTTCTAAGGGATCGGTAATTGGTATATGAGTAGTAGGAATAGATGAATCACTAGGAGATGGCATAAAAGAAGTATTGGTTGGTTGAAAAGTAGATGGGTGAGTGGATGGGTTGGCTACAGAGGCTATGGTGGCAGTGGGAATAGATGAGGTAGGTATGGAAAAGGCAATAGCAACATCGATGGATGGGGTTGTGGGTGAAGGAGAAGTGGTGGAAATGGTAGATGCCTTAACGAGTACAAGGACATCATTAGTTAGGTATAACATATTACAGATTTTGAATGGAAAAGGGTCAACAGGGATGGTATAGTTATGTCCTTCATGTTTAAATTTTACACAGCGATGTAAGGTTGAAGGAACATAACCCATGATGCAGATCAAAGGTCGGCCAAGCTAATAGTTGTATTGGAACTCCCCCTCTAATACATAGAACATTTCCATAATGGTACAAGGGCCCACATGAACATGGAGGATGATGGTGCTGAGAGTGGAAGTGATGGATTCATTGAATGAACATAGAATAACTGGGGTATTATGCATGTAATTGGAAGGGATGCACATTTCATTGTATGTGTAGGAGTAGATGATGTTGATGCTGGCATCGCCATCAATCATAACACATCGAACATGAATATTATCAATATAAAATTAAATGAAAAGGGTAGGATCATAATCATTTGATTGGACAAGTGTAATCTCATCATAGGAGAAGTTGAGTGCAGCTACTTGATGAGTGGTAGGGAGTGTAGATAAAGGTGATGAATTGGTAAGAGAGGCCACTTGGTGATGGGTTATAATGGAGGCCATAGGTGTAGGGTCATTGGGTAAAACCTCGATGGATTTCAAAACCTCCATGAGGGCCTGTTAATGAGATTTAGAAGTTTGGATGAGATCATACCAAGATCATAAATGGGGTACGTGGGTCCCTTAATGGTGATTTTTGGTGTGGGTGTAGATGGTATGTTGGGCACAAGATTAGCAAAGGGGCTAGTTTCTTTTTCCTTTCCTTTGTCTTTTTGGGTGCGAGTGACAACTTGGATGATGTTAATCTGAGGAAGAGAGGTGGATGAATAAGGTATGTCATGACTAGTATAATGGCATGATGGACAAAAACCTAATGCGGGGTAAGAACCTTGCAAAATGAGTAGGGCACATTGGAATTTTGGTGGGGTTTTGGTGAGCTCTCTTATGTGGACCATGTTGATCTCAAATTTTGAAGGTGGATAAAAGGGTTGTGGAGGTGGTGATGTAGGTCACTAAATAGGTAGTGGGTGAGGATGTGTAGTTATAGGTGGGGGTGGAATGGGGTCCTCTTCTAGTAGATCATCATCATGAAATTTTTTTTCAGGAGGATAGAGTTATAGAAGAACAATTTTTAGATCCTTACAATTTTTGACATCATGTCTTGGCATATGATGGTAGGAGAAAATTTTTGTATTGTCAAATCCTTTTGATTTTGGTTTGAGCGGGTCATAAGGTTGAAGGGGTGGTAATGTGATGATGGAGGTCTCTAAAATGTTAACTAGTATGTTAGCATAAGACCCTGCCAATGAATCACAATGTGAAGTGAGTGTGGGTCTTGATTAAAGTGTGGGTGATTATGATGTACGAGGTGTTACAGGAGTTGGGATAGGTTTGACCACCAGTTTGGTAGGTGGTACTGTTTTAGGCTTAAGTTGTAACGTATTTGGTAAAGGCGTAGTAAATGAACTAGCAATAGAAGGTGGTGTAGGCTTAACTACCTCTTTGGAGGGTAGTGGGTTTTTCAAATTTTGTTGCACCTTACTGGGTAAAGGTGAGGAAGGAGTACATGATATGGAAGGGAAGGAAGATGTCAGAAGAGGACGAGTTAGCCACAGTGATAAATGGGCCACAATGAAGGTTTCTGGGTTGGAAGGTATAGTTTGAAGAGAAGGAAATCTCATGGGTACTGATGTTATTACCGTAATTGGTGGGGGTATAGGTGGTAAAAAATATGTGGATAATGGAAAAGGTGTACGTTGTGCTGGTAGGTTGGGTGTAATAAAGGATTTTGACAAATATATGAGCTGTTATTCTTTTGATTTCCTTAGATAGGTGGTTGTTTGGCCAAGGTCGACGGGCGAGGCCCTTAGATAAACGGAAGAGGCGAAGGTGACAAAGGCATAGTGGGTGAAACTGGTGTATGCAGCCTAGAAGGTTGAGTCTTCCTTTTAGGTGGAGGAATGGTTTTTTTGCTAGTATGGGAAGATGTGACTAAATCCAATTTGACAGGTAGATGAAATAGACTTGATGTCAACATGACACCTAATATGTTAATGATTCTTGACGTGGGAGGAGGTGTAGGTGTAAGTAGGATCTTAGGCATATGAACACTTTTAGGTGTTGGTAAAGGTTTGGATGTAGGTTAGGGTGATGAAGAAGAGGTCATTTCAATAGGCATCATCATGGTTGATTGGGTTTCTTAAAATACCTTTGGATAGATCATGGTGGTATCCGCAGGTGACATTTGCATTTGGGTTGAAAAGGGTAACCGAAGGTGTCCCCAAATCATGGAATTATTAACATAATCCAAGTGATCAACTAGGCATGAAAACGGAACTATTGTAAGAGGAGATGACATTAGTTTAGTGGAAATCGCTGTAAAATATGTTTGTGAGATAGGGAACTGGTTGGCTTTAGACTCTGTAGGTAAGAGAGTTGAGATCAAGACAACAGGATCCTAGAATGTGAATGGGGAATTGTCCCCAATAGGCAGTGGCACGTATAAAGGATCCCCTATGGGTAGGAGAGTTAACATCATAGATTGTTCGTTAGGTGACAAGGAAGGTGTTAAAACGGTATCAACAGGTATTTTGGTCTCTTCTGTGGGTGAAGGGGGAGATGAAGGGGAATCCTCTATGGGTTTAGGAGTAGATAAAGTAGTCTCCATTGTGGGTAGAGGAGCACATTCTAGAATCTCATTGATAGAGGGGATAGGAAGAAATTTTGGAAGGGATGGTATGGTATCAAACACAACATGGAACTCACAGACATTTTTTTCATTGGTTAAAGGATTGTAACTTTGGTTAGATGATGGGGCATGATTAGGGAATGGCTTCTTGAAGATATACAATTTTTTATTTTCCAGTGCATTTAGGTTGTCCAAGACAAGATCTTTGTTGTCTAACATTTCTAGGATGATGTTTTTGAAGGTGATACAATTACAATCACTATAACCTTTTATGCGATGATAATTACAATAGTCATGTTCCTTGTACCATGTTGGCATAGGACGAGAGGGGTCAAAACTAATATTTTTTTTATTGGTGGAAGAACAATGGCTCCAACCTTAAAACGTTTTTCTAATACTAAAGAATAAGGCTCCCCGACTGGAGTTTATTTTCGTTGCTTTCATCTAAAATGAAAAGATTGAATGGGAGAAAGTTTGGAGGTAGGTTTTGATTTATTAGAGGGGTGAGATGGCCCAGCCTTTAAAAATACTGCATTAGCATATCCTTTGGCTTTTGAATAATTGTTTTGAGGTTTTAAAGAGGAAGAAGCATCATTTGATTTAAATATGGCATTTTAGTTACACAGTTGAATTTTCTTCTCTTCTATGGCCCATATCTCAAGCTTTCTAGCCATGGTGAACACTTCATCAAAAGTACAGAAGACTTGTATTTGCATAGTTGGTAAGATATTTCTAGCACAAGCTCTAGTGAACAAATCTATAAGCTCAGTTTGATGCAACTAGAATGTTAGTTACTTGATGAGGCTCTGCCAACAAGTGACAAAATTAGTGATAGACTCATTGTCATATTGTTGAGTTGAGTACAAGTCGATCATGGTGACCTTATTAATGATATTGATTGAAATTTTTTCAAAAAAGGCTTGAGCCACTTGATTAAATGAGTAAATGGAATGTCGAGGTAAATAAATATACCAATCTAATGTGGGTCCTATTAAGGACATGGGGAATGTTTATGGGAGTAAAGCATCATTGTGGGAAATTAGATAACACCCATGTTTGAAAGATCGAAAGTGTTGTTATGGGTCTTCTTTACTATTGAACTGGTTAAATTTGGGCATTTCCCAATGTGCAGGGTATTGGTGAATGGGAATATATGGATAGATGGGCTCATTGCATATTTAATCATAGGTTAAGAAGTTGCAAGATCCAAAAACTAAAGCTTCAAATGTTTGCATCTTTTCCATCATCATTTTAAGAAGTTCATTAGTGGGTTGTGATGATTGAGCACCCCCTGTAATATAAGGAAGTTGATGATGAATGTATGATGTGGATGACATTCCATTATATGGTGGTGTCGAGTATGAGAACTATGCGGGGGGAGTAGATGCAGGTGGAAAATATCCTGAATAGGCAATAGACAAGATTGGGGTTTTTTTATTATATGTGTAAATAAGGGGGTGGAGGTATCAATCCTTGTAGTGATTCGGGGTAAAGACTGCAGGATGGAGAGAATGATGTTTTGGAATGGGGTATGGGTTTCCGACACCATGGGTGGCTGTGATGCAATAGGTATATACGAGGTGGTAGGTATAGACGGGGAAAAGCTTAAGTTGGTTGGTGAAGGAATGGTTGAAACCATGGGTGCAACTGACATCAAAAGTGCAACTGATTCTGTAGGTGCCACAGGTATTGATGATGTGGGGTCAATTTGGGATACTACAAGTGGTAAGGTGGAAGAAGGTAACGTTGAGATAGTACTAGCCGATGTGGAAGTGGGAGCAAGGGAAAGGAGGATGGACACATGCATGTCGTATAATAGTTTTCCTGAGTAATCCTGGGTAGATGAGTGGGCAAGATAATGTTATAAGGCAATGGGGTTGTGGTCAAGGAATCTTGTGAACTCCTCCTTGCTAGTACTATTGATAATGGGCTAAACGAGGTCCATAGGTGATATTATGTAAGGCAGCAATGGGATAGGCGAGAGAATTTGAAGGCTTGCTTGGAATACAAGGATGTTGATTTGACTACAAGTCAAAACCATGTGAGTTAGCTTAGGCTTGGTAGTTTGTTCTCTGTAAATGAAAAAGAAAAATAAAAGAAATGGGGGAAAATACGTTTCGGGAGGTGAAATAGGTTGTTGTTTTAATTGAAAAATAAAATAGAGGAACTGACGATGGTTGTGCTAATTGATGACAATGACAGGGTGACTGATGATGGTTAGGGTGACCTATACTGGTTATTGTGGGAAATCAATAGTTTTGCAAATGAGGAGAAAACTGATGAAAATGAAGTAAAGAAGTTGTATTCGACTATGATTTTAAAATTCTGGGGGAATGATGATGTCCTGAGAATTTCAAAAACAATAGAAGATGTGATAAGTGTTGTTTCTGGTGAAATGACCAAAAAATGTAGGAAACCAACAACGGTTAGGTAAGCCGAGGACAGTCAGATGTAAACTAATGACAGTCACTGGACTGACTTTGGTCACTATGAAATTTGAAAAAAATGAAGAAAAATTGATTTTGTAAATTAATTCAGATGGAATATCAACCCAAAAACCTAAGTATGATAGTAATAGACCCTAACACACTAAGAAGTAGTCAGAATACACCAACTCTGATGGTGGAGTGTGAAAGGAAGAAGAGAATAAAGAACGTGACATCACAACTCAAGAAAAAGCTAAGAAAAATATGAAATCCTATAAGTAAATTTTATGTTTTAGCTTATGTTATTTAAGACTGACTTGTGAACAGAACATAGTTTTTTTGTTGGAAAGGTGTCCTATGAAGAGACAAGATCTAAGGGTGGTTTCAGGTTATGTTCTGGTGGGGGCGGTCCTTTCTCTAAGATAATTACAGGAAAGAGAATATATTTAGGTGCCCACTGTCAATCCTCTAATCGTGTGATTGTTAACAGCTTCTTTCAAGTAAGGTGTTGTTTAAGAAGATGTGTAAATTTATATTTGTGCAGTTTGGAAAAGAGAGAGAAGAGAAATTTCTCTATGATTCAATTATGTCAACCATCAGCTGGGCATGACTTATAGCATATAGGTTCCCCTCAGTTTTAATGTGAGATAAAATACAAACATAGAAGTATGAAATGGAAATATTTTATAACCCAAATCGAAATGTGATATTCGATGTAAACAAAGAGTGAATAGGAAATAGAATGACTTTCAGTAATGCAAATGTAAGAAGAAAAATAATGATTCTTTTTTCTCCCGAAATACAAATGTCACTTAGAAAAATAGAAGAGAGAGGATTCCCAGGGAGATAATTTAATGTTAACTTCCTTTTCAAAAGAAACAAACACACAACAGTTCCCTAAGAATGAATAATGCAAGGAACCCCAGATGGGTCCCACCGGGTGTGCCAAAATGTTTCACCAAATTCTCAACAAGTTAATGAAATAGATAATGGTAGTAGGCCAAGGAGGAATACCTATTTACAATGTCAGTTAAATTTTGTGCACGCATTCTAATTTCTTGATCCAATTTGATTGTGAGAGATCCCTTTTGGCTAGGAGGAACTACCTGTAAATGCAAAACAATACCACCACATAGATTTAAACAAAACAATGAGTGGACTTTCTAGCAGAAGCTAGATCCGGGAAGCGTGATGCTTCTTGAATAGGCTGTCAATCCACATTTTATATAACAATATTAATGCTATTAAAAATATGCATGAAATAGCATTTCTAGATTAGTTTCAATCTTTCTAGATTAGTTTTTCAAAAAAATTTAATTAGTTTCAAGTTTTTAATTTCACCAACCTTTCTTGTATTAATGGATAAATATCAAGTTTCTTAGCTAGTTTAGCTAGGATTGTCTTGTTTTTGTGCTCTTTACAGGATCAAAGGAGGTGAAGTGCTGCCAAAATTAAACCAAATCGATAAAATTTTTATATTTTTGATATTATTTTTGAAAAATCCCATGTTTTTTTAGCCACCTACAGGAAAGGGAGTGCACATACCATTCTATGCATGCAGGTACAACTCTAACTATCATTTTTCGACAAAGGCACATAGGTACACTAATAGTAGCATAGGTACACTAATAGTGGCACAAGTACACTAACAGTGGTGCGGGTACACTAATTAGTGGCGCAGGCACACTAATAGTGGCGCAGGTACACTAACAGTGGCTCAGACATCATTAGCAATCTTTCGAAGGCCATAAATTTTGCTCCTGAACTCGAAACAAATCCTTTTTTGTTGTGTTGGAAAGGTATTGAAGTGAACTAAATAATGGAAAATAAATTTAGGGTTTTAAGTTACCAAATATTTAAGGTTTTCATTTTTATTAAACTACTCATTTCTAACATGTCTAAATACTTTGGAAAATTTGGTCTTTAATGTTCTAACACCTTGCAAGTTTTATTTTGAATCTAACTTCTGTTTTGTAGGGTGTTTTTACATGTTTTATGGTGATTTGACTTGTTTAAAAGGTTAATCAACATTACATGTTTAATCATGAGATTAGAGTCATGTATTCTCTTCCCTTGCACCTTTTAGGTGATCTTGGGAATCAAAAGTGATTTCTATGTCTCTTTTTTGTTTTGAAAAATGCTTTTTCTTAAAAGAATGAATGTCAAAGTTTAAAAAGAACAAATATTTCATTTGAACTAAGTTTTTTCCATTTTTTATTTCATATTTGGATTCTACGTCCCGTATGTTCTTCTCTTGCATTTTAGGATGATCTTCAGAATCAGAAAACGATGTTTTATCCCCTTTAGTCTTTTTTATGGAAAATTACTAATCCATTGTGCAAAACCATAAATGCTTGTCAAATAAATGTGGGATTAAAAAAAATTCAAACTACTAATACAGTTGTCGTACAGGTTACCAAAAGGTGTTCAAGAAAACCACATCAAAATTAAACAAGATAAAAAGAACATCATATTCAAAACAATGTATTGTAGGCTTCGGAAAAGGGTACATCCCTATCTGCTCAACTGGAACATAACCCCTTTGGCATAATGCCTTAAGCTATAATAGTGGGGGTGGTATCAGGAACCCTAAAGTATTCCACCACTGTGTAACCTCGTGGATGAAACAAGAAGTTCCTCGCTTACCCACTTGACTAGTTTTTCTTGTGTGTTAGCGTTATTATGTTATCCGTATCGTGACCCTAGCAAGAGTACACAATGGATGCAATTAGTTCCCTCTGTACTTGAAGGGGGGAAAATCTGAGATACTCCTAAATTAGTCAGTGTGACTTTTTGGGTAAATCGTGCCCACTCTTAGATGGATTTGTAACACATAGTTGAGAGATCTTATTAAGGAGGCCATTTTGTTTTGAGGCCCACTTTACTAGTCCTTTGTTGCGTCTTGGCCATCATGAAGTGATAAATTTTTTTGGATCACAGAAATTGGATGACGTTTCACTTAGCTTAGCTTCTTTCTCTCCTTCAGACAAGGTGAAGCTCTTCCCAAGTAACGCTTAGTTCATTTCCATCTTTTGATCTACACCTTTGCGAGTGTAGATCACCACTTGGGGCAACAGAAGGCATCTTTCGGGAGTGTTGTCATAGATAGTGTTCACCACTTTTTTGTCTGTTTACGCCCATCCATGTTTGTGGCTGAGTTTTTAAACATCTAAAGTGTGTGGATGCATCCTTATATCTTTGATGGCCACTTGATCTTGATTTCAAGATCATCATCATAGTTAGGATTGATTCATCATTTTATCTCCCTTTGAGATGTTACCTCGTTTGCATTGTCTCGACATAATTAAGATACTTATGTCACGTTTCTCATAAACATGATCTAAGTGTCTACATTATGGCATTATGTTCCCCACATTTTAACACATCCTTAGTATACTTTGACTTAGTTTGATTTCAAACATTATCCCAAATCTTGAATGGTGTCGCTTACTTTGTTTTTCATTGTTTCGATATCACTTTGACAGTAATATCTCACTTCTCTGTGAAGCTTGATAGACGTATCCAATTGGTGTGGTTACGTGGTTTACATTTGTAAACCTCACCCTTTAACATTTAGGTCTTGTTGGTTGTTGGACTTTTCATGGTATCCTTTGATTGGGAGTCGCATCTACGCTTTGTTAATATTTATGCCTTGTTCATTTCGAGCTTGACGTAAATATTGACATTGTGTTGATCACCTTTGCATTGAACTATATCTTTGCACACGCATTTTCATATGGTGTATTTCCTTTTTGATTGGATTTGTGTTTCACACTTACATGATTGTTCCTTGTGATTATTCATTCAGAAAACTTATTTTCTAGGACA
This sequence comes from Taxus chinensis, assembly GCA_019776745.2. Classification (NCBI taxonomy): domain Eukaryota; kingdom Viridiplantae; phylum Streptophyta; class Pinopsida; order Cupressales; family Taxaceae; genus Taxus; species Taxus chinensis. Next base: position 730,390,203 of record CM034153.1, on the reverse strand, counting down.
ATCCCTTTTTATCTCATCAATATTGCATCATCACAATGTCTATTTTCCTTAGACCTTCTTTGGAAAATCACACATGAATCTCCATACTTACCAAATGTCTAGTTGGTTACCCTTATACTACTCAAATCGACATGTCACTTCCTTCCCTTTAAAGGAGTTCCATCACACTGTCTAAATCTAGACATTTGTGCTTAAAATAGCACCAAAAATGACTGACTATCAAGTGGTTCCCCATACTTACAAAAATACGGAACCTAGGTTTAGCAACTAAAATCAAAAGATTCCCATTACAACTAAACCTCGTTTGGTTCTTCATTCTAGAGATCCCATACGGGTAACCCATTCCCCACCTTCATCTCATAGTCAGTGGTATGGTTTGGACACTTCTGATCCAAATTATTATTCGAGCTCCCCCCACTCTTCTTCTAATTCTAATCCAAACATTTCCTCTTATTCTGAGGATTCCAATTCAAATATTTCCTCTGAATCTTCTGATGATTCAGATCCAAACTACTATTCAGATTCATCTAGTTCAACTCCTAAGTCATATAATGCAACTCCTATGTCATGTTCCTCACTATCTTCACAGGAACCTCTTCATCATATATTTAATATGACTCCTACGTCACAGTCCCCCTTTCTTCATAGGACCCCTTTTATCAGTCGCTTCAACGACGTCTTCTTCCTTTGAAGATACGTGTGACTCCAAGTCCCTCCAATCAAACATCTAATACAATTCTTGAATTGCGGTCCTCTATTTCTTTGTAGGACCCTTGTTATTTTTCATCCAATACGATTCTTGAATCATGGTCCTCCCCTTCTTCTCATGACCTTCCTCATCAATTACCACCAATAAATCTTCCTTCTTTTAAGATTTGTATGACTCAAAGTCCTTCGATTCAAATGTCTAAATTGACCCATGTGTCACAATCTACAGACTTTAGACTCAATCCTACTAGTTTAAAGATGATATACCATCATATAGGTAGGTCCACACCACCTTCTTCTACTCCTAAGACATCTAGCTACACAACTTCTTCATCCCCCCCTTCATCTTCTTCTATCAATCATCATCAAACATCTTCTAAGTCTTCCACACCGAGTGAACCTATTTCTTCCAATAAACCCCTGGTGGTTGATCAACAACTCATACCAATTGATATCTTTCAGAATGAAGAAATAATCAGGGAATTTATAAGGGCATATGAAGATATTCCTTTAGTAGATTACAAAAAAGGATTCTCTTTAGACTTTGTTACGTCTACATATTGTGAGGAAAATTTTTGATTCCTTTTATCAAGAAACAGAGGAATAGCCTCAAATCATGTAACTTGATCCTCCTCTTAATCTTCCATCTTCCCATTCTTCATTATGTGATGAAATCCTTGGTCTTGCATTGATCCATGGCCTATATTTTCATCACCCAATAACTCTTTTTCTATCATAATTCCTCAATCACAATCTCTTATGGGGTCAACGCCAAGTAGCCTTTCATCTTCATCTAGGTGTGGGTCACCTTCTAGTAGCCCTCCCTCTAATATTTGTGGGACATTTTCAAGTAGTTCACTATCTTCTATTCTTGGGGCATGCCCAACTATCCCCTTGTCTTCTAGGTATGGATCACCCGCGGGTAGTCCATCATCTTCTATTCTTGGGCCACATCCTAGTAGCCCATCATCTTACATGTATGGGTCACATCCTAGCATCCCTTCTTTTTATATTCTTGAGCCACATCTTAGTAGCCCTTCATCTTCTATCTATGGGTCACATCCTAGTATCCCTTCTTCTTCTATTCTTGGGCCACATCCTAGCAGCCCTTCATCTTCTATCTATGACTCACCCCCCAGTAGCCCATATTCTTCAATCCTTGGACTGTATCCTTTCATCCATCACATTATTCTTCTACCAAAGATGGTGGAAAGCCCGTGGTCATTTCTCGCATCAATTCTAAACGTCCATGTTCACTTTCTTCTCCTTCTCAAGATATGACAAGTCACGCATTAGCTTATAAGAAACCCAAACAGTTTCTTAATCAAGCTCAAATAAAAACTGCAAAGATCTCTATAGCTCCCAACAAATCAAACAATCTCAAAATTCTAAATCAAGCATGATTCAAGAACGCACACCAACGTAACCATCAAGTATGGCACAAAGTGTGTAAACCTCCAGATGGGGAATTAAATCTCCCACATATGAAATCCATGTTTTAGAACAAATCACAGTCATTTATTGAGTGTGAACTCACCTCGATCATTGAGATCGGGGATAATATCACTCTCAATAAACAAACGTGCCTAGTCTCCCTTATCAAGGAAGTCACAAACATTGTTGTTAGATATTACCACACAGAGTGACTTTGTTAGTCCCAACCTCTTAAAACTGTCAAAAATCTAAAAATAAAAAGTAATTCAAAAATACAAAAAATATTGAGAAAACACAACAAAAATCAAAGGTACAAAGATCAAACATTACAAACAGGTATTGTGTACACATGGATGTTTCTTTCTTCCCTTCCTTGCTATTCTTTTCTAAGTCTCCCTACCATTTTCATCCCTTTAGTGATGTTTTTTTTAGCTTATCCACATGTATTTTGTCACATTTATCTCTATGGTATCCATTTGACCCTGGTCTTTTATCACCTTGGTAAATTAAAGAACGATTGACCTCTTAGAGATCCTATCCCAATCAAAATCTAATAAACTTGTTGTGAAGAAATTTTGGACATATTTGTGGACACTAGCCAATGTCGTCATTCATAATCACTTCCACCTCCTTCCATCAATTCATATGTGGTTCTTAACCCATTGTAAAACAAGAGAGATGAAATAAGTTTTCAGAAATCAAAAGAAACAAAATCAATCAAATCAAAAGCTAAAAGCTACAAGCAAAAGCAAATTGATATATTACTCTCTCTTGGGGTATTTCTAGTAAACTCTACTGAGGATATGGACTGGAAGTAGAGTAATGTTGTGATTAGAATCAAATACATCTTCATTGTGGCTATCGATGCCTAGCTGGAAGCGGAGCAATGTATGGCTATCCTTTCACCATCCATTCACAAAATCACCTTTCACAATCAATCATCCCTACACATTGGCTAGGGTGTATTCACTTGTTGTCTATTAAATCTTCCCTTCAAGAGGTAATAAATTCCACATGCACACACTTTATCTTTATGAGTAGGAAAGATTAGTATGTTACCAAGTGTCTCATTTTGGACCTTGTTCAGAATCTTACTCTAGTCCATATCTCATCTCACGATTTTTGCCTTTGGTTAATCACTTCTTCATTGTGAGGCTTCTAAGCTACATTCATATCATTCACATCATTCTTCTACTTCATTCAGAACATCCATGTGTATAAGATTACTCTTTTTCCATGTTTGCAGAAATTTTTGTCACCTTTCACAAAAACAATATTCTCCTTCCTTTATATCATGTGATTTTAGGCCAACTTGTGTTGGGGGCATCCTTGCTTCTTCCCAGCATTTCATTGGTTTATGTTCATCATCATGTTGAACCTATCTATAATGGCCTTGGGTCCCACTTCTACCTGTGAAGAGTTTACCTTTGAATACTCTTACCTAATCATTGGGCCATTTTTACATCTTCACCTTTCTCATACGCATGTCACATTATGCCCTTGTACATCCCATCTATCACTAGGGGCATCCACGCTTCCTCGTTTTCCTGTACATAGTTTTAGAAAATTTTCAAAATTTTAGGCTCGGAAAAATTTTCAAATATGTTCCCTCCACCGGCCCGCAGCCAATTAGAGGTTACCATGTGTCCCCCTAAGGGCTGAAAATCGGAGACTACGGATAAATTTTACCCCTTAAACTGGTTCTGAAATTTTCATGTGCGAAAATCGCAGATCACTTTTGATCTCCACCCGGCCTGCAACAAAAGTTAGAGGGTACTTACATGTCCCCTTGTACTCTAGGGCACAACAAGTTGCGCAGGTTCTGTTTAAAAGTACCCATTAGATTTTTAAATTTTTGGGGAAAAATTCCCATGTTGTCCTCCGCTGGCCCGCGGCCAATGAAAGCATGCCACGTGGCACCTTGGGGGAGTGGAAGCAGGAGGGCGGGCCTTCCTTCTCCCCTTGAATAGTTTTGTATTTGGGTCTTGATAACAAAAACATTACATAACGTTTCCTTCTTAGGTTACCTTGTTTAATCCACTTCCATTTTACCGTATTGTATCTTCCGGCGGGTACATGGACCCATGCATCTTTTACTTGTCCCTTTTTACATTCCCTTCTGTATGTGCACAAAGCGCCAAATGGTGTTTTTACCACCCCGCCCTTCTCCTTTGTCCCTGGCTTTCACCTTGTGTCAGGACCTGACACGTGTCCCCTAGTTCATTCTGTTTAATAAGGCACGGAGTGAAAAATATTTACTTTGAGCCATATCATGAAAAATAAAGTTGTTTAAAATTTCCCAATGCCACCCCATGTTACCCACAAACCCACCTTTAGGTGCACTTCTTCTTCACATTATCGTTGCTTCTACGTGTCCCTCTGGGAAAATTTCGATCGTCGATCGAGTTCTTCTATCACCACATTGCCAACTTGAGGGGGCATCCTACAAGGAGTTAGGAGGACTTCTTTATATCACCTTCAATAGGTGAGACTTGTTTCCTATCCATTGGGAACTTTCTTTGAGGTGACGTCGCTTATGGAACTTTTTGGTAGGATAAAATGTAGACACCTGAAGTATGAGACTGTTAGAGAGAAGGCATTTCGAGGTAAGATTACTCCAATGAATCTAACCAGACACATTGTTAAATCCCTAAATTTTGAACCATTGTAAAATGGTTATAAGTAAATAAAGGAAACTTGTGTTTTGGTAAATGGATTTTGTTCTATAATGAACCTATTAGTGAAAATATGATGTCTTACAATTTAGTTGTAGACACTCCTCAAATAAAAAATTCATAACCTCCCTTAGTTCTCTCTAGACTAAGCTTCTATTGGCTTCATAGGCTATCTTTCAGTCTCAAGTGGTTGTTGAGAGCCCTAGAAGAAGTATCATTTTGAGTGATGCATCAATACAAAATTTTTATAAAAAGAAGATACACAAGTGTAATCCCGAGCTTAACTGGTCCTAAAGCATCCATTATCCTGAAGAGAAACTGTAAGCAGATTTCAAAGCTTCCCATTACTCACACTGACAAGAAGAACTTGTCAAGAGTTTTCCCAAGTGGAAAACTATAAATCCTAGGATTTTCCTACTCATTAAGAACTACAACTTTACACACAACTTGAGCACACCTTGTTTACCTAACAAAATCTCTCTGGACATTAGAGATAGTTGCATTAGAAGAACCATTTGTGAATAAGAACTTTAAGGATGAAAGAGACATTTGGAATCAGTGTTATAGGGACATAACATGGGACCATTGGTATTAAGCTCCTCCATCTTGCATCCATCTACTTCATAGCAGGATAGTAGGAAGAAATTTAACTTGAAGTCTTCAAGGAGATGGAAAGAGACATCCTCTATGACCTCCATATCAAGTAAACATTACATAACTAACTTGTGGGGTTCTTGGGATCTGGAGTACGAATCATGTTTCATTCCAGCTTTTTTGTGAGTAGATCCTAGTATAGATGCCACTACGGATTGAATATCTGATTAAAATTCCTAAGAATATGCAGTCAGAAAATTTGGTAGGTATGAAATCTAAATCTCATGAAGCATAGATGAGTAAAGCTAGATGAGGATGTTGATGTTATTTAGCCTCATCCCAATAGCTTGTGCAACTTTCCATTGAATAGACTCTCCTATGAACACTAGAGAGATTTTGTATCACACAATTATAATAGGATGCCTGCTATTAAATCGTGGAATGCTACCAATGACCTGCAAAATCCCTCGAATAAACCTCAAGTTTCTTCACCAATGCACAGATTACCAAAATTTGGTTTCATGCTAAGAAGAGCCTCGTACCTACCAAAATGGTGGACTTAGAACTGAAGCATAAGCACTTACAGTTTAAGTACCTAGGATGAATTTATAATGTTCTTGTGAAAAATCAAAAAGTGATTTAATAAAATCTTCCCTCACATTTTTAATGAATCTAAGATAGCAGGAAATTGCTAGATATAAATGCATATATGTGGATAAAATATGAATTAACTAAACAATTCCTATATAATTAATGTAATGTAGATTGAAATAAGATGGATAAATGCATTCACCTTAATTTTTCTTACCTCGCTAGTGACTTGATAACTGAACCGTGTAATGAGGGAGCAAAACTAACAGATCATTGCAACATAACCCTAGATCCGATCGTAGCAGATCGTCCTGAACTAGTTGGACTGGGTACCTGGAGAGGGATGGGGGCTACCCTTGGGATTAACTTTACGTGCAAGGTTATACTCATTTTGGCACGTAATCGGGCTCGGAAATCCTCCATCTGAGGTGTCGCTAAGATTGGTTCCAAGTGTTGTTCCCGCTTTTGTCACATGTAGGTCTTAGCACATGGATCGCTTTTGTTGTACTTGTCAAACCTGCAATGAAGTCCAAAGCACATGTAAAACACTCAATCTATGACATGCAAATTTGGCATAAAAAATTAAAGATGCAAAACGAGTTGTTTTGCATTTTAGGGTCAAACTTTCCTGGCAACTTCCACAATTTGTTGGAATTACAACTGGGTGTTACACTACATCTTTGACCAAAAGTAGTTGTGTGTGTAATTGTGTGTAATAGTGGTCCTAGTGTTGCCCTCCATGCTAATGACGCTAAAATAGTGGGCAATATCTTGATAAAAATGCAAATGTGTGGATTTGAATAAAGTGAAGTCCCCTTCCTATGTAGTGTGTATGAAGAGTAATGGTCCAACCTCTTAGTCCCTTACTCTATGTAGATTCACTAGCCCTAGATAAGAATAGTGCACATATATAATGGTGTGTATATTATGTATATATAGGGATCTCTTGTTTGAATATCAACACTAATGACCCAACATGTCGAACTAGTAAGCTCAGGGAGATGAGAGGGAAAACTGAAAATAAAAAGATCAAATATTAAAAATAAAACCAAATACAAAGAGGATACAGGGCCCCCATGATGGATAGGAGTTGTCTGTTGCACTACCATCCAACCCTGAGGAGATAGTTTCCAGATAGACCAATTGACAATAGATGAGTGGGAAATGGCAGATAGGGATCCCTGTGACAACTTGACTATAACTATATGCATGAGTGAAAAGTGTATGCAAGACAAAATAACAATAAAGACCAACAAGGAAAATAGGATGGACTATGGAATGGGTCATTCAGTAAATAATTTTCTTCACACAAGATCCAAATATAAAACAACATACTTGGAAGATATAATAATAGTAGTAAGTGCATGATTTTGTGTCTACATTTTCCCCCCACTTTATGTTGGTGAGTGAAATCTCAGTAAAATAAAGTAGATAGAGATTCAAACTTGATAGAATTCTAGAGAATTCCATGTGTCACTGAATTACACGAATAGGGTCAGTAGAATTATGTGTCGAGTGAGAACATATAGTGTGGTGAAACATGGATCATCATGTTGATCTATGTAGTGCATAACAAGAGATGTGAGACTATTATGAGGATACGATAAATGAGATTGATGATTTTGGTGTTGAAGTGATTGGAGACTTTCGATTATTTTTGTCGATGATGGAGATGTGATGGGGTAGGGAGTGATAAATTCATAACTAGATTGTACATGTGTATGAAAAAATGAGGATATGGGCAGTCCCACCGCTACCCACCGCTAAAGGAAGTGTGTAGGGAGAGAGGTCTAGTTTTAATCTCCAACTTTAACTACATCCTCAAACAATCTAGCTATTGCAGATGGGATAAATATCTATTTTTGAAAAAAATTGGATCCAAATTGATTTGATCAAATGTGATAACCCATATAGGAGCAATATAGGAAAGGAAATGACGCCTCATTCCCCCCACTCCACGGGTGTTGTCACCGTAATCTGTATATGGTGGTTTTCCATGTTAGGTCATCTAGGAAGTAATTCATAAAATGTAGAAGTAACTTCCCATGTTAGGTCATCTCAGAAAGTGCAGTGATATAACTCCCAAGTCAGGTCATCTAAGAGAATAAATACATTGTGTTGTGTTCAATGTTGGTTAATGCTGATAGTAAAATTTGTATTGTTGTAGAGGTTGGGGTGTATGTGAATTGATTAATTGGTTACTCATGGAGAGATATTACAGTTCTGTTTCCCCTAGGTTAGTTCATTAGGGGGGTCGCTAGAAAATGATGTGACATGTCGCATGGTATATGAGTAAATTTTTAATAATGATGAATTATGAAGTGTAGACTGATTGTGTGACGGTGATGATAGGGAAATTATAGGATGACCCAAATTGTATGCCCCACTTTCGGTAAAAGGAGCAGTGATAATGAAAAAAGAACATTTAGCCAAAATTAAGCACGTAATGATGTGATAGTGGATAATGTAATGAGAAATGTCACAAAAGTGTTTGTATATCAAATGAGTATATTACAATATCAATGAGATAAGTACTATCATGTGTTAGATGTGTATTTGATACAGGTAGTAGGCATGAATTTTGAAAAGATATACTCATATAAGTGATAGAAATCAATTGGAGTAAGGATTATTAAGATATGAGGGAAATCGTGCAATTTGTATTGGGTGTGAAGAGTGAATGTGAATAATGACTATAATGTTGTAAGTAATGGAATAGTTTACTATAAATAGTAAATATGATAAAGTGATTAGGTAACCCATTTGGTATTTGTGTGAGTGTGATAGTGAGATTTGTGTGTGTGAGGAACTGCCTGCAAGTTAGAGCACTGTGACCGAGTTGATTCGGTTCAAGATGGTGGTGCGCAAGTCATGACATCGTGTGCTACAACGAAGCTTGGTAAGTGTGAATTTTTTTGAGAAATGTGTTGAAATTGGTCATTTTTACTTTCGTGGCATTTTATACCTAGACAAAATCTGTGAAGGTGCTAATGACCTTCCAGACACAAGCACCCAGGCATGGGCACTAGTGACCTACTCCTGGGCACCCCAATCCTAATATTAGATGTTGGTGTCCCAAGAATCTTAGGTTAACCACAAATTATTATAGATGTGAAATATGGTGTTTGTTGATGTTAGAGGAAGGTTTGTTTGTGTTTGCATGATGTTCTAACATCATGTTTGTTGTCATTTTTTGTTATGTAGAGGGGCATCCATTCAAGATATTTTCGTGGTGACCTCCATTTGAGTAAATTGATAGGATTGGGGTTTTCATATGAGTAGTGGGATGTACTAGACCATTTTGGGTTGTAAAATATAGCAAGGATGGGGGATGTGCCCCATAATATACCTATGTTCACAAATTTGTGCGAGATGTGGTGTGCATATAATATACCTATAAGGGACATGACAGTTACTCTAGAGGATGTGTATAACATATTGTGATCATATATTTTTGGTGAGAGGGTTCAGGTTATGACCGTGGATGATGCACATAGACATATGAGGGCTAATAGGTAGTACTTTATAGGGTCCATAGTACATACAGATGTCCATATTAGTTTGAATGCTATATTTAGATCAAGGGTTCTACGATTGTAGAATTTTATTTCTGTGGTGATTACATCATTGATTATAGTTGAGGGATGTGGTTTAGGAATCTTATATAAGATGCATGATATTTTCCATCATATAGAGGAGGATGGGATAGGATATACATGGGCACGATGTGCATTATCGCAGTTGTATATGGCTTTGTATATATTTATGCAAGAGGAACATGGGGGTGGTATTGGAGCTACAACATTGCTACATGTATGGTTCTATGATCATATTTCTATATTGAGGTTGATGGGTGGTCCGCGAGGAGAGTGGGTGAGACCAGACATATTTTTTGGGAGATGGGTAGGCATTCATGGCAAGAAGATAAATACAGACACCTACATAGAGATGATAGATCATATGGGGTCAGAGGTCTTAAAATGGATACCATATTGAGACTATAGAGGATGGTAAGAGGATGTAGTAGAGATACAGTGCATACAATAGAGTATGTGGTTGGAGGATCAATTTTCAGGAGTGGCCAAGTTATTTCAGGTGGAGCAAGTATCACAGTAGTTTGGTATGGCCTAGGATGTGCCCCCAGAGCCATATATATGGTTTAGGGATATTGGGGCATTGAGTAGGGCCAAACTAGACCAGGGCCCATAAGAGAGTACATACCACCTCTAGGGCCAGATGTGGTTGATGCAGTGATAGAGCCAACAGATATGGATGATGCAGGTGTATAGAGGCCTCTCGTGCATGGTAGGAGTCACATCAATGGGTTTTTTATTTCTAGTGTTTGATGATGCAGTGAGATTACCACTAGGAGGAGGAGTAGAGGGGAAAGCACATGCCCCATATAGTGTAGCAATGGCAGTAGTGGAGCATGCGTATTTAGCTAGTGATGTTTGATGATTTATTATTTGGTTGATTGATTATAGTGGTTGTTGTGTAATTTATTTTTCTATGGGTGCAAGTGATGCATATTAGCCATTGAGTATGGACACATCTATTTACACATTGATGTAGAACATGACCACCAATGCACTTGTGGGGAGGGATGCTAGAGCATGTAGATGATATTGTAGGAAATCATGCCCATTTGTTTGAGCCAGTATAAGCAGTGATGTGTACCATGTTACTAAGTGAGAGGGATGAGGCACGTGAGGAGAAATGTGATCTAGAAATGTTGCGGATGGTGGTTCCCTAGCACATGATGTATTTGTATGGTACGTGGAGTTACAGGGTCATTATGTGGAGAATTTGACAACGAAAACACTATTACGTAGGTACATAGAGAGATATAATGGCCACGATCAGTGGCGTACATTGAGTCGTGAAGCTTCTATTTCTAGAGCTCTTGTGGTACCATATAGTGATAGTGATGATGAGATATGATATGTATAGATGTATTAATTTAGGGGATTTTCCCCCAATGATGATATTTTTGTAACTATGATTGTGAATGATATATATATATATATATATGGACTTATTGGCGTATGATCATTGTATTTGATGTTTTATTGATGTGGTGATGATTGTTTATATTTTTTGAGTGAATTTACAATGTGATTATAGATAAATAAATGATGATATAATGTATATGATGATAGATGATGTTTGTAATATTATTGCGAAAAAGTGTATTGCATGTATGAATAAATTCATGAAAGTGTGATATTTTTGTAATAGTGTAGTGAATCATATGTTAGTATGATTAAGATGGGGGGGAAGAAGAGTGATGCACCCTAGTGGATAGATGATAATGTTCATTTATATAAGACCCCTCAGTAACAAGAATAAATCATAAAGTAAGAGTGCGTCATCAGGAAGAGATATAATAATGTGTGTAAAATAGATTGATCAATAAGGTAAATAATGCAAGAGTGATGAGAGGTTCTTATTATAATAGATCCCTTGACATTCATGTAAGAAATGAAAGAAAATGAGTGTGTCATCGAGAGGTGAGGTGATATAAATAACCTACCAGAGGCCAAGCTGGTGTGGAGTAGTGGAAGCATGTGGAATGAAAGAAGCATGAGTGTATGAGCCAAACTGAATGTCATGTGGAATGGTGCCAACAATGGGTGATGCATCATTGGGAAGTGAAGATGATGAAGGCTGTGGAAGCTAATGTGTAATAGTTATATGATGTGGCAGATGAGAGGGTGTAACAATGCATGGATGAGGTGGAGAGCATGCATGAGAAAAAACTTGTAGTGACAGACGCATAATGACCTTAGCACTAGATGAAGTAGCCAAATCAACTAGCATAACCACATGCTTGTGTGGGAGTGGAGAGATAGAATGCTCATGAGAGTGATATCTAAAAGAAATTACACCCTTCTCTTCTAATTTTTTAAGATATCATGAAGGGCACAACAATCATTATCGCAATGACCATTGATACGATGAAATTTGTAGTAAGGTCTATCATGTTGGCATTGTAAATGATGAGGAAGAGGATGCTGAGCAGAAGGAAAGTGAATCATACACTTATCAAGCAAGGCACACAATACATCATGCTAAGAAAAATATAAAGGCTCCCGCGAAGGAGATTTAGAATGTGGAGGTGGAGCTTGATGTGGTGGGGGAGATAAAGGATGCTTATACAATGGAGAAGATTGAATTTTCTTGCAAGGTGGAGGATATTGAGTCCTAGGAGGACGTTGAACAGATGGAAGAGGAGAGGAAATATGTAATGCAACAGTAGGAGAACTAAGAGGAGGATCTATTATATGTGTAATAATGACATCATATTCTAAATCAATGACCTTATAGTAAAGTGGTGTGAATGATTCACATGTATCATATTTTAATCACTTATTTAAAGTGGGAATCAAGCCACGACAGAAGATGAATTTATTTTCTAGACCAATGTGTTGGAAGACTAATTGATGCATGTAAGCATTGAGGCGCAAAATATAATCAATGACAGGTTCTTCTTTTCCTTGGTGTAAGCCAAGTAGATGATCATATATGACTTTACGGCCATTGTTAAGTATAAAGTGTTGCAAAAAGGATTCTTCCATCTCAAAATAGGTACTAATAGATCTGAAAGGTAAGTGAGTGTACCATTAGAGAGCGTCAACAGTAATAATATGAAGAAAATATTTTAGCAATAAATATTAGAATAAGGAGCCATAACTAGATGATAATATTTGAGATGTAAATATGGATTTCTAGTACCATCAAAGAATGTAAATGTAGGCATAACCAAATCCCTAGGAAATGTTGAATTGTGATTCTTTTTCAGAATAGGGTTTCCATGCAAATAATTGTTATCGATAGAATAATAATAGGCTTTTCTCTCTAATGTAACATATTAAACCTAGGATTGTAAGTGGCCAACAACATGCATGAGTGATAGGATGTCCTATGTAGGAATGGTAAAATATGGAAATAGTGTATTGAGTGGTTGCAATTTACAATTATGAGTGACAATAGGAATGTCAAGAGGAGAGATAGAAGATGTCACTACTAATAGCACACTAGATATGGGTTCCGAAGAAGTAATAAGAGGTGAAGAACATGGGGTATCAATAAATGGCGTAGGAATAACATATACATCATCATGAGGAGATGAAGTGATAAAAGGTGATGAATTGGGCATGCTATTAGAGACAATCTCAAAGGAAGATGAAATTGGAATGGGGGATTCACATTCAACAGTATGCAAAGAAGTATAATCATTCCTATCAAGGTTCTCATCAAGATCAAACAAATATTCAGATGCAAGGATTTTATTAAGCGTATCATCAACATAGAATGAAGGAGGAGAACTAGTATGTGATGTGTCGTGTGAAGAATTTTCAAAAATAGGATTATGAGATGCATCTATATAATCATTCAAACTAGTATGAGAAATAGAAGCATGCACACATTTATTATCATCAAGATTAAGCATGAAACTAATAATATCATCATCGAGGTTCTTATTAGAAATAACATAACATGGATCATGGCTAAATGAATAAAAAGGTAAACAATGAGTAAAAATTTCCAGATCATCAAAAATGTTAATGGTGGAATTATTGAAGCTAGTAGGCACATTGCATGTACTAGCTAAGAGTTTCCTTTGACTACAATTTGGAAGAGTGACATTGCGATATAGAGTGCTAAGTTTCTTTATGGTAGGCCTCATTATAAATAGGATTAATGCTCACATTAGGTATGAGACTATCCAAGGAGGAGAAGGACAAGAAGATCTATCCTTAGCCATTAGGGTTTTAGTGAATCCTAGGGGAAAAAATTTCTATGCTACGGGTTCACCAAAATGATTAAGCTAAAATGTAAAAACTGATTTTATAGTAGCAATAAATGAATGAAATAATGAAGTACATAAATATACCAAAGAAAACTAAGTAATAAATAATGAAAGCCATAATGTGTAAAAAATAGTAATATGCCTTAAATTATTTGTAATGATGCCAAAGGCATATACGAATAGAAAGTGGAAAAAGCCCAAGCACTAACCTTCACACTAGAGCACAGGAAAATGAAGATTTGGACAACTAAGCTAGATTGGGGCACCTGGAGAGGTACAAATGGCGCCCATGGGTGCCTTGGTACTTATTATAGGCACCCTGGGTCTATAGAAATGCTCAGAAACCTGAATTCTCAGGGTCGCAAGATGTTCGTTAATGCTCACCTTTTTCCACTATATGGTCACATAATAATTGCCGAAGCTGCTACAAATATGCAATGAAATAATGACCTATAAAAACCTTAAATAGACATCAAATCCTAAAAATAAAATATGTAAAATGGGTGGTCAAATTATCCTTAGCCACCATAATGGTGGACTTAAAACTGAGCACTGCACTACATCTCAAACCCAATGTAGTTTTGTGTTCTTATGTGTGAAATAGTGCTCCTAGGTTACCCTCGTGCCAATGACGCCAAGATAATGGGAAATATATAGATAACATGTAAATGTGTGGATGGAACAAAATGAACTCCCCTTTCTTATGTAGTGTGTATGCAAAAGTAATGTGCCCAAATGCAATCCCTTTCTCTATGAAGATAACTAGCACTTGATAAGAATTGTCTTCCCCTATAATGGTATGTATGTTGTGTTTATATAGGGATCTCTTGTTTGAATTTTCAACACTAATGAATTTACATGCCGACTAGTACCTTAGGATATGAGATAGAATACTGAAAAGACTGACTTTAAATGTCAAAAATAAGATCAAACATTAGTGTCTGACGTTAGTGTCCTTTCATGGGTGTTAATGTCCAGAGACAAGTGATAATAGATGAGTGATAATGGACATACATGGATCCCTCTGACTTGACCAGAACTACGTGTTTGACTGACATGTGTAGAAGATAAAAGTAAATAAAGACATAAAAGATAAGTATATGGACTATGGAATGGGTCATCAGTGAATACTCTTCTTATGCAAGATCCATATAAAAAAACAACATACTTAGCAGTATAATAATAAAAGTAGTGCATGATTTCGTCTCTACAGGTGCATGTTCCCCAAAAGAGGACCAACCATTTTGTTCAAACTATGCCCTGTAGGGGGAAGATAATGTGCTTGGTAGAAACTAAGGCACAAACAAACAAAGTGGCTAGGAGATAAGTGTCAGTACAAGAAAAAACAAACATACATGAAATGTAAGCTAAGAAAATATCTAAGCTATAACATAAGTAAAAGATAATGTGGACCACAAAACATGGGTTGTAAACATGGGACATCACTCATGATGTCACAAGACAATTAAGGTTGTAGTGGCTGAAATCAGACAAGTATGCACATAATATAAATGGAAAAAGCCCATAAACAATAGCATACAAAGAGAAAGCAATGAAAAATAATGTAACAGACAACCATGGAAGAAAGTATCCCCACCTAACAAATTTGACAAATGAATCCCTCGTTAGCATGTTAGAAATATTAAAAATATGTCAAATAGTGTATAATATGATAAAGTAAAGTTCTAAGTACAAAATGAAATGATGAACACATGTAGTGTATAAAATTGGATGCCCCCAGGAGCCACTATGGGACTGGTAATATGTAATTGTTCCAAGTATCCATGATGCGTGTAATGGATCTGTAAAATTATGTGATCACAAATAGAAAGGGCAAGTGAATGCACATGTGTATATGATAAAGATAATGACATACAAGATATTTATCTAGCATGTTTAATAAAGTGAACATGTAACAAGTAAATGTAAGCAAGATTAAAATGTAAACCAAGATATGCAGTATGTTTGTGAATGAGGCGGAATGTAATGCAAAGTGAATGATAGGAACAACGTGCCACCCAAGTGAATGTATGTATGAAATGAGGTTCATTTGTTTATTCCCCCTCAGCAGTCAAGAATGAACCATAAACGAGGAGTGTGTCACTGGTGGTCTGAATTTATGAATAAAGCATGGAGTGTTAGATTTTAGAATGGTGGTTTGTAGATGATATTGAATGCAACATATAGATGAGTAATCATGAAGGTTGTAGAATAGGGTGATGATTTAGCCTAAAGCATATATCACAAGGTGAATGAATAATATGGTAGAAAATGTGATGTTGTAGCTCAAAGCGTATATCACGAGATGTATGGATGGAATTCTAGAAAATGTCATGATGAATCACAAAATGTTTGATAGGGAGGATAAGGGTGATGGTTAAGAATGTCACATAGTGTGATAGAAGAAATTATTGATTGATTTTAATGATGATCAAACAAAGAGAATAATGAAGTGTGATGAGGAGGTGAGGTTCAATTTTTATTTGGACCCTTAGCAGTAGAGTATAAACCATGGGACTAGAGTATGTCATTGGGTTATGAGTGCATCTCGTAGAGGATGATAAGGTATATTAAAGAAGAGGATGGTGTAGATGTAAAAAAACTTCATGGTGTGTAATGTGTAGTCTGTAATGTGTAGTGTGTGAGGTTCATGTGTACATTATGACCTCAATAGTCAAGTGTGAACTAAGGCATGAGAGTGTGTCATAGGGGAATGATGATACTAGAGTGTGGATGAAGATGTACATGCTAAAGTCTAGGTGTGAAATGAGGTGAATATAAGACACATGTCGATGCTAGGGGGAGAAATAAACATGATGCCCCCTAAGTGTGTCAATGATGGAGAATTATGAAACAACATGAGAGGTACCATGCCATTGTGTGAGCGTGGTAATCTATTTCATGATAAGAGTCAAGGCCAACATAATGGTAGGCCAAAGCAACAATAAGACCATGTGATGGTGGCAGAATTTGAAATATGTCTTGGCCATTAGTAGGAGTAGTTTCTTTGACAAAATTTATTGGTTGGATCTTATGTGGGATTGATGGCATTGTTGAAGAGTTGATAGGAGAATAAGGTGGACTTATTTTGAGATGTGGTTGCGTAATTCGAATTGGTAATGTTTTGGATGAATTGAGAGGAAGATGTGTGGAAACTGATTTTTATAGGAGGTTTCTTAGGTTGACTTGATTAGTGTCATAGATGCCTTGAGAGAAGGGGGAGTGAGACTAATTTTTAGAGGCAGTTTCTTGACTTGAGTGGATTACATAGGTGGCACTTAAGTGATGAAATAAGAAACATTAGAAGTGATGAATGGATGCTCATTAGACATAAACGAATAAAATTTAAGAATCCATTGAGATGTAACAAGTGGAGAGGACCATGTAACAGAACGTTGTATAGTGAATGAGATAAAAATTTAATGCTCAAGATACTTTATTCTTGGTTGTAAAGCATAATAATCATTGTGATTATGATCCATTGATTTGATGATAATTGCAATAAGGAAGACCTTGATATTTTTCAAATCCGATAAGGAGGAATAACAATGAGTAGATGGCAAGCTAATCAATTTGATGAGTTATGAGTTTTAGAAGAATGTCTTATTGCTTAGCACTGATATTAAACTTGATAGGTGTAGGGGAGTGGTAAGACTTGGAGCTTGTTAATATGAGCACATGTAGAAGACATAGAATGAAGATGAGAAGAAGAATTAGCCTGAGCCTGAGAAGTGTATTTAAGATGTTGGATTTCATATTTTAGAGATGTAATCATGGCTTCCATAGTGTCAAATTTATCATGAAATAATGAATGAAGAGCTTAAATAAATTTATTGGAATTGGAACCAAGAGATTCATGAGAAATATGATCGAAGATAGTAGTCACTTGAGTAGGAAACACGTTGATAGGTAGATACATAGTGTCTATGGTTTTGTGGAGAGAATAGTTATAAGATGGGTGCATTTGAAGAAATTGAAGCAAAGAAAATTGAAATACCTTATGATTCATCATGGAAAAAAAAAAGGATTCAAGAGTATTCTAAAGTGGGTTCATCAAAATGATTAGGATAAAATGTAAATATATGAGCCTAATTTGAATGCAAGATTACAGTAAAATAAATATATAATGAAATACAAATATTATACCCAAGAAACTAAGTGATAAATAATGAAACCCCTGTGTAGACACCAAAAACACATCACATTTCATCATTCTCCTCCAAAATGACCAAACAACCACATTCTACACAGGTAATTGATTTAACCCTAATTTAATCACCCACAACCCCTTTCGCACACCATAATGACCCTCAATCACACACACAACGTTTTACTTAAAATTAATTAATTAAATTTCCCCTTTTACCCATTCATCAAGCCACCTCACCTTGTCATTGGCCTAGCCACCTCACCCAACCACCTCACCATTCCATTACCCCACTTTCCCCTCCCACATCACCCTTCCACTACCCCACTTTCCCATCCACCTCACTATTTCACTTCCTCACCTTGCCCATACCTACCATACCCTTCTAGAAGCCATAATAGTGGCCACCCCACTCATAAGAGCCCTCTCTTGTCCTATTACCCATCCTCTAAGGAAGGAGGAGTGCATGTGCTCCACCACTCAAAATCGAAGTGGGGAGAGGAATATTCCCCACTTTTGAAAAAACATAATTCTACATGACATAACTGTTGTCTGTCACTGTTTGACCTGATGTCTGCTCAGGTGGGACTAGCGCCGGTCACCTGTAAATGCACAACTCGAGCTCTTTACTAAAGGGTTGGTAATTTTTTTATGGTTGGCAGTTCTAGTTGCTTAGCATCTTTATTTGGGATCTTCGTTGGAACACGTTAAGCAAACAGAAACTGGACAAGGATCAGAGACCAGATTCTGGAAGAGGCTTGACAACTAAAATTTTTTAGATTAGCCACTAAATAGCTCGAGCCAAGACAGTAGCTCTACCTGAATCTGGTCCATTCACCTCCATAGAACAATCTCCAACCACTCATCACCATCCTTCATCATCTGCTTAGAGTTCTACATGACATTGGATTCTCAAGTAAGTTGATCACTTCACCCCTCTACTGGTAACTCTTTTCTCTTGAATGTCTTCTCCAGTTCATTCATCTCCCTCTGTGTTACTCATCTCCTAGTCACTCTCTGGCTCTCCTCTAGTGAACTATCATCCCTATACCCCCTTCCAAAAAACCCTATTTATTCAAACCCATAGTCCCTCTACCAGACCCTGCTCACCCTAATCTGTATCCCTCACCAGCTCTATGTGCAAACACAGGAGAGTCACTCAAATCCCCATATTTCCACATTCAGACCTAATCACAGTGACCATCATCAGTTCTCATTTAAACTATGGTCGGTTTCTACCCTGACCAACATCGGTCACCTTGTTGTTCCCCCAACTCCCCTACAACTCTACCTTCAGTATACCTAACAATCTCTACAAGATCCGCAAAACAACCTATCTCTAAGTCCCTATCACCTCATATATACCTCATCCAACACCCTTCCTAACTCTCTATCCCAAGACAGAGGTAGAGCCCCAAACCACCTCTCATATGACCCCCTGTCATGTTCCACAGTGACCAATATTGGTCACCTTAAACCGGCATCGAGTCTCACCTAAACCAACACTCAGTCAGGACTGACTAACATTGGTTTCTATGTCTGCTAACACTAGTTGTAGACCAAAAACCCACCTACTTGCCCAAAAAAAACCCAAAATACCTTACCCACTCCCTACTAATACCCTGTTTGGTGACCAGCAAACCTTCTCAAATACCCGCAACCTAACTTGGAAAAACCTTTTACCTGCATAGTTTTAGTATTTAATTGGATCGACATTGATAGTAATATGATGTACCCAAATCAGAAACACTAGTCACTAGATTCCTTTTACTTACATGTTTAAATTAGTTTAATAGTGTTTTATAAAACAATGGATTGATAGCCCTCTAGGAAGTATCACACTTCTTGGATCTAGCACACACTAGGCAGTGCACTGTCATATACTGTTTAACTTTCTCTGGTGGTCTTGTTTCTGTATTTCAGGTGGGTAGTCCTTCCCAGCCAAAAAGGAGTTCACACGGTTGACCGAGATCAGAAGTCATACACGTGCATGCATTCTACCTTCTACCCATCACCCAAATAATAGGTATTCCTCCTATTGCCCATCAACCTTATCTGTTTCAGTCTTTGATTGTACGCAAAAAGGATCGAAACATTTTGTCACACCCCGATGGGACCCATCTGGGGTTCCTTGCATTTTCTTCATTCTAAGGTAAATATGGTGTGTTTGTTTCCTTTATAAACATACTCACACTAAAATCTCTTCCATGCTAATATTCTTGCTCTTCTAAATTTTCTAAAAATACATCTATTATCTGGTGCTTAAAATGAATCAATTCTTCCTTCTCATATTTAAATAGTAGTGAAAAAGCACATTCTTGACCTATTCATCATTTGCTTCATTAAACGTAATTTGTCGATTTGGGCTTAAAATTGGTTGCATTTCATCTTTGTATGCTATATTTTTTATCTCACATTAAATTGAGGGGAACTATATGCTGGAAGTCATGCCCAACTGATGGTTGACACAAAGAATCATATAAAAATACATTCTCTCTATCTATCTATCTGTCTTACCAAACTGTAAAAAATTGAAAAATACACATATTATTAAACAACATCCCACCCAAAAGAATCTGTCAATGATCATACGATTAGAGGATTGACAATGGGTACCCAGTTGATTACTTCTATCTAGTCATCACCTCAGAGGATTCCCCACCCTCTATCATAACATAACTTGAAACCTCTCCTTTTAGATCTCCTTCATTCGTAGGAAGCCTATCCATAACATAACCAAAAAATCTACTCTAAAGTTCATGAGTTCAGTCCTTATAAATATCATAAGCTCAACACATTAAAAATTCACTTGTTGGATTACACATTTTTCTGAACTGTTTGATTGGCATTCGTTTTGAGGTGTGAGGACACGTTTCTCCATTTTTTATTTCTTTTGCATTTCAGACTCTGCCATCACAGTTGGAGTATTCTGACTTCCTCCTGAGTATCTTAGAGCACCTCAGTGCATATCATCTCGCAAACTTTTGGTTTGATCATTCATCTGATCTAAATTCACAATATTCCATTTTTCTATAGCTTTCTTCAAGCTATTCACGGTAATCGACATCGATCTACCCACCAGCGTCGGTTTACACTCTGACCATCATCAGTTATACCTAACTGGAATCTAGTTCTCTTGATTCTTTTTGGGTTAGCTTTCCTAAAGGACTCCTATTTCATCTTCTTTTATTGTTTAGAGTTTCTGTGAGTCTTTTGTACTCTCTATACTTTGATAAACAACCATCATACAACTTGCCTATCTAATCACTCATCATTTTTTGGCCTCGTTTGGCTTAACCCTACTATCTTGTCTCATAGTAATTGGTATCAGTTACACCAAAACTATCATCAATCATCCATTAACTAGATGTCAGCTTACCCTATGTCTAATTCCTAATTAGATATATTGACCAAATCTACCTCCAAATATCTATTCTTCCCCATTCTTGTTGCTTTCTGTGTCATCTGTACAGGATACAACATTCACCTGATATACATTCATTCACATGTTGTTGACTGCGCAACCAAGCCAATGCACTCTTGTGTTTCACACTAGCCTTCAACCACTTCCACCTAGTCCATCGCCACCTTTCTTTATCATCCACCTATGGACCCCCAATCTACATGTTGTCATTAGTACATGGGCAATGTAGAGTTTGCGAGGTATCTTGACCGGAATCCTGCACTGCCTTGCAATACTATCTAGTCAAATTCAGCCACTCATGATCCCTCGGGTCAACTTATATATGGCATGCCCGTATCCAGCTATCCTCCTACCCTTTCATCCTACTTTTGTGTCTGCTACTGCTAGCTCAGTCCCTTCCCGCTTCTTACCTTACCACCGATGGTGTCGCAAATCGACCCTACTACGATGATATCCGACCCCCTATACGACATGTCTCCCACACCCTCTGACGTACTTCATCCCCTATGGCATCTACCATGCTTACCTACCATGGCCATCAGTCTGAGTGGGCCCATTTCATCCACTACCCACATACCCACTCCATGTCAACCACCGCTAGTATCGAAAAAACTACTCCCCCTTCAAAATCTTAGTTCTTTATATTCCCCAATCACTTCCTCCCAATAGCTACTAGGGTGGTCACCCATATTCCTCCTGTATACACCCATTTTCCAATCCCTCGTCAGTGGCCTCTACCTTCCTACTCAACATATTACCCCTCTACATCCATCTCCTCTCATATCTCGTCCACAATTTTCATACATGGCTCCCTCACACAACTAAGATGCCTTCTACGTCATACTCTTCCTACCTTCCCTCCCTATCCGTCTAGAAAGTTAACCTCCACCACAACCTACTCTAGGATCTCATCAAGATGATGATGGATAAGAAATGTAAGCATTAGAAGCATATTTTTTCCAGCTTGCACGTACATCCCTGACCTATGATGAAATTTGTAATGGATCTGATTCACTTCTCCGTACCAATGCAGTCCATACCCCTCACACTGGGAAATGCCAAAATTCAACCAATTTAACAGTAAATAAGACCCACATACAACATCTAAGGTCTTTTAGACACATGTGTTATCTCATCGCCCATGATGATGCTTTTCTCTTCCTAACATTCCCTATGTCCCTTAGTGGACCTCACCTTGGACTGGTATAGTGCCCTACCTAATAACTTCATTTTATCATTCAACTAGGTGGCCCAAGACTGTTTTGGACCAATTTCTCCATCAACCTGGTCAAGAAGGTCACCATGACTAATTTGTACACTACGTGTTAGTATGAGGATGAGTCTATAATAGAATTTGTCTCTCACCTAGCATGACCTAATAAATCAACTGACATTTCCCCTTACTGCTAGACCAAATTGATAGAACTATTTACACGGGCTTGTGCTAGACTCATCTCATCTACCTTATAAATTCAAATGTTTTGTACATTTGATGAGGCATTAACCATGGCCTAGAAGCTTTAAAATCCAAGCCATTGAGGAGAAAAGGATTTGGTTGCGCAACAAGGTTGCACTCCTTTTAAAAACCACACAAGCCCATTCCCACCTCTAAAACACCACCCACTACCCCTTTCAATCCTTCTGAATCCAAAGGATCTGCCCATGCAGTTGTTCCTAAAAACAGGTCCATCTCACTCGTCCAGCCTACCAAAACCTCCGCCTAATCTCTCTCTATGTGCAAACATTCTTATTCAAACATGAACAATGGAAATACACCCCCATCACTAAACCATACCATTATATTCTAGAAAAAATCCTGAACATAGGGGCTATCACCCTTCCGGCTATCAAACCATGCACTAGTTTTGATCCTTCTCATACAATGCCCACATGGTATAAGGAAAATGAGTTCTACGATTACCATCGTACCCAAGGGCACAATACCAATAACTGCATCACATTCAAAACCATTGTCTAAGAAATGTTAGACAGAGGATATCTCGTTCTAGATAATCCCAACGCACCAGCAAACCAAAACCACCATATCTTCCAAAATCCATTTCCTAATCATATACTCCCCACCCAACACAATGATTCTTCCGTCAATAGTGACAATAGCCAGGAAGTTCATGTCATCTTCAATACCTTACCTATTCCACTTGCACCATAACCCCCAGCAACACCTACAGAAGAAATTCTCGAACACCCACCTTTACCCTCACAAATACCTTCACCCTCTTCCTCACTACTAATTTAAGATAACCTGGTGCAAACTGATTCATCTTCCTTAGACACTATATCTACCATGCTTGACCATACCATTGACCCCCCTAGCCAAATACTTGATGAATCATCGTCAACACCTACTTTTATACTCACAGAGGAGTCAGTGATACCTCCCCCCTCCTCCAAGGAAGACCTTACTTCATATACCTTACCCACACCTCAACACAAAGAAGATCCCATTCTAATTGCAACTGATCCACTACCATCTCCTATAACACTAAATGATGTCTTCTTCTCTCTTCTTCCCAAAGAACCATATGTATAGGTCTTCCCTATTTCATGGATATTAGTTCCGTTTACAGGGATCACTACCAAATAAACCCTCATCCCTTTTGTCTCTTCATCACCCCATCCGATGGACCATTCAAAGTATGTTGACCATTCGCTACTTTGGGAATGTCTTCAAATCCCTGTCTCAACATAGATGCAAATTTTGCCTACCAACTCACCCACTATTTACCCTAGAATGGTGAAAACATCTATACCTACCCTACCCAAAGAGGTGACCACAACACCTCCCATATCACTTTTAGCCACACATATACCCCCATAATCTACATCCTTTACATCCTCACCTCCCAACCCTTCACCAATCTTGACAATATCTCGCATCCTGGGGGTCCGACCTACATCAAGCCTCACCCACCCCTCGATCAAGATTGATTTAAATACCCTCTCTCACCCCCTCACCAAATCTACACCCCTACCTAAGCCAAAGAACCAACCACCCCAAATGCCAATCTTAGCATCACCTACTACCTCCTTGTCCCCTTCACCACTACCATGCATCTTAGGCCCCCATCCATTGACCTTAATGAAAAAATTGAATACACATAATGTAACCAAAAGTCGACAACCTCCCCGATTACCCAATCCTAAAAAATTACCCTTACCTACTCGTCAACACCGACTGTCGCTATCTTCTCCCACCCCTACCTCCACACCATCACCACTCTCATCTTGGGTAACCTGTCCTCTCCCACCTTTTGTCCCTCTTCATCATAACATACTTCCACATTTCTAACCACCCCACCTCTTAAAGTGATAGCTAAACCCTAAATTGGTTCACCCATTACACCCTTACCTAATAAGGTGTGACCCAAATCTCAACCCAAGCCTAAAAACACCCAAACTACTTAGAAAACACCCCTACCATGACCAGCAGCACCCACTCCTAAATCATCACCGAGCTCTTCACCCAAACCCATACCTATTTCACAATGCGACCCGATGGCAACATGTTATGCTAATATCTTGGCCAACCTACTGACCTCCTCCCACATCAACTTACAACCAATTTGACCTTATGACCCACTCAAAATAAAACTAAAATGGTTTGATGATTCCCATATTTGTGCCTACCATCGTGCAATAGGGATCAATGTGGAAGATTTTCAAGCCCTAAAAGCACTCCTATAAATCTTCATCGAGGACAATCTTTTAAATAAAGATATCGCTCCTCCTGTAACCGTAATCACCCCTTCTCTATCGCTACATGTTCAACCATCTTCACCCCAAGCGTCATACCCCCCTTATCCACACCGATATTCAAAATCAACATGGTTTGAATTGTCACTCGAGCTCAATGCGATAAGGGAAAATCCAGGACAAATGAACTTGCTACCTCAAACATAACTCGCATCGCACCCACACCCACAAAAAAAATCACTATCCAAGGGCCTACCTTCCTTATCTCCAATGGGAGATCCCACCGCACCATGATCAAATAAATCCACAAATCTCCTCTCAAAATGTCCTTATATGACCTCATACAAACCTCGAAATCTCATCACCAAGCTCCTATCGAGGTCCTACAATCCATCGAGGTCCCACTTAATGACCCCACACCAGTTGCATCTATCATCACACATCATCATGTGGCCTCCCTTATTTATTCACCTCCCACCTTGGTGCCTCTTGCCTCATCTTAGGGAGTTACCCTCACTTTCTCTGATGACAAGATTACACCTCACCAAACAAATGACCCTAACCCCACCTTATTCATTTCTACCTATGTCAACAATATACGTGTTTGACATATTATGATCTATGTGGGAACTAGTATTAATATCATCTCCTCTCATGGTTTAACCAGATGCGCATTCCAACCAATTACATGTATAACAATATAGTAATATTGCATTATTTTAACAATTTATGACCACTACCCCGGGGATGGTTGTCTTGCACATTCATGTTTGTACCTGTAGCATCCCTAAACTCTTCTACATCCTAGAAGGGGAGTTCCAATATAGCATGTTACTTGGCCAACCCTGGATCCATGTCATGGGATGTTTCCCATCCACCTTACATCATTGTCTCAAATTCAAACATGAGGGACATAACTACACCATTTAAGTTGACCCTTCCCCATTCAAAACATGTAACATGTTGTACAAACCCAATGATGTTCTCATACCTATCACCACACCCGTCTCTATTATCACTTCTCCTTCAAACCCTACTTCACTTGTTATCACCACCACAAAAATTCCCAGAGAACCATCTACCTCTCTTATACCCACTTCCGCCTTGTCTCAAACCCCTTTGAATATGTCCATTCTTGCCACCCATACTAATCCACTTAAAGGTGATTTTCAATGCCTAACATTGGGGGAGTACCATCTCTACAACATAAATACCTTCCTTACTCCATAGGAGTATGGGAACCTTCACTAACACCCCCATTATGACCACCACATTAGTGAAATTCTCACTTATGGACCCCCATACCTTCATACCAATTTGACCTACAGAGGCATCAACACTCTTACCCACATGCCTAAACCACCAACCCAAACCTTACCATTTACCACAACCCTTCCCTTGTTAACCAACTAGAAATTTGCACATACCTTTCTTCATCAATGTGCTTGGAAGGGTTTTGGCTTTGATCTTTACAAACAAGGCCATCACATTATCATCCCTTACACATCCCACAAACACAAGACTGCAATGGGGTGGGTTTTGTCAAGCCTTCTCTTAAAAAATCATGTGTTGACATCATCACGGAGGCACCCCTACCTCACATCACTTCACCTAGCCCACCAACATCACCTGCGGAGTCTATAGATCCAAAATCTCTTCCTCCTACCTTTTTTTTTAATAAACACTATTTGCTTGGGACCTCTCACCCTTAGTGAGATGGTGAGGTTCCTACTTATTTTCCCATCCTCTATCCTGATATGATAGATGACGACGCTCCTATCAACATTATCTATTGTGACAATGACGAATCCATTTGGGTGCAGAAGACTCCTATCTCCATCACACACTACCTTCTGAGACATAAAATATGTTGAATGAATCAACTGTCGACACATTAAATGACCCCTGCATTCTAAAGATAGGTAAATCTTTGGACTCCACTAAGCAAGAAGCCTACACTTCTTTCCTTCGTGGCCATAGCAATGCTTTTGCTTGGTCGTATGATGATATACCTGGTATTGACCCTAACATCGTGGTCCACAATATCATCACATTTCCCAATGACAAATTAGTCAAACAGAAATTGCGCAAAATGCACCCACGCATTGCCCTTCTCGTTTAAGAAGAGCTCCAGTACCTCCTTTCTGTCTCCTTCATCCTACATATCGACTACCCCTATTGGATCTCCAAAAAATTTCCCATCACCAAAGCAATGAGGGGACTCCGCATATGCACCAACTTTCATGATCTTAACCTAGCTTGTCCTAAAGACAACTTTCCTCTACCCAGCATTGACAAACTAGTTGACCTCACCACTGAAAATGAGATGTTATCTCTCATGGATGGGTTCTCGGGTTATAATAAAATATTACTCGCACCTAAGGATCAACACAAAATCTCCTTCATTACCCCTTGTGGGACCTTCTACTATTGCATCATACCCTTCAGACTAAATAATTTAGGCATCTCCTACCAACGAGCCATGACCTATATCTTCCACAACATTATGCATACCATCTTGGAGGATTATGTGGATGACCTTTTAGGAAAATCCAAAAGTCACATCGAATACTTACCCATCCTTAAAATCATCTTCAATCACCTCATCTAATACTACGTATGCCTTCAACCTAAGTGTATCTTTGTTGTCCTCTTAGGTAAGTTCTTAGGCTTCATTGTTTCCTTTTGTGGAATTGAAGTTAACCCCACCAAAATCAAGGCAATTCTCGAGATGCCTCCACCCACCAACCTGCACCAACATCGTAGCTTGCAAGGCAAACTGCAATCTATCCATCACTTCATTTCTCAATTTTCAGACCACTGCAAACCTTTTCACCACCTCCTTTAAAAGGATACCATCTTTCATTAGAATGCGGACTATCATAAATATTTTGAGGCCTTGATAATATACCTTCTTCAACCACCCGTGCTTACCCTACCTAAGGAGGACCAACCATTCTACCTCTATATCTCTACCACCGACCATTCCTTGGGTGCCATGCTTGCTCACCGTGATGACCAACACATTGAGCAAGTGGTTACTACATTATTCGTACACTTTTGGATTACGAGACTAGATATACACATGTAGAAAATTTGTGCCTTGCTTTAGTCTTTGTGGCCACCAAACTTTTCCACTACCTACTCAATCATACTACCTTTGTCATAACCACCATTGATCCCTTGCATTACATGTATGCTAAACCATTCCAAAACCAATGCATTTCCCACTGGCTCATGCTACTCACTGATCTGGATATCACTTTTCTTCACCAAAAATCCATCAAAGGTTATGTTATCTCTGATTAACTAGCTGATGCCCCATTCTCTGACCATAAACCTAGCAGCTTCAAATTCCCTGATGAATCCATCGCTACCCTTTCCCTCGATGAACCTACCAATGAGCCTTCCCATTATCAAATGACCTTATTGTTTGACGGATCTAAGTGTCAATGTGGGGGTGGAGCTAGAATTATCTTCATTCAACATGATAGTGCACCCATACCCTTTTCTTTCAAACTTGACTTTGAGTGTACAAACAAAATCACTAAATACGAAGCACTCGTATTAGGTCTCCGAACTACCCAAACCTTAGATGTTAAATCCATTAATATCTTTGGTGATTCTCAATTGGTAGTAAACTAGGTCACAATGAGGAATTACAATAGTACAAACACCATGTAGACATCTTGTTAACCACCTTCACCCACTATAGCCTACAAACCATCCCTCACTCTATGAACAAGTGTGCAAACACCATGGCTTGTCTCGCCTCACAAATACCCTCATCGCCTACTAATTCACAAATATTTGTTGTTGTGTGAAGGCTGCAATCACCTTCTCACCTCTCTCATGCTATCAACCTCATTTAGAAACCTACCACTGATCCATCAGGATCCATCAGATCTCTAATATCAACAATACTCTGACTACCTCTCTCTATATATCCTTCCTCAGGATCTTACCCGTAATGGCCCACGCACTTTCCTCCAAAAAGTGTCCCGGTACATCATCATGGGAGGTCTCCTCTATAAGCATGGCTTCGATGGTATCCTTCTCCGATGCCTCACTAGCTCCGAAATATCCTATACCATTAAGGATTTATACATGACAGCATTTGTGGAGGTCACATCATTGGTCTAGTCATCACCAAATGTATCCTTCACTCGGCTATTACTAGCCTACCCTCAACCATAATTTTTTTGACTACATCAAATGATGTGTGAAATTTCAACAACACTTGAACCTCCATCACACCCCTGGTCATGCCTTACAGGTCACACGAGACCTCTGGCCCTTTTCTCAATGTGGCCTTGACCTTATCGGTGAGATCAACCCTCATTCTTCCCAACACCACCAATGGATGATTACCACTACAGTATACTACACTAAGTGGGTAGAATCCATTCCACTCATTTTTGTAAAATATGAGAAAATTTATGAGTTCGTCAACCATCAAATTATTTTTCACTATGGTGTTCCTCACCGCCTTATCATTGATAACGGCAAGCAGTTCAAAAATAAAACCCTCCAGAAAATTTGTGATGCCGTTGGTATCTAGCTTAGTTTATAACATTCCCATTTTAGTACATTAGAACAAGAATTTATTTATTTTCACATGGTAAGTGCTTCCTAGTTCTAAATACATAATTTAGAACTTGCAGATCATAACAATCATTCTTATAACAGATAACCATATGTAGTTGTAATGACTCGGTGTACCACCGATCTATTCATTCCATGACTCGGTGATCTACCGATCTATTCATGAGTATCACAGAGTTGGCATTTTTATTTTAACACTTCACTCTTGCAGTTCTCTTTCCTAATCTGGGATTTCAAAATGCTCTGTCCAAGGAATCTATCTGAATAGTTGATACCATTATTCATTGGCATCACGTCCCTCAGACTAGGTGACATAGGACAATGTAATCAGCAGCTTGCGATACTTTGGCCAAAGATTTGAAACATACTGTTCATGTCTCGTATTCCTTGACGGCATACTCGTCAATTTGGAATACAACCCTCACCCCACTCTGATGTTAAATAGAATGTATTATACTGACTTATGTCAACCTCCCCTGTCCCAAGTCATTCACTTAGGAACGGATTAATAACATGACACACGTTATAAGGATGCTCTTGAGGACTAGGGTAAGCTGACATACTGAGTCAACCACAGTTAACCCTATGTGTCAAGGTACCCCGAGTCTCCAAGGGCAGCCTCATAACATGACCATGGTCCTAACCAGTCTCAGAGTAAAAACTTGTTCGAGTTTAAGGTGTAAATCTTAACGATCAATGCAAAGGATGTCACCATAGGTCACCTGCATTGTTGTATCCTTGAGAAGATCCTAATCTTCTCAAAGGTACAACCCTGTAGTTGACATGTGTCGACATCCTACAAACCACCTCGGAAAGATTTGCATAACTTCAAAGAGTTACTTAAGTTGAGTTGAAATTAAATTTTAAGACTCTCCTATCTGGGTAGTCTTTTCCCAACCCCTAGGTTCCACACCTTTGAGTTGCCTTACTTAATTAAGATCCATTTCACAGAGAGAAGTTTAATAAGATTTGAGATCTCATCTAGGATTTCATTGGTTCCCAATAATCTTATTCTACATAATTGGGCAATAGCCCTTAGTCCCCTCATAAGGAAGCTAACTAAACCCGTAAGGGTTTATATCAACTTTGAAGACTAAAGTATATCTTGCTTATTGTTATTAAGACATAGTGATTTAAAATCATCAGTTACGTTGTCTTGACTTAGATCATGGATAGGGAGTAATAGATTACTCTTCCCATTTCAGCTACATATTAAGGTTTAGTTTAACCTTAACTTCTCGAAAGGAAGTGGACTAATTTCCAATTTAGCCTTATTTATAACATAAAAGAACTACTAATCATTCACAAAGTATTCAGTCACATAATCTTTACAAGGCCTACTTAGAGAATCCAAATAACTCCATGGTATACGATAATAAAAATGCACTTAAAATCAATCGAACTTAAGAAGTTCAATCCATCAAAATAAAAATGCAGCCACATAAGTAACAATCTCCCCATTTCATTTATTTCCAAGCCATACAATTACAATTTATGCACTTCAGCATATTTGATACAATACTCAACAGCAAAAGAACAACTTTCTTCATATAGTACAAATAGAGAAATCAAGTTGGAATTCATCATAAAACCAGATTAAACAATCTGAGCATCATATCAGATCTGCGTGTCTTTACCACTTATGATGACCATCTACAAAAATTGCTAGCACGGGTCAGTTGAATGAACTGAGCATGATAAGCACTAATTCTTAAAACAATTTCATTCCACCAATTGTTTCCATTAGACAACCTGTTTAAATGAAATCATTTCATCAAACCTATAAACATGAATCACACTAATTATCTTTCTACCATACATGACTTTTTAACATAATTTCATAATATAACTATCATATTGACTCTTCTCGGATAATTCATCTTATGTTAGAGACTAAGAAGAACAATATGAATCTAATATATCCATCCCTCTGAAATCCAAGGACAGTAACAATCCAATACAAATTACTCCATTCCAGAATGAATTCTTACCAGTGCGTCTATCCAACAGATTTGCATTTAACAATTCAGCTAAGAATGGTTATAGCCTCTAATGAAATTCCTCTATACTCATTCCATTATTTCCATGACTTCGATAGATATACCAACTTCTATTACAATTCTACTTTTATTAAAGTAGATAACTGAATAACTCAAACAAGGTATTATTATAACTATAAATAAGAAAAGAACTTGGGCCAAGACTAAGCATTTACCATTCTTTCCTCATAAATTTAACAGTTTAATCATCTTATTCCCCTATAGTAGAGTTCTTATGGAAATACAAAAGAAGGGAGTACTAATAATTTTCCAGAAAGGGAGAGTATACTTTCGTATTCCAAAACTCCTATATCCACATGTGCTTTACAACTAAAGAGAAAGAACAGAGGCGTTGAGATCTCCATTCCAAACAAGTTCAGGACAGTACCAACTTTCGAGGAGCAAAGCATATACAATCAATATTGAATTCGTTTAGGGAAGAAAAGAAAGCAAGAAAATCAACACAATCCCATCCCTTCCAAGTACAAAACCTAATTTCCATCATGCAGATCTAGGATTACCCACATGTTATTAGGATTCAGAGTTCCTCAAAGCAAGATTTCTCTCAGTCAGACTGTGTTCCCGTTAACCAAGTTAAATCGTAAGGAAAACAGAGCTACACTAGATATTTCATCACTTACAAAACCCATATTATTGACCATCCCAAACCCTTTTCAACAGAGGTAGAGGTTTATATTCATACATTTTTCATACACTTGCCACTAAACCAGTCGAGCTCCAAAGAAGGAATTACAGTTTCATCTCAAATCAACCATGTATTCACCTTAAGCTATCAAGCAACAAAAAAAAGCTCATACGACCAGCCATAAACAATAAACCAACTAAATAAGACACGACAATTTTCTTTTATGTCATTCCTCAACCAATAAATCATCCAACGCAATGTCTAACATGGTACAGTTGGGAACTTATTACCTCGGTTAATCAAGAAGAAAGGAAACAACATAATAGAAGTCGAACCCATATGCAATCACAAAAAACATTTCAATAGAGTTGAACCCATATGTATACATAGCAAAGACTTCAAAAGAAGTCGAACAATCATGCAAACACAGTAAGGACTTCAACAGAAGTTGAATTCATATGAAAACATTGCAAGGACTTCAACAGAAGTTGTATCCATCAAGTATTCACAGCAAGGACTTCAACAGAAGTCAAACCAACATGAAAACACAACAAGAATTCCAACAGAATTATAATCCGTATGTATACACAGCAAACATTTCAACAGAAATTGAATCCATATGTATACTCAGCAAGGATTCAACAAAATTTTAACCAACATGCTAACACAACAAGGTCTTCAATAGAAATCGAACTAGGGATTCCCAAATCAAAAAGAGAAGAAGAAAACCAATACATTGTTTCCAACCAAGCCATCTGTACAAAAGACATCATCTGAACAAAGTTGTTCTAATGAAAGCATTTGAAGGAAAGCAAGATTTTTAAAAGTTAGGTCCTATCATGCCTGATAGTGTCGCTTAAAAATTCAAAGAAGACCTATGAATGTGCTTGCACCTTCTCTTCTTTTTCCACAATAGATTAAACAACAATAAATTGTTACCTTTATGCCTTATAAACTTTCCCCGACAGAGAAGGAAGCTAGAAATTCTCAAAGTTGCCATGCAATACAGAGTAGATGACTAGTTCGAAGAACCAGTGCTCAAGCAGAGTGAAAAATGGAATGCATGGAAAACCAAACAACCAAACAATATTCCATTTGCATGTCTTCCCAAGCAATCTGCGCTCAGGAACCGAAGTTCATTAATTGCATTAACTTCCATCCTCCCGCCTATTCTCCATTTCCACCGACTGCCAAAATTGGTGATCGCCAAAAGAAAACAAACAAACATTCCCATACTTGATGATACTGCCACGTCAGGTCACATTAGCCGTTTGCAACCTCCGCCAAATTTGACAACATCCCAAGTCCTTCAACCTTATCCCCCTCATAAATTCCATGGAAACCACCGCTCATGACTTGCACCCCTTCATAGGTCCCCCTCCATTCTTGTCATTAGTTAGGATAGGTAAGAAACATAGGTTAGATCATAGGGTAAGACATTAGTCTTACATCCATAGCTCTAGAAGAAGTTAACTCTTAGGAGCATTAAGCTTATAGTTTAGGGCTAGGTTAGATTAGAAATTATTTTAACCAATAGGTTATAGTTTAGGTTAAGATTATTAACCTTAACGAATCCATTCTAGGTCTCCCAAGTAGGACCAATCAGTATTAGAGCCAAACAGGGTAAAACATTCCTGTAAAGGATCCTATCTGGCATTACTAATTAAGCTTATGGTATACACAAGAACATCTTACCTGGCTTAAGGTCTAGGCCTTCCTGATGTTAAGATATCTGGAACTAAATTTCATTTATCATGGTCAGCCTGAGTTAAACTCCAGGATTGGTCATTCAAACTCATTCAGACCTTGTAACTTTCGTAAGGTCCATAAATTTTGTTCATCTTGAATAAGCTTAAAACATTCCTTGGATCAATGCAACTGATCCAAGGCTGAGTCAAAGATCTTCAAGAGAAAAGAAGATACAATCCATATCAAGCATGACTTCCCAAAACCAAAGGAACATGTCCTTATACAGAAAAATCATATATCAACACTTGAATGCTCAAGAGAAGGTAACAACAGTTCAGGGTGTTACATGCTTCCCTCCTAAAAGATTCATCGTCCTGATGATTACATCTTTTGATTTATCTTCAGATCAATCAATTTATTATTTCACAATACAAAAGACCAATTCCAACATGAATTATTTCATAAATCAATGTCATGATACAATTTATTCAACCTGAATAATGTTTGCCTCAAAGCTGGATTACATAAAGACATGAAAAAGATAAGTTCATAATAATTAAATTTTTTTGTCAATAGATTCCATTCTATTCAAAAAGAAAGGGAAAAGCAATTTTCATCTCTTCCAGATTTTCCCAAGTTGCACTCTCTTCATTAAACTGGTCCCACTGGACCTTACATTGTTGTATTTCACGATTTCTCAAATGCAATTGGCGAGTTTCCAGCACTCATGTGGGTTTAACCACGATTATTCCTGGGTCTTGGACCTGGAAGGAATTCCAATTTAAAACATGTGACAAGTATGAAACGTATTTCTTAAGCAAAGAAATCTGGAAAACATCATGCATGCGAGACAAAGCAGGTGGTAATGCTAATCGGTAAGCTACAGGATTGATTATTTCGATAATTTCGAAAGGTCCCACATAACGAGGTGACAACTTGGCAGCCTTGCCAAAAGTTATAGAACTCTTTATGGGTTTAACACGAAGAAAAACCTTTTCACCAAGTTCAAACCTTCGATCAACCCGCTTTAGGTCAGCATAGCTCTTCTGCCTATCTGTTGCTTCTTTCAATCGTTCACAAATCATTTTAACTTGTTGTTCCATTTCAGTGAGGATTTCTGGCCCAATTACCACTCTATCCTCAATACTATCCCAACTAATAGGGGTTCTACACTTTCTTCCATAAAGTGCCTCAAAAGGTGCCATTTTAAGAGATGAGTGATAAGTGTTGTTGTATGCGCACTCAACTAATGGAAGATACTCTTCCCATTTATACTGTTGATCCATGCAATACATTCACAACATATCTTCCAACACTTGATTTACTCTCTCAGTTTGTCCATCCATTTCCAGATGATATGCAGAACTGAAGTTTAGTTTCGTTCCAAGAGCTGCATTAAGTGTTTGCCAAAATCTTGATGTCATTCTAGGGTCCCTGTCAGATATAATCAATTCAGGTACTCCATGCAACCTGAAAATCTCATGTACAAACCTTTTGGCTAACACTGGAGAATCATCCTTTAGATTTCCAGCGATGAAATGAGCTACCTTTGTTAGTTTGTCTACAACTACCAAGATAACATCATGTTTATTTCTCGACATAGGCAACCCTTGTACAAAATCCATGCTTATGACTTGCCATTTATACTGCGGTATGCTATGGGGATATAATAGACCAGCAGGGTGCATGTGTTCTGCCTTAACCTGCTGACATTCCAGACAATGTGTTACAAAATCAATAACATCCTTTTTCATACCTTTCCAAAAGTATTGTTGTTTTAGATCAGCAAGCATTTTTGTGATACCCGGGTGTCTAGAGAAGGGTGAATTATGAAATTCAACTAACAATTTCTTTCTCAAATCATTTAGCAAAGGTACATATACCCTGCTTTCATAACGTAAGATTCCTTCATTATCAAAATGAAAACCTTTATACCTTTCATCTTTTGGTTCTACAGCAAGTGCTGCTTTTACTTGCTGAAAGTATATTTCAGATTCTGAGGCACTTTTTACCTCATCTTTAAACTGAGTTCTTAATGTTATAAGAGCAGAAATGTATTTCCTACAACTTAGAGCATCTGCTACTCTATTCTCTTTTCCTTTGATGTAACTAATATCAAAATCATATTGAGATAAAAACTCTAACCACCTTTGTTGTCTTGCATTTAGGTTAGGTTGAGTAAAAATATATTTCAGCCCTAAATGATCAGTTTTCAACTCAAAAGGTTTCCCAAGTAAATAGTGTCTCCATACTTGAAGCGCATGAACAATTGCAGCAAGCTCTAAATCATCAGGGGCATAATTCAGCTCATGTAACTTAAGTTTTCTACTTTCATAAGCTATGACTTGATCATTTTGTAACAAAACACCTCCAAGGCCTTACCCATAAGCATCCGTTACAACAGTAAAGTTCCTATTAGGGTCTGGTACAGCTAATATAGGTGCTGAAGTCAACTAGCTTTTCAAACTTTTGAAAGCAGTTTCACACTTATCATTCCAAATAAATTTCCTATCATTCTTCTATAATGAAGTTATCGGTGCAGCCACTTTAGAAAAATTCTTTACAAATTTTCTATAATAACCAGCAAGGCCCATGAAGCTTCTTGCTTCATGTACATTCTTTGGTGTAGGCCACTCGGTTATTGCCACTATTTTTGAAGGATCTACTGCAATTCCCTCTTTACTAATGACATGACCCAAATAGTGAACTTCAGTATCAAAGAAAGAACATTTGGATAACTTACCGTATAACTTTCTTTTTCTTAAAATTTCCAAAACTATCTTCAAATGCTCATTGTGCTCTTTGACACTTTTAGAATATATGAGAATATCATCCAAGAATACAAGCACAAACTTGTCCAAATATTCTTGAAAGATATTATTCATTAAGTTCATAAAAGCTGCGGGTGCATTAGTTAATCCAAAGGGTAGAACCGTGAACTCATAATGTCTGTACCTGGTTCGGAAAGCTGTTTTATGAATATCTTCTTCTCTAATCCTTAACTGATGATAACCAAATTGAAGATCTATCTTGGAATAAACCACTGCTCCATGCATATGATCAAATAGATCGTCAATCCTTGGAAGTGGGTATCCATTCTTAATTGTTGCTTTGTTCAACATCCGATAATCAATACATAGTTTAAGTGTTCCATCTTTTTTTTTACAAATATTACTAGCGCTCCCTAAGGTGAAACACTTGGTCTAATCAAACCCTTAGACAAAAGTTCTTGCAATTGTGCCTTAAGCTTGACTAACTCTGTAGTAGTCATCCAATAAGGTGCCTTAGAAATAGGTTCCGTCCCTGGTTTGATTTCAATGGTGAAAGCAAATTCCCTTTTGGGTGATAAACCTGGTAATTCCTCCGGAAATACATCCTTGAAACTTTGCAACAGTGGGAATCGTTTCATGGAATCACCATCTTCTTCTGAAAATTTAGATATCTTTACTGCATATAAGGTACATCCTTTGTTTTTAGCCTTTTTAAGTTGCATAGCTGATAATTTTCTAACTGAAATTTCCCGTTTCACACCTTGAATCTCTGCTGCTTTCAGCCGATCATCTAAACATCTTATATTCTTTTCAAAGCAGTCTACTTTTGCTTTATGGTCAGCTAACCAATTGACACCGATGACAATGTCATAGGATCCTAAAGATGTAACATAGAGGTCAACTTCCGTGGAAAAGTTCGGTAAGTCAAGGACTGCCCCAAAAAGACAAATACTCACTGTATGAACATAGTTATTACCATACTGTACAGTCCAAGATTTATCCATTTTTCCAGCTTTTCTTTTAAGTTTAGAAGAAAGTTGACTAGAAATAAAACATTCAGTAGCTCCTGCATCAAAAAGAATAGTGACAGGTATGCCAAATAACTTACCCAAAACTTCTATAGGTGTCACTTTCTTTTCAGCTTGCTTGTCTGCTACTGTAGCATGTATCTTATGCTGCTGATTACGATCATCCTTCTTCAAAGGGATTTGATTTGTGTACTGGTCTTTGCCACTATTATAGCAGCCTCCTACAGGTCCCTTTTTAGGCTCAAAATTACTTCCAACCTTAAAATTATCACGTTGTCCTCCATAGGGCTTCTGCCCATTGTTATAATTTTTGGCAAAACTATCCCTTATATTTCTAGCAGGCTTATTTGCTGTCATTTTCTTATTATTATCCACTGGAAACTTACTTCTGTTTCCAAA
The DNA here is from genome assembly GCA_019776745.2 of Taxus chinensis. Classification (NCBI taxonomy): domain Eukaryota; kingdom Viridiplantae; phylum Streptophyta; class Pinopsida; order Cupressales; family Taxaceae; genus Taxus; species Taxus chinensis. Next base: position 730,351,926 of record CM034153.1, on the reverse strand, counting down.
CTTTTTCCATGGCCCCTTCTTGGGTGCAAGTGAAGTTGAAGAAGGGTTTGCAATCTTCTTCTGCACTTCCTCTTTATGAGCAGAAATAGCCTTTAATATCTATTCTTGCCTTATGGATTTTTCAAAAACCCCTTCCATAGTGGTTGGGCTGTGAACATCGACCTCTCCTCCTATCACGGGATTTAGTCCCATGATGAATTTCCGTATTCTGAAATTCTCGTCAGTTTGATACTGCGGTACATACTTGAGGAGTTTCGTAAACCGCTCCCAGTATTCAGTTACCGTTATCTTTCCTTGAGCTAAGTTCTGGAATTTTGTCATTTTTTGATCATAGAAAAGTTGTGGCAGCCAACGTTGCCTAAAATAGCCTTTAAATTGATCCCAAGTGATATTGGTCTCATCAATATTTAGCTCAGCTTTATGGCTGTCCCACCACGAAGATGCTTCGTGGGAAAGCTGATAGGCTCCCCAAATAGATTTGGTTTCCTCCAAGAAGTTTCTTATTGAAAAGTACTTCTCCATCTCGCTAAGCCAGTTCTTAGCTCCATCTCCTAATGTGGTGCCATCATATTTAGGTGGACTTATCCTTTTTATATCATTAGTGAGTTCTGCTGCTAACCTGGCCTTTTTATTTTCTAGTTGGACATGTACATTTCCAGTGTTATTACCAACACCCATATCAGGGTTGTCCTCAGGAGGTAGCTGATTGTTGTTACCAGCTTCATCATCCTCCTCATTTCCCATTACTTGCTATTCAAGTACAACCAAACGATCTCTTGTGTCCAATAGGGCAGCAAGGATCTCATCAAGTTTTTGGGTTGTTGCCGCCCCTCCCTCTGGTGGAGCATTATTTGCAACGTTCCCTCTTTTTCTAACCATTTTCTGTTACAAGAAAATTCAGGTTTTTATCAGATTATGGACATAATAGGTCCAAGAGCTGCAACCTTCAGCTCTGATACCAAGATGTAACATTCCCATTTTAGTACATTAGAACAATTTTTTTTTGATAAGTGTTTCCTAGTTCTAAATACATAATTTAGAACTCGTAGATCATAAAAATCATTCTTATAATAGATAACCATATGCAGCTGTAATGACTCGGTGTACCACCGATCTATTCATTCCATGACTCGGTGATCTACCGATCTATTCATGAGCATCATAGAGTTGGCGTTTTTATTTTAACACTTCACTCTTGCGGTTCTCTTCCCTAATCTGGGATTTCAGAATTCTCTGTCCAAGGAACCTATCTGAATAATTGTTACCATTATTCATCGGCATCACGTCCCTCAGACTAGGTGACATAGGACAATGCAATCAGCAGCTTGCGATACTTTGGCCAAAGATTTGAAACATACTGTTCATGTCTCGTATTCCTTAACGGCATACTCGTCATTCTGGAATAGGTCCTTCACCCCACTCCGATGTTAAATAGAATGTCTTATATTGACTTCTGTCAGCCTCCCCTGTCCCAAGTCATTCACTCAGGAATGGATTAATAACATGACACACGTTATAAGGATGCTCTTGAGGACTAGGGTAAGCTGACATACTGGGTCAACCACAGTTTACCCTGTGTGTCAAGGTACCCTGAGTCTCCAAGGGAAGCCTCATAACATGACCATGGTACTAACCAGTCCCAGAGTAAAAACTTGTTCGAGTTTAAGGTTTAAATCTTAACGATCAATGCAAAGGGTGTCACCATAGGTCTCCTGCATTGTTGTATCCTCGAGAAGATCGTAATCTTCTTGAAGGTACAACCCTGCAGTTGACATGTGTCGACATCCTACAAAACTGCCTCGGCAAGATTTACATAACTTCAAGGAGTTACTTAAGTTGAGTTGAAATTAAATTTAAGACTCTCCTAACTGGGTAGTCTTTTCCCAACCCTTGAGTTCCACACCTTTGAGTTGCCTTATGCAATTAAGTTCAATTTCAAAGAGAGAAGTTTAATAAGATTTGAGATCTCGTCTAGGAGATCATTGGTTCTCAATAATCTTATTCTACATAATTGGGCAATAGCCCTAAGTCCTCTCATAAGGAAGCTAACTAAACCCATATGGGTTTATATAAGCTCCCAAGACTGAAATATATCTTACTTATTGTTATTAAGATATAGTGATTTAAAACCATCAATTACGTTGTCTTGACTTAGATCATGGATAGGGAGTAATAGATTACTCATCCCGTTTCAGCGACCTATTAGGGTGTGGTTTAACCTTAACTTCTCGAAAGGCAGTGGACTAATTTCCAATTTATCCTTATTCATAATATGAAAGAATTTACTATTCATTCATGAAGTATTCGGTCACATAATTTCTACAAGGCCTACTTAGAGAATCCAAATAACTCCCATGGTATACAATATTAAAAAACACTTACATTCAATCAAACCTAAGAAGTTCAATCCATCAAATAAAAATGCAGCCACATAAGTAACAATTTCCCCTTTTCATTCATTTCCAGATCATACATTTACAACTTATGCACTTCGGCACATTTGATACAATAATCAACATTGAAAAGAATATCTTTCTTCCTATAATACAATTTGAGACAATCAAGTTGAAAATTCATCATAAAAAACAGATTAAACAATCTGAGCATCATATCAGATTTGCGTGCCTTTACCACTTACGACGTCCATATGTAAAAATTGCTAGCACAGGTCAGTTTAATGAACTGAGCATGATAAGCACTAATTCTTAAAACAATTGCATTCTACCAATTGTTTCCATTAGACAACCTGTTTAAATGAAATCATTTCATCAAACCTATAAACATGAATCACACTAATTATCTTTCTACCATACATGACTTTTTAACATAATTTCATAATATAACTACCATATTGACTCTTCTCGGATAATTCATCTTATGTTAGAGACTAAGAAGAACAAAATGAATCTAATATATCCATCCCTCTAAAATCCAAGGACAGTAACAATCCAATAAAAATTACTCCATTCTAGAATGAATTCTTACCAGTGCGTGTATCCAACAGATTTGCATTTAAGAATTCAGCAAAGACCGGTTATAGCCTCTAACGAAATTCCTTTATACTCATTGCATTATTTCCATGACATCGATAGATACACCAACTTCTATTACAATACTACTTTTATTAAAGTAGATAACTAAATAACTCAAACAAGGTATTATTATAACTGTAAATAAGAAAAGAACTTAGGTCAAGACTAAGCATTTACCATTCTTTCCTCATAAATTTAACAGTTTAATCATCTTATACCCCTATAGTAGAGTTCTTATGGAAATACAAAAGAAGGGAGTACTAATAATTTTCCAGAAAGGGAGAGTATACTTTCGCATTCCAAAACTCCTATATCCACATGTGCTTTACAACTTAAGAGAAAGAACAAAGGCATTCAGATCTCCATTCCAAAAAAGTTCAGGACGGTACCAAATTTCCAGAGCAAAGCATATACAATCAATCTTGAATTCATTTAGGGAAGAAAAGAAAGCAAGAAAATCAACACAATCCCATCCCTTCCAAGTACAAAACCTAATTTCCATCATGTAGATCTAGGATTACCCACACGTTATTAGGAATCAGAGTTCCTCAAAGCAAGATTTCTCTTAGTCAGACTATGTTCCCATTAACCAAGTTAAATCGTAAGGAAAACACAGCTACACTAGATATTTCATCACTTACAGAACCCATAATTATTGACCATCCCGACCCCTTTTCAACAGAGGTACAGGCTTGTATTCATACATTTTTCATACGCTTGCCACTAAACCAATCGAGCTCCATAGAAGGAATTACAGTTTCATCTCAAATCAACCATGTATTCACCTAAAGCTATCAAGCAACAAAAAAAGCTCATGCGACCAAGCAATAATCAATAAACCAACCAAATTAGACACAACAATTTCCTTTCCATGTCATTCTTCAAACATGAAATCATCCAACGCAACGTCTAACATGGTACAGTTGGGATCTTATTACCTCAGTTAATCAAGAAGCAAGGAAACAACATAAACAGAAGTCAAACCCATATGTAATCACAAAAAACATTTCAATAGAGTCGAATCCATATGTATACACAACAAGGACTTCAACAGAAGTCGAACCATCATGCAAACACAACAAGGACTTCAACAGAAGTCGAATTCATATGAAAACACTGTAAGGAATTCAACAGAAGTCGTATCCATCAAGTATTCACAGCAAGGACTTCGACAAAAGTCGAACCAAAATGTAAACACAACAAGCATTTCAACAGAAGTCGAATCCATATGTATACGCAACAAACATTTCAACAGAAGTCGAATCCATATGTATACTCAACAAGCATTTCAACAGAAGTCGAATCCATATGTATACTCAGCAAGGATTCAACAAAAGTTTAACCAACATGCTAACACAACAAGGTCTTCAACAGAAGTTGAATTCATATGAAACACTGCAAGGACTTCAACAAAATTCGTATCCATAAAGTAATCACAGTAAGGACTTCAACAGAAGTCGAACCAGGGATTTCCAAATCAAAAAGAGAAGAAGAAAACCAATACATTACTTCCAGTCAAACCAACTGTACAAAAGAAATCATTTAAACAGAGTTGTTCTAATGAAATCATTTGAAGGAAAGCAAGATTTTTAAAATTTAGGGACTATCATGCATGATAGTGTTGCTTAAAAAATTTGAAGAAGACCTCTGAATGTGCTCGCACCTTCTCTTCTTCTTCCACGATAGATTAAACAACAATAAATTGTTACCTTCATGCCTTATAAACTTTCCCCGACAGAGAAGGAAGCTAGAAATTCTTAAAGTTTCCATGCAACACAGAGTAGATGACTTGTTCGAAGAACCAGTGCTCAAGCAGAGCGAAAAACGGAATGCATGGAAAACCAAACAACCAAACAATATTCCTTTTTGCATGCCTTCCCAAGCAATCTGCGCTCGGGAACCGAAGTTCATTAATTGCATTAACTTCCATCCTCCCACCTATTCTCCATTGCCACTGACTGCCAAAATTGGTGATCACCAAAAGAAAACAAACAAACATTCCCATACTTGGTGATACTACCACGTCAGGTCACATTAGCCGTTTGTAACCTCCACCAAATCTGACAGCATCCCAAGTGCTTCAACCTTATCCCCCTCATAAATGCCATGGAAACCACCGCCCATGACTCGCGACCCTTTATAGGTCCCCCTCCATTCTTATCATTAGTTAAGATAGGCTAGATCATAGGGTTTAAGACATTAGTCTCCCTTCTATAGCGCTAGGTGAAGTTAACTCTTAGGAGCATTAAGCTTATAGTTTAGGGCTAGGTTGGATTAGCAATTACTTTAACCATTAGGTTATAGTTTAGGTTAAGGTTATTAACCTTAACGAATCTAGTCTAGGTCTCCAAAGTAGGACCAATCAGTATTAGAGCCAAACATGGTAAAACATTCCTGTAAAGGATCCTATCTGACATTGCTAAATTAAGCTTACGGTATACACAAGAACATCTTACCTAGCTTAAGGTGTAGGCCTTGTTATCCAAAATTTACCCCCCAGGGTAATTTTGATAACATGCATCAGAATATTCAAGTCCCAGGAAATAGATTGATTCAAGGCCCAAAATCATGTTTTTGGGGCCCCCGTCTGTTCCATTCTAACTCTCCCATCCATGAAGAATCCCAACAGGTCGAGAGAATGGAAGAAATGCAGAAAACAAGCTTGGGCCAGAAAAAATCATGAAAATTGGCTAAGTCCTAGTCCAGGCAGTCTAGGACAGTTGGGATGTCGGGGCGCGAACCGGCCGAAAAGCCACCAGGAAGTCCACATAGCAATTGGGACGTCGGGACGTGAAAGGGCGAACCAGCCGAAAGTGGAAAAAATCACCAAGTTTTGTCTGGGACAAGTGGAACAAGAGTACGTGGTAGACGCGAAGCGGCCGAATCGGGTGAATCAGAGAAGTTTCGTCTGGGACATTTGGGCCAAAGGGTCGCGTGGGACGTGAAAAGCCGAAAGAGTCGAGAGCCAATGGAAATGTGCCACGTGTCTTCACCTCAAAGAGGGACAGGGAAGCCCGAATCGGGTGGATCAGAGAAATTTGTCCCAGATGGTTTGGGACATCTGGGCCAAAAATACGCGAGGGACGCGAAGACCTGGAAAAGCCGCCAACGAATTAGAATTTCGTTAGACGCATGTAACACAAGGGGAATTATTGCGCAATAAACGTCACAAGGGGAGGCGCAATCTTCGACTAAGTGTTTGTGGGCCAAAAAGTTCAAAGGGCGAGGTTTGAAGGGTCGGCCAGAGCCAATAGACACAGGACACATGTCCTAAGGCGGTGGGAAGTGTGGAGCTTGGGGAGGACTTAGAAAATTTAGCAAAAGTTTTGGCCAAAAAACTAAAAGGTAAAGGTTCTCCCTGCGCCCCTGTCAACGAACCAATGGATCATGCCACGTGTCCCAAGTGGCGGGGCGTAGGGAGAAAAATGAGAAATTTTCCCAAAGTATGAAAAAGGTCAAAATTTCAAAGGAAATCTCTATCGGAAAGGTGGAGGAGAGAGAATTTCTCATCCAATCAGCGCCTGACACGTGTCATCCAAGTGGTAGAGCTATGGGAAAAATTCAAATATCCATTTTGGCCTGTTTTTTTCCCTAAATCTTCAGATATGCCATATCTTTCATCCAGAGCTTGGATTTTTGCGTTCTTTATATCAATGAAAATCTGGTGAAATTATCTGCAGAATTCCAGGGTCAATCTTGCATTTTGGTTCAATATGGAGAGAGAAAATCAAGAAACGTCTCTGGTGCGTAGTAATGGCTAGAATTGATGTTTCAACACCCAGTTTAATGAAAATGGGTCGCATTCTTCTTCAACATGGCTAGAAGTGATGTTTCAACCACCGATTTTAATGAAGAATGCATTTTAGTCAATGGTTGGGCTGCTTGCACGATTTCCTACATTTTCTCTCTCCTGGGCTTGACCCATGCATTATAAAAGGCCAGATTTGGCTCATTTAAAAAAAAAAGACTAGGCCCATTCCGAAGCTTCCCGCATTGATCAACTTCACAAAGACCTCAAGGATATTATCTAATTATCACACATAGACTTCCCACATCGATCATTCTATCAAACAAAATTAACACACCCTTTTTGCCATGGACTCACCTATTTGGGTTATCGAAAATCTTATACAAGAGAGTGCATTATTCCCCTCCACATTTTTGAAACCTTCATCATATCACCTCCTTTTTCCCTACTTTTTCTACCTACCATGGGATGATGTCATCTGATATGATATATCCTAATCCTACACATTTCTTCACCTTTGGAATAATCCAACCTACAAGGGATTTTAGGGGCTTCATGTTGATTGCACCTACCCTTTGTTTGGGCATCGATGGTCCTTCCCAACCTGGACCTCAACAACCCTTGTTTGAATAACCCGATCGACCTTAGATGATGTAGAGTTTGTAAGCTCTTCACCCTGGTACCATGTTGTGATCTTTACATGTGCGTACATTTGATTGCTACTACCCATTACCTTTTTTTACCACCACCAGATTTACCCACCCCTACCTACCCAACTGTTGCTTATGTGGATATTCTGATGTCCCTACTCGTTTCATCTTGCAATGATGGTACTTGTTTTTCTCGGCCTAACGACCTTACCTTGCCTATGGCCATGACCTTTGTCTAAACAAACCTTGATATTTTGACCTTTTGGATGTACCAGAACCACACCTACACATTCTTGCATCTTACCTCATTGAGTTCTCAGACCGTATCCTTTACCCTAGATACTAGACCTCAACAACCCTTATTTGGATGACCCTTATGACCTTAGCTGAACATAAATTTGTTATGTTGAGCAACCCTTGTATCTCATTTCATTTCAAAAAGTGTGTGTACATTTGAATGCTCTACTTAGCTACCCTACCTCACCCTCTACACTTACCATACCCACGACCCCTCACCTCTCTCACCTCTCGCCCTACTTTATCAAACCACCCACTGAATCTCTATTCTTCATCATCGGTGCCTGAATTGAGGGGGGGGATCATGCATACCCCTATTTGGGGCACCCAACATCCACCTTCTCACCCTAAATTCACATTGGTCAAAAACCAACCTTCATTTTTGTCACGTTGCCTACCAATACAGGTCTGCCCAACAAAAAGGGAAAAAATGTAGACACCAAGAGCACATCACATTTCATCATTCTCTTCCAAAATGACCAAACAACCACATTTTACACAGGTGATTTATTTAACCCTAATTTAATCACCTGCACGACCCCTTTCGCACACCATAATGACCCTCAATCACACACACAAAGATTTAATAAAAAATCGCTTAATTAAATTCCCCCTTTTTCGCACTCATCAAGCCGCCTCACCTTGCCACTAGCCCAGCCACCTCACCATACCACCTCACCATTCCATTACCCCCACTTGCCCCTCCACATCACACTTCCACTACCCTACTTTCCCCTCCACCTCATCATTTCACTTCCTCACCTTGCCCATATCTAGCCCATACCCTTCTAGAATCCCTAATAGTGGTCACCCCACTCATAAGACCCCTCTTTGTCATATTCCCCATTCTAAAGCCAGAGGGCGCATGTGCTCCGCCACTCAAAATCAAGTGGGGAGGGAATATTCCCCACTTTTGAAAAAACAAACCCCCCAACATAACCAGTGTTGGTCATAGTCTCACCAATGTTGGTCAACTGAGACCAACTCCGGACAACTGTAAATGTCTCAGTTTCAACTCTTTCCAAAGGGTTGTCATTTTGGTTGGAATCTTAGGGTTGGCATTTTTCATTGGCATTTTCGTTGGAAATTCATTGGAACACATTGAGCGAACATAATTCCAAGCTGAGAGACCATAGGTGGAAGCATTCACAATAAGATTTGTGAGATCAACCACTGAAGAGTTAAAGCCAAGATGGAGCTCAAACAGAAGCTCTCCAATCACCTCCCAACCTTCACCAACACTCACCACTTTCTTCATCAATTGCTCAGATTTCTACATGTATTGGACTCCGGGTAAGTTGATCACTTCACCCCTCACTGGTGTTTTTCTATTTTGTTTCTCTATTTTCCTCTCCCAAGAGCTACCTCCTCTCTCCTACTCCTCAAAACCATCACCTATCATCCCAAAACCCTGCATACTCAACCCATATCCCTTTACAAGACCTTCTCACCCTATTCCATTTCTCACTATCTCTTTGTGCAAACACGGATAGCCACCAAATCCCCATTTTCACACTCTAGTCTGATCACCGTGACCATCACCGGTTCCCTATAGCCATGGTCAGTTTCACCCTAACTAGCCTCGGTCACCCTGTTGTTTCTCATCTTCCCCACAAATCTACCCTAATAGACCAAAAACCTCCCCAGATCCCCAAAACACCTATCCTAAAAACCTTCCCCTCATCTGCACCTAACCAACACCCTTCCAACTCGTTGTTCTGAGATAGAGTAGAACCCAAAACACACTCTCTCTAAACCCATGTCACTTCCACAGTGACTGATACCAATCACCCTCAACCGGCATCAGTCTTACCTAAACTAGCAACCGGTCAGATAGACCGATATTGGTCTCTATGTTTGCTAACACGGTGCAGACCAGCAACCTACCTACTTACCCAAGAAACCCAAAATACCTCACCCAGCCCTACCAAGACCTTGTCTATGACCTGCAGACCACCTGAGCTACCCATGACCTAACCCAAAGACCTTTTACTCACATAGTTTTAGAATTTAATTGGATCGACGTTAATAGTAATCTGAGGTACCCAAATCAGAACACTAGCACTATATTCCTTTATTTACATGTTTGAGTTATTTAATATTAATTTATAAAAAAGTGGATTAATAGCCTTCTAGGAAGTATCGCACTTCCCAAATCTAGCATAAGCTAGGAAGTCCATTGTCATATACTTTTTAACTGTCTCTTGTGGACTTGTTTTCTATTATAGGGTAGTCCTTCCCATCCAAAAAGGAGTTCACATGATCAACCAAGATCGAAAGTCTACATGCGTGCATTCTACCTTCTACCCATCACCAAATAATAGGTATTCCTCCTACACCCATCACCCTTATATTTTTCAGTCTCCGGTTATATGTAAAAAGGATTGAAACACCCTGATTACAAAGAGAGGGTAAGAAGCCTTAGTTGATTCATAGAGTTTAAGAGACTTCATAAAGTTGGAAACTGGGAAATGTGAAGCACTGACCGTTGCATTAGAGCAAAGAAAAACATAGATCCAATGAGATTGGATGGATTAGGGCACCTGGAGAGGGACAGGGGTGCCCATGGGCACCCTAGTCTTATTTCTAGGTACCTGGGTCTATGTAAATTCTCATAAAACCACCTATAATGTGTTGTGAGGTATTCACATTTTATCACTCCAAAGTTTCACCAAGATCTTCGAGGTCGCTGTAAACCTACAATGAAGAATGAACATGCAAATCCATCAAATAAACATCAAATCCTACAAAAAGAAAGATGCAAAAATGAGAGGTCAAACTGTCCTTAGATGTCACAATGGTGAACTTATGACTAAGTGTTGCACTACATCTCAGACCCAATGTAGTTATGTGTGTGTGTGCAGAATTATGACATAGTTCACTCTTTTTCATGTCGCATTTGGATAGTGAGCCAATAGCTAGATTTATAATGTACTAAATGTATGCATGGAATAGAGTGAAATTTCCTACTACGAAGTGTGATGTATAAAACCAACCATTGTATCCCTTTTGGTCGAGCTATATGGATGAAATGTAACTCTTAGATGCCTTGATGGATGTAACCTTAGGTGGTGATAGATAATGCTTAGTGATTGGTCCCTTATTATGATCACATAAATTTATCTTTACATGATTCATTTGCTTTAATTTCGTAATTAACCTTGAAAAGAACAACTACCCAAAAGAGACTAGAAAGGACCCAAAAAGTGTGAGTAAAATACAAAGGGGATAGGGGATGAGGGCACCTAGTGCTGATGTTTTGGCTGGGTGCTAGTGTCTAGGATGATAAATGCTGAAGAGTACAAATGTAGATTGAGAAAGTAAGGGTGCAAGACTGGAAGGAGAAATAGAAAGTAAAGTAAGGTGGCCAAAGACATGGGTTGATTAGTACTTTTCTTACTTAAGAATCATATAAATAGTAGTAAGTAATCATGACTAGATAATTACCCAAAGTGTGTGATTTTTTGTCTACTATTGAGCAGACAGAATATGACACTAAGGACAAGGAACATAGAAGATTCAAATGCGGTAGCAAGGCATATTTGAAGGCACGAAAGGATAGGGAAAGAAACACATGTGAAAGAGAGATTGATTTTGGACTTAGCCATTTTCATGGTTATGGGCTATTTTTGGAGATAGCGTACAGAGCACACAATAGGATGAAGACTTGTGTGACATGAAAATGCTATTTTGGGAAGAGAATCTACTAAGCACCATACATGAGTTCAAGTTAATAATAGGATTACTACTGCCAGTTAACTATAAGAGATCTAATATTAGCGCACTTGCATGTGTGCATGTTATTGTAAAGGTGCATGACTATGTTTAGCATGCGACCTATTTTTGTAAGTGTGTAGGCGGTGAAGGGAAATTCGCCACCCTTATAAATATGTATTAATTTGTGTAGTTAGAGATATACACTGTGTATGAGCTATTTTGGAGTTATGATGTCAAATCTAATGCGCACATAAACTTATGATAATAATTATTGTAACAAGCTTCTATATTTACTGTGTTTTAATATAATGGAGTGTATTAGGTGAATAATGGTGTTAAACATGATTTTAACTAACTCTTGCATGGTTGAATTCATTATGTTTATCGCTTAACTCATGATTATTTTTTATCTAGATCTGGAATATGCTCTGTGGAATATTTATGCTATTTATGGCTATGAATACATTGCATCTTCATCATGTTCACATCATGTACAAGCAACTCTAAGGAGGGGTCTGGTACCTTTGAGCACTTTGGGTGAGCACTCAGCTCAGGTTGGGTGATGTGCCAACGCACCTGGGTTGTTCATGGTAAATTCTAGGCTGCATCATTTGTTCTACTTCTGGGACCTCTTTTTCAATTTTTTTAGGATGGTTCATAATGAATATGTACCAATTGACCCTAGAAAGTGTTGAGGAGTGGATAAAAGATCTATAATAAGAGTGTGCACAAAGGTTTAGCATTGGCTCTATGTTTTATGCACGCATATGGGTGGAAAAGAATATGTTTGACTGTCTGTATGAGAGCTTCTTTGTTATTTTTCTAGTAGAACTGTATAAGTGGCTAGTTGTTTATGCATCTATATGGAATCAGAGGTATTGCATGATTTTCTAGACACATGAATAATTTCAGGCCTTCTATGATGTTGATCTGATTTGGAAAAATGTTATGGATACTTGGTTCCATGGTGTTTTGAACAGCTATATCTTGGAATACTCAATTTCCACTTATTCTTTCCCATAGGTAGCTAAGTTCCAATTTTTATAGTATCCTAGGGAAACTTACTTACAAGTCATTCCACTTGCGATCAAGATCTTGATGGTAACCCTGAATTTAGAGGAAACATCGATTGCTAGCTAAACCCCACCACACGCGGGGGTAGGAGTAGGTTTGGTGAAAGATGGAGGACCTAGCAGTAAAAAGGTAGAGAGAAGAAAGGAGGATTAGGTACAATGAGGCACATGAGAGGGAGATAGAGAAGTAACATGACATTACAGAGTTGATGGCATTAAGGAGAGAGATGGATCGTGAAGGATTTGGAGCTCACGTAGAAGGTGTGGGGGAAGAGCATCAGGAACTCCCCCATTTGGGAAATCATGACATGGAACCCTCCTTGGCCTCACATAGGAGCACGCCAATAGAGACAACTTGGGCCGTAGGTTTGCATCTGAATCTACCTAGAAACCTAGCCCTTGCGCTTGGTTTTCTAGTACCTACTACATCTAATAGTTAGCAAACTAATTTGGGCAAGAGGGAATCAGTAGTAAGTTACATAGCAAGTACATATATGGCAGGGAAAATGTCTTCATTATTGTTTGGAGGTACCTTTTTAGTCACATCATCTACAAAAAATTTGAGCGTGCAAAATTTGGGGCTCACTTCTGAGAGTAGTACCACCACATAGACAATAGGATTTCATTATAGTACTATTTTTGGGACATAGGGAAGTACATATTCTGCTCCACTTCCTACTACAGGTGAAGAATTAGGAGGTGTAGGTGGCTCTAGTTCTAGTGGATCTGGTGGTTTTTGAGGCAGAGGCAACACAGGAGGTTCTGGATCAGGTGGGTAGGGTCCGAACCAACCCCAAAATATTTACATGGATATGTCTCTTCATCTTCCAGAGTATAGGAGCATAGAAGATGATGTTGAAAATGTGCACATATGTGAGATACTATGGTGTGCAAAAGGGATGGTGGCTTCTTAGCGCAAGGAAAGTCAATTTGTAACTATATTGTAGGTACGTGTACACAATTGGTATAGGAAGTTTGACCCTAATCAAAATTGCATAAATTATGTAGCATTCAAAGATGCATTCCTTAAAGATTTCTATATCCCTGAATTTGAGCAGAAGAGTATAACCATGCTCAAAGATATTAAATAAGGTACTACTGAGAGTTTCTAGGAGTATGATGCCCATTTCAAAACACTTTTATCTAAGATTTCATATGATATTCATGCAAACCAACATGGACAATGGTTTGTTCATGATCTGATCACACCTTTTAGAAGGGCAGTGTCACATAAGACATACATTGATCCTCGTGAAGCACTTGAAGCAACTTTGCACATTGAGGCAATCAGGAGTATAGATACTAGAGGTAGCCCATTCTTGGAAGCATGGATTGCGACTATGGAAAAGTAGTTGGAGAAACTATTGGAAAATTTGGCACATGAGATATGCACTGGGATTTGGTGTACAGACTTTAAAGTGGAGGGCACACCAAAGATAGTTATCCCACATAATAGTATGTTCATTATTGATAGACTATAAGATATGCCACCTAAACCATGATATCATCCATTTCCCTTTATTACAACGCGCGATAAGGAAGAATGTATCCTGCTATTGCAATATTTTCCAGTCTATGACTCATGATATAGAATACTACATGTTGATTGGTCAGATCCATAATGTTATGAATATTAGTGTGCGAAAGACAAGAGTATCAGATAACTCTAAGGGTAAAGGTGAGCACCAAGATCAAAATCATAATCAAGCACACTATCAGAGGAATGAAGGGTACTATGAACAAGGATGTGGCAGAGGTCATGGATAGTGTGGTGGATTTAGAGTTTGATGCCATGGTGGTGGACGAATCGAATTCCCTTGTGGAACATGTTTTACATGCGGATCACCTGACCACGACAGGTGCGAATGTCCTAAGCATATTACATGTTCTTTTTGTCAGAAGAATCATAGTTATGAGGAATTCCTGGATCTATATGAGCATCTTAGTAAGTAGCATAAATAGAAGAACAAAGGCGCAAGGATGGTTAGGATACAGCACACTATGGAAAATCAGTGGATGCCAAAGTTGGCACTGGAACCTGAGGTATTGCCTGTGAAGACCACTACACGCATTGAAGCTACGCACCCTAGAGAAGTGTTATAAAATAAGCCAACCATAAATAAGGAGGATGTTTTATATGCAAGGTATCTGGATCCTACACACCATAAGAAGGATTATCAGGAGACCATGGAAGTACTTAGATACCTTCAAGGGGAAATACAATGTTTAAAGGAGCAATCACAGAAGATGGAATAGAAGAAGGTAGTAGAGACTGTCCAATCAAAAATTGATGACTTAAATGAGGTATGCATAATGTTGCACCAAGATAATATCATTCCATTACTAGGGAGTTGGCTAAAGGGAAACACTCCATGCATGAATATTGAGAATGGGTGTCAGATACTGCATGTGAATCTTCCCCCCATATCTTAAATCATAACAAGGAGATCACTCTAAATGTTGTTGTTGATGGATGGTTCTTGAGTAATATATTTATTGACACATGCACAAAAGTAAATGTGCTTACTTTAGATGCATGGGTATAGATGGGGAGACCTTCATTTTAGTCATCTTCTAATGTACTGTTTATGGCTAATCGATTTAAGGCCACTCTTATCAGAGTTTTCAAATATGCATCCATTACTATACAAGGGGCCAAGTTCACTGGGGATTTTGAGGTCTTAGCGCTTGTAAAAGCAGACAGTTTCCCAACTTTGCTTGGGTTCCCTTAGTGTTACGCAAATAATGTTGATCTTTAGTACAACAAGGGATATATCAGTTTTGAGAACAAGGAGGAAATACTTATTATCCCTTTAACAGATGGGAAATTTTCACCCTATGTTGAGCCTTTGAGTGAGGAAGATATGAATTAGATTTATGTACACATCATTCAGGACCCATAAGTACTCGAGCCATCTAAGGAAGGAATCCTTCAGTGGGAATATGTGCAGTCTATTAGTGATACTACAAGTATTGCTTGTGATAATTGGGCTCATGGTACTTATGAGATGGTTCAGCATGAAGTAAGGAGTGCATTTGTGTGGAAAATAAAACATTGTTGCATCAGAAGGATAGGTAACAGATCTGCACCTTGGTACACTGGAGAAGGAGACCCTATAGTATTCCTGCACACTATGGAGGAACAGTGGATACACCAATTTGAAAGAAGAAATATGTTAGCATATACCCTATGCAGGACAATAGTGTGATGGCGGGTGGTTCACAAGGATAATCTTGTAGAATGGAATGAAGTCAAGATTGCTCTTACAACTTGGTTTTCTAGGAGCAATGCACCTACTCAAATTTATAATTATCATGGTAATCAACCTATTCAGCACCACGTTTAGTAGTGTGAGAGGCTCTAGACAGAGGGGCGAGAAGCTTTACCACCTTCTCTATGGGTGCACAAACTTTATTCCACTTTACAAGGTTATGCACACACTTGGTATGTATATGCGGAGCCACATAGAGAAATTGGAAATTGGCAAGATTTGATTGTATGTATGGTCCAAACTTTTGACTACTTCTCTATTAAACCTCCAGTAGAATAGGCATTAAGGGGTATAAATCATTTAACTATGGGAGATAGTGCAAAGTTGGAAGAACTCATTCAAGATTTATTTGATGAGAACAAATCAATAGCGTGCTTTGATGAAGAAGCAAAGACAGATGCCACACTAGTTCAGTGTGCTTGCTTTGAGAAGGAAAAAGGGAAGATGGTCTACATAGTGGATGATGAGGAAGTATAAAATATGGATATAGATCATTCAACAGGTATGCATGAGGAATTGTACAGTGTATATAACAATGTGCATGCCTATCATGAACCTATGAGGAAAAAGAAAAATAATATTGGTACGGATGTTGAACCTAAAGAGGCAATAATTAGGGATTATTGGTCTAAATTTAAAGTGGCAAAGATAGTGGAGTCGCTCTATGATTTTGAGGGCTTATTTCTTAGGATATACCATGAATTAAAAGGTTTCCATGAATCATTAAGAGAGATGAATATCAAGCTTAAGGAAGGTGTGTGCCCAGCCAGGAAGAGATCCTACAAGATGAACCCTAACCTGCGCATAAAAGTTAAAGAAGAAATTGACAAGATGTTGAAGTATGGCATCATCAATCCCATAGAAGAATTGGAGTGGGTTATCCACATGGTTATTAGTATAAATAAATGTGGTCAGATTAGGATTTTTGTGGATTACATAAAATTGAATGTTGCATGTGTTATTGACCCATTTCCTTCACCTTTCACAAAGAAGATATTAGAAGGTGTTGCAGGTGTGAAATCTACTCTTTTACAAATGGATTCTCTAGGTATCATCAGGTTTGAATTGCACAAGATGATCAAGAAAAAACAAATTTCACCACTAAATGGTGAAGTTTTTCATATATTGTGATGTCATTTGGTCTGAAAAATGTGTCTATTGTATATTCTCGAATAGTTGTTCAAGCATTCCAAAGGTTTATTCACATTTTCTTGCAAGTTTACTTGGATGATTAGATGGTGTATGGACTAGTTAAGGATCATTGTGACAATTTTTGTTTAATCTTTGAAAGATGTAGACAATTAAGCATCTCTTTGAACATCAATAAGTGTGTGTTTGCTACACCTTTTAGCACTCTATTATGGCACATCATCTGCAAGGAAAGTTTGTTAGTAGATCCAGCTAAGGTTTTAATTATTGTAGGCCTGGAAGAGCCTACCAGTTAGAGTGAGGTGCGAAGATTTATCAAAGGATATGCTAAGGATTTCACACCCTTGGAAGAGTTACTAAAAGGAAAAGGTATATTTTATTGGGGAGAACCACAGCAACGTGCATTCAAGATGTTGAAGGAGAGACTGGCTATAGTGTCTATTCTGTGTTTTCCCTCGTGGTAACAATTGTTTCATGTACATGTGAATGCCTCTGGAACAGCACTTGGCGCAGTGTTAGCTCAGCCTGGAGAAGGTATTATAGATCATCCTATCTATTTTTCTAGTAGAAAGTTGACTCATGCAGAGTAGAATTATACAACTACTAAGCGCGAAGCCTTGTCAATGATCTTTGCACTACATAAATTTAGACAATACCTTCTAACAATAGCATTCATATTTTACACTAATCACATGGCATTGAAATACTTGGTAAATAAGTCTATTTTATAGGGGCACATATGTCGATGGGTGCTATTATTCCAAGAATTTGATTTCACAGTTGTGGTAGAACTAGGGAAAAGTAATTCTGTCCCAGACCACTTATCAAGAATTCAATCAGGAGAGGACATGCAGACAATTGAAGATACAATGTCGGATGTACAGTTGTATAGGATACAATGTGTGACTTTAGAATTAGAGGATATATTTATCTTTTTACGTATAGGTGTGGCACCAGAAGGAATGGAATCCTTAGAGAAGAAACAATTTGTAATTCATGTGGCACCTTTTATGGGTATTAGTGGTGATCTATACAAGTTAGGCTGAGATGAAGAATTTCACTGGTAAGTACTAGAGCATGATCACTTGGATATCATGGAAGAGGCTCATGGTGGTATTGCAGGTAGGAACTATACAGGTGATGTCACTATGCACAAGATTCTACTCATTGGATTATGGTGGGAGACACTCTACAAGGATTGTAAAGCATACTGTAAGGTGTGTGATCACTGTCAACGCGTTGGTAAACCTAGGAAAAGAAATGAAATGTGTAGATGTGAATCACGTAACATCATCACTCGCAAAAATTATCTTACAAGGTGGGTAGGAGAAACACCTACCAAGGATTGTACAGCAGTCATGTTCTTATGGGAAAATGTTCTTACAAGGTATGGATGCCCACTGACCCTGATAAGTGATAGAGGTACACACTTTTTGAATGAAATGATCAGGATACTATTGGATGAATTTATGATTGTGCACTATGAGACTACACCCTATCATCCTCAGGAAAATGGGACTGCTGAAGCCTTCAACAAGATTTTGAGCCAGAAATTGACAAAAAATTGTGACGTTGGAAGGAAAGATTGGGATGATAAATTTTCTTTCGTTCTTTGGGCATATATAACAACATATAAGAGATTGAATAATGTCACACCCTTTCATTTGGTGTTTTGCATAGAAGAAGTTCTTCCTATGGAATTCACATTACCTTGTTTGTGTATTGCGTACGCTGGAGGTCTAGCTGATGAGAAATATTTTCGAAGAAAGAATTGATAAATTGATACAGTTGGATGAGAAGTGCATCATAAAACGTTGGAATCAAAAGAAGGAAAAGGCCAAGCAGAAGGCATGGCATGACAGTCACATCAAGGAAAAAAATATTGAGATGGGACAGATGGTGCTTCTTTATGACTCTAAATTTTTGCTCCATTCAAGAAAGATTAAAGTGCATTGGTTGGGACCGTATATTATCACTCATATACTTGAATCAGGAACTTGTCATTTAGAGACACTTGATGGAATACAATTACCCAGTTACTTTAACATGAGAAGGTTGAAGCCCTACTATAAATAAGTCTTCTTGGTGTTTGTAATAAGGCAGTGTTGCCATTTAGACTAGGTTTTCATTTCTATATTTCCTTAATGTATTTCCTTTCTCATCACTATACTTTGCCAATTTAGTTTGTGTTTTGTTTAATAAACGCATTTGCACACTGGAAGCTAATTACCATTTGAATAAATTTTATGCATAGAGGAATGCACATATTATTGGTGTGAGGTGGATAATTACAAATGGGTATACATAAAGGAACAAATTGCTATAGGTGTTATTTAGGTTTGGAGAGAAGTTGTTAGAAAGGAAATTTCTTTAAAAAGATGACCGTAGATGGAGATAAATGAGGGAATAGTATAACACGAGGTAAGCAGCGGTCATGGAGACTACCAAGGAAAGGCGCGGTAGAGAGGTAATCGGGTGCATGGAAGTGCATTGAAGAGAAGTCTCTATCTAAAAGGTAGGAAGGCGCGCTAAAAAGTTATAGTTGGGGTGCAAATATGTACCATACAAAGATTGTGAAAATGGTCAATTAATGAGAGGATTTTTGGTTGGTGAAGGAGTAATAAATACACTAAATTTTTAAAAATCTATATAAGGATGTGATTTAGGTTCATTTTTACCTTTGTGATCACAAGTAGTTAAGTGAGCTAAGTGTGATCGATCCGAGTGAGCCATATCGAGGTGCGAAGAGTGTGAAACCAGACATGGAGAGAGGATTATTGCGCGGAAGAGGCTTGCGCCCCCATTGGTGAAGGGTTTGAGCAAAGCAAAGGCATTGAAAAGAAGCTAGGGCACATGGTTTCAAGATAGGGCATGTAGATTTGAGCTAGGATTTGAGATTACTTGTTATAGATAGTGAAAAGGTAGATTTTTATGATGGCACCAAAGAAAGCACCTACCGCAAGCACAAAAGGAAAGAAGAAGGTAGAATATGAAGATGAAATGGTACGCGAGAGTAATTTTTTAGAGATGTAATACCCAGAAGGTGTGATAGTCAGACAAGAGTAGGATTCCCATATCCATGGGTGAAAAATAAGTGACTACAACAACTGTACATCTAACAACAAGAAAGATTTTGATGCATTATTGAGTACAAAGACCAACAAGCGCACTGTGGAGGATATGCCAATATGCGATGACACTAGGGAGAAATTATTGAAGTAGGTAGGATTTTATCAGTTGTATGAGCTCCCATATTTTTGAAAGTATGAACCATTATACCAATGGCTAATGAGCATGATCCATGACGACTTCTTCTATTTGTCCATATAAAGGGTTAGAATCACAGTAGCCCTGATTTCAATACTGAAAGGATTGAAGGGCACAGGGGTAGACCTTGGTAGTGATCTGACCGATAAAGTAGAAATCATAGATACAAGAAAGGAGTAGGGGTATACTAAGGGTCCACCAGAAGGGACATTGATAAATTAAAGAAATATCCAGTGGTACAGGTAGCATCACATTTAGTAACCAAGTTGAATGATCAAGAGAGATGGTCATAAGTGAATGGCATGTGGTTACATGTTGTGAATAAAATGTCTCAGGGAGTAGTCTACAACCTATCAGGATACATTGTAGACACCATTTTTGAGGAATCACGCACAGGAGAGAAGATAATTTTTGGCGCTATCCTCATTTCCCTTGTGTTTGTAGAAATTGGAGTGCTCGATGGGCCAAAGAACAAGATCTAGGAGTATCCCATGGAAAATAAGTCCCTCGTGGAGAGGTTTGAAAAATAATTATGTGAAGGATCAATGAGTGGGTTGTTTAAATAGAGGGTGGAGATGTGGAACCGACTTCACACGGCATTTGAAGAGGAGTGGCATATTTTGAAGGAGCTACCTTCGGTGGTGGGAAAGATGGTACATTTTGTGGTGTACCAGCACTTCTACATCATGTGATTTTCTATGAGGGATGGGGCATGGAGCCCATGGTGAAAATTTTCATATGCCTTCATAGCGCGCTACTTCTAGCCATCAGTCCACCGATTTACTGGTGCGCGTCACCTGAAATTTAATACAGACAAGGTAGACTGTGACTACCACACTCTAAGGAAGGCATATGGGTATCCAGGCTGAGCTACCTATATTGAAAGGCTCATCTCAGATATCATAACTATGAAGCTAGTAAGCTTGGCTATTGGGGATAGTGGAGCCATTCTCGTATACCTTAAGCTTACGCCTGAGCTAGAGAATAACAAGTATGTAGAAAATGAGTTTACGCTCCCATGGCCACCTAAAGGAAAACATATAGTGGAAAATGTGTCATCCCCATAGCCTGCAAAAACTATAATGGTGGATGATGAGGATGAAGAACATGAAGATAGTGGTGCCTTAGATCATAGAGGTCAAAGGCAGCCCATAGATAGAGTAGAGACTAAGCACATGGGTACTCCACCTTAGGTATAAGAAGAAGACTAAGACTTAGATGTAGAATAAGTCCATGGAAATTGCTGCTTTAAAATGTTATTCAAAAGAACAAGGACCCAAGGCACGGGAACCCAACATTCTATGAGGAGATCACCATGACTCTCTTCTTAGAAAGAGACAACCGAGAGGAAGAAGAGAAAACTAAAGCTGAATGAGGAGGTGGAGGAGTCTGTAGAGAGTGCTCCTAGAACCCCTGTACAACCAGAAGATGTGGAAGAACCCAAGGATGAAGATATGAAGGATGAAGAGGAAGGTGCAAAGGAGGAAGAAGAAACAGATCATGATATTACTCAAAACATCAAAGATCCAACTCTAAACCTTGGTGCTCACCTTCATAAGGGGCCAAGAACAAGGAGAACTGGTGGGGAGTATGTTGGGCCAAGTATGGGCTATTCTGAGGACACGAGGAAAATTGCCTTCACTTGTTTCCAAAGCATGATGGGCCTTAAGGGGTTGTATGGATGGGAGTTGATGGACCTAGACATGGTTACTACATGTGCAAGGAAATAGATGTCGTGGTCCATGCAAACTCACATGGATGAGCTTGATTTTGATGTATGTGAGGAGTCATGTGTTTCTTGAAGAATGAAGAAGGCACAACAAAGTAGGCACATGACTATAAATCCAACTTTCATGTCTAATGAGTAGGTGAGCAATGCCTTGGTTAAGGTATCTACAGAAGTGACATGGAGAAACATATATAGGGTTTCCACTATTAGAGAACTATGAGAAGATAACAAAACAAAATTTGCATAAATAGCATGTCTAAAAGGGGAGAAGGACTTAGAACAGAAAAATAGTGAAGCCTTCATCAACATGGCAAATGAAATTGGTGATTATGTCTTGAAAGCAAGACTACACCTAGAGTCTAAGGTACCTGAAAAGTTTCCTTTAGCTATGCATTATGTGCATATGTTAGTTTATTTGGTGCTTGAGGATGGACCGATTCACATGCCAACACCAAAGGACCCTGAATAGGAAGCAGAGAGAGCAAGGACCTCCGTGATTAGAAATATTTCATCGTATAAGGAATTGCTCCAAACTTTACAAGATGAGCTAAAGAAAGTAGATCAAGCTTTGAATATATGTGTAGCTCCAAATGCAATGATCAAGATCATAACTACATTTGAAGATAATGAAGTTCTGAAAGAAATGAAGGATGATACTTTAGGGTGCACAAAGAGATTGGCATTAGTGAAGCAAAAGTGTGAATCCCTTGTAGTAGCACAACATCCACATAAGGAGAGGATGGATGAGCTTGGAAATCTCATAGCACAAAAGACGGATCTTCTGGAGGGAAGGTTGTCTACTATGGCTAACATTGTCATAGTATTGCAAGATAAAAAGGGAGAGATGACCTAGGATGATTTGGAATCCATTATTGCAGACGTTCCAGAAAATACCATAAACATATTGGATGATTGGCAAGCCTTGGAGGCTGAGATTAAGGAAGAATATCCAAAATTGATCCTACCAGTTGAAGCAGAGGGTGCTGTAGAATAGAATTTCATTCTTTGTAAAGTAATTATTTACATTCTTTCATTCCTATTATTTATTCTTTGGGAACATCAGGAAGAACCCCATTGCCGAGATGAAAATGTAGTTTAGTGTGGGGTAATGTTGAGTAGAAAAAATATAACACTAAGGAGAGGGCACATAGGAGATTCACACTTGGTAGTAAGGAATATTTAAAGGCATGAAAGGATAGGGAAGGAAATGCATGTGAAAGGTAGATTGATTCAAAAATTAGCCATTTTCATTGTTACGGGCTATTTTTGGAGATAGCGTATAGAGCGCACAACAATATGAAGACTTGCATGATATGTAAATGCTATTTTGGGAAGAGTGTCTACTAAGTTCTATGCATGAGTTTGAGTTAATAATAGGATTACTACTTCCAGTTAACTATAAGAGATCTATTATTAGCGTACTTACATGTGTACATGTTATTATAAAGGTGCATGACTATTTTCAGCATGCGACCTATTTTTTTAAGTTCGTAAGTGGTGAAGGGAAAGTCCCCACCCTTATAAATATGTATTAATTTGTGTAGTTAGAGATATACACTATGTATTAAATATTGTGGAGTTATGTTGTCAGATCCGATGTTTGAAAGGTTATTTATGCGTTCACTGCATGTTTATGTTGTTGTTAGGGTTGAGTGTCAACTTATGAGGAAAATGCCACTCTTGATTTAGTTCTTATGTCACTTTCCCATAAGGAGGGATCTGGGATTGCTTTACACTTAATTCATGATTCTTTTAGATCTATCTATAATATGCTCTGTGAGACACTATTTGTAAGTGTGAGTGAAAGTGCTGCTGTAGATAAAGCTATGTGCTTCAATGTGGAGGGTTTGGTCTATGCAAATATTCTTTGAGAGTGCAGAAGGTCTATAACTAGCTAACAAGGAACTGTCATTTTTCTAAAATAGAAAGTGGGGTCCATGTGGAGGAAGCAACTAGCATTCAAAATTTTGTTGTTTAGACTTTACTTAAGGAAATGCGGCCGTGAGAATTAAAATTCTAGAAGGAAAGAAATTCTTAAGTGTTTACCAACATTTGAGGCGATAATAACTTGTGGCGGGGTATATGAAGTCCAATATGATATATTGAGAACACCTAGTCGCTCTTGTCCTAGTGACACATGAAAAACACATTCAAGATAGAGTTTTTGCGTTAGCATCAAAATTTAAAAACCATAACAATAGGGAGTAAAATAAATAAAAATTCGATGTCTTCCATTATTTCAACCTTCTAGGATGGATAATTTTTTATAATGCAGGGTTTGTGTGATCCTTCAATCAGTCCAAATATTTATCAATAAAGATAAATGACACTCCCATTTGTTACTCCAAGAGTTTTTATATTGCACTTCATGCTCTCTTGTTGATCAATGATGCCATCCAGTTAAAAGGAATCCCACTTATTGGAGAGCGGTGGAACACTCAATTCTTCTCAAAGTCATTAAGTGAGCCCTAAAGTCCCTTAGTTTTTGGATGGGAGTTCTTAGCGATAGATGTGCCATCACCTCCAACATTGGAGAAGCTGCCAGTGAAGGTAAAAAAAAGACAGCACAATTTTGAGGTCACCCTATGAGTAAAAGAGGAATGTTATACATGTGGTGGAAAAACAAATAGGGGAAGGGAGATGGTATGGAAGAAGGGTTTGATAGTAAGTGTCCAGTGATTGATTTAGAGCAACCATAACACTTGGTTGGGGATAACAAAGGAAACTCCATAAGACATTTCTCACTCGAGGATGACGAAAGAGAGTGGCGATGAAAGGGATGCACACAAAGTGGAGAAAGAGAAATGACTACTTGGAGGAGATTATCTTGTGCATCCCACTAATATGATTTTACGTGAGTAGATTAGGGTTAGGCTTCATTGATGATGAAGCGGGTAGGACCTAGACCATCTGCACCACTTTACCACATTTGTACGACTTGACTATTTCTTTGGACAACTCTAATGCTGAGTTTGACTAGGGTCCCTCCCTCAGAGGATGACTTTGATCTCATTGCAAAGGAATACTTTGGAGAGGGGGCTTCAAAGCTTGCCCCCATGGAGTTGGGATAGTTGCAATGGGAGTACTCCGTGGCGAGGGAGGTAGAGCATACAAAGGCATGGAGTGTAGAGCTTGTGCCGGAGGAGGATCTTTAGTAGGAGAAGGCTGACATAGAGGAGTTCCTCTAGACTCCCAACTAGGGAAGCCAAAAAAAGGTCATTGATGTTGATACACTTCTTGAACACGGTGTAGGAGAGCATGTCTCCTCTGAACATGATGTAGTCAGAGGAGGTTTTAGTGCTCCTAGAGTGCCAGGGGGTGAATCCTTAAGAGCTAGTGAGTTCAAGATTCAAATTGAGCACCAAACTGGGACACAACAAACTGAGGTAGAGCAACAAATGGTTGCTAGCTTCTATCTCGTTTTCTGGAGGAAAGGAGCAATAAACCTATCATCCTTGCATGGATTTTTAATGAAAAGCTCAAATAGTTTTACATGAGGAGTGTAGAGGAGCTTAACAGTGTTGAGTATGAGCAATGAAAGTTCGGAAGTATATGAAAAATTCAAGTCCAAGGATTTCTCCTACGAGATGGTGCACCCTTATAAGAGCCACACAAAATTATGAAGAGAAGTGTACTAGAGAGAGCTTCACAAGGGCAAAGTATTCAACGATTTTATGGAGAATGGGGCCCTCCAAACCACTATTGACTAGTTGGCCTATTTGGAACATCATTATAGATGGCATATGGTCATACCCATAATGCAAAGAAGCATAGACAATAGATGGAGGAGCGTGAAAGATTGAGGAAGCAACATGCCTGGATAAAATGGATTACCAAATAATGGACACATATTTGTGACTCCCTTTGGGAAACTAGAGTTTGAAGATTGAGATGGTTGATATGGAGAAGATGTTTGACCATGAAAATCAACTTCATCTCAAAGAACTTGAATTGAAAATTGCATGAGAGCAAACAGGGCCTATGAAAGGTTTGAAGAAGCATCTGGGAAGGCTTCCATGTTGGAGTTAGAGTTGGCTAAGTAAAAGAATTAGGAAGTGGAGTGTGAGAAAGATATGAAGGCCAAGGATGCAAAGTGGGAGGCCAAGGATGCACAACATTTCAATAATGTAAAATCTAAAAACAATACAGGCACAAGCATTACGATTGGGACAAGTGCTGAAACAGCTTCTACAGAGGAGCATTTCACGTTCCTCTTACCAAACTTCTCGAGTGCCACAACCCCATGTTTCTCCTACTACTGCAGGTGAGCACTCCTCTAGATGAGTCTCATCTTATCCTTGGTAGTCATCAGGTATGGCGATTGAGTATAAATGGGGGGATAGATGAGACCACATTTTGCAATAAAGATTTAAATAAATGAATAAACGAGTAATTATGTAGTGATGTAAAAGAGTTGAGAGTTATGAGTTAAGAGTGCTTATTTTAATTATACAAGTAGTTCCAACCAGGCGAGTTACTCCCAATTGTTGCACCCATCTTCCTAGGATTTTTGGAATCCTATATATTGTATTGCATAGGATTGTATGATCATCTGTGTTATTTGAGACTTAATGACATGGGTATTTGATGTTAACTTTAGCATTGACCAGAGTTTTTTCTATAATTGACTGCCACGATATCATATTTTTTGACTGGGTTTAACCTCATTTCATGAAGAATCTTCTCCTTCGTTGACCTTTTTCTATAGAGTTGCTTCTTTTGGAAACTATGTCGATTTTATGTAGTAGTGTTGATAGACAGATTTTGTTTTAGCATTGAGTGGGGGTATCTTTGATATTTTCAATTGACTCTTCGAGGCGTGTTGACCATTTTGACATTAATAGTTGGATATTTATTCATAAATGCTAAAGACTACCTAAAGTTTGTCTATTTTTATTATTGAACAAAAATGATTGCTATTAAGATTGGGCCAAACATCTTGTAAGGGATGGTGGTTATCATTACAAATTTTCTGGCCAATAATCCCATAAGGAATGGCGATGATATTGATCGAAATATTTAGCCAAAAGTCATGTAAAGGATGGTGGGAGTGAGCAAGAACTATTTAGGCCACAGTATTGTAAATGATGGTGATAGTTATGATGCATTGATTAGCCGATTGGCTTGTAAGGGATGGTGTTACGGGCCAAAACAAACCACCATTTAATCTTGAAGTTGTAAAATAGACTTTAAAATTTCAAAGTGATGGTAAAAAACCTCATATCGGAGTTTAGGTAGAACATAAAACTCAAGTGATAGAAGAAGACAATGACATCGTCCAAGAGAATAAAATATAAATGATGGACAAATACAACACAAAATTTGTTGTGGAGATCATTATGAGAAGCAAGATGAAGTCTATATGTGTTTGGTGGACATTTGTTGGACCCTAAAATATTGGCTAAGTACCGAGAGGCGTGAGCGCGTAGGATCAGTAGATAGAAGGGTGCTCAGGGAAAAGCGCACAGGAAAATGGGGTTTAAGAAGGGTTTAAGTGAAACCAGGACGTGCACAGGAGGCAAAACAAAGGTTTAAAGGACTTAGCCATATCCGACATCATGGAGTCATTTGAGGAAAAACATGAGGACCCGAATAGGCGTAATAAGCGGATAAGGTGCCATCCTAGAACCTTGGAGGTCAAGAAAAGGATATTCCACGTAGGGAATATTCCTAGAGGCATCATTACAGTTAGTGGAAGCTTTGCAAAGAGGATAAGCATTCACCAACGGAGGACCACATCGACACTTGGCACGCGATCTACTCAGAAGAGAAGTCATGGCGGTGGTCGATGATCCTATTTAAAGAGGTGCTTGGGACAGGAGCAGACACAGAGAGGCACGAAGAGAATGCAGACACACGCAGACACACAGAGAGTAGAGAGAATGCATAGAGATTGCAGAGAAAGAGAAGGAGAGTAACGAAGTGCTGCGAAAATGCTAAGGGTTTAGAGTTCATGGTGCTAGGGTTTAGAGTGCTTAGTGTTAGAGCCGTAGAGGGTTGTAAGGGATACCATAAAACATATGTATGGGTACTGGGATCTGTAACAAGGGAAATAAAGGGGAAAAGTATAGTTAGGATCTCTGATCAGATAGGCTTGTAGGATTTGAGTCTCTGTCATTTAGTGTATATGGTCTGAGATGACCCTTTTGAATGTAGTATGGCTACCAGAGACTCTGTTAAATCAATATACATAATTGTTATTGTTGTTTTATATAACAACTAATAACAATTTACTAACACATACTTACAACAAGATAATTACTTCATGTAATTATTGTTTACTAATGGAGCACTAATTAAATATTTCCTAACATTCCCCCCCTTAGTGCGAACATGGGGAAAACCTGCCTTTGTACTTGCACCTACTCATGATCTGGTGATTTTCACAGGATGATCACAAACCTCAGGGATGGTTTTGCAAACGGTTGACCACAAACCGAGAATGGTGGTTTTGTAATTGGTTTACCACAAACCACAAAGTGATGGTTTTGCGAATGGATTACCGACAACCAAGAATGGTGGTTTTGCTATTGGTTTACCACAAACCACAAATGAAGGTTTTCAAGTGGTTTACCTACAACCACATCATGATATGCAAAGTACTATTCTCAGCCCTCATCACATTTCACTGTAGGGAATAACATAGGAAATTTTGCTGACATACTAGAAATGGAACATTGGAATCATGTTCCCCCCCTCAATGTGAAATTTCCACTTATTGAAAACAAGATTATTGCAAACTGAGGCACACCACACTGGAAGCACTAAAATCAAACTACACACACACATGTCACCAAAGCTGATATGAGGCCTTGTCATTGGAAACTGACGAGAGGTCGCTGAATGACCTCCAACCTCCGATGCCTCCTGCCTCCAGTATAACACTGCTAGTTCAGCGGAATGTGAATTTGAAGCTCTGTTTCCACATTGAGATTATTCTTTTCTTCCTTCCCGCAATGTGAAATACTTTATTTCCAGACGTCGGGTAACACCGAAAATGCGTCTGTGAAATTTTATTTTTTTTTCCAATATTTTTACAATTATACGACTCTGAATTACAAAATGAGAGTAAACAAATATCCTAAAATCACCTATTTGACTAACTTGACAACACAATGACGTTAATGATTCTGTTACAACAGGACATCTAACAATGACACACTCTTCTTTATTTTTTAATGGAATGACTAGACAATAAAAAGGAGCATTTGACACTTAACAATATAAAGGCACGAACATTAATAATATGACATGACTCATTCAATTTTGAAGACCCACACGAGACAATACTACTTATTCTCGGGACCACCTAATCGAGTTTGTAGAATTGACCGACTTTTACTTGTACACACTTTAGAGAGACTAGACTAAATAAAACGTGTATTATATAAATGACTACCATCAACTTTAGTGGACCAAAAAACAAGAATAGACCCATGCAACTTTTAATTGATCCAAGAGATACTAGCTGAGTATGCACGAACAACTAGATGATTTTGACAATTATGTGACTTATTAAGCTCTATAAAATGACTCTATTAAACCATCAACTAAATCTATTGCTAAAAGCATTTATAGATACCAGAATTACAACACACGTGTAGAGTCCAATCCAATGCTTGATTCGACCATGCAATATGCGTCTACATGCAGAGTGGCAGCTGCGGACGCGTGCCTTATACTTTGATTGCTAAAATCTTGATGAAACTGAACACGAGTATCTGCCAGCTGTGATGGTACTCCCTGAATATGGAGAACAAGCAGATATGTTTAATGTTGATGCATATCTGAGCGTGCCAGGTGTTGATGAAGTCCGTGACAACCAGAGAATAAGATCGATAATTCTGTCAAGATCCACAAAGAACTTGGAAGGGACAAGGCATGGTTCTGCAGGCGCTTAGACTCTCATCATGGACGCAATCAGGAATGAACTAGCTCTCTGCTGTCAAAGAATATTGTAAATCCACATCCGATCTGAATGCATAAATTACATAATGCAAACTGGAATAGAAAATGCGCACAGAATGACATCTCTCTCTCTCTCCTTTTTTGTTTTAGGCAGATTCTTTTCTCAACAGCATTGTCAGTTCACCGGTATATCTGTGCATGACCCAAATGTCTACCAAATGTTGGATGGAAGTGTTAAATCGGTGGAAATACGATGCAAGATCTGGATGCGCAAACCAGGAGCACAAATGCACTACTAACAGGAGTGGTACATGAATCGAATCTTTCGAGACACCCCTTGACTATGACAGTGCACGGATCTGTATATAGTTTCCCACAAGCTCTGCCTTTTCTTTGAAGAGATGGTTCTAGTGATAAATCGGGATACAGCTGTGTTATCCCGTAAAATTGTACAAGGGAAATTTTACCGATAACCATACGGAAAATTTTGTTTCGATCCCTTGTTAGGGATCCCCCGCGTTCGAAACGTCGTAAAGTCCCTTCCCGGGAAATCTAGTTTTTGAACTTAGTCTTTTTGAGCCTTTTTTTTTTGGCTGGGCGCATGGATTTGCCTTGTAACACATAGTTTTGGTGCGCCCCCTTAAAAGCCTTTGGCGCATGGTTTTCCATGTTAACACGTCTTTCGGTGCACCAAAGGGCGCATATAATCTATGTGTTACACCAAGTTTTGGTGCGCCAAAGGGCACACATAACTTCATGTCGACAATGCATACGGTGCGCCAAAGGCGCGCTCATTCTTCTGTTGTCGAATACTTCCGTGCGCCAAAGGGCGCACACTTTCCCCTGTCGACAGCAGTTTTCATGCGCCATTTCAAAAGTGGTTGGCGCATTGATGACAAGTTTTTCTATAAATATCAGTGCGCGCCCAATGTCATTTTCATTCCTTTTTGTCAAGGCA
This sequence comes from Taxus chinensis, assembly GCA_019776745.2. Classification (NCBI taxonomy): domain Eukaryota; kingdom Viridiplantae; phylum Streptophyta; class Pinopsida; order Cupressales; family Taxaceae; genus Taxus; species Taxus chinensis. The sequence goes on along the minus strand of CM034153.1, from coordinate 730,321,126 downwards.
CGTGATTGCTCTGGATTTGTCAGCTCTGCTCTGTCGTTGTCATCGCCCTGTGGACCCGCTCTCCAATTTTTGATATATATTCGAGGTAAGAGGTTCTCCCTTTCTTTTTCATTGTGTGCTTGGTCTGTGTTCTTGGTCGGGGTTTTGGTTTGCTGGCCAGTTTTAAATGGAATATGATTAAGCTAGTTTTTCCCCCCCTGTGCTATTCCATCACGTTTTCTTCTTTTCCTCCTCCTCTCCCTCCCTCTTTCCAGATCTGCTGGAAGGGGAGCTGTTTTGAAAGGGCTTGGTCTGCAAAACCTTTTTGTAAAAAACCTTATGTGACCAAGTAACTTTTGAAGTGGAAGAAAAGAATAAAAGATTTGAGCAGTTAGTGTAGTTCTATGGCGCACTGGCGCGTTTTGTTGCAACAAAAACAGTTGCGCCCCTCGGCGCACTTACCCGCCATGTTACATGACCAAAACCCGCGCCAATGGCGCACCCTCTTGTCATGCTGCACCTAGAACTCATGCGCCCTCAATGGGGCACCCTTTTTGCATGCTACAAGTCTAAATCCCGCGCCTCCTTAAAAGCCTTCGACGCACCCTTTATCCATGCTGCATAATGTTTCCATGCGCCAAAGGGCGCACCCAGCTTTCATGCAACACAAGCCTTATTCGCGCGAGTATAAAGTTAGAAAGGCGCGGGCGCACCCTCCATTGCAGTAACATAATGTTGTGTAAAACCTTCATGCGCCGCGCCAAAGCCTTTGGCGCACCATTTGTTAATGTTACACAATCTTCCCATGCGCCAAAAGGCGCACCGAACCCCAATGTAACACGCATTTCCTGTGCGCCCTGCTATAAAATGCAACCTGCTTCATCCATGCGCCATGCGCCTTTGGCGCCAGTATAACCTCTGCAACATTCCTTTTCTGTGCGCCTTATCTATTTGGCCTGCCAGTTGCATTTTTCCTGCGCCCTGAGCCTTAAAATCTCTAACTCTTTCTTCTGCTAGCTTTCCAATGGAAGATCAAATGACTAATTCAACCTTTTTGGATTGGGTCTCACTTCTTCTTCGTGCAGATCAGCAACTGAGTTCGAAAGAACACATGTCTACGTCAAGCAAGAAGCCCACCAAACCAAGAGGAAAAGCTAAGCTGACAGAAGAAGAGATGAAATACAAATATCAGAGGGTCAGGATGCCCGAATCACAGGCTGAGTGCAGTATGGATGTCAGAGACTCTGAATTGGGTCACATTGACATGGATGAGTTCTGGGTTAGGACTCAAAAAGTTACAAGAAGTCCATGGATGGACAAGTTAATAGGTAGTGCCCTGCACTTCGCCGGAGGAATCCCCGTCAGCGCTGTAAACAACGAATTCATGATGGTGATTGCGCAATGTTACAACAAGGACACAAGATGTGTCGAGAACAGTAAGGGCGAGGCAGTCATAAACCTCACTGCCCGTCACTTTGAGTTGATACTTGGCATCCCTCATCACCGGAACTACGTGGCTGTTAGCCAACGAGAATGCATCAAGGCCTGGGAAGACAATGAAGACCAGTGCATGCAGTTGATGAATGAGGTCTACCTAAAGAATAAGAAGGTGGTGACCCGGTGGCCTCAGACTATCCACCGAAGTGATTTCTCAGAGGAACTCAGTGATACTATCACTTTCCTGAGCAGAGTCTTCGGGCTTTCAGATGCCCACTATTTCCATAAGTGGATGCTGCGGTACCTGGAGACAATGAATAAGAATTTGCCCGATCAACACTTTTGCTGGGGTGAAATAATCAGCAGCACCATCTCTGAGCAGCTACAACAGTTCGCCACAACAGGAGTGTTCCATATGAACTCCTATGTAGTCTATGCTGCAGCGTCAGCAAGGGATTATCCAGGGCTGAACCGAAGTGGAGTATGGCCTCAGGCCAAGATATTTGATTACTATCCAGAGCTGAGGCTGGAGAATAGCATCCAACATTTCACAAAAGTTAACGATGCATTCTTCTATCATGTCATCTGCCTACTGAGGCCAAACATGACTCATAGCCGGACGACCAAGAACATAGTGGCAGTCACAGAGAAATGGGGGGCCCTGTTCACCCAATTTCCCACGTTCACCTATCTAAGGGCTGCCAACTTTTTGGGAGAGCCAACCAGGCTACCAAGGTATGCTGGGCCTAAGCTGATTCTACTAGAACTGTCAAGGCAGCTGGTCACATACCATGAGAAGTGCCTCAAAAGAAAGAAGGGTGGAACTCCTTTCCCCCTCAAAGTGGGCCGATACACATGCTCCACACACCATAAGGCAAAGGAAATGTTCGCAGAGCTGGAGCTACTCAACTTGAAGCATGACTTCCCAGCCAGGCCTACCTTCGACCCAAGAAGCTGCCTGCCAAAAGCGAAGCTCGATCCGATCCATGTCCCTCAAATTGAGGATATTTACATTGACGTTCTCCATGAGGTGGAACTCAGAAGAAAGGATCATTCACGCTTAGCATTGGAGGAAATCATCCAATACGGAGTGGCCATTGTCCCCGAAGGCTTCCAGACTACGGAAGATGAAGTAGATAAGGTGTATAATGACACAGATGGGGACAATTGGCCCTTCCCGGCCATTGACAGAAACAAGGCTCCTCAAACAATTGAGGAGAGGGTCAAGGAGACTATGCGAAGAATAGAGCATTGGTGCCGCTATGAACGGACTAATCTACCTCGGGGTAGATTTCACAACTTCCCCTTTGGGCAACGCACCTCCAAGGTCAAAGAAGCAGCTGAAAGGCAAAGGTGCAGAAGGTGAACCTAGCACCATTCAGGAGGAAGCCCCTGAAAGTCCTCTTCCCTCAGAGCCAGAACAAGTCATAACTCTTGATGAGGAATTGACAGAGGATAGTCCTATACGCCCATCCACCCAGGATGTCGGCGTCGCTACAACTTCAGAGGTCCCTTCTATCCCTTCTTCTTCTCTTCCTTCCCCTCCTCGAGTGACTCAAACGACCATCCCTTTGGTCGTGTCCTCTGCCCCTTCTTCTACCCTTTCCCCTGCTTCTTCATCTATCTTCTCCTCCCTCGCTGATTTGTCTTCCTCTATTTCTTCCCTCATCTCCGAGCTCCCTTCCCTTCCTATGTCTTCTGCAGTTGCGGTTCCCCTTCCTCCCATGGACATTTGTTCAGCTATTCTTTCCACGCCGCCGCCGCGTGTCTCCAGGTTTTTCCCCTCTTCTACTGTTGCTGCCTCCCCCTCTGTCTCTGGTCCTTCTTCTATAGGACCAGCTTGGATTTCTCATCAGCTGAGCCAACAAAAGAGGAAAGTCCCCATCACTCCGATGAACTTTTTCGGTCATTCCGGCTAAAGGAGCAAAGACGCACAAGCCGGTTACACGCTTCTCAAAGAGCACTGCAGGTGAGAGAGTCATGGAAATAGCGTAGCCCAACCCCCTCAAAGAGAAAGAAGATCTGTCTCTGATAGACTTCACCATGACCCAAGTCACAATGGGGACATCCTCAGAAAGTCTCTAGGGAGAAGCTCTTTCCATAGTTGATGCACTCTGGAAAAAGCTTCAGGAAACGAAAGAGGAGAAAAGGATACTGAAGGAGCAGAACAAGTACCTACTTCAAGCCTTACAGAAGATGGGGAGTGCACCTCCCACAACTGCCGCCGAGACTCCTGAGCTGCTCAGTCAGGAAAAGATCAATGAGTTTTCAAAGATCGGCGAGCCGGGTATGGCTGTTTCAGCTTGGAGGAGCCAGATCCTCAAGGATAGTGAAAGAGTAATCGCCGAGTATATCAGTTTATATCTAAACATCGAGAAGGCGAATAAGGAACTCCAAACATTAGCATTTCTGATATCAGAAGAGTTAGAACATGCTAGACTCCAGCACGAGACCTTCCAACAAATGTTCGACTGTTCAGTCGAAGATCTGGGTCAAGTTCGGAGTCTTCGGTCATCCAAGGGCCCTCAACAAAACTATGTCCACTCTAAACTATCAGATAGATCAGCTGGAATTTGTTTTAGAAAAGATAGACAAGGTGAAGGAAGAGGCCCTGGATGTAATGCACCAAATGGAGAAAATTGTCCTCGCCATGACTCCAGGGTTACTCACTCCTTCCCTTACCTTGAGATCAACTGATGACACTATCCGGATCTTCAAGAAGATAGCTTCTCAAGGGACAGGGCCAGAGTTCACGTTCGACACTGAATCTATCAACAACCTACTGGCCTGTAGAGACTTCATCGGGTTCCTTATCGAGGTGGAGAGAAGATTATTCCAAACTCCCGGAAAAGCTCATAGACGAGCGGGAGACTTGCGAAGCAATCAGTGAACGGCACAAGGATCCATCACAGGATCAATTTGGGCCAATGATCAGCAAGTTTTTGGAATACCACGCTCAGTTCCACATATCATCACCTGAGCAGCATCAGAAACATGCAACCCCTTTTCGGGCCGCAGGATGATGATGATGAGTAGCTTCTTCTTCTTCTTCTTCTTCTCTCTATTCTTCGACTTTCTTTTCGAAATGTCTAAAATGTGCTGGCACAAATGATGACATCATCCATGTTGCATCATGGGATGATGTCATCCACCAAGTTGTCAAAGTCAACATGACTTTTAGATATTTTGTAAATATCTTTGTAAATAAGTGGTTGGCTTCCATTTTGCCTTCTCTCTCCCTCATTTTCTATAAAAATGAGAATACTTGTTGTATTCGAAGGTGAACTTTTTTTTAGATAGAAATAGAAGTGAGGAGAGAAAGACTTTGAGCTTTCTCGTAACAGAAAAGAACAAGTAATATAATTATTCAGACTTTGTGCTCAATAGCTGTGTTATACATTAGATCTTTCTTACGTTAGATCTGTATGTGTTTAATCTGTTGGATTCATATCTACTTTTCCGTCATTTGTTTATCAGTATTGCTTTGTTTATTTATGTAAGTAGGTTTGGCTCTGTTTACTACCAAATTAAAAACATAAATCTTCTGACCTTTCTGCTTTGGAATCCATTTCTTTTCTCCCTTCGGATTTGTTCTCTCTCTTCTCCCTCTTTCATTCCTTTCTTTTCGCAGCCTGGAACACTCTACTAGGATGAGATCCCAACCCCCGAAGGCAGAATCTATGAGACTTGCATAGGTTCCTGCTAGTAGAAATAGCAATAAACCAGTTTCACTTTGCTGTCTCAAAGAGGGGTTAAGCCCTGCAACACTGTTGGCTCGTCTATCCATGGATCTGTCTGCGTGAAAGATTTTCGGACCAACTGTTTTTGGTGACTCCGGTGGGGATTGAATAGATCTGTCAGATCTATGGTGGTGGTATAATATAAAATCAGAAAAAATATAAGAAAATCACTCCCTGTTTGCAAATCTGCACTTTTTGTTGAAAAATCCAAAAAATTTGCAAAAGTGCCTAAAACTGAAAATTTTCTTCTGAGATCCGTAGATCGGGCATAGTTACAGATCTTTAGTTCGCTGAGTTTTTATCAAAATTAACAATTTTTCGTAGATCTAAATTTTTGACTATTTTCCAAAAAGTTCAAAACCCTCTGAAAAATTACAAAAATCAGATCTGAAAATCAGCCTACTATTCTTCCCTGCCATCTTATCCTCGCTGTTATTTGTCATTAACCGCAATCGGTTTTTCGAAGAGGATAGTATTTAAATATTCAGAAAAGTATTTGCTACTGGTTTTTGTCAGAAAAACTAGAAAATCAGCAAGTACACCCAAAAATAAAGTTTAAATCTGCGCCATAATATCGTAGATCTGAAAGGTACGCTAGCAAGTGAACCTTTTACGTGCAGCAGGAGAGCCCGTGGGGAAGTTGATCTTACTTTCGATTTGCTTCAAAGGCACAATTTCAGCATAACACTGGCACGTTTTTCAGTGCTAAGCTCAGCTAGCCAGTCATCCAGGAGTGTCTCACCTCCACGAAGAAAAAGTCTTTTGCAAGGAACATCTACATCCCTTTGTAGTGCCTTGCTACTCAAAGGAACCACCCTCCCAGCTCGTGTGCTTTTTCCAGCCTTTCAAATGGCGGTACCATGGGGAAATGCTATGGGTCCTCTCACATTACCACATCCAGTTCACGCGCTCCCTCACGAAACAAAAAGAATTTTCCCAATTCGACGGGAGCGGAAATCAAAGCACGGATTCCCACATATCTGCTTTCATTATGTCATGCAGTATTTTGGACGTGACTCACGAAGATGTGTCGGTTTGCCTTTTTCTGGAAACTCTACAAGGGCCCGCAGCCAAATGGTTTCAGCATTTGCCAGCCGGATCTATCACCAGTTGGGCCACCTTGCGGGATGCTTTCGAAGACAGATACAAGCCTTCAGAGGATGCATTTGCATTGTTATCACAAATCACTCACCTGAAGAAGGAGGCAAATGAGACCATGCGCGATTTTAATCGCCCGGTTCAATGCATTAATCAACCGTGTCCCTACTGCCATGCTTCCAAACACCGGAGAATCAAAAGTGTTTCTTCGTGAACGCCATGAGCTCAAAAGTCAGCTTCTTGCTCCTCAAGAGCGAGTAGCTACTCTACCTCTCACTCAGGCTGCTGCCATCCGGATAGAAGACAATTTGATAATATCTGGCGAGTTGAGAAAGGAATCATCAAAGTCCAAATCTTCAGATCCCTCGCCCGCTACTTCGTCTAATCCGGCATTCCAAAAGATGGCAAATGATCTGCTCGCATTGAAAAAGTAGTTGGCCCAAGCTCCTAGTTCCTCATACCGAGACGTTCCACGAAGGAGTTTTGTTCCCAACAATGTTTCACAAAGACCGCGTCTACCTGCAACTACTCCACGGTTGGTGCTTGAAGCTCCTCCGGTCAATGCTTTGGCCAAAATTTAAGAGGAAGAGCAGTATTATGAAGAATCTTCGCCTCAAGACGAAGATGATCAAGATGTCGGTGAGCCGACTGGCGACTCCACTATTGGATACATGGAATTTGATGAGGATGAATCTGATGAAGAAAGAGTACTCAGGGCTATGCAAGCGGACAATCCTATGCTGTTTTTACCCGCTCGCAAGAAAGGAAGCGGAAGTTGCTGCCCATGTGCAGAAGAGAAGGTCGTGTCAGACGTGCCTCCAACCATTGTTAGAAAAGGGTAATCCTCTTCCTACTCAATTCCCTGTTAAGTCTTTTGCAAAGAGGTCTTTCCACCCATCTCTCCTCCGAATCAGCCCCCTCATTCCTAGCAAGATCAGTAACCCTTTCCACCATCGCGAAGTTGAAGGACTCATTCCCTCACCAACCGCACCCTGGCCGCATTCGATATAATAGATCATGCAAAAAAGACCAAGATCCAATTGTCTGAAGCTGAGTATCTTCAGTCAATCCCGAACAGCTGGTAAGATTAACTAAATACTATCAGTCAAGCTGTTACATCTAAACAAGGTTTTCCCCACACGTGAATCCTTTCCACGCCTCCTGAATCCACATAATGTTCTTCATCAACAAACTCATGCATCAGGCAAGATGAACCTTCTCAACTACCCTACACTAAAAAATCCAATCAAACACACAACAAAAAACGGCAAAAGAAGTTAGCACGGATACTTGATTCCGTAGCTTCCTGACAAAACGTTTGGTTCCGGGACAAAGTCACAAACAACATAAACAAAACGCTTTGGGGCCTCATCTTACCAAACCTTTCGGCAAGATGTTATTCATTGGAAACCAAGCAAGTGCCATTGATTGGTCCCAATCAAAGACGCGTCAAATTGGCGTTCGTTGGCCTTCCTGAAAAGAGTAAGATGACCGTTCTCGTCGCTGACTTCAGCAGCCCTATGGATTTTGTCTGGAGGATTTTTTGCAGCGAAGTGGTGGAGAAATTCACATACGGTATGCTGGTCCCTGACATGGCGGTGAATCAATTCTAACTCAGCAGGAGTTAGGAAGTTTGACGAGGGAATTGGATCGCAAAAGTCAGGAATGGACCTGGATATTAAAACCTACCAAGTGGAAGGGGTAAAGGCCTGTCGGCAGCTAATGGTGAAAATGAAAGTTAGAAGGTCCGAAAGGAAAAGAGGACTGTGCAATACGAAGAGCAAAGCCTCTAGAGGAGTCTGATTCTCTGCCTCCAGTTTCGGTTTGGTTGCCACTGTGACGAGTGATACTCTGACATGCTTTTTCCTTACCTACGGCAAATGCCAATGCACATAACTGCGAGGGAAGAAGCGACTCTTATACGCTCAGAGTAGCTAAAATATGTCATCTGGGGATGACGCGCCTTTATAAAGCGCGGGATAGACGGTGTCTTCCTCGATGTGTTGAAAGCCCCAACAAGTAAAACAGATGGAAAGTTTTCACAAATTTAGTATGTGGGAGGCCATTTTTATCTTCTTCCGTGGACAGTGCACAGATCATTTGAGCTAGGTACTATTGGCCGACGCTCTTTCAGATGTGGCTACCTGGGTGGCCAAAGTGTGAACCTGTCAGCAATTTGTCGGCAAGCTATAGTTGCCTGCCTTCCCTAAGGCCGGTCATCATCAATGACCATTCAGCCAAGGGGGAATTGATTTTATGGCGCACTCATCCTCAATCGAGTGCTAGACCCCCATAGCTATGTCCATTACAGAAAGGATACTTCACCAAGGGGGTGCGACAGCCATACTGTCAAGCAGCCAACTTCGAGGGGTTTGCAGTTTTATCAAAGAAAATATCATGGTCAGGTTCGGTGTTCCAAAAAAAAAAATCGTTTGCTGATTAATGCTTCACTTCTCCTCCCGAGAGTGAGTAGTTTTTGCTATGAATATGGACTAAATTTAGCAATGCTCGGATTATACCCTCAGGGAAAGGGTCAGGCGGAATTATAGTAATAAGAATTGGAGACCATCATACGGAATAGTAGATGAGAATCAGCGAAGTGGGATGCACAAAGTCTTTGTACGACGCCTTTGTGGGTAGACGATTACCCCAAGAGATCTCTCGGCATGTCCACCTTTTCAAGGTTATATGGCAATGATGCGAGCTTCCCTCTTCTGCGGAACATCCTGAGCTGCGCTTGGCAGAGCACTCGAAAGATGAAAACTTTCCAGAATTACTAGAAAGAGAAATATGTATCGGTGGAACTTGAAGGAAAGCGAGTAAACGAGAGTAAGAGTGGTCGACAGGCAGGATCACTGAAAACTCAGAATCAAGTAAAGAGCTTTGACAAGAAGGCCAAGCAGAGAATTTTCAAGTGGAAGAATCTTGTCCTTCTTAATGGACAAACGAAGAGAGTCAAAGGGCATGCATGGAAAATGTGATTCCTATGGAGAGGGCCCTCAAAATCAAGCAACTAAGGAGAGAATAGGTTCATCTCTAGTATCTGGCTGGAGCTAAACTCCTGCTTCCATATAGGGGGGAAACATCTCAAGATCTCAGGAAGTAGAGCTTGCTCTTCTCTTCGACAGGTTATTTCGTTGTGTGGTTTGCTTTCGTCATGTGTTGCTTTTGTCGTTAATTTTGTGTTTCTTTTGTTCTCCATCCGGTCCCCTTGTTTTGAATCTGTTAAACCAATGGATAGGCACAGGTGAATTGGGATTCTCTACCCCCAGTTCGCTTAGGAGCTAAGTCCCTGTTAGGAAGGAGCCAGCTGTTATCCCGTTAAATTTGAAAGGGAAAAATTTTTTACCGATAACCATAGGAAAAAATTTGTTTCGATCCCGGTTAGGGATTCCCCGCGTTCGAAAACTTCGTAAAGTCCCTTCCCGGGGAAAATCTCGTTTTTGAACTTTAGTCTTTTTGAGCCTTTTTTGGCAGGGCGGGCGCACGGATAGGGATTTGCCTTCGGTAACACATAGTTTGGTGCGCACCCTAAAGCCTTTGGCGCATGGTTTCCATGTTAACAGTCTTCGGGTGCCAAATGGCGCTATAATCTATGTGTGACCACCAAGTTTTGGGTGCGCCAATGGCGCACATAACTTCATGGCGACATGTGCATACGGTTGCGGCCAAAGGCGCGCTCAGTCTTCTGTTGTTGTAGCATAGAATACTTATGTGCGCCAAGGGGCGCACCACTTTCCCCCTACTCGATAGCAGTTTGCAGCGCCATTTCAACAGGGTTGGCACATTGATGACAAAGTTTTCTATAATATCAGTGCTAGCGACCAAGTCAATTTTCTTACTTTTTGTCAAGGCACGTTGATATGATGCTATGGATTTGTCAAGGATTGCTCTGTCGTTGTATCGACCTGTGGACCTGCTCTCCAATTTTTGATATATATCGATGGTAGGTAAGAGGTTCCTAAATTTCTTTTTCAATTGTGTGCTTGGTCGGTGTTCTTGGTCGGGGTTTTGGTTTGGGCTGGTCCGTTTAATGAATTGATTAAGCTATTTTTTTTGCCCCCCCTGTGCTATCCATCACTTTTTCTTCTTTCCTCCTCCCTCTCCTCCCTCTTTCCAGAAGCTGCGGGAAGGAATGTTTTGAAAAGGGCTTGGTTCTGCAAAAACCTTTTTGTAAAAACCTTATTGACCAAGTACTTTTTAATTGGGAAGAAACAATAAAGATGGTGAGCATTCGTGTAAGTTCTGTGGCGCACTGGCGCGTTTTTGTTGGGCAACCAAATAGTTGCGCCCCTCGGCGCACGTCCCACCATGTTCATGAGCCAAACCAACTCCAATGGCGTCACCCTCTTTCATGCCCTGCACCTAAACTCCAATGTTGCCCGTCATGGCGGGCCCTTTTGCATTCTACAAGTCAAAAATAATCCATCCCTCGCCTCCTTAAAATCCTTCGACGACGCATATTCTCCCTTGTCCATGCTACATAATGTTTCCATGCCAAGGGCGCACCACCTTGCTGCAACACAAGCCTTAATTACGCTCGAGTATAAAAAGTTAGAAAGGCGCGGTCAACCCTCCATTGCAGTAACATATGTTTTTAAACCGTCCCACGCGCCACGCCAAAGCCTTTGGTCGCACTCTTTTTTAAATGTTACACAATCTTCCCATGCGCAAAAGGCTCACCGACCCCAAATGTAACACGCATTTCCGTGGCGCCCTGCTAGAAAATTGCAACCTGCTTCATCCATGCGCCATGCGCCTTTGGCGCCAGTATACCACCTCTGCAACATTCCTTTCTGTGCGCCTATCTGTGCTGCCATTGCATTTTTCCTGCGCCCTGAGCCTTAAAATCTCTACGCTTTCTCTTACTGCTACTTTCCAATGGAAGTCAAATGACTATTTCAACCTTTTTGGATTGGGTTCTTCACTTCTTCTTCTGCAGATCAGCAACTGAGTTCGAAAGAACACATGTCTACGTCAAGCAAAGAAGTCCCCCAACCAGAGGAAAACTAAGCTGACAGAAGAAGAGATGAATACAAATATCAGAGGGTCGGATGCCTGAATCACAGCTGAGTGCAGTATGGAATGTTCAGAGACTCTGAAGTGGGGGCACATTGACCTGCTGATTTCTGGTTAGGAACTCAAAAATTTCACAAGAGTCCATGGATGGACAGTTAATAGGCAGTGCCCTGCATTCGCCAGAGAATCCCCGTCAAGCGTTTTACACAAAACGAATTCTGATTGTGAGCGCAACTGGCCACAAGTACACAAGATGTGTCAGAACAGTAAGGGCGAGGCATTCCATAACCTCACGCCCCGTCACTTTGAGTTGATACTTTGGCTCCCTATCACCCCCCGAACTCCGTGGTTGTAGCCAACGAGATGTCATCAAGGCTGGTAAGACAACGAAGACCATGCATTGCAGTTTATGAAGGAGGGTCTACCTAAAGAATAAAGAAGTTGTGACCCCGGTGGTCCTCAGACTATCCACCGAAGGGGATTTCTTAGAGGAACTCAGTGATACTATATCATTTCCTGGAGCATAGTCTTTGGGATTTTGAGATGCCCACTATTGTTCCATAAGTGGACTGACGATTACCTGGAACAATGAATAAGAATTTGCCCGGTGCACGCTTGGGCGTGGGGTGAAATAATCAGCAGCACTCATCTCTGAGCAGCTACAACGTTCGCCACAACAGGAGTTTCCATATAACTCCTATGTAGTCTATTCTGCGTGTCAGCAGGGATTGATCCAGGGCTGAACCAAAGTGGAGTATGGCCTCAAGGCCAGATATTTGATTCACTATCCACTATCCAGAGCTGAGGCTGGAGAATAGCATCCAACATGTCGCAAAAGTTAACGTGCATTTTCTACTCATGTCATCTGTCCTACCTGGAGGCCAAACATGACTCATAATAGCCGGACGACCGAATGAACACTGAGTCACAGATAAATTGGTGGCCCTTATTCACCCAATTTCCCATGTTGCACCTATCTAGGGCCGCCAAATTTTTTGGGAGAGCCAACCAAGCTTACCAAGTTATGCCGGACCTAAGCTGATTCTACTAGACTGTCAAGACCCGCTTGTCACATACCATGAGAAGTCCTCAAGAAAGAAGGTGGGAACCTCCCTTTCCCCCTCAAATGTGCCGATCCACATGCTCCACACACCATAAGGCGAAGGAAATGTTCGCAGAGCTGGAGCTACTCAACTTGAAGCATGACTTCCTTCCCACCAGCCTACCTTTGACCCAGAAGCTTGCCGCCAAAAAGCGAAGCTCTCGATCCGATCCATGTCCCTCAAATTGAGGATATTACATTGACGTTCGCCATGAGGGGGAACCAGAAAAAGGATCATTCGCCCTTACATTGGAGGAAATCATCCAATACGTAGTGGCCATTGTCCCCGAAGGCTTCCATACTACGGAAGATGAAGTAGAGAATGTTGTATAACTTACCACATGGACAATTGGCCTTCCCGGCCATTGACAGGAATAATGAATCTCAAACAAGAGGAGAGGGTCAAGGAACTATGTTAAAGAACGAGCAAGTGGTGCGCAATGAACAGACGAGAATCTTAAAGTCCGACCTCGGGGTAGATTTCCAACTTCCCCTTTGGGCAACGCACCGCCAAGGTCAAAAGAAGGCAGCTGAAAGGCAAAGGTGCAGAAGGTGAACCGTAGCACCATGTCAGGAGGAAGCCCCTGAAAGTCCCTTCCCTCAGAGCCAGAACAAGTCATACCTCTGATGAGGAATTGACAAGGTAGTCCCTATACGCCCATCCACCCAGGAATTTCGGCGTCGCTACAAAACTTCAAGGTCCCTTCTAGCCCTTCTATCTTTCTTCTCTTTCCTTCACCTCCTCGATTGACTCAAACGACCATCCATTTGGTCCGTGTCCTCCTGCCCCTTCTTCTACCCTTTCCCCTGCCTCTTCAGCTATCTTCTCCTCACCGCGCTGATTTGTCTTCCCTATTGGCGGACCTCATTCTCTCCGAGCTCCCTTCCCTTCCTATGTCTTCTGCATTTGTGGTTCCCCTTCCTCCCGGGACATTTCTTCGGCTATTCTTTCCATGTTCGCCACTTCATGTCTCCACGTTTTTCCACTCTTCTACCGTTGCTTCCTCCCCCTCTGTCTCTGGTCCTTTCTTCTATAGGACCACTGATCTCTCAGCCTGAGCCAACAAAAGAGGAAATTCCCCATCGTCCAGGAATATTGGACCTGGATATTAAACCTAACCAAGTGGTAAGGGGGCTTTAAAAGGCTGTGTCAAGCAATGGCTGAAAAGGAAAAATTTTTTAGAAGGTCCAAAGGAAAAGACGGATGTGCCAACGAAGAGCAAAGCCTCTAGAGGGAGGTTTTATTCTCTGCCTCAGTTGTTTGTTGACAACTAGTGACGCGTGATACTTTGACATTGCTTTCGTCCTTACCTACGGCAATGCCCAATGCACCTAAAACTTCGGAGGAGAAGCGCACTTTATAAAGCTCAGAAGTAGCTAACTTGTCACTGGGCTGACGGTGGTTTATATAATCGCGGGATAGACGGTGTCTTCCTGCGAGTGTGACAAGGCCCCCAACCAAGTAAAAACTGCTGGAAAAAGTGTTCAAATTTAGTCTGTGGAGGCCAGGTTTATTCTTCCGTGAAGTGACACAAATCATTTGGCTAGGTACTATGGCCGACGCTCTTCAAGATGTGGCACCTGGGTGGGCAAAGTAGTGAACCCTGTAAGACAAGCAATTTGTCGGACCAAAAGCATTAAGTTGCCGGCCCTTCCCCTAAGGCCGGTCATCATCAATGACCATTTCAGGGCAATGGGGAATTGATTTTTATTGGAGCACTCAATCCTCAATCGAGGGCAGGACATAGCTATGTTCCGTACCGCAACGGATACGTCAACAAGGGGGGTGGAAGCCACATACCTGTCAAAGATGCCACTTCTGATGGTGTGGTTTGCAGTTTTAGTTTTATCAAAAGAAAATATCATTGTCAGGTTCGGTGTTCCAAAAAAAAATCGTTTTTGCTGAGAATGCTTCAACTTCTCCCACGAGAAGTTAAAGTTATAGTTGGTTGCTATGGAATAGGAACTAACTTTAGCACATGGCTCGGATATTACCTCAGGGGAAAATGGTCAGGCGGAAATCTAGTAGTAAAAGAAACTTGGTGACATCTACGGAATTAGTAGAGGAGAATCAGCGAAGTGGCACAAGTCTTGTTCGACGCTTTGTGGGGAGATCGCAGTACCCCCAAGAGAATCTCTCGGCATGTCAACCTTTTCAAGTGTTAGATGGCACTGAGTTGCCGGAGTTCCTATTATGAGTACAACTTCATGCTCTGCGCTTGGCACGAGCAATCGATCGAAGATGAAAACTTCCAGAATTCTCTAGAAAAGAGAATTTAGTATTGGTGGAAATTGAAGAAAGAAAAGAGAGTAAGACGTGTTCGACAGGATCACTGAAACATAGAAATCAAGTAAAGAGGCTTTTTGACAAGAAGGCCAAGCAGAGAATTTCAAGTGGAAGATCTTGTCTCTATGGGACAAACGAAGAAAAGAGAGTCAAAGGGCATGGAAGGAAAAAATTTGATTCCCTCCATATGGAGAGGGCCCTCCAATCAAAGCAAACTCAATGGAGAGAAATAGTTTATATCTCTGTATATGGATGGAGCTAAAAACTCTGCTTCCCTATAGGGGGAAACATTCAGATCTCAGGAAGTAGAGCTTGCTCTCTTCTTGAACAGTTATTTTCGTTTGTGTTGCTTTAGTCAATGTGTTTGCTTTTTGAGTGTGTTCTTTTGGTTCTCCCTACGGTCCCCCTTGTTTTTTGAATCTGTTTAACATATGGGATAGGCACATGTGAGATGGGATTCTCTTTACCCCGAGTTCTTAGGAGTAAGTAGTCCAAGACGGAAAGCCCAGGGCTGTTATCGTAAATTGACAAGGGAAAAATTTTACCGATAACCATACGGAAAATTGTTCGACCTTGTTAGGGATCCCCGCGTTCGAAAAGTGAAAGTCACTTCCCGGGGAAATTCTAGTTTTTGCAACTTAGTCTTTTTGAAGCCTTTTTTTTTGGCAGGCCTGGGATTTGCCTTGAAACACATAGTTTTGGTGCGCCCCCTTAAAGCATTTGTCGCATGTTTCCATGTTAAACACGTCTTTCGTCTGTAGTGTGCCAAAGGCGCCATATATAATCATGGTTAAACCAAGTTTCGGGCGCAATGGCGCACTAACGTCATGTCGACAATGCATCGGCTGCGCCAAAGGCGGCGCTCATTCTTCTGTTGTCGAAATACTTCTGTGCCCAAAGGCGCACAACTTTCCCCTACGATAGCAGTTTTCATGCGCCATTTCCAAAAGTGGTTTGGCACATGATGACAAGGTTTTTCGATTAAATATCAGGCGCGCCCCCCAATGTCCATTTTCATTCCTTTTTTTGTCAAGGCCCGGATGCTATGGATTTTTCAGCTCTGCTCGGTCGTTGTCATCGGCCCGGGTGGGACCTTGCTCCAATTTGATATATATTCGAGGTAAGGTTAAGAGGTCTCCCTTTCTTTTTCATTGTGCTTGGTCTGTGTTCTTGGTCGGGGTTTTGGTTTTTGAGGCCAGTTTTAAATGGAATAGGATTAAGCGATTTCCCCCCTGGCTAGATTCCATCACGTTTTCTTTCTTTTCCTCCTCCTCTCCCTCCCTCTACAGATCTGCTGGAAGGGGAGATGTTTTGAAAGGGCTTGGTCTGCAAAAACTTTTGTAAAAACCTTAGTGACCAAAGTAACTTTTAAAAAGTGGAGAGAAAAACAATAAAAGATTGAGCAGAGGTTGTATTGGTAGTTCTGTGGGCGCATGGCGCGTTTTGTTGCAACAAAAATCGTTGCGCCCCTCGGCGCACTTTACCCACCAGTTACATGACCAAAACACACCGCCAATGGCGAACCCTCTTGTTCATGCTGCACCTAGAACTCATGGGCCCTCATGGCGTGCCCCTTTTTGCATGCTACAAGTCTAAAATCCCGCGCATCCTTAAAATCCTGGACGCACACTTTATCCATGCTACATAAGGTTTCCATAAGCCAAAGGGCGACACCCAACTGGTCATTGCAACCAAGCTATATCGGCGAGTATATGAATAAAGTTAGAAAGGCGCGGGTGCAACCCCCATTGCAGTAAATAATGTTGTGTTTAAACCATTCAAGCGCCACGCCAAAGCCTTTGGCGCACCGTTTTTTAATGTTACAAAATCTTCCCGCGCCAAAGGCGCACCGAACCCCAAGGTAAACACGCATTTCATGTGTGCGCCCTGCTGAGAAAATGCAACCTGCTTCAGCCATTGCGCCATGCGCTTTGCGCCAGTATAACCTCTGCAACATCCTTTCTGTGCGCCTTATCTTTTGCCTGCCAGAGTGGCATTTTTCCTGCGCCCTGAGCCTTTGCGCCTTCCTAAAATCTATAATCTTTATTTCTGCTAGCTTTCCAATGGAAGATTCAATGGGACTTAATTCAACCCTTTTTGGGATGGGTTCTCACTTCTTCTTCGGCAGATCAGCAACTGAGTTCGAAAGAACAGTCTACGTCAAGCAAGAAGCCCCAACAAACCAAGAGGAAAAGCTAAGCTGCCGAAGAAGAGATGCAATAAAAATATCAGAGGGTCAGGATGCCTGAATAAGGCTGATGTGCAGTATGGATGTCAGAGAACTCTGGAATGGGTCACATTGACATGGAGAGTTCTGGCGTAGGACTCAAAAAAAGTTACAAGAAGTCCATGGATGGACAAGTTAATAGGCAGTGGCCCTGCACTCGCCCGAGGAATCCCCGTCAGCGTTGTAAACAACGAAGTTCATGATGGTGATGCGCAATGTGTTACAACAAGGACAAAAGGGCTCTACCCCTCTTTGTGTCAAGAACAGTAAGGGCGAGGAGTCAAAACCTCACTGCCACGTCGTCATTTGAGTTGATTACTTGGATCCCTCATCACCGGAACTACGTGGTTGTTAGCCAAACGAGAATGCATCAGGGCCGGGAAGGACAACGAAGACCAGTGCATGCAGTTGATGAATGAGGTCTACCTAAAGAAATAAGAAGGTGGTGGACCCGGTGGCCTCAGGGACTATCCACCGAAGTGATTCTTTAAGGAACTAGAGTGATATATTCACTTTCTGAGCAGGAGTCTTTGGGATTTTAGATGCCCACTATCATAAGAGGGATGCTTGCGGTACCTGGAGACAATGATAAGGATATTTGCCGATCATCGCTTGCTGGGGTGAAAAATCAGCAGCAACATCCTCTGAGCAGCTACAACAGTTCGCCACAAAACAGGAGTGTTCCATATGAACTCTGATGTAGTCTATTGCTCAGTGCAGCAAGGGATATCCAGGGATGAAACCAAAGTGGAGTATGGCCTCAGGCAAAGAATTGGATTACTATCCAGAAGCTGAGGCGGGAGAATAGCATTCCAACATTTCGCAAAAAAATGTTAACATGCATTTCGTTTCTTTTTTTATCGTCAATCTGGCCTACTGAGGCCAACATGACTCTAGCCGGACGACCAAGAACATAGTGGGGTCACAGAGAAATGGGGGGGGGCCCTATTCACCAATTGCCCATGTTTCACCTATCTAAGGGATGCCACATTTTGGGAGAGAGCCACACCAAGCACCAAGGGTATGTGTGGACCTAAGCTGATTCTACTAGAACGTCAGACAGCTGGTCACAACCATGAGAAGTGCCTCAAAAGGAAAGAGGGTGGAACTTCCTTTTCCCCCTCAAAAGTGGGCCGAATACACTCTCCACACACCATAAGGCGAAGGAAATGTTCGCAGAGCTGGAGCTAATCAACTGAAGCATGACTTCCCAGCCAGGCCATACCTCTGACCCAAGAAGATGCCTGGACCAAAAAAAGCCGAAGTCGATCCAGATTCCATGCCCTCAAATTGAGGATATGTACATGACGTTCTCATGAGGTGAACTCAGAAGAAAGGATCCTTCGCACTTTAGCTGGGGAAATCATCCAAATACGGGAAGTGGCCATGTCCCCAAGGCTTCCAGACTACGGAAGATGAAGTAGATAAGGTGTTCTTAATTAATGACACAACATGGGGGACAATTGGCCCTTCCCGGCCAATTGACGGAATAAGAATCCTCAAACAATTGAGGGAGGGTCAAGGGGACTATTTAAAAGAACGGAAGCATTGGGCCGCAATGAAGAACAGAATTAATCTACTCGGGGAGATTAGATTTCAAAATTCCCCTTTGGGCAACGCACCTCCAAGGTCAAAAAGAAGGCAGCTGAAAGGCAAAAGGTGCAGAAGGTGAATGAACCTAGCACCATTCAGGAAGGGAGCACCTGAACGTCCTCTCCCCTCAGAGACAGAACAGTCTAAATCTTGATGAGGAATTTGACAGGAGGATAGTCCTATCCGCCCATCCACCCAGGGATTCGGGCGTCCGCTACAACTTCAAGAGGTCCCTTCTATCCCTCTTATTCTTTCCTTCCCATCTCGGGTGAACTCAAACGACATCCTGTGGTCGTGTCCTCTGCCCCTTCTTCTACCCTTTCCCCTGCCTCTTCACTATCTTCTCCTCCCTCGCTGATTTGTCTTCTCTATTTCTTCCCCTTCATATCCGAGCTCCAGTCCCTTCCTATTGTCTTCTGCAGTTGATTTGGTGGTTCCCATTCCTCCCGTGGAACATTTCTCGGCGCTTCTTTACCATGTCGCCACCTCATGTCTCCACGTTTTTCCCCTCTTCTACAGTTGCTTCCTACCCCTTGTCTCTGGTCCTGCTTCTATAGGACCAGCTTGGATCTCTCAGCAGTGAGCAAACAAAAGAGGAAAATTCCCCATCGCTCGATGGACTTTTCGGCATTCCGGCAAAGGAAGCAAAGGAAGCACAAGCCGGTTACCGCTTTCAAAAGAGCGCTGTAGGTGAGCGAAGTCATGGAAATAGCGTACCCAACCCCCTCAAAGAGAAAGAAGTCTGTCTCAAACAGATTTTCACCGTGACCCAGTCACCAATGGGACATTTCCTCAGAAAGTCTCCGGGAAGCCTTTCCGTAGTTGATGCACTCTGCAAAAGCTTCAGAAACGAAAGAGGAGAAAAGGCGAAGAAGGAGCAGAACAAGTACCTGGCTTCAAGCCTTACAGAAGATGGGGAAGGATGCACTTACCACAACTTACCGGCCGAGACCTCCTGAGCTGCTCAGTCAGGAGAGAGGATTCAATGAGGTATTCCAAGAGGGGGGTCGGTGGTCAGGGGTTATGGCTGGTTCTGCTTGGGAGGAGCAGATCATCAAGGGATAGTGAAAGGAGTAATCGACCGAGTATATCAGTTTATACTTTAAACATCGAGAAGGCGAATAAAGGAACTCCAGCATTAGCAGGTCCGATATCAGAAAAGAGTTAGACCATGCTAGACCTCCAGCACGAAACCTTCCAAAACAAATGTTTGACTGTTCAGTCGGAAGATCTGGTAAGTTCGGAGTCTGCGTCATCTAAGGGCCCTCAACTAAAACTATGTCCACGCTGGACATCAGATAGAATCAGCTGGAATTGTTTAGAAAAGTAGACAAAGGTTAAAGGCAAGAGGCCCTGGATGCAATGCCACCAAATGGGAGAAAGAAATTGTCCTCGCCTGAATCCAGGGTTGCTCCACTCCGTCCCTACCTTGAGGATAAGCTGATGACACTATCCGGATCTTCAAGGAGATAGCTTCTAAAGGACAGGGGCCAGAGGTCACGTTCGGACAACTGAATATATCAACAACCTACTAGCCTTAGAGACTTCATCGGTTCCTTATCGAGGCGGAGAAAGATTATTCCAAACTCCTGGAAAAGCTCATAGCGAAGCGGGGGAGACTTGCGAAGCAAATCAGTAACGGCACAAGGATCCATCACAAGATCAATTTGAGCCAAATGTCAGCAAGGTTTTTGGAAATACCGCGCTCAGTTCCACCATACATCACCTGGCAGCATCAGAAATAGGCAACCCCCTTTCGCTCAGGATGATGATGATGAGTAGACTTCTTCTTCTTCTTCTTCTTCTTTCTCTATTCTCCGACTTTCTTTTCGGAATGTCTAAAATGTGTTGGCACAAAATTAGGAATCTCCATGTTGCATCATGGGATGATGTCATCCACCAATGTGGTCAAAGTCAACATTGCTTTTAGATATTTTGTAAATATCTTTGTAAATCAAGGGTTGGCTCCTATTTTGCATTCTCTCTCCTCATCGTTTCTATAAAATATGAGAATACTTGTGGTATTCAAAAAGGAACATGTTTTAGATAGAAATAGCAAGTGAGTGGGAGAATGGAGAGAAAGACTTGCGCTTTCTTGTAAAGAAAGAACAAGTAAACAATTATCAGCTTGTGCTCAATAGCTGTGTTATACATTAGATCTTCTTACGTTTAGATCTGTTATCTGTAGACTCTAAGAATCTGTGGGATTAAGATCGACTTTTCCGTTCATTTGGTTTAGCAGTATTGCTTTGTTTTTTTATGCAAAGTAGTAGGTTTGGCTCTCGTTTACTTACAAACTAAAAACATAAATCTTCTGACCGTTCTGCTTTGGAATTCATTTCTTTTCTCCCTTCTGGATTTGTTTCTTCTTTCGCTCCTCTTTCATTCCTTCTTGTCGCAGCCTGGAAAAAACTTACTGGATGAGATCCCAAACACCCGAAGGCAGGATCTGTGAGACTTGCATAGGTTCATGCAGTTAGAAATACATAAAATAGTTTCACTTGCTCTGTCTCAAAGAGGGGCTAATCCCGGCAACATGTTGGTCTCATCTATCATAGGGCTCGGTCTGCGCGACAAAAATTTTCGGACAAATAAGTCTGATATACCTTATTTCCAGATGAAAATCATGCCAACGAGTCAGGACTGTTTGAGGCACACAAACAAGTTGTGTGACTCGAGGATTACTTAAGAAACCTCATCCTTGGTGAATAACAGGCCCTTTCTACCAAGCTTAAGCTGCTACACTTATAATACTAAACCTCATGCACTCCAGCGGGCAATAGACAACCCTCCATCTATCCACTCAATCGATTAGACTTTTCCATTTACACAGGAGGATTATCTTGCTTTCCAAAAAAAAATATTCGCTCTTCTGATTACCAAATTCTTGGAAGAGTAACAGCAATTTAACAACAGAAAAAACACACCCTTTAATAATAATTCTCGATCTTTTCAAGATTGATTACACATATATAGGAAATATACTCCCTCTTAAATTAATATTGGGAAGTAGTTATAACAACTTCTCAATACTGACATGAGTGTTCAACACAACTAACCAAATTCATAATTGTCTATTGTTGTTTTATATAAACAACGTAATGAACCATTTATAACACATATTCAACATATATTCAATACTTAATTGTAATTATTGTTTTATAATGGAGCATAATTAAATATTTTCCCTAACAAAACAATCCTCATTCTTATATGACTATATCATGAACTCAAGATCATGGTTATTATTTTACTCTTACAATGTCACTTATAGCTCTATGGATGCATTAATGTGTAAATACTAGTAGTTGCATCTTCTGACCTGTAGGACTACCAAAAAATTTAGGTCAGACCACCCTTTATAGCCTTTCATTAATTGTTAATTTTTATCCATTCATAACAGACATGCCCATACGTGTCACATGACGTAAATTGAATTAATTATCTTAGGGACATTTAAGATATTTATCCTGCACTGGACCATACCGCACCGAAGCCACAGTCCACCAAACACCCATCATGGACTATTCTTAGCATGTTTCTTTTCATTAAGACTCAATCTCTACTTACATAACTAACTGAGAATTTAGTCTAACCCTTGCCATTAGGGCTGATTCTTTCTGTAACATCACTATGCCCACTACTGAAGTGGAACATACCATTTGAGACCCTGGAACCAAACAGGTATTGTTAACTAGCCAAAAAAAAGATTAGCCAAGATCTGTTATTTTGGCAAAACCTGGATTTCTGGTTTGTAATGACGTCGATTAACCTTCAAACTAAACTAGTTAACCTACAACCATCATCGGTTTTACTTTCATACTAATCCTTCGGTAAAATGTTCAAGGAGTGTGGGTACACAAAATAATTCGAGTTGGAAAAGAGAGAGATCTGGCAATATGAAATCAAAAACTAGAGCCTCCGCACATCCAGGACACCACTCTAGCCCGGCACAAAAACTAATTGAAAGATATTGGCATTCATGGTAGCATTTTCCAGTGTTTATAGCACTGCCATGGAATTGACCACCAGTTTGTAAAGATGTCAACCATCACATTCATCAAACCACCAAAGACCCTACAAAATACCAGTAAGTGGTTTGTATTGCATCTTCTTTCCTACTTACTTAGATCATCATTTCTTAGCTTACTTTTAAATTATCCCTTGCATACTATCATCCTTACTTCCTATCAATCCATCCATAAACCTTTTGGCTACCCCATATTCAATCCACCAAAAAACATCTCTAAGAATTCTCAACATCTTTACCCAACTATTCATCTTCTTCGATTTCTCTGTGCAATAACAGGAGAAACCCTCCAAAAGTGATTTTTATTGAGTTTCTTACCATTCGATTCACAGATTGCCTAGTCACCTTGACCGGATCGGTTCCCTATAACCGTCATCGGTCATTTACTAGGACTTTGGACCCCCCATCGCGTAATGGTTAACTGGTGATCCTGCCTAAACAGTGACCGAATAACACCTTCACCCCCCCCCATACCATACCAAAAACCACCAAAAATTGATTCCTCACTGTTTTTATAATACCCTTGGCGACCCTACCCAACATGAATAATTAATAACCCCCACCTCAATAGATCTAAACGTTGTATTTACAATAGTCAACTTAATCTAATATATTGTTAATAAATGAGATACTGAAATCACTTGTTTGCCAAAAGACCTTTAATTTCTTACATTCTATCATTTATTTGATTAAATAGTGGTTAGTGACACATCTAGGAAGAGTAACACACTTCCCAAATCTAGCTTTTATGTTAGGCATTCCACTGACATATTATTGTTTAATATTTCTTTTGGTGTCTAGGTTGCATCCACAAGTAGTTCCTCTAGCAATAAAAAGAAGTCCCTCGCATATCAACCTTGGATCAAGATAAATTTAGATGCAGAAATTAGAGCGTGTGCAATTCTACCTTCAACCTTCATTTCACAGGTATTTCCTCCTCACCTTGACCTTATCTATTTTTCTCATATTGTTTACGCAAATATTGGTTGATAATTGAAACATTTTTGGGCGTTATGCCGTTGGGACCTCTCTTGTGGTTTCTTTTGCATTTTGAATATAGGGAAAATCTTGTGTGTTTTTCTTTTGAAAAAAATACACATTGGAACTTCTCCCTAGTAAACATTGCTTTTCTTCTAATTTTCTGAAACAACATTTTTGATTTGGTGTTTTAAAATGAATTCCATTTTTTCTTACTTGCATTTCATTAGTAGGGTAAAAGCTAAGTTACTTACTATTCATTCACTTGCTTTGCATACGATTGAGTTTAAAATTTATTGCATTTCATACTGGTATTCGCCTTATTAGCTCAATCATTTTAAACAAGGGCAACCATACGCTGGGAATTTTGGAAGCATTCCCGTATGGTTGGATTGCAATTGAATTGTGAGAACAGAACTTTATCTTCTCTTCCTCGTTTGCTAAACTACACAAATATAAAATTCCACAATCTTCTTAAACAAACACTTACCAGGAAGAAGTTTCCCCAGATCCACATGGCTCATGGATTGACAATGGGCGCAGAGCTGGTTTCTCGGCCCAGCACTTATCTCAGAGAAATAGCGACCCAAACCCCCTCAAAGAGAAAGAAGATCGTCTCCAACAGATTTCACCGGACCCACAAGCACAATGGGGACATCCTCAGAAAGTCTCCAGGGGAACGCTCTTCACGTAGTCGATTGCACTGGCCAAAAAAGCTTCAGGGGGAAACGAAAGAGGAGAAAAGGCTGACTGAGGAGCAGAACAAGTACACGCTTCAAGCCTTACAGAAGATGGGGAGTGCACTTCCACAAACTACCAGCGAGACTACTGAGATGCTCAGTCAGGCGAAGATCAATGAGTATTCCACGATCGGTGAGCGCAGGGTATGGCTGTTTCTGCTTGGAGGAGCCAGAAGATCCTCAAGGATAGTGAAAGGAGGAATCGCGAGTATACGTATACTTAAACATCGAGAAGGAGAATAAGGAACGCCAAGCATTAATTCGAGGTTGCATAGCAGAAGAGTTAGACATGCTAGACTCCAGCACGAAACCTTAAACAAAATGTCGAATGTTCAGTCGAAAGATATGGTCAAGTGGAGTCTTTCGGTCCATCTAAGGCCCTCACAAAACTATGTCAACTCTGGACTATCAGATAGATTATTTTTTTCAAAGCGGGAATTTGTTTTAGAAAAGATAGACAAGGTAAAGGAAGAGGCCCGGGATGCCACTGCACCAAAATGGAGAAATTGATCCTCGCAATGACTCCAGGGTTGCTCACTCGTCCCTGACCTTGAGATCAGCTGATGACCTATCCGGATCTTCAAGGAGATAGCTTTAAGGGACAGGGCAGGAGGAGAGGTCACGTGTCGACAACGAAATCATAAACAAATCACTAGCTGTAGAGGACTTCACGGGTCCTTTATCACCCGAGGCGGAGAAAAGAAAGATTATTCCAAACTCCTGGAAAAGCTCAATAGACGGAGCGGGAGGACTGACGAGCCAATCAGTGAAACGGCACAAGGATCATCACAAGATCAAGTGAGCAATGATAAGCAATGTTTTTGGAATACCGCGCTCAGTTCCAAATATCATCACCTGAGCAGCATCAGAACAGAAATATGGCAACCGCTTTTGGCTCAGGATGATGATGATGAGTAGCTTCTTCTTTTCTTCTTCTTCTTCTCTCTATTTATACGACTTTCTTTTAGAAATGTCTAAATGTGTTGGCACAAATGATGACACTCATCCATGTTGCATCATGGGATGATGTCATCCACCAAGGTTGTCAAAGTCAACATGACTTTTAGATATTTTGTAAATATCTTTGTAAATAAGTGGTTGGCTCCATTTTGCCTTCTCTCTCCCTCATCTTCTATAAATATGAGAATACTTGTTGTATTCAAAAGTGAACATTTTTTTAGATAGAAATAGAAGTGAGAGAGAGAAGAAAGACTTTGAGCTTTTCTTGTAACAGAAAAGAACAAGTAATACAATTATTCAGACTTTGTGCTCAATATCTGTGTTATACATTAGATCTTCTTACGTTAGATCTGTATGTCTGTAATCGTTGGATTCATATCTACTTTTCCGTCATTTGTTTTATCAGTATTTGCTGTTGTTTTTTTATGCAAGTAGGTTTGGCTCTGTTTACTACCAAACTAAAAACATAAATCTTCTGACCCTTTCTGCTTTGGAATTCATTTCTTTTCTCCCTTCGGATTTGTTCTTTCTCTTTCTCCCTCTTTCATTCCTTTCTTTTCGCAGCCTGGAAAACTCTACTGGGATGAGATCCCAACCCCCGAAGGCAGAATCTGTGAGACTTGCATAGTTGCCTGCTAGTAGAATAGCAATAAACTCGTTTCACTTTGCTGTCTCAAAGAGGGGCTAATCCCTGCAACACTGTGGCTCATCTATCCATAGATCTGTCTGCGCGACAAATTTTCGGACCAACAAGCTGATTATAATTTCCAGATTTGAAACATGCCAACGGCAGTCAGACTGTTTGAGGCACAAACAATTGTGTGTGATCGAGATACAAGAACCTCATCCTCTGAGTGCAAACAGGCCCCTTTCTTACCCAAGCTTCACAGCTGCACACTTATCAATACTAAACCTCATGCACAGGGGCCAATAGAACCCTCATCTACCCCCTCAATCGGATTAGACTTCCATTACACAGGATTTATCTTTGCTTCCAAAAAATCTCGCTCTGATACCAAATCTTGAGAAGTAACAGCAAATTTTAAACAGAATAAACAAATACTAATTCTACGATTTCTTCTTCAAGATTGATTACACATATATAGGAAATATACTCCCTAATAATAGGAAGTAGTTTATAACAACTCAATAACTTACATGAGTTGTTTTTCTAACACACTAACCAAATATAATTGTTATTGTTGTTTTATATAACAACTAATAACAATTTACTAACACATACTTACAACATAATAATTACTTCACGTAATTATTGTTTACTAATGGAGCACTAATTAAATATTTCCTAACAAAAACCATCATTCTATATGACTTATCATGACTCAGATATGGTTTATTATACTTCTTACAATGTCATATAGCTTCTATGATGCATTAATGTGTAAATCTATTAGTTGCATCTTCTACCTGTAGACACCAAAATTAGGTCATACCACCCTTATAGCCTCATTAATTAAATTATCCATACATTACATATTCATGTCCCATAGTGCACATGATTAATTGAATTAATTATCTTAGTTAATTTAATATATATCCTCACTTGACCACCTCACCTAGCCACATCACCTAAACACCTCATCATGGACCTATTCTTAGCATGTTTCTTTAACTAAGACTCAATCTCTACTTACCATAACTAACTGAGAATTAGTCTAACCCTGACATTAGGTGCTTATTCTTTCTGTAACATCATGCCCACTTACTTAAGTGGAAAATACCATTTTAGACCTGGACCAACAGGTAGAACTAGCCAAAAAGATAGCCAAGATCTGTTATTTTGGCAAACCTAGGATTTCTGGTTGTAATCGACGTCGATTAACCCTAAACTAACACTAGTTAACCTAAACCATCATCGGTTACCATATAATCACTTAGGTAAACTTGTTCAAGAGGTTGGACAAATAATTCGAGTTTGGAAAGAGAGAGATCTGCATGAAATCAAAAACTAGAGCCCTCTCGCACATCCAGACACACTCTAGCCGGCACCAAAAACTAATCTGAAGATATTGGCATTCACGGTAGCATTCCAGGAAGCACTGCCATGGCATTGACCACCAGTTTTAAAGATCAACCATCACATTCATCCAACCACCAAGCCTACAAATACCAGTAAGTGTGTTTTATTTGCATCATTCCATACTTACTTAGATCATCATTTCTTTAGCTTTCTCTTTTAAATTTTATTCCCTTTTGCATCCTATCATCCTTACCTTCCTATCAATCCATCCATAACCTTTTGGCTCCCCATATTCAACCACCAAACATCTCTAAGCATTCTCAACATCTTTACCAACCTATTCATCCTTCTTCTATTCTCTGTGCAATCACAGAGAACCTCCAAAAGTGATTTTTATTGAGTTTCTACCATTTCGCTTCTACCGATGCTAGTCACCTTGACCGTCATCGGTTTCCCTCTAAACCGTCATCGGTCATACTAGACTGACATCGGTCTTTGTAACTGGTGATCCTGCCTATAACAGTGACCTAATAACCTTCACCCACATAACCCAAAACCACCCAAAATTTGATCCTCACATGTTCTAATCACCTTGGCTACCTACCCAACCTGAAACATAACCCAACCTCAATTAGATCTAAATTTGTATTACAATAGTCAACTTAATCTAATATATTGTTAATAAATTGAGATACTGAAATCAACTTGTTAGCAATAAGACCTTTATTTCTTACATTTCTATTCATTTATTTGATAAATAGTGTATTGACAACCATCTAGGAAGTAACACACTTCCCAAATCTAGCATATGTTAGGCATTCCACTGACATATATTGTTTAATATTCTTTTGGTTGTCTTGTTTTGCATTCACAAGTAGTTCCTCCTAGCAAAAAAGAAGTCCTCGCAATCAACATTGGATCAAGAAATTAGAGCGTGTGCATTCTACCTTCAACCTTCATTTCACAGGTATTCCTCCTCACCTTTACCTTATCTATTTTTCTCATATGTACGCAAATTATTGGTGAAACATTTTGGCATGCCCGTTGGGACCCTCTCTTGGGTTCTTTGCATTTTCTTAATATAGGGAAATCTTGTGTGTTTCTTTCTTTTTTGAAAAATACACATGTAATCTTCTCCCTAGTAACATTCTTTTCTTCTAATTTTCTAAACAACATTTTTGATTTGGTGTTTAAAATGAATCATTTCTTTCTTCTTGCATTTTCATAGTAGTGAAATAGCAAGTTATTTACCTATTCATCACTTGCTGCATCGATTTGAGTTATAAAATTTATTGCATTTCATCCTGTATGTCGCATTATTAGCTCACATTTTAAACTAAGGGCAACCATACGCTGGAATTCATTTCCGATGGTTGATGCAATTGAATTGTAGAAAGAACTTTCTCTTCTCTCTCTCTTTGCTAAACTACACAAATATAAATTCACACATCTTCTTAAACAACACCTTACATGGAAGAAGTTTTC